>JANRMT010062793.1:11165277-11214917 GCA_026402145.1 Polypterus bichir lapradei
ATGTAGATTTGTATATATATATATATATATATATATATGTTTATATACAGTATATATGTAGATATGTATATGTGTATATATGTATATATGTGTTTGTGTGTATATATATGTGTATATATGTATATATGTGTGTGTGTGTATATATATATATATATGTGTGTGTGTGTATATATATATATATATATATATATATGATGTGTATATATATATGATGTGTATATATATGTTTATATATGTGTGTGTGTGTGTGTGTGAGTGTATATATATATATGCCAGCAACACTCATGACAATGACAAAACAATTATATTGTCAATCATGTTACGTTATTATTAAAATGTTTCCTTTTCTTTTTAGTTCTCTGCTGCCAAACGCGGGTATTTTGCTATGTATATATATATAGAGAGAGAGAGATGACAACAACACTCATATCAATGACAAAACAATTGCATTAACAATCATGTTACGTTATTTTTAAAATATTTCCTTTTCTTTTTCATAACTTCTTTAACACACTACTTCTCCGCTGCGAAGCGCGGGTATTCTGCTAGTTGTATATATAATTGTGGCTGGGTGCAGGAATGACAGGTTACAAAAGGAAAATTTGTGGTTGTCCTGTTTAATGTCCAGTACCGTAGATCCCGGAATACAAGCCGACCCGATATATTAGCCGACCCCCTTCTCTACCTACTAAATTACATGTATTTGCCGATGACCGGTATTTAAGCCGACCCCCTTCTCCAAGCAAAATTTTCTAAATTTCCTTAAAAGTGTCTCTTAGGGTATATTTATAATGTTTATCGGCGAGAATTTGAGACTGCTGGCATTTTTGATGGAAACCAGGAAGTGATTACGGAGAAGTTTGGTAAAATGAAATCTTTGTGTTGAAACTATATACGCAAATACGGTACATTGGCAGGTGGATTTCTGGAGACTCATTATAAATTTGATTAACTTAAATACGCAATACAGTGGACCCTTGACTTACGAACTTAATTCGTTCGCAAAGGCTAACCCATAATGCGTTCCGAACCTCCCACTGCAACACTTACTTAACCTTTTCATAATAAAAAAGGGTTGTATAATGTGCATAATTTACCAAAACACCAATAATTTTTCTAATGTACTAACCAAAAAGTTATAAAAAGTGCCTAGCCTACTTCGATTAAGCTAGGAGCATGGCGGCGCGCATGGCGGCGCGCATGGTCGCAGCGGCTCAGGGCTCTCCTTTTCAGTGCACTTTTTTGTTGTTTTTGTACTTTTTTTTTTTTTTGTCCTTGTTTGTGCATGATCGGTTCGGCGAACATCCGCTACACCCGTCAGAACCTTATAGACATTGGTGTCCAGAGCCAGACATCTGTTTTGAGTGTTTTTCATCACACGCACAACATCCCAGACAACACAGCGAGACCAGCGGGCTCTCCGTGGATTGTTGTCGGGTCTAGGAGACGACACAGACGGAGGAGGGAAAGAAAGCAGAAGCGGGGCCACAGATCCGGCGTTATGCTAAGGCTAAAAAACAACCATACAAGCCCTATACAGAACTTTTTTCTGCACTGAAGGAGCTGCTTTTAATCTCATTGTAGATGTGTATAGTGACAATAAAAGGCATTCTATTCTAGAAACAATTTCATGCTGTACTCACCATTTAATTTGACATCTTTGGGCTGCAGGAAGGGAGGAGGAGGAGATATTTCCACACAATGTCCATCTTCGTTTCGATTGTGATCGCTTTCTTTACCTTCTCTTCCTTCCTTAGCGATTATGTGTCTTGATTGCATGGTCTTAATGAATTATATATATAGGTAAATCACTGCAATGACCGAAATTACATCCACAAACACATGTATCTGGGCTCCGACTGATGCTACTAATGCTCTCGGTTGTTTGTTTAGAATCGCGCAAGCGGATACACGTGACCGCATCCATTTCGTAATGCAAGATGTTGGTCGTAAATCAAAACAAAAAAATTTATTTTAAACTTCCCGATAATTTATTATAAATTTTATTAATAAAATCAACAACTAAAACACTTTTTTGAATAAATTCTTTATTTAATTTAAAGTACCGGCATGCAAAGTTACTTCTTCATCTGAAACATGGCTCTGTGGTTTCGTCATTATTTACTTCCGTATTCATCGGCAAAACCAGCATTGCGCTGGAAATCTTGAATCTGAAACGATACTCATTGTATAAACCGACCCCCAAACTCCAAGCCAAAAATCTAGGACGAAATTCTCAGCTTATATAACGGGATCTACGGTAATTTAAAACAAAAAAAATGCTCCTTGACTTTCTTGACTTATGGGGTTCTGGCTTGAAAAAAAAATGAGAGGTATTGGTTTGCTTGCCACATATTAGGTCAGTTTGTTTGGCAGCTCCATCTGGCAGGTAGCTCTTGCCAAAAATGACGCCTCCTTCCACGAAGCTGTAATTTTTATGGCGGGTAAACTGTAACGGGCAGGGTCAGCTGCCCTCAGTTGGCGGTTCCTTGGCACAGTGAAAAAATGAGGAGAGAATATTAGCGATATATTGTTGATCACGTGGGTTCCCTTTTCTATGTTGAGTGCATTCTGTGATAACATTAAAAAAGATTTAACACAACAGCTGTCTAATGCAGTCATATCTTCCCAGTGTTTGCTAGAGACTTGCTTAAATAAGCTACATGTTTACTACAGCAGTTTCTAACTCATTCAAGAAACACAGTTTGGCCTTTTTGTAAATACCTTCCGCTCATCTAATTTGGATCTTTTGTATGCTTAATGCTAATACATCTAGAGTACTTTAATTTCTGCCTGTAACTATGAACTTTGCACACAGTGTTTAACTATCTTTAATTTTAATTAGTTTATCTTTTCCTGTAACTGTTTCTTTGACATCTTTTGAAGCACTTTGAGCTGCATCCTGTGTATAAAAATGAGCTATAGAAATAAATATTGTCATTATTGTTAATAAAATAAAATATTTACCAAGGTCATAAAATCGTGCTACTGTTTCAAAATGGCAAGGGAAGTAAAAGCCATTGTTTCCTTTTTTTATATATAAATTACAGTGCAAATTTAGTCTTAAAATTACTTACACTTGGTTTACAATTTGTTAATAAGGTATATTATTTAAGCATTTTCAAATATTATATAAATCATAGTAATAGTCAATAATAATGCAATTAATGTATAAAAAACATATTATACATTATGTATGTATGTATGTATATATATATATTTCAAAGAGGTCACATAAGAACTGAAATTTAAAGAAGCCAAAATAAATACAACGCATTAAGCCCTGATAACAAAGACTTAATCGCTTTAGTCACATTAAAGTCACAAAAATACCTATGTAAATGAATATGTTAGCAGACTTGCTTTAGTTACAGTCTAAAAAAATTTATGTTTATCTGGAAACGTATTCCAGATATGGTGGTAACTAAAAAAAGATGATCATGTTTCCCCTTGGACTACAGTTTGATCCCATGTATTTGGAGATGCAGGTAGATGTTACAACTGCAACTGTCCCATTTTGGACTACAAGATGTGAACATATTATTTACTGTTGGCAAAAGGCTACTGTGTGTGGCATGGAGCTATTCTGTCAGAATCTATGCCTCCATTATCCTCCTTGTTGGAATAGGAAGCATTTTTTTAAAGGTACTGTATGGTACAAAATCATTTTGTCACAGGAACTCAGGCAGAATTGAATATTTTGGATGTGCATGCTATTGTTCATCTATATTAAGTTGTCTTGTACTGTATCTAATATGTATGCAGTAATGCAGTGACTAAAGACTTAAGCAACAAAACACCTGGATTCTTGTACATATGCATGCAACATTAGAGTGCTTGTCTAAACAACTCATTCAAATTTTATATTTTATTTTGGTTATTCAGACTGAAGCCACATTATTCATTATGCATTAATGAATAAAAAACAATTTTATCTACATTACTTCAATTATGTTAGTCAGTTTATACTAGTCAGTGTCATGTGTCTGAAATTCCATTCAGTTTAATATCCTCCATTATGGTCTCTTGATTTAACTGATCTAAAAATTAAAACATACATTTCTTTACTATAATAAGTCAAAAATGTAATAACCTTATAACATATTACAAAACTAAAATGTGACTAACCTTAATGCTGGCACAAAAGCCAATATCTTCTTTTAAGCAAATCTGAAAAAAACAAACTGGTCACATGTTTTATGGATGTCTTTTACTTATACATTACAAAAGAAATTCATTGTGTATTCATACAGATAAAATAACATTCCGGTTCTCCTGTCTCATTTTTATGTTTTGTATATTAACAGGGGGCGTGTAATATATCAGGTGTGCCTCACCCTTTGCCGTTTCTTAGCATGGAATTACTTTGCTGATCTGCATATGGAGGTTTTAAAGCTGACACAGCACCAGGAAAACTGGACTATCCAAGCACGCTGGAGGATCAGAGGATTGCCATTTCATGTTTTTCTTTTGCGCTTCTATAAGAAAGACAAGAACGAGTTGTACAGGTGAGCAGGACATCTGAAAGAGACAAAGCTGACAGAAGTGTCTCAAGTATGAAGAATGTCAATTACTTCTGTCACTTTACTTTGCAATCAAACAGCATGTCTTCCTACCATCATTTCACAATCACTCATGGGAAGCTCAATGCTTTGTCCTTCTGCCTGATAGCTCCCAGAGAATAGGTTCAATTCCAAGCTGGATTACTGTCTCTGTGTAGTTTGCCTGTTTTACCCGTGTCTGGAATAGATTTTTTACAATCCCTCTGTTGTCTCTCTGTATCCCAGAAATTAATAAGGGCATTTGATGGCTCTGAATTGGGAGTGTTTGTAGTTGTGTACATAAATACATTATTTATACATAGTATAAAATAGTACAAATACATAGTAGGCTGGTGTTTTGTCCAGGGTTAATTCATGCCTTATTAAAACACAAGATATTAATTTCCAGGATTGAAGAATTTAACGTATCCCAGTATAAAAACACTTTTGAGAAATGTAATCGTTAGGCAACTACCAATAAATTCCATTCCTTGAGCATGTAAGTAATAGTGTTACTTTTTCAGTTGAAACATGGCCTATCTTAGTTCATTCCTAGCTTTGCTAAAAATAAATGTATTTTTTGTTTTTTGTTTTTTTTTTTTTTACGAAAATATGGTACAATACAAAGTTAAATCTTAATTTAATGTAGTGTTTCTCCAGTTCAGTGTTGTGAACTTGCTGTGGCTGCAGGTTTTTGTTCCGTCCTGTTAAACAATCAGTAATTTGTTTCACCGTTAATTCATCTCATTGTTTAATTAGCTGTTCTTTTATTACCAACTCTTATGCTGTATTCAAAAAATTGCAAGTGTAATGCAGTAGTGTGAGATTTATATTTATATTAAATGTAGACATTTTTGTATTTTTGCTATATCTTTAAAAGCTTCATTTCCTTATGTCAATTCTCTATTCCTATTTCATTTACAAATGAGTGGTGGTGGCTGCGGCGGCTCTGAGGTTAAGGATCTGTGCTGGTATCCCGAAGGTTGCCGGTTCGAATCCCCATCACTGCCAAAAGAGATCCTACTCTGCTGGGCCCTTGAGCAAGGCCCTTAACCTTCAATTACTCCAGGGGCACTGTACAATAGCTGACCCTTTGCTCTGACCCAAAGGGGTATACGAAAACTAACAAATTCCTAATACGAGAAATTGTATAAGGCAAAATAAAGAACAAAAAAAATATATGTCACATTTTTGTATAGTGTGATAATTAACAACATGTAAATCAGCAGAGGGCGGCACGGTGGCGCAGTGGTAGCGCTGCTGCCTCGCAGTTAGGAGACCTGGGTTCGCTTCCCGGGTCCTCCCTGCGTGGAGTTTGCATGTTCTCCCCGTGTCTGCGTGGGTTTCCTCCGGGTGCTCCGGTTTCCTCCCACAGTCCAAAGACATGCAGGTTAGGTGGATTGGTGATTCTACATTGGCCGTAGTGTGTGCTTGGTGTGTGGGTGTGTTTGTGTGTGTCCTGCAGTGGGTTGGCACCCTGCCCAGGATTGGTTCCTGCCTCGTGCCCTGTGTTGGCTGGGATTGGCTCCAGCAGACCCCCGTGACCCTGTTCGGATTCAGCGGGTTGGATAATGGATGGATGGATGGATAAATCAGCAGACCCGGGCTAATGACAGTGAATGATCTAAGACAGTAGCTACTTCTGCGTCACAGCCTTTTGTGTACTTATTAGAATATAATGCATTTAATAACCAGAACTTCTGAAAGAGGACAGGAGTCTATTAAAAACAACTTTTTTTGCACAAAATCTGCAGGCTCAGTTGGCCCGCAGGCCTGAACTTGAGAGCCACTGGTTAATATATGACCTTAAATTGTATAAAATGTCTATTTTTTACCCCCTCAGCCTGTATATATAAGTTTGCCACCTTTTTTTGTGAAATAGTAATTTATTGGTGGTTGAGAAATTTGCTGCAGTAGAAACATAACATAATGTCGTAATGAACAGTCAAAAACATGATTCAGATTATTACCAAATAATGACCCAGTGCACATTTAATGTACTGTGTCGTGCCTCTGAAGAAATACCTTTCTTATTTTACTAGGCCATTTATTTCTTTTTGTCCAAATCTTCTTATGGCATGTACTTGTGTTAGGTACATTTTCCTTTGTGTGTGGTTTACTTATTACATTCTTTAACTGCTTTAAGTTGTATTTGGTTTTATTCTCTTGTATTTTTTAACACTAATTCAGTTTATTAGTTTTCACTTTCTTTAATATTATTCTGACTAGCGGGCTTTGCCCCCTGCTCATTTCACTTGCCAACCCCTCGGCCTGCGCTAAGCACCAGCCACATCCTGTCTCTGCCACTCACAAATGTGGATTTCATTTTCACCAAACAACAAATCTTTTAATTATTGCGGATACGCCTCTTCATTGGGAAGAAACACTACTTTTCCCTGATGGCAACATGAATTAGACGATTAAATCTCCGACTTAGAGTTTAAATCCGAACAATATATTCAATCTCTTTTCGCTGTTCCGCTATTTCATCAAATAATAATTTCCATTTGTTTGCGCTAATGTGATCTTTGCTATCATTTTTCTGAGACTTTTGAATTTTAGTACTTTCATTATCTCTAACCTGCTCTGCATGTGTATCGCGCCAACATTTTTGAACTTCTTTATGACGTTCTACTTTGTCATCTACTTTTTGTCTTTTATTTCTGGCCTCGGGTGTGGTTAAATCTCTTGGCAAAAAGTCTTGTCTCGTGGGACTTGAAAGTATCTCTCTGAAAATGTCACGCCTCGTCCCAGGCTAAAAAGTCTTGTCTCGTCCCAGGATTTTTTTATATAATAGAGAGATAAGTGCCTATGGCAGCCTATGAAACTCACAGATCTTCTAGACAGAGTTAAACAGCTACCAGAAAAGTTGAATATTTATTGCATTATTAAATACAATGGTGGCAAGTCTGCATTAAACACATTTTAACTACTTAGCAAGTAATGAAAATGTCTTTGTTTGCTTATACTTTCATGTTTGGTTTTCCTGGATTTTTTGATTGTGAATTTATTACTAGTGGTAAGAAAATATGTGTACATGTTCTCATTTACAATCATATGCAAAACTAAATTAATATTATTTGCTTTGCTAAACATAAAATGCACTTGAGGTGAAGTTTTTTAATAGAATTTTCAGTTTCTACCTTAATAAGAAATAGCCAGATGTTCTCAGATTGCATGTACGTAATCTTAGTTTACCTGAGAATTTTTTTTGTCATTTTGTCTACAGGACATATGATGCTTTTTCTACATTCTTCTTAGATTCTAATGGACAAATCTGTTGTCATAAGTTGGACAAGGTGCGTACAACTTCCAGAGTTGGAATGAATAAAAAAAATTCCCTAAGCTCCTTTTTTAAAATGTTCCAGGAAATTTTTAAAGTTGGTGTGTTTTTATTGCTTTTAATATCTTGCCATCCACCAGAAGTGGTTCCATGTTTGATTACTTTATTAATTAATTCAAATGCCTCTATTTAAAATATTTTGAAAAGAGTTTTGCTCAAATTATTTGTAAGATTCTCAACATGGTGCTTTCAAGTACACTGTAGTGAAATTTATTCTGTTTTACTTAGAGTTCTCAATGTGAAAAAGAATCTTAATCACCATCCACTTTTACTTTATTGTCCAATTTAAAACATTATCAAGCATTATGTCTAACTACAGAAAGTACTCTGTAAATGGAGAAAATGTTGACCAGTTTCACTAGGCAAATTCAGTAAGTAATAAAGAAATAAAGTGCCTGGTGAGTGGCAATTCAGTACTGTATGTTTTATTTTTTAATGATTTATTATTAATATACCATACCAATGCACTTCAGAACAGGTCATCCACCTGAAGCTAAGCATGTTCGGGCCTTGCCAGTACTTGGTTGGAAGACCAACAAGGAAATACCTTGAGTTGTTGCTGGAAGAGGTGCTGGTGAAGCCAGCAGGTGGTGCCAACTCTGTGGTCGAAACGGGATCCCAGTGCCTCTGTGCAGTGATGGGGACACTGTGCTGTAAAAATGACTGTCTTTCGGATGAGACATAAAATCAAGGCCCGGACTTCTCTGTGGTCATTAAAGATCCCTGGACATCCTTCATAAACAGCAGGGTGTATTCCAGTGTCCTAGCTAAATTGTCCACCATGGCCTGGTCATACTGGCCCCCTAACCATCCCTTGTCTCTGATTGACTAACTATCTCTCACCCCTTCACCACCTAACAGCTAATGTATGCTGAGAGTACTGGTACAAATTGGCTGCCGTTGCATCATCCAGGTGGATGCTGCACATTAGTGGTGGTTGAAGTGGCTCCCCACTCATTGTGTGAAATGCTTTGAGAACCTTGAAAAGATAACTGTAATGAATTATTATTCAATTTTCTTTTTAACTCCTAGTCTAGTGCTGCTATTTTGACATGATGTCAGCTTTGTGTTCTCCAGTAAGCCTAGAATCTTCCCTTGATTTTGTAATATGAAGACCAAAATTAGACAGAATATTCAAAATATAATAGTACCACATACATTAAGTGTATAGTTTGATGTATAATTTACACAAGGTACATAACCCTAAATAATTTTTGTTGTGAAGTATGGCTTTTCTGGGTAGGGATTAGTCTATTCAGTCTTGCAAGGTTTTATATTCACTGCATTTTCTAAGTTCATACTTTCCATTTTTTAAACACTAATTTCCTTAAATCCATCCATTTGTGACCATGGTTTTCCCTTACAATAGGGAAAAGGGCCTATTTTAACCATATCAGGCACACAGTCTATGCTCATGTAAAGAATTAAGACAAGGTCCTTGGAGTTGTGAGGAACTGAAACTAAGCACTGTGCCAATGTGTCTTTCCTATCTGTATATTATGCTAGATTATAATTAACAATACCTTGTGTAAATCATGTGTTCATTTTATTAAGCATGTTAGAATATATCAAGGGTGTCATAGTGCTACAGTGGTTTAGCACTACTAATCTGTCATTGTGAGGTTGAATCTTGCTTCTTGACACAGTATTTGAACCTGCATGTTCTTCTTGTGTATGTATTGGTTTTTCTCCAGGTACTCCAGCTTTCTTCCCACAGCCCATGACATGCATGTAAGGTTAATTGGCAATTATAGGGTGACCCTGTTTGGGTGTATGTGAGTAGGTTTTTAAATAGACTATCTCCCAACTTAGTTTTTGCTTGCACCTAATGCAACCAGGATAGCTATCTACATCCCTGAATTTGGGTTAAGTGGTTAAAGAATTTTATATTTTTTTAATTTTACAAATGTAGCCATATTTTCATGTGTTCAGTTCAATTATTTATGTATTTATTTTTGCTTTACATTAAAGTATAGTGATGCCATTTTTTTACACTTGTACTTTGGCTTGTTGTTTACCCTATAATTACTTCATCTTTTTTAAGCAGTATTGTTTCTAGCTGCTGCAGGTTGGCACTGAGAGGCCTTTCAGTGTTTAAGGCTAACTCCACACTACCATGTTTTCATTTAAAACTGGAGATTTTATTCAATTGAAGACCATTAAAATGACATAAAAGACCCCCGATTTCTGCAGCCTAATGCTACAGACTTCTTTCCCAAACGATAGATATGCATTTAAAAATAAAAGACCCCCAATAATAATGTGACAATATTACATGTAATTTTAGGGGTTGTCAATTAAATAAAAAGGAAAAATATGAGTTGTAAAATGCACATTAGACATTGACCTTCAAGAAAATTAATTTTGGAATGATGTCTGTTTTATCTTTTACGCAGTTGACTTTAGATTGGTGTAAAAAATATTTTAAAACAATTTAAAGTCCGTCACAAAATTCACAAGTAGTATTCTAAACGTTGGTGCAGATTTTATGTGTATTTTTAACCTGTTTGGGGCCGATTTCAGTTTTGTATCACATTTTGAGAGCTATTTTTTATTTTTACAAAAAATAGGGTAATTTCTGGAAAAAAGAAACACATATAAACAAATTGTGGTAAAATGTGAGTTTTTCCACATTTGGTTTTAATGACATTGCTATTTTCGTTTTGGAGCTATGAAGCGTTTAAAAAGCGAATGGCGAATGTCAAGCTAACTTACAGCTTTGTACAGCATTGTGATTTTGTGATTCTGTTCAGTAATATTGTGAGGATGGCTGCATTCTACCCCCATCCACTTCATTAAGCACTTTCTTAATTTTGCTTTGGAATGCACTCCTCCTTACTGCACAGATTAAGTTTAAATAAAAAAGACTGGTAAAAGGCTGTCAACTTAGTTATTTATGATCTGTTTTTTATGTGGCTTTGAATTTTTCATTACAACTGTAACACTGCTGGCCACTGTAGCGACTGGTAAATTATTTGCCTTTTGCACATGTAAGCAGCATTCAAAAAGTGCAAAACACATGCATGTACATATATAGAAAACACATAACTTGAGAAGCCCACAGTTTATTGTGGCAAATTTTTAACTTGAAAAATTCCAAACTTATCCTTTAACAATGTATACTGTGCAGTAATTGTTATCTTCATTAGTTCCACACTCTTCCTTATTATCATGGTAAATGAGTTAAATCTTTAAGGTCATTTAACATCAGGGCTTTTTATTGCAATTGTGGTATACAGATTTTTTTAATGAAATTTTCAGAAGCATTGTTATTTCATGATGATTGATTGTTCATCAGTTTTAAGAGGGCATTAGCATTCTTAGATGTTTATTCTGAAAATAAAACAAGAAAATAAAAAAAATCAATATAATGTTAATTTTACAATATAAATTAAAAATAGGTGTAGCATTAAAATCAAATTCTACATCACCAGCATCACTCCAGTAGGAATATTTGATATACAATAAAAGTAAACTGTTTTCATTATGTTTAGAATTGTAGGAAATGCTGCCAGGTATGTTTTCTTTAAACTGTGAGTTGTAACAAACATGTTAAAGGCAAGATTTTAAAAGAAACATCAAAGATTTGAGTTAATGTTTGTTTGTTACAAAGAACAGCAATGCTTTTTTTACAGAGTAAAATTACTTTCTTAATGTGTATATCATACTCTTGCTTTATGTTCAATTCCATGTCACATTACTCAGATAGGTGGTTTTGTGTAACATTAAAATATTTTGTTTCCTGTACAGATGATGCCTGTTCCACCCCAGAGTAACAAAGTTAAAGGAATGTTTGCTAGCCTGCTTGTGCTTCTGGGCATACAAGAACATCGACCAGCTCTCAACCACTAATATTCTGACTGGGACCCAAACTGTTCCAAAGGGAGAGAAGTGGAAGAAAGCCGCAATGTCACTTTAGTGAATATTCTGTTTATCTTGTGTTGCTGAATATTAATTCAAAGCAGAAATAACCAGTGTCAGATATACTGTATTTCTAATAAGAAAAGAATAACTAGCCAACCAAAATGAAAACGTGACATTTAGTAAAACAAAAATCCCAATCTTTACATAATTTTCTGAAAAAATAAACTTGTGTGGTCATGTGCTTGGTCATAGCAATATCCATTCTATGAACAGCACAACATTTAATTTTTTTTTTCTAAATTAACTATTTTGTTGCAGTTCATGAGTCCTTCCAGTGTTAAATTAGGTGTTTAATTTTTTTGGTAAGCAAACAAATTTTGAATGTAAATTCCAATATCAAAACTATTTCCTGTTGAGCTGTTCATTAAATTGGCATGTTCCATTGTAATCTTTTTTTTTTTTTTTAATTTAGTATAGCATGTAAGTGTAGCTATTAAGAATCTAACACTTTCCAGAGTCTGACGTTACAGATAAGCACATGGGTTTTGCCTTTGTAATGTACATACTCAGTTACCAGTTGTCATACAGGCTAAATAAACTGAGCAGTAAAATAAATATTTTAAAAGCTAACAGTTATGAAACATTTACCTTTGTTTACAATAATTCTTAAGGTGTGCATCTTTGAGAGAGACATATAACACAATATCTTCTGTAACATATCCCTAATATCCATTATGTTCTCTTCTGATAAACCTACATTTTCAATGATTTGCAGTCTCCTTGAATGTTTGCAGTCCCTCCAGAAAGAAATGCAATTGTATCTATGATAAAGAAGACCAGGTAAAAGCCTGAGATAAGGGAGCAGCCTGCAGTTTACAAAGACCTAGCCTTAAAGTTAAATGCTTCTGGATACTTATTCTGCATAGAAATATACTGTATACTAAGTATTGAAAACCCAGCCACTTTATTAGATACTGCTACTGTACTCTCCCAGAGTAATTGGTTATTGAGCCACCGATGACATATGTACAGACAATATTCTTTAAATTTTATACCAGTTACCCTAATTGGTGTACAGTTCAGAGGTAAAATGGAGAGGTATAAAAGACTAAAAATGTGTGTGCCTTTGAATATGGCACGTTTCTAGGCAGCATAGCTGGTGGCATTAGTTTATTAGGGACAGCAGCCTTCTTAAGGTTTTAGTGAACAACACTATCACGTGTATTGAGAATGGGCCTCCACCCAAAATACGTCCAGCCAGTGGTGGTCTCATGATGGGAAGCAGACACTGATGAATGGCATTGGTATAAGCTGAAGTAGCAAATGGATCAGCCATTTAATATGTAAGCACAACATTAGTGCAGAAAAAGGCATATGTGAATGTTTAATTCATGCAGTCATACCTAGTCAGGGACTGGTCATGGCACCTCATGACCCCACTGTTAGGGAGAATGTAAGTGCCATTATAGTGGGCTAAAGAGCACAATTGCTGCATGCTAACTGAATCCCAGTTCCAGCTGATTCTCAGTATCCTTCTAGGATGGAGGTGCGGACATGTTCTGGAGGCTCAATGGTGTGGCGTGTGTTTTTTGTGGCATACACAGAGACTTCTGATTTGAGTGGGGAAATGACTGAATGACTGTGATGGACTGGTTTCTGCCATACAAAATATGCTTTCTAAAATAACCGTTGTTTCCTCCATATTTTTCTTGCTGTGCATGCACATTTCATGCCAGAGAAGGCATGTAGCGCTCAGTTTTGATTGGTATTGTGAATCTTGTGACCACATGAGTGGGTAATTCCATGAAGTGCTTAGGGAGTAAGCTTCACTTAAATCGTCAAGCTGATTTTTGCTCAATCAGAGAGGATTAGGGCAAGTTGAGTTTGGGAACTGAGGCATCTTATACCTCGCCGTACCAGGCTGAAGGAGAAGCTTAGCTTACTGTGGTGGATTGAGACTTCATGAAACTTGAGTGAAACAAAAACATCAGAGAAAGGTTCAAAGGAATTTTTTTTCTAAGCATATTTAATGGTGATGTGTTAGATAGTTTTACTATTGTTTAAATGAATCTGATATTTACCTTAATAAAAAGTTAAGTGTCTGTCCGTGTGTCTATTTAGTTGCTATGTCTCTGGCATTTCTCTAGGTGGTGCAACACAACCATTGTAGCAATGCATTTTATTACTACATGCATTACAAAATACAATCCATTAGATGGTGCACTGCAAATGTTAATGCTGAGGTCTACATTTATTACTTAGATTTCAACTCATCTTAGGTGGTTCATTCAGCTGGTGTTCCATTATACACTGGTAAAACATTATAAGCTAAACAAATGTGAAAGAAAAATGAACGCTAGTTAAGGTTAATAGCTGACAAAGCTGTTTTGCTATAACGGCAGGTTATTCATACAGGCGTCTGTCATAAGACAGGGTGCAGTAAGGTGAGCTACGAAAATTTCCAGTTTCTTTAGGAACATGTCTATTTGACACACGAGAGCTGACCTTTCCTTCTTTAGGGTCTATCTGACAAGTGAAAAAAATAAGAACAGATGGGCCATTAGCGTAATAAAATAAAATGCTTAAGTAAACAATTTTTTTTTTTTTTATAAATAAGGGGAAGGGGGAGGAAGAAGAAATTATAAAAAGCCAATAGAAATAGAAAATGTAACTTTGCTCTTTTGCCTTGCAACATAGAATCCAGGTACTCATCTGTGACTGAATAAAAATCTAATTGATTGAATTATCCCTATCTTCCTCGGGGGTGTTTCTTCCACACTATACAATGAAAACGGCAAGCAGTAATAATATACAATATTTAAATAAGCATATTTGTGTTTTTTAATGAGAGGATTTTTTTAGCACATCTGATTTTGCTGCACTCATAGTTACACTTTTACTTAAATTCATTTGATTTGTTTGTTACAGAATAGTAAAACTTTAAAAGCTATGCATTTTAGTTTAAAATACCAAGAGTCAATAGTATATAACATTTAATTTATTGCACCATGGCTTACCATTGATGTTTTTATCAGTGAGAAGGAAAAGAAAAACGTAATTACAGGTGTGTTTTAATTACAGAAAGTAGAAATTCAAAGTCAGTTAACTATTTACGTTAGGTAGCACAGAAATGTTCAAAATTATATGATATACAAGGAAGAATTATACACTTAGAAGGCCTTTTATGGTCAACTATGGTGTGCTCCTTATCTTAAACTTATTAAAGTAGATCTTTTAAACCACCCAACACAAATAATGATTAGGAAGAAAGTCCAATGTCATTTTTAAAATATATATGTCATGACACTATTTGCTTGTATATTGTGTAATAATAAAGAATAACATTTATTAAATAGATTAATTTGCTCATCTCAAATCATGAAGTGTATTCAGCCTCCTTATTAAACCTACTGTAGTCACTAGTGAGCTAATAAAAGGTCAGAATGTTTCATAATGGAGGATATGCCAGTAAAAGGGAAATGCTCATAAATACCGCCATTAATGGTTTGGTATTCGTGAAGATGATTTTCATACAAATATTTGTGGTTACATTCAATGCATAAAGGTTGGTTTGTTCTCAGCAGTCTTATAGAATCATCCATAGTCAGTCCATTTCTTCAAAAAAAATGAAGAAGGAAACTTGCAGCGATTGTTGAAATTTTACACCAAAAGTAAACAAAAAAAAAAAATTATCCTCCTTGGTTTTAACTGCGAGCATCCCTCGGGCTCTGAATTCATGTAAAAATAGTTATGCCCGAGTGTCTCTTGGGTTCACATGTACAGTATTAAGCCTGAAATGGCATTCAGACACTACTGTATTCTGCTGACATGCACAATGGCATGTAAAAAAAAAATAAAGCCAGCTATAGAACAAAGTGAAACTGAACCATTAGTTGAGTCAATCATTAGTCATGAAAATGTGAATTGGTCATCAGTTGTTGACTCATACAGTGAAGCTGATGAATATTACTCTATACACCCAAACTACTGTGATAAGTTTGGTGAATTTTTTGATGTGAAACAGCATGGCAAAAATGTAAAATGATTGTAGTCAAGTGGAAGGACAAGAAAGACATTAGCCCACTAAACACCATTCACAATGCTGCAACTGTCAATGTTTGCATCAGGGGAAATGTGGAAGTCAAAAAAGCCTTGTGCTGTGGTGACCTGCAATAACGTAAGGGGTATGCTGATTGTGCTGATCAGGCACTGACACTCAACCCTGTCATGTTCAAGCAACAGAAAGAAATATAATAAAAGTTTGCCAAGAAACACACAATTCTACTGTCCCGAGTATGGAAACCGGCTTTTTGATGGTGACTCTTCCAAAGCCTATCACATGAAGGATGTGTGGTAAATCTGCATTAGTACAACAGTGAACACTAGGCAGTGGTATATGGCTGGCTTGTCATCCTGGCCAATACCCCCAGGCCGCCAGATGGAGCCCTCCCTGCAGTATGGAGGTGCCCCGAAGACCAGCAGGGTGACATGGACAATGTAGTTTTTATACACAGCCCTGCTGGATACCACAGAGGCCTCAAGAGGGAGCTGCAGGGAGGACCGAAGAGTCATGTGTGCCCTATAACCCGGAAGTGCGTCATAGGAGGATCGACGACAAAAGTGGCGTACTTCCAGGGTGAAGAAAAGGACTTGTACCTGACCCAGAAGTGATAAAGAATCACATGGACTGGGGATTGGGAACACTTCCGGGTCAGGGTGTATAAAAGGACTGTGGGAGCTCCCAGACGGCGAGCTGAGCTGCGTGGAAGGGTGGCAATGCGTCTGGGAGTGGAGGATTGTGTTTGTTAATGAGTATAGTGGAGGAGAGGGTGCTTTGTACACTGTGGCATATAAATAAAGTCAACCTTTGGACTTTTTCCTGGTGTCTGGAGTCGTGGACAGGGGTTCAAAGGAGCAATAGCGCCCCCTATCTGTCACAAGGCATATCCTTCCTACTGTATTTATGTTAACAGTTGGTATTAACAAGCTTTTGTTTCACATATTAACTTTTTTCTTGTTCAATAATAATAAAAAAACCTTATTGCTGTTTTTGATTAGTTTTTCCAGAGGTAAACATAATGCTAAGGATGCTACAAGACAGCAAGAGCCCCAATGACTAATTTGTAAAAGCCATCTTTACATGCAAACAGTTAAAGCTATACATTATAAAAAGCAACTCGGTACAACAAATGACTGCCCATTATGCAAATACTTCTAATAAATTTGTTCAGCAACATTTCTGTATGGTGCTGGCGATGCAGAAAATCTGAGGAAATTTTGGACTGGTGTGTTGGGAGGATTGCAGAATATCTCTTGAGCAAAAACTGCATTTATCCATGGTTTTATCAATGATACTAAATAATGTTCTTCAGGCTTCCCAAAAGTAAAGTGTACTCGTGCTCGAATAATGGCACTGCTAAACTGATTAGAGGCTGACTATGTAAAACACAACTCATTTCATAGCATCAGTGCACAGGCAAGTCCTTTTAAATGGTGCCGATGTGTATGACCAGTTGAACAAAATCAGTCATCCAGATCAGGACAGACTCTTAGCAGAGCTGACATTTAAAATTTGCCGCATCTTGCCAGTGACAGAAGTTGCAGCATATTTTAAACAATTAAGGCCTGGCATTCATAAACTACAGTGTAGTATGTTTACAACCAAACTGGGCAAATTAATGGAAACTCTAATTTGAATAATG
This sequence comes from Polypterus bichir lapradei, assembly GCA_026402145.1. Taxonomy (NCBI): domain Eukaryota; kingdom Metazoa; phylum Chordata; class Cladistia; order Polypteriformes; family Polypteridae; genus Polypterus; species Polypterus bichir. Next base: position 11,182,728 of record JANRMT010062793.1, read on the forward strand.
CTATTAACGTTTTATTATGCAATGGACAAATTCAGAAGCATAATGCATGCAAGTATTCAATCAGTCCTCTTTAGATTGCCACACAGCCTCTCTTGCTTTCTTAATAGTGAACACACTTCATTTTTATGTTATTACACGTTACACATCAGCTGCTGAAGGCCTGCCACTGTCTCTGTTGTATGATCATCATCTTACGGCTGCTCCTGTTAAGGGTTGCCACAGCGGATCATCATTTTCCATATCTTTCTGTCCTCTGCATCCTGCCCTGTTACACCCACCACCTGCATGTCTTCTCTCATTACATCCATAAACCTCCTCTTAGGCCTTCCTCTTTTTCTGTTACCTGTTGTATGATCATCTAATTTACAAAAATTAAATAAAACTATCCCATAATACACCGTGCATCCCATCCACGTTACATTTCAAGTCTTACATACTCTTAATCTGTAGAGTTGCACTCTACTCTGCAGTTTTCAAACTATGATAGATGTTCTCCACAATCGTTTCTTAGGCCTGCTTAAATATCACGAGTGCCCTCATGATTAATGACTGCCTAAACCTGTCATGAGTTAACAAGAAAGGCTTCGCATTCAAGGCAATAACTGAGCCTTGATTGTCCAGCAAGGCTTATTCAAGTGATGCTTACTCAACAAAGTCTCAATATCATAATGATGTTTCCGGGAATACTTTCATGTTGTTGCAATAATGCGTTATGTTATGTTAACACCAGCAGCACTAACCTCGCTTCTTAGGTTTTTTTAAATATATTAACACAGAATATAAAAAGCTATATTTATGGTTTAATAAGCAGCAGTCCAATGATGATTTTAATTGCAGCACACATCTTCACATCAGAGAAGCATGAATTTTTGTTTTTGAAATTTTCAATTGTTAAAAGTAAAACACCCTAAAAAAATTTCATAACATGAACATTAACAACAGATTACTGTGCACTTCAGTTATAACTAAAATAAATAAATTTCATTCTACATGTAAAGAAGAGCACAATAGATTAAAATGTGCAGCAGAATAATTCCTATTAAAGTTGCTGTCTGACACGAGCAATCCTCAAGTAAAAACTCCGCACTGTGTTAGACTCTTAATTTGTATTTAGTTCAAAAGAAATCTTGTGTTAAGTCTTAAAATTGTTCAGACAAAATAATCTGGCTAAACTGGACTGTTAGTATGATGAGCTTATTTGATTAACCTTTTTATTAAAAAAACATGTAGTCAACAGACTGAGGAAGTCACTTGGATGAGTGATGAAACATATCAGAAAATAACTAAGCCCAGATGAACAGAATCAACTTTCTAGAACTTATTATTAATGTAATGTTTTGACACCAGTAGCTTAGTTTGAGTATGTTGCAGAACATTGTTAATGTATACGTGAGGCAGTAAAGTAAGTAAAGGCAGTCAGATGCCACATGTGCAACTCGAGTGAAATTCTGATTTCATGACATGGCATCAGAAGTAAACTTAAATGTAGATTGAAAAGCCACTTGACCCGTTCTAAACTGCTTTTGCAGGTACAAAATATAACAAAACAGTTGGAAAAATCTTTGTCACCAGAGAGCTTTGTTTAGATAGGCCAAGCTAATGGTTAGGGTGGAATCAGAGTTTCATGGGTTACAGCTCTGCCACAGATTTAATGCAGAAAGACAGTAGCATTCAGGTCAGCTCGTTGATTTATTCCATGGGGAAGGGAGATAATAATATGTTTAAATCATTTATGTTTCGCAACGAAGACATTTTGAAGTTGTATTTGAGAAATTTTGATGAAAACTTCATTACTAAAAAATACAAATGTGAAAGAGTTTAAGCTTTTGTTAGAGGGCTGGGTGAATTGGCTGAACACTGCAATTTTGGAAATGCAAAGGAAGAGCACATACGGGATGTAATAGTGGTTGGTTTGAGGGACAAGTTGCAGTCAGTAAAATGACAGCTACATGAAAATTTAATGCTAGCAAAACTTACTGAAATGGCCCGTGGTCAAGAAATGATTAAACATCAAAACTTTGGTATGCGTAGCATAGTTAAAAAACGGGAGGAGGTGAGGTTTTCTGTAGTGGTGAACTACAGAAGGGGCCCAGACAGATAAATGAAAAAGGGGGATGCACAAGATGTAATTAAGAGCATAGTAAAAGGGAATACTACCCAGCCTGAAACTGGGCCATTTTGTAGTCGTTTGCCATGCTAAATCTGTACAGAAAGTGACGGTAAATTGTAAAACAGAAGCAGAATCAATGTGTCTGCAGGCAGTTCACTGTGAAACTGAAACTGTTTTTCCACGGCATGTCAACCTTCAGAAAGAAGGAAAAGTTTGAAATCTGGAGATTGATTCTGGGGCAGATGCCATAGTGATATCTGAAGCAAGCTGTAACAGCTTCACATATAAACCTCAGCTTCAAAAAACAAATGTCATCTTAAGCAGCCCAATCTTTTCCATCCTATTATTATGGAGTTAAGAAGAATGGAGGAGCTGGAAGCAATTGAGGAGATTTCTGAGCAAATGCCCTGGTTTGTGCGAATGATTCTAGTTATTAGCTTGGAGGTAGCCAGTGGCTTCTGACAGAGTTCTCTGGATGAGGCCAGTAGGAAGTTGACAACTTTTATAACCCCCTTCAAAAGATATTGGTTCCATCAGCTTCCAATGTGAATAACTAGTGCTCCTTGAACTTTTCAAAAGAAAATGTGTGATCTGTTGTCTGGTCTAAAGGGGGGTCTTCTACTTCATGGATGAAATTATTGTTTATGGACACACTCAGGAAGAGCATGATTAAAGACTAGCAAAGGTTCTAAAAGTTATTAAGTCTTCAGGACCTAAATTAAGTAAAGAAAAATGTCTCTTCAATAAAAAGGAATTTACTTTTGTGGGGTATAAGATTAGCCATGTTGGAGTAAGCCCTGACCCAGAAAAGGTCAGTACAATTCAAACCCTTAAAAGACCACAGAATGTCACAGGACAAAGTGGATACTTGGCACAATTACCGTATATACTTGCATTTAAGTTCTCCCACAGATAAGTCGGGGTTTGATTTTGCAGTATAATTTCTGATATTTTATAATGTTGGCCATATAAGTCAAATGCGGAAAACTCACGCTATTGGTCCAAGAGATTATTATATGCTAACGCCCACCTGAGAGTGTAACCACGGCGCACACTGCCTTTTTTTTCCTATGTATTGTGCCTACGTGACCACACGGTAATACCCATACTATTCCGAAGCGACGTTTGCATTTTTTGTGTTTTTTGTATCTCATACACCTTTATTGTATGAGCATCCCTTATCTACGATGGAACATTCGATCAGGAGAAAATATGAAGCTGGTTTTAAATTAAGAGTTGTTGAAGTGGTGAAAGAAATTGGTAACTGCGCTGCTGCAACAAAATTTAGCGTGTCTGAGATAATGGTGCAAGATTGGAGGAAGCAATAAGATGTAAAAAAATAAATAAATAAAGTGTCGTATTTTTAAACGGGCGTAAAAGTCGGGGTCTGATTTTATGATCGATTTTTCAGGTTTCAAGACCTGACTTATATGTGATTACTGTATATATGGTAACTACCGTTGCAGGTACTTGGAGAGAAAGCAATACTGTACTGCAACTACTTAAGGAGCTCCTGAAATCAGATGTTGTTTGGTCATTGGAAAAAATTCAAGGTGATGCTGTAAAGGACATACTGATGTGAGTTTCAGTTTTGGTATTTTATGATGTGCAAAAGTCAATAGTAATGAATGCCAGTGCTAGTAGTTATGACATCAGAAGAGCATTGCTTCAGAACCATGATGACAAGATGTTCCCATTTGCTTTTTGCTCCTTTATCCACACTGCAGCAGAAAGAAATTGTGGCCAGATTAAGAAGGAGTGTCAAACCTCTATGTGTGCTTGTGAGAAATTATCTCAGTATCTGTCAGGTTTAGATTCATTTAAACTACTGAGAGATCACAAGCCATTAGTCCCACAGTTTAATAGGAAAAATCTTTCCCTTTGGTGGCAGAGGTTGTTAATTAGGATAATGCACTTTAAACCCACAACTGTGTACGCGAGACACTTCTTACAACTAATACTTTATCATGGTATCCTTTGATTTGCTGTGAATGTTATGACCTGGAAGAAGAGGTCAAAGCTTTTATTGCATCACTGGAAGAGCATGGGTGTGCTTCACAGCCGAAGATGCAGCAGATTTTCAAGGCCACCAAACAGAATGAGGAAATGCAGCTTATGTTAAAATATAAACATCAAGGGTGTGCAAGAAATATAAATGTTGTACCTGTCAATATTAGGGCATACTCAGCACAAACCGCTCATTGAATCAAAAGCAATGGTGTTGCATGGACAGAAAATTAATTCCACCAGCAAGAGAAGTTATGTGCTCAGCTGTATTCACAAAGGTCACAAAGGGCTTACTAAGTGCCAGGAAAGGCCCAGACTTCGGGTTTGGTGGCCAGGGATCATCAGGAAAATAAAAAGATGGAGTGAATCAATGTTCTCAGTGTCAAGTAGAGAGTCCAACTCAATACAAAGAGCCATTGATGATGACTGAATTGCCTTCATGACCTTGGCAATGTACTGGCACAGACTTGTGTGAAGTTAATGGTCAACAGTACCTTGTTGTCATAGAATATTTTTCAATATTTATGAAAAATGTACATTTATCTGGCATCTCCAGTAGGAGTCTAATTGGAAAACTGAAAAGCATGTTTTCATTATTTGGTATTTCAGTGCAGTTATGCTCAGAAAATGCCAAACAGTTTACCTCAACAGAATTTAAAGCATTTGCAAGGTAATATGGTTTTGACTACATAACTTCCAACCCTCAATTCCTCCAAGCTAATGGGAATGCTGACAAGGGCAGTTCAAACGGCAAAGAAAATTTTGAAACAGGATAATCCATTCCTAGGTTTAGCTGCATATAGGGCAGCGCCAATTACAGCTACAGACTATTGTCTTTCATTACAGCTGCTTCTGGGATGTTAGATTGGCACCACTGTCCTGACACTAACCTACAATCAAAATGGCCTGACTTTAAAAAAGTAGCAGAGAAGGACTGAAAAATCAAACAATCCTATCACTACTACTGTAATAAACGGTACAGTGTCAAATCTCTTCCATCACTTAAACCTGGAGGCCTAGTACATGTAAAACTGGATAAGGACAAAGGATGGCCTACTTACAGCAGTGGTGAAATGTCAGGTGTAACATTATTGAAACTGAGAAGGGTGAGTTCAGGAGGAATAGGAAACACCTACAGGCTACTCCAGATTCAATAAGAGACCTCATCTAACAGTCCAGAAACACATCCTGAACTATTATCAAAGCTTACTGAGGAGCCTGAGGTAGAAAAGCACCCGAAAGAAAGCTCGCCCACAACACCCAACGTCACCAACATGGAAAAAACAACACGATCTAAATGGATTATAAGAACATCCGTCTGTTATAAAGACTAACAAGAATTCGGCTGAAAGTAATCATTTCGATACTTTAGAAAAAACTACTTTAAATGTTTCTGTTTATTATTAGATTAACATTAAGTTTATTTCCTACAATGTAAATGTAGAGTTTGGTATTCTTTCTGGCTATTGAAAACATTGCTAAGAGGGAAGATGTGAAGAAATTATTTGATTAACCTTGTTATTAATGTAACTTCTTGGCACCCTTAGTTGAGTTTGTGTTAAATTATATGGGGGCAGTAATGGAAGCAAAAGCAGTCAAATGCCAGATGTGTGTCCGGAGTGAGTTTTTAATTTTGAAAATCTTAAAATCATGATAACAATTTTAAAAACTGTACTATTGTCATGTAAGTTGGCAACATTGTCAGAAATGAGATTAGGGGTTTTCCACATGTAGCCATCTGCAGGGAAAGTGATGTTGACTATCTTTTGGGATGAACAAGGGATTGTTTTGGAGCACTACATGTCCTTGGGAACACTATCACCAGTGCCAGATATTCAGACCTCATCAGAAACAATCTTTCATTCTTAATCATATCCAAACAATGGGGACTTCAGAGTAGAGATGTCTTGTTTTTCTTTTTTGCCCAAAGAAGCATCAATCAACTCTGAAATATGCTGAAAAAAGAAACACAACTTTTTCTGGAATGAAGAAATTCTAGTTGTACCTTATGTACAGTACATTTGCTTTTGCCCTTGCCTGTGCAGCGATACACTGCTGCTCACCGGACACTCGAAGGCTCATTAGTTGCTCTTTGATCCAATGATGTTCAAGTGAAGCAAACCCTGATCACCTCATCTTTGAAAATTCTTTCATTCAGAGCTTTGATCCCAATAAGATAAATCCACGGTCATTCAGTACTCTGTACATTTAATAACACATTGAACTTCCCCAGAAATAACGAAGTGGGCTTTTGTAAGACCATGAAAATTTTCAGTAGATTAGCAGGTCAGATGCTTGTATAAATTCTTGTTGCCACATTGTGCTTGTGTATATGAAAGATTGTTTCAGATCTGTACTGCTGCCAAGCCCAATATTCACAAGAGCACAAAAAGATAAAGTGACTGGTGACAGACTTCAGGCTGGTGGACTTAGAGATAGATGACCTGTCTGAGGCCTTCTTTCCCAAGGAATGGATACTGGTGTGGAGCTGGCCTTGGCTTGCCTTTTCTATAAGTTGGTGTTATGGAACATCTTTGGAATGTCCTGGATCACAAAATTCAGAGATGTGATCCTCAGCAAATTCAGAGGCTCTTTGGCCCAGTGTGCTACTGTTAAGCAGTAGTGGGTGGGAAAGGTGGTCACAAAAAGTACTAAAGAACTGCAAGTTGACTGCTGCAAATGTTCACAGTTTTACTGTTGATCTTGTTCTTGTTTTCCTATTACTCTAATTTAGTTATTGTAATTTCAGTAATGAAGGTTGAATGTTAAATCCAAACAGCTTTTTTTCCATCAACATATATGTAGCATACTAAAAATGGAGATAAGTAGGATAATTTTCTAGAATTTTATGCAGATCCTATTGTTGAAATTGGATGCTTAACAGTGTTGCCTCACAGATCTGAAGACTGGGATTTCTGCTCAGACTCTGTCACTGTGGAGCTCACATCTTCTCCCCATCTTTGTGTTCTTTTTGTTTTTCATTCCTCAACACATTCCAACACATTTCTGAGTGACTAGACCCTGTCTTGCAATGTGATGCTGCCAGGATGAGCTCTGGGTTCCATCAGACCCAAACTCAATAAAGCAGAATTGACAATGCGTCTATAGATCTTATGATTCAAGATTCATGTTGCAGAAAATATTAGAAGGATGAACATGCAAATTGTGCTTGTTAGATTAATGAAAAATAAAATGACAGCTAAGATTAAACATACTTATATGCTAAAAAAGGGCTAGGTTAAGTTTAGTTTTGTTCAAGTAACACAATTTTCTTTAAATTCCTGTCACTAGCTGGATTGTGGGAGTAGTCAGCTTTTCAAAAATATGAAAATTAGTTTTCTTATATAATATACTGTAAACACTCCACATAATAATACTTGAAAGTTTACAAATTGTATGTTACAAATTGTACCTTATAACTTTTCTGACATACTAACCATCACCTTTTACATTAACCAATTATTGTCCAGAATGGAGTGTTTGCTCCACAGATTGACCAGGTTCAGTACTGGGAATCACAATGTAAAAAGGTTGTTTTGCTTGCAATGCTGCTTCAAAATCAGAGCAGTAAAAAAATAGCCACATACAAGAATAAAGAAAAAAAAAAACTATAATGGCATAAATGACATGTTTATAATTAGCTTGAATTAAAGAATCTTTCAGTATGCAATGCACAATCAGGCTGCATCAGGAGAAGATCCCCTGAAAAGTCAACACACCAGTTAGCTGAGGCGCTCTTGATGTTCTACCTGTTGTCTTCTCCAGATGCGGTAGGATTGTGCAGAAGTCAGGAATGTGGGTGATTAACAAGAACAGCTGTTCAAAAGTCACAGGATTCATGAGGTCAGCAATTCTGGTACTCATGGATGTATTTATGTACAGGTTAACCTCTGCTGTATCTAGGCCATCTATTAAAATACATGAATATAAGAATTTAAGAATATATATAATACATGAATTGTGGTAAGCAATACTTTGCTTCACCAAGACTTAATGTTCTGAAGCACAGACCAGACATGTTGTTTTGCTCCTTACTCATTACCATACCCTCTTCTCAGGCCAAGTCCAATCAGCAGCTGAATGATGATAAAGTGTGAGAATTTTGTTAAATAATAAGATCCCCATGACACAGAGATAAGCATCATATGCTTCACAAATTTGCAAAACAGCTACAATAGTGCCTTTCTTTGACAAGGGAAAGCCAAAATTAGACTGGCTAATCCTGTGAGCGGATGACAGCTTATTTGTAGATGGATCACATGCTATACTTGGTGAATTGTGGGGGTGTAGGTGTGAATGAAGGTTGGTGATGATGATGATGTGCAAGTTATATTCAAAGCAATGTGCAGACCCATAACCCCCCCGCCCCCCCCCTTATGAGTTCCCTGCACTCAAATAATGCAAATTATGTTTCACTGTCAAAATTGAGCTCTGGAGATTAATGACCCCCTTTTTCAGAAAGCCTGTAATAAATAGATAAAATAAATCAAGGAAATTTACCTGATAAGAAAACACTGCAAAAATATGTAGTTGTATTTGTATCCAAAACTTCTGCTGGGCAATGTGAGGAGTCTACTCGTTCCCTCATGTTGGAATGAGTTTTCAGGTTTATTGTCAATTAAATTCTTACTCATCTGAAAAACATGCATTATGTCACCACTCTTTAGTGAAATGATCAGCAAGTATTACTAGTCAAATGTGAACATTATTCTGAAACCATATCCAGGACTCATCTGTACACTGTAATGTACACTGTACAGGCCTGTGCACTGGTACTGTGCAGAGTGGAGGCAGCACCTCTGTGTTTTTCCCAATTGATTCTGGGGTCCATCAGGGGTGTGTTCTTACTCCTACCCTGTTCAGTACTTGCATGGACTGGGTATTGGGCAGGGTCATGTGGTCCAGCAGCTGTGCGGCATTTGTTGGTGAAGAAAGATTCACTGTTCTTGACTTTTTGGATGATGTGGTGATATTCATTGAGTCAACTGAGGCTCTGATCGGGGTGCTCGAGAGACTGAGTGAGGAGTCAATGTCGGGGCTGGCGAGTGTCCTGGATAAAAACCAAGATCCAGGCCTTTAATAATCTTTTGGGTAAAGCCATCAGCAGTGTGTCTGTCTGTGGAGAGAATGTCAACCTTGTTGAGAGGTTTACGTATTTACCTCAGCAGTAACATTCATTTCCCTGGTAATTCTTCTTATGAAGTCAGTAGATGGATTGGGAGAGCATGGCGGGGATCATTAGAAAGCTGGAAAGGAGTATGTTGCTTTTTCAATATCTTTGCAAAAGGACGAAGACCCAAGTCTTTAGAGTCCTGGTGCTTCCTGTTTTGCTATATGGTTGCAAGGCATAGACACTATCCAGCGACCTGAGATGAAGACTGGACTGTGTCTCTTCAGAGAATCCTTGGGTCTTGCACCATAGTTTCAGTTTGTGTCAAATGAATGGTTGTACATTGAGTCAATAATGAAGCACATTACCTGTATTGTGAGGGAGCGTCAGTTACAGCACTACGACCACGTGCTAAAATTCCCCTAGGGTGATCTGGCTCACAGGATCCTCATTGCTGAGGACCCGAGTGGCTGGAACAGGCCAAGCTGACACCCATGTAATACCTGGCTGTGGCAGATAGATGGTCATTTCTGGAGGGTGGAACTGGACCACGTGTCCACCTAGGGGGTTTTCAACCGAGATCCCAAGCTGTTTCATTGTGTGGTGGGTGCGGCAACGCTCTGTACCAGAGCATGCTCCCCAACCTAACCTGACCTGACCTATAGTAGCAAATTTAGTGTTGATTGAAAATTGATGTAACATTTAATTTTTTGTTGTTGATAATTTTAAAGTTCTGCAAAAGATTGTCTATTTGTAAAAATTATTTGTCGTTAGAAAGTCACTAGGAGTTCACATTGCCCATTCACTTCAGTAAGATAGTCTTAATGTATCATCATAGTAATGCTGCATGTGGCAGGGTTGCTGCTCTGTGCTCTTTGTGTTATTTATTATTATGCCTTAAAGCAATTCATGCAAATTTTATCTCTTGAAACTAGCTGATCCCATAAATCTGAAGCAGCAGTAGGAGCACTACTTCAAGTTCCTTTTGTATTGTCAAGTGCCTTACTCTATAAATGGAAATTACATGTCTAATTTTAATATCGACCACAGGAAGAAGGGAGAAAAAAAAAATGTGCACTACAAACTTTATGGATCACTGCTGAGAATTTGTAGTTCTTACATAAAGTTAACCCTGTTTTTCTTTTTAACAAAAGAATGTTTAGATTAACAGTACACATGGTGGCACTGCAATTAATTTACAGCTTCGGAGTTTAGGTTTCAAATCCTGATCCAGGTACTGCATGTCACAAGCCATCTACTAAAGCAGACGGCCTGCTAGTAGTTTGGGACCGACCAGGACTGAGGGAGTAACAAGAGAGGCACGAGAGAGGCAGATGTTCAGAACAGAAGGTAATTTATTCCACGATAGAGTAAAAAAAAAAAAAATAGAAATTAGGAAACACCAAGGCTTTTACCCTAATATATAAATATAATCAATTCCAGTCCATGAAAGGGTATCAGCAGCCTTAAAATACAAAGCTGGACTCTGTTTCAGTCCTGGTCACCAGTACAACTCCTCCAAAAATACAAATCTCAGGAGTCGTTTTTTTTGGGCCTCAGGAGCTTAACACACTCCGTTACAGCAATCAACAGCTTAGCCACTAGGCACCTCTTAGGCTGGCGTGCCTCGCACGATCTAACCCCCCTCTTAATTCTCTCCAAGCGATCCTTACTTTCTCCCTCTCTTTTCCCCCTCTTGTGGCCACAGCAGTACTTATAAAGCCTTTTCCATTGCCAGGATCAGCTTACTTAATTATAGGGAGAAACCATTTAAGTCCTGCCAGGGAAATCGTATACTGCAAGTACAAATCAAAATAGCCGACAACAACATATACATAATAAAACAATAAACAACAAAACACCACATTTTATACCTAACCTCAAGGTTACTAATAAACAAACTACATTATGGTACACATACACTACTAACACAACTTGGACTCCCCCTATAGCTGTCGTTTGACCTTCCCAGGCACCTGTGACTGCGTTTAGCGTCTGTGCCTTTTTTTTTTTTTTTTTTTTTTTTTAAAAAACAAATACACACCACAACCCGACCGGTAAAAATGGTATGTTACGAGCAAAACTTGCAATCGGAACATACGGTAAAACATCTAGAACAAACTAAACAACCAGAGGGTAAGACCAAAAGTCTTAAAAAATCTTTTGTTTTTTTCCCCACCCCCGTGGTAAACTTGCTGATCTATTGTTCATTGTGGTTTATACTTATAACTTAGAGTCTTGCCCCATATCTAAACTATAATGTATCGGCATCACGGTGATGCTATAGCATCACACACCCCCTCACTCAGACCCTCTATCTTGCATTCGAGAGAGAAAGTCGGCACATTTATTGTCTTCCTTGTATATACTTCACTGTAAAACTTGTATGGTTGCAAGGACAAATACCACCGTGAAATTCGTGCATTGGAGTCACGTATCCGTGCTAACCATTGCAATGCACGATGATCAGACTCCACAAGAAAAAGATGACCAAGCAGGTAATACATTAGAATCCATGGCCCACTTAACTGCCAGTGCCTCCTTCTCATTTCCCTAGGGATCAACTTGCGACTTATATAGACAACAGGGTGTCTATCTTCTCCCTCACCTTGCAGCAATACAGCACCCAGACCCCCTCCCAAAGCATCTGTCTGTAAACAAAAAGGTAAATTATAATCAGGACATTTCAAAATAGGGTTACAACATATTGCATTTTTCAATTTAGCAAAAGGTTTTTTACATTCTTCAGTCCATTTCACATGGTTGGGCTCTTTCTTCTGTAAGAGATTAGTAAGTGGGATGGTAATCTCCGGAAACCGCGGAATAAATCTCCTATACCATCCAACCAGTCCTAGAAACGACCGAACTTGTCTTTTGGTGTTAGGATGTGGACGATCCTGAACAGCTTTCACCTTGTCCACCTGAGGTTTTACAAATCCTCCTCCGATGGTGTATCCCAGATATTGTACCTCAGATCTAGCTAATACACATTTAGCCGGATTTACCACCAGGCCGGCTCGCTTTAACCTGTGAAAAACCATCAGCAAGATGTGATAATGCTCATGCCAAGACTCACTGTATATTACAATGTCATCAATATAAGCTCGAGCATAAGATTCTGCTCCTCTCAAAACAATATCCATAAACCTTTGGAAATTTGCTGCTGCTCCATGTAATCCAAAAGGCATGACGGTGAACTGATACAATCCACTAGGGACTTTAAATGTCGTGAGGGGTTTAGCTGCGTCTGCTAATGGCACCTGCCAGTATCCTTTGCATAGGTCTAAAGTTGATAAAAACATAGCTGGACCCAGTTGTTCTATCAGTTCATCTACCCTCGGCATAGGGTAAGGACCAAATGCAGAAATTGAATTTAGTTTAGAATAATCCACACACAAGCAAATTTGTCCATTCTTCTTTGGGACCAGTACTACTGGACTACACCACTCACTGGTAGATGGTTCTACTATACCTAATTGGAGCATAGACTGTACCTCCTTCCTTAGCGTCTCCTGCAGACGAGCTGGAACTCTGCTGCATGTCTGTCGTACGGGACCTGGAGAGGCGAGGCAAATACAGTAGTAGGTTCTATTAAATTAGTCCTACCAGGTATTTCGCTGAACAGAATCCGGAATCACTGCTTTTAACTGTTCCTGTTGCTGCTCCAAAAGATGGTCCAACGCAGGTAAATCGGCAGATGATGATGTTTCAGGCAGGAACTGCTCTGGTAATTCCTCTTCGTCTTGAATTCTACGAATCAAATGCTGAACCTCAGAATTAGCTCCCCCCCGACTCTTTCAACAAGTTAATATGGAAGACTTGATATTTATTTCTAGACCGGTCTGGCATATAAATTTAATAATTTACTGGGCCTTTTTGTGAAACAATCTCATATGGACCTTGCCATTTTGCCAGCAAACTATTAGTCGATAGGGGCAACAGTAATAGGACTTTCTGACCGGGTTGAAAACTACAAGCATGTGAGGCTTGATCGTACCAGGCTTTCTGCTTCTTTTGTGACTGCAACATGTTCTTTTTAACCAACTCGGACATTGCGGACAATCGATCTCTCATTATAAGAACATAACTTAGAATATTCAGGTGTTCTTGACCACTGCCATTTTCTAATGCTTCTTTCAGCACAGCTAAAGGGCCTCAAACATTTCGCCCATAGACCAGTTCATATGGTGAAAATCCGGTGGAAGCCAGAGGGACTTCTCTGTAAGTAAAAAGCAAATATGGCAGCCATTGATCCCAGTCGGCCCCAGTGTCAGACAAATTTTTTTAGCATTTGCTTCAGAGAGGTATTGAAGTGTTCTACTAGGCCATCCGTTTGTGGATGGTAAGGTGTAGTTCTCAAACCCTGGATCCCTAACAGACCATATACTGTACCTGTTTAATTAGCCCAGCGGTAAGATTAGCCCCCTGATCAGTCAACATCTCCCTAGGGATGCCAACTCTGGAAAACAACTAAACTAGGGTGTTAGCAACCAGAGTAGCCTTAACCTTCTTCAATGGGAATGCCTCCGGATATCTCGTTGCATAATCACATAAGACCAATATGTAACGATGCCCATTACTACTACGTGGTAGAGGACCTACAATATCCATTGCCATTCTACTAAAAGGCTCCTCTATCACAGGTAATGGCACTAACGGAGCTCTCTCTCCTTTAACAGGTCCTACAAGCTGACATCCAGGACAACTCTTACAATGACTGGCTACATCTTTGGACCAACCTGGCCAGCAAAAATATTTAGCAATGCGATCACTAGTCTTAATTTGCCCTAAATGCCCGGCCCATGGTATATCATGCCCCATTTTTAACACCTTGTCCCTAAACTCTTTAGGTAGTACCAACTGTTTGCCATGCCCATCTTGGTGGTAAAGAATATCCTGGTCTAATACAAAGGTTTCTCCTGTAACTGACTGATGTTGTTTCTCAGCTTTGACAAAACAGGACTGCAGACTGGGATCACCACGTTGCAAGGCCCCTATCTCCCCTGTAATGAAAGGTGAGCAATCAAGATCACCTAAGGCAGGAGTAATGCCAGTATCTAGGGCAGGCATGCCCAAAATTTTTGCCCGTCCCGCTGCCTGCAGGTCATACGAACTGAGACCTCATTTCCCTGGGAAAAAGGTAAAGTGCTCCAGTCCACCTGGTCACTTGCTTTGACTGCAGCTGCTTGAGCTCTGGTCAAGACCCGGGCTTCCTGCACCAGGCTCTGCTGCAATAAGCCATCAATATCTGGCACATCCAGTCCAAGCAAGGCTGTGTATGGCATGTCATCCACTATTCCCACTGACATTGCATACATCTGGCCTCCTATCTCAATGCACATCTTCACCAGAGGATAAGAAACCTCATCTCTGTGGACGCATCTCAGAACCACCCTCCTGGATGTCGACAACAATTTATCACCACTAGGGTTTGGGTACTTCCTGTGTCAAGCAATGCTGTTCTAGTTCGACCTGCTATTTTTATTTTAACCACTTTTTCTTGATTCTTCTGCACTAATTTCCAAGGAATTGGGCACGGTACATAACAAAATTTGTTTTCCTCACACCCTGTTCTACTCTTGGCCATAGAACACAGTATTTTCTTATGACCCCGCTGTCCACACTGATAACATTAGAACATTCTAGACGAGAACAGGCCATTCAGCCCAACAAAGCTCGCCAGTCCTATTCACTTGTTTCCTCCAAGAAAACATCAAGTCGAGTTTTGAAAGTCCCGAACGTCTTACTGTCTACCACACTACTTGGTAGCTTATTCCAAGTGTCTATCGTTCTTTGTGTAAAGAAAAATGTCCTAATGTTTGTGCGAAATTTACCCTTAACAAGTTTCCAACTGTGTCCCCGTGTTCTTGATGAACTCATTTTAAAATACAAGTCTCGATCCACTGTACTAATTCCCTGCATAATTTTAAACACTTCAATCATGTTACCTCTTAATCTTCTTTTGCTTAAACTGTAAAGGCTCAGCTCTTTTAATCTTTCCTCATAATTCAACCCCTGTAGTCTTGGAATCAGCCTAGTCGCTCTTCTCTGGACCTTTTCTAGTGCTGCTATGTCCTTTTTGTAGCCTGGAGACCAAAACTGCACACAGTACTCAGGATGAGGCCTCACCAGTGCATTATAAAGGTTGAGCATAACCTCCTTGGACTTGTACTTCACACATCGTGCTATATATCCTAACATTCTGTTAGCCTTCTTAATGGCTTCTACACACTGTCGGGAAGTTGATAGCTTAGAGTCCACTATGACTCCTAAATCCTTCTCATAATGTGTACTCTCAATTTTCCGACCGCCCATTGTGTCTTCAAACCCAATATTTACTTCCTATGTGTAATACTTTACATTTACTGACATTCAATTTCATCTGCCACAAATCTGCCCAAGCCTGTATGCTATCCAAGTCCTTCTGTAATGATATAACGGATTCCAAATTATCTGCTAATCCACCTATCTTGGTATCATCTGCAAACTTAACAAGCTTGTTACTTATATTCCTATCTAAATCATTTATTTTATTATATATATATATATATATATATATAAAATAGCAGCGGCCCTAGCACTGACCCCTGTGGAACACCACTCTTAACATCGGCCAGTTCTGATGAGGTTCCTCGCACCATCACCCAAATAAATATCATATGCTCCACTTTGATCGTATGCTTTTGTTGCAACCTCATAGAATTCCAACATGTTAGTAAAGCACGACCTCCCTCTTCTGAACCCATGCTGACTGGTCAGAATAACTCCTGTCCTTGCCATGTGTTGCTCAATCTTATCCTTAATAATTCCTTCCATTAATTTTCCTGTGATGCATGTTAAGCTTACTGGCCTATAGTTGCTTGGATCTGCCCTGTCACCCTTTTTATATAATGGGAAGATATTTGCCATTTTCCAGTCCTTCGGAATCTCTCCAGTGCTCAGTGACTTCCTAAAAATATGTGTCAAGGGTTTATATATGTACTCACTAGCCTCCTTAAGAACACAAGGATAAATATTATCTGGGCCTGGTGATTTGTTTGATTTCAGCCTATTTAATCTGAGCAGCACTTCTCCCTCTTCAATTTCCAAATCCCTCAGTACCTCCTTAGTAGTTGCGTTTACCTCTGGGAGGTTATCCACTTGCTCACTTGTAAACACCTCAGAAAAATGTAAGTTTAGGGCATCTGCTATTTCATTGTCTGTATCTTTTAATTCCCCTTTACTATTCCTGATGAACTTGACCTCCTCCTTGACTGTTCTTTTGCTACTAAAATCTCTTTGGGTCTTCTTTCACCTTATCTGCCATATTCCTCTCCAACTGTCTTTTAGCCTCCCTGATATCCTTCTTAATGGTTGCTCTCATATTCTCATACACTCTACAATTCACTTTGCAGTCATTAGTCTTATATGCCTTATACAGCAGTTTTTTCCTTTGCAACTTCTTTAAATCTTTATTAATCCATCGTTGAGTTTTTTTTTTTAGTTTCCTATTAATTCCAAATTTAGGTATGCATCTGTCCTGCATTACATGCAAAACATTTTTAAACCTGTTCCACTGCTCCTCGACTGTCTCCACATTTAAAAGCTTACCCCAGTGTATCCTTCTTAGACATTGTCACATCTGCTCAAAATTAGCCCTACCAAAGTTCAACTTAACAATTTTAGTCTTTGCATCCGTACTATTACAAAATACTGAGAACTGTATTACATTATGGTCACTTGGCCCTAGTGGTTCAATCACCTCTACACCCTCAATTCTATCCTGATTATTACAGAATACTAAATCCAGACAGGCTTCATCCCGTGTTGGTGCTTTAACATGCTGTGTTAAAAAACAGTCACTGATAATTCTAAAAACTCCTGCTCTTGTGCTCCTCCATCTGCAAAGTTATCCCAGTTAATATTTGGATAATTAAAAGTCCCCCATGACTATAATATCCCCCTGTAAACTTGCCTTTTTGATATTACTAAAAAGATGTGTGTTGAAATTATTGTCTGAATTGGGTGGTCTAACACACACTCCTAAAATAAGACCTCTTTCCCTAATATTTTCCAGGCGAAGCCATATGTCCTCACTAAGATGGGGCTCATCATCCAACTGAAGATGACTTACATTTAAACCCTGTTTGGCATAAACAGCAACCCCACCTCCTTTTCTGTTCTGTCTATTCTTCCTAAAAAATGTGTATCCTTCTATGTTACACTCATCCCCATCTTTAGCCAGGTTTCAGTTATTGCTATAATATCATAATTATGCTCTGCTACATACAACGCCAACTCACTTACCTTATTTTTGATACTTCTAGTGTTAAGGCAAGCTATTTTTAACATGTAACAATAACATATTACATTGGCTACACCCCCATTCCTCCCACTCTTAGAGGTAAGAGAACCATGACCTACCATGACTTTGGATGCACTAGGAAGGACTGGATAAGTCATTGGAGCCCTATTAACTTTGGTCACTCTTTGTAGATTCTTGGGATAGCCTCGAGCAGTTTGAAAGACCTCTGCCAGTTCTGCGGCTTGGCATGAAGACTTTGGCCGATGTTCTAAAATCCAAGTCTTCAACTCAGGCTTCACCACCTGCAAAAACCGCTCCAAAATAATAGAGTCAATTATTGTCTCTTTATCATGTTGTTGGGGCTTAAGCCAACGAGTGCATAGATCCTTCAATCTAGCTTGCAGCTCTAATGCGGTTTCACCCTCCTTCCATTCTGCAGTTCTAAACCACAGACAATAACTTTTACTACTAATCTCAAATTTATTCAATATGGCTTGTTTCAGTGACTCATAGTCTAATGATCCAGAAGGGTCCATGGCCACAAAAGCTGTGCATGCCTTGCCAGTTAATAGGGGTACTAATCTTATTGCCCATTCAGTTTTAGGCCATGAGAAAACAACAGCCATTCTTTCAAAGGTGGAAAGAAACATCTCTACATCCTCACCTTCTTTATAGGGGAGGAGCTTTAAACCTTCCACCTACCTGGTAGATCCTGCAGCAGAGTTAGTGATGTTAGCCTCCACACCCTCCGTGTACATTAGATTGGGACTTACAGGTGGTGAACGACCCACTCCGGGGTTCTTCGAAGGACTTCCCTCATGTCTTCGCTGTACCTCCACCTGCAGTAACGTAAACTGATGCTGCAACGACTTCCACCTCAGCTCTTGTTGTTTCTCCTTGTGCTCCTGTGCTTGTA
Organism: Polypterus bichir lapradei; assembly: GCA_026402145.1. NCBI lineage: Eukaryota > Metazoa > Chordata > Cladistia > Polypteriformes > Polypteridae > Polypterus > Polypterus bichir. Next base: position 11,201,155 of record JANRMT010062793.1, read on the forward strand.
GAAACTGCTGGAACATTCTTTCCAATGTCTGTGTCTCTTTAGACATTGCCTCCGATGACTCTGGGGACTGTGTCTGTGGTTCTTCACCCGACAAAGAAGCTGGCACAGATACAGAAACCTTCTTGGGTGCCATCTCTGCTCTCTCTAAGATCTTCCAAATCCCCCAGTCAATCCCACCACTGCCACCAAAATGTCACAAGCCATCTACTAAAGCAGATGGCCTGCTAGTAGTTTGGGACCGACCAGGACTGAGGGAGTAACAAGAGAGGCAGATGTTCAAAAGAGAAGGTAATGTATTTATTCCACGATAGAGTAAAAAAAAAAAAAAAAATTATAGTTGTTGATGGAAAAAAAAGGATGGACAAAAACGTATAAATAATCCAGTGAAAAGACAAAATCAACTTATGGAAAAAAAAAAAAAAATAGAAATTAGGAAACACCAAGGCTCTTACCCTAATATATAAATATAATCAATTCCAGTCCATGAAAGGGTATCAGCAGCCTTAAAATACAAAACTGGACTCTGTTTTAGTCCTGGTCACCAGTACAACTCCTCCAAAAATACAAATCTCAGGAGCTTAACACACTCCTTTACAGCAACCAACAGCTTAGCCACTAGGCACCTCTTAGGCTGGCGTGCCTCGCACGATCTAACCCCCTCTTAATTCTCTCCAAGCGATCCTTACTTTCTCCCTCTCTTTTCCCCATCTTGCGGCCACAACAGTACTTATAAAGCCTTTTCCATTGCCAGGATCAGCTTACCTAATCATAGGGAGAAACCATTTAAGTCCTGCTGGGGAAATCGTACACTGCAAGTACAAATCAAAATAGCCGACAACAACATATACATAATAAAACAATAAACAACAAAACAGGTCTACCTAACCTCGAGGTTACTAATAAACAAACTTAAACATTACGGTACACATACACTACTAACACAACTTGGACTCCCCCAATAGCTGTCGTTTGACCTTCCCAGGCACCTGTGACTGCGTTTAGCGTCTGTGCCCTTGTTAAATAGAAGAAAAAAAAAAAAAACCCCGACCGGTAAAAATGGTATGTTACGCGCAATACTTGCAATCGGAACATACGGTAAAACATCTAGAACATAAACTAAACAACCAGAGGGTAAGACCAAAAATCTTAAAAAAAAAAAAAATTTGTTTGTTTTTCCTCCGTGGTAAATTTGCTGATCTATTGTTCATTGTGATTTATACTTATAACTTAGAGAGTCTTGCCCCATATCTAAACTATAATGTATCAGCATCACGGTGATGCTATAGCGTCACACTGCACTCTAAAAAATAAACAGAGCGATGCCATAAGGGAGCCATTCTTTTTCCCTAAAGAACTATTCACATGAAGGCTACAGAAAGACCATTTATTTATTTTGACCATGAACAAATAGCAGATTTATGAAATACAACTGGGGTTCTGAATTTAGATTCTTGCTATACATATACTCACACAGGCTGTTTGTTTTCTTGACCTGCTAGTTAGCCCACTATGCTTTAAAGATTTTTTTGATGTTTTTTTTCACATATTAGAAACTGTTACAAAGCCCAAAGAACCAATTTTATATGGAAAAAGCCCTTCACAGAATTAAAAAGTTCATTATCAAGCAATGAAGACTCACACAGCCCAATAAAGTGCCATAAAGTCTGTATTTTAAGAATATACTTATTATGAGTAAAAAGCATTTAATATGCTATATAGTATCATGTAGTATTTTATTAATTCATTAATTGGTGCATTAGTAGTAGTAGTGTGCGTTTGTAGATAGGTAGGTAGACCATGAGTCTGTTCCAGAAAGAGCGATTCGAATATCCTTGATCTCATGGAAAAGTGTCGTTTATTAAGCGCCATTTCGCATCAGCAGGTTAGCCGGTTTCAATTGGATCCCTGAAAAATTGATCCGGATTAATGCGCGTTCACGGCAAAAGTTACAAGCCCCTTTGAGTCGATTACCGAACAGCCTATCAGTCACAGATGACTAATCTGAGAAACAGAGAGAAAATCTTTTTCGCCAGCAGAGCAAGAGGTGCTGGTGGCAGTGCCATTAGATTATCATCAGCACAGCGGAAGATAACTGACAGAGTGAATGCATAAAACAGTTAATCCATGAAATCTATGTAAACATTGTGTGGTAAATTGTCACATTGTGTAAAACGTACCCCTGACCACATTATTTTACTTGAAACATTTTATGCCCTCAAGAAAGCATCGTATTCCAGTTTTGCGATTTAATATCATTAAAAATGTGTAAGACCTATGCCATTTAAGCGTTCAGCATACATAGAGTTGTTTCTATCGTTATTGCGAGAAATGTCGAACATTATCGTGCATGCACTGAACCTGGATTGTCCGGTAATTACGTTACAAAAGAAAGCAAAGATTAACTACTAACATGTACAAACAGAAGACTCACACTGCCCACTCTTTGAATGATACATTACCCCAGTGTTTTCCAAACTCGGTCCTGGGGACCCCCTGTGGCTGCAGGTTTTTGTTCCAACCAGCTTCTGTTTTTAATTGAACTCATGGGCTAATTAAGTGAACTGATATTTCCCAGGTTCTGTGTTTAGGGAACAATATAGAAATTAGAAAACTAAGTTTGCTAAAAAAAATAAAATATTAAAATCTACCAAGCAGTTATATAGGAATAATATATTTTTTCTTTTCAACAGTATTTTCATCTTGATTTTCATTCTGCTTTTCTAGGTCTTCTAATTGTTTAATTAATCCATTATTTACTAATTAGTGGGTCTGACTCTAAAGTAGTTGCAGCCTTTGATTATTCAGTGTTGTTTGCCAGCGTGTCTACTCTGCTCATTTTTAATTGTCATTATTAAGATACAATGAAGGGGGAAAACTGCACAGAGAAAGGGCAAAGTATAATGAAATCAACAAAAGAGAGTTAAGCATTTAAATCTATAGCAAAAGCAGAAATATTTCTAAATGTCTTAAAAATGTAAAAATCATGCTGCTATGCTTTTCTGAATGTCGAATAAAAGAAAAAAAACAGCTAATTAAATGATCTCAGTGTTATCAGGTGTTGTCACTAATTAGAAATCTGGTTGGAACAAAAACCTGCAGCCACAGGGGGTCCCCAGGACCAAGTTTGGGAAACACTGCATTACCCTGTTCAAACTGGAGACCCCGGATATTTGGTTTCAACATTTGTTCTGTAATTATTTGTGTGGGATCTCACAATATTTCAAAAATGGATAAGAGGATACATTGATATTTGTATTGAGCACTTAATTCGTAAGAAAAAAAAGCTAAATGATTTACAATACAACGGAGAACTCATATTGTTGCCTTATTCCCCGAATCGAAACTGCATTCATAAGCCTATTGGGTTTAGATATCCGCAGAAGAGGAGAGTCTTCCGAGTTTTTTGTTTAAAAGATGAGGGATTTCGCGGAACAGACGATGATGGGCGGCTTATTCCACCAGTAAGTCTATTATCAGTTATTATTGCTCAGTCATTTAAATTCGATTGCTCTATTTACTTCTTTGATGGTGTGTGCGTGCGTATGTGTTGTGAGCAGGCAATGCTTCAAAGTTAAATACGGTTTTGCGATCGCTTTGCCGTTATGTGTAATGCTCTGAAAAAAACTGCACTTTAGGAAAAAAAAAACGGTAAGGAATATCCATAATTTGCATTGATTTCAGCTCAAAGCCACGATATATTGACACTGAACATGTTATGTTTTGGAAGATCACTTTAAAGCCTCAGATGTAAAACGTTATCTTTTCTGGGCATGCTACAATGTCTGATCAAAGTTGATTTTTTATTTTTCTTTTTCTGGGCAGAATTTAATGTAGAGTTGTGCATTTATATCGATTGTTCATTCAGAAAGGGACATGACATTTTCAACATTTCGTAGTTTTTACCTGCTTCCTAAATAGTTAACCTGGGATCAGCATTTCTTACAGGACATTTACAGACTTTGATGTTATGACTGGATGCTCTGTAACTTCCTAATCCTTCGCGTTACAACTGAACTTTTGCAAGTTAGTTTCAGAGCATTGGATTCCAAGTAGCTGAGCTGGAGATATCTGCATCTTTGGCCTTATCAATCACATAATTCTGGTTTAATCAGTTCCAGAAACAGAGGTTTGGCTAATCCCGTTTTTCTGGACTGGGATTAGCCTGAATTCTATGAATCCTAATTTACTTGAACTGGATTTTGAAGTAATCCTGCTTTCTGAAACAGACCCTAGCTGTGTTACCCAGCTTTGCTTGGACAATTTCCTAAGACATTGGGCCTCAGTTATAATGTGATAGGTCAGTGTTATTCCCATTAACAAAAACTGAAACGAAAGATGTAATTAATGAAAAAAATAATTTCTTTAACTAAATATGAATAAAATTGAAAAAATTCTAAAAACTAGAACTAAATAACAAGAAAATGAAAACAAAAACAAGACTAGTTTTTGTAATTTGAATTTCACCATTCTAGTCTTTGTGCATAATGTACATGCCGGAGTACAGTTTTATTTATATTTATTAAGCATCATTTAAATCATCATAGTGGCAATATTGGTTTAGAGAAGAGCATTGATTTGTGTACATTTTCACACCTGTTGCTACTGCCGTTGGAATTTGCAGATTTCATTGGTCAATTCAGCCATCATCAGCTGTCTTTTCTAGACGTGAGAGTGAATACCAAAGCCCCATCACTTGTCAGTGACTTATTCTGTGGATGTCATTGGCCATATAAGACCCTCAGTCACAGATGTCCTTTCGTCAGTGGGTTGATTTTACCAAATTCAAGGAAAAGGTGCTTAAATCATGCCACTCATTACTTTGGAAGATACAGCTAAGTATTTTGAAACTTAGAACCATTGAAAATGTGGCGGGCTTGAATAGCCACCCCCATGCTTTAAAGTCATTCAGTATTTATACTGGAAAAGAGGACATTTTCTGTATGTGCCAAAGAAGGTAGGAATTTCAGCTTTATTTTGCAGAAATGCTGGCTGTTTGAGGGCAGTACCTTTGCAGTGACAGATTAAGCAGATGCACATCATTCAATCTATGCTTTCAAACGAGCCGACATTGCACATATATGTTTAGTTTTAATGACGTTATTAGTACTGATGTTTCAATGTGGATGGAGTAATGTCACAAAACAAGTTCCAGTCATACTGTTGTGATGGACTTCTCTATGTTAAATACTACAAAATGGTTGGAATGCAATAATCTTTATTATTTATAATTGCACAGAATTGCAAAGTTTTTAACAGGGTTGTGACATCCATAGGCTGTGCTTGGGAGCTAATCTTTCTTCTTCTTTCAACTTCTCCAGTTAGGGGTTGCCACAACGGATCATGTTCTTCCTTATCTTTCTGTCCTCTGTATCTTGTTCTGTTACACCCATCACCTGCATGTTCTCTCTCGCCACATCCATAAACCTCCTCTTAGGCCTTCCTCTTTTCTTCTTGCCAGGCAGCTCTATTCTTAGCATCCTTCTCCCAATATACCCAGCATCTCTTCTCTGCACATGTCCAAACCAACGCAATCTCGACTCTCTGATTTTTGTCTTCCAACCGTCCAACCTGACTGACCCTCTAACGTACTCATTTCTAATCCTGTTCATCCTTGTCACACCCAATGCAAATCTTAACATCTTTAACTCTGCCATCTTCAACTCTGTCTCTTGCCTTTTTGTCAGGCCACTGTCTCCAACCCATATAACAGGTCTCATTACCATCCTGTAGACCTTCCCTTTCACTCTTGCTGATATCCGTCTGTCACAGATTACTCCTGACACTCTTCTCTGCCCATTCCACCCTGCCTGCACTCCTTTCTTCACCTCTCTTCCACACTTCCCATTACTTTGTACTGTTGATCCCAAGTATTTAAACTCATCCACCATTGCTAACTCTACTCCTTCCATCCTTACCATTATTCTGATCTCCCTCTCATTCACATACATGTACTCTGTCTTGGTCCTATTGACCTTCATTCCTCTCCTCTCTAGAGCATATCTCCACCTATCCAGGGTCTCCTCAACCTGCTTCCCACTCATGTTACAGATCACAATGTCATCCACAAACATTATAGTCCACGGGACTCCTGTCTGATCTCCTCTGCCAACGTGTCCATCACCATTGCAAATTAGAAACGGCTCAGAGCCGATCCCTGATCCCCCACCTCAACCTTAAACGCATCCGTCACTCCTACCGCAGACCTCACCACTGTTACACTTCCCTCATACATATTCTGTACCACTCTTACATACTTCTCTGCCTCTCCCGACTTCCTCATACAATACCACAACTCCTCTCTAGGCACCCTATCATATGCTTTCTCTAGGTTCACAAAGACACAATGCCTTCTCTACACTTCTCCGTGCTTATACAGGTATGTGATCTGGACCAACAGCCTTTCATTCTTCATCCTCTTCATAGCTGCCCTTATTTCCCCATTGCTAATCCATTGCACTTCCCGGCAGCTCATCTACTCCTTTAATTGTAACGTACAACATTCTGCTCTGGGTTCATTTCAACAAGAGTAAAACATCAAATCTGCACTATATTGAAATTAACCTCACTGAATGATCTGTGAAAAAAACATTTACAACAGAACCTCAATTTAACATTCCTGTAGGTATCATTTTCACATGCTTAACATTTTTCAGATGTTGTTGTTAAACATAAAACAACTATTGCATAAAGAAGCACGAGTTTTTTAAAGCAATGTTCACATTGCAGCTAAAAATGATGCTGTCCTGATTTTTGCCTTTTGTCTGATTTTTTTTGAATACTCAAATGAATTTGGGACTGATCCAAATATAATATGAATACATGTGTCTTTCCTGAATGTCCCTAATATACACAGAATGAAAAAGAAATTTTGTTAGACCGATACTGGTTGCTGCTCTACTTTACATTGTTTTCGTGGGGAACATCTCCAAATTTGTAAGCTTGTCACAGCAGAGTAGAGAAACAGAAAATAAAAGATTAAAGGACTAATGGGACAGGTTTGGAGACAAAACAGTGGAAATCTTTTCTGAAAAAAGCTGATTCTATATTTTTTTACAAATCACACTTCTCCAAAAACATCAGGGGCCTCATGCATAATGCCGTAGGTAGAATTCACACTATAATATGCCGTAAAGACAAAAGCAGAAATGTGCTTACGCACAAAAAAATCCAGATGCATAAAAATGTGCGAATGGGAGGTTCCATGTTCTTCCACTACATAAATCCCGGTCAGCGTGAAAAGTAACGCACATGCACGCGCCTGCTGTCCTGCCCCATCTCCTCCCAGAATGACGCCTCTTTGAATATGCAAATCAATATAAATACAGTAGCCCTTAAGCTCAGCGTTATGTGAAAAGGCAATGGCAAAAGCAAGGGGGGAAATAGAAGAATTTCAGCGAATACCAAGTGAAGGCAAGGAAAAAAGTGTTATTTGTTGGTGTAAACAGTGGTATAAACAACAAAAGGAAGTTGATTGAGTGACTTAGAGTGTCAGAGAAATTGGAAAGCTCAGGTTCACAAAGTCGCACAGTGCCCGAAATAAAAAGGAAGTTGTCAGATATCAAAGTTGCCGTGAAAAGGCCAGTTATAGCCTACCATCTGAGTGTCATATGAAAGCTCATTAGGGTACAGAGAAAAAAAAATAGGCACACAGTGTGAAAAAAGCACGCAATGTCAACTTTAATCTCGAAATTTCCACTTTAATCATGTAGTTTATTTTGTCATTAAAGTAGAACATCATAAACTTCATCTTAAAATTGTTTAGTTTACTAGCTTCTCAAATCCTATCGTAACTAAAGTAGCACGTTAAATGCTTTGTTTTGTATTTAATCTTCTATGTGCTCTATGTGTATGAATCATTATGTGCTTCCGGGCTTTCTCTTCCTCCGGCAGGACACAGAATCCATTACATTTGTAATATTACAGCTCTCTGAATAATTAAAATACTGAGATGTATACGTGATATTATTTTCATGATGATAGGAGTTAAAGCATGTTATTAAACATGGGAACACGGAGGCGCAGTGATTGTTCCTGCCTCACGCAAGATGCTGCACCGTGTGCGACATTCGATGAAATAATTTATTGCAGCAGTACTGTCTATTTCAAACATACTAACCTTCAATTCCTGTCCTTCCTTTTCTTTCTCCAAATACCCAATCACCACACAATCCACTCTGTAATAGACGTTAAGCCATCTGTAAGCTTAGAACGCCGATTCTTTAAAACTTTTCAGGAACATTGAAATATCTTCATAGTACATGTTTAAAAGAATACAGCACGAGGCAGGAACAATCCGTGAATGGAGCACCAGCTCCTCGCTAGTGCAGCAACACAGTGTCCTCACATGTTTAATTATTAACAATATAGATTATTTAAATGAAGTTCAAGTTTTATCTGTATAATAAACATATTTTGCAGCATTTCATCTTAAAAATGATATAGTCATCATATGTAAATACGCGCTTTATAAAGTGGCTCAGGTTGTGCAATATTATAACTGTATCGCAAGTTTCCAGTGAGGTGATTGTACTAATAAGTACAAACAATTCTACAAGGAGCACTTGATGCACTGATGGAGTGCGTTTATAGTTCTTGGGATGAAACTGTTTCTGAACCGTGATGTCAGTACAGGAAAGGCTCTGAAGCATTTGCCTTATGAAAGCAGTTCAATAGGCAGCATGGCTGAGCCATGGCACTGCTCAGATACAGTGATATAAATACTCTGAGTGGCGCAGTGAGAGTAATATGGAAAAAGATGATTCGTGGCAACCCCAAACGGGAGCAGCTGAAACAAGAAAAAGAAGGTGCAGTGAGAGTAACGACACTAAAGCAGCCATGATACTTAGAATAGTTTGACCATTCTGTGGACCATTATATTGTTACAGGTTAATTGCAATCAAATGCATTCAATTAATAAACAATATGTGGTTAATTTCAGTGTATTTATAAAGCCGCATCAGGGATGTGGATCTAAAAAAGAAAGGGACAACACACTGAAACAGTAGCACTGCTTTGACGCTGGGTGCCACCAGTCTGCAAAACTGAGCGCAGAACTTGCGTATGCCAGGGTATGAGCTACTGTGGAAATGTACGTGGCTTTACACCAAGTTTAGATTTTATACATCGCAATTTGTATGTGGAAACAGGCTTATGCAACATTTTTGTGCGCACGCACCATTTATACATGAGGCCCCAGGTCTGGGTCTATTATGAGTGAAAAAATCAAAATGGAGTTGCAGTGTGAATGTCGTACTTTTTTTTGGTGTGTTTACATATAATGCACAAAGCACCTACTGCAGTAGTTCTTTTCTGTCTGTCTGTCTGTCTGTGTGCTTGCCTGTCTGCCTATTTTGTATGGAACAATGCAGCCCCCAATGGACCAATTTTGTTGAAATGGGGCACACATATTCATCAAGGAAACTTGTCAGAAAAGTTCAATTTTCCTTGCGATATCTCTAAGAGATCATCATGTACAAAGTTTTGAAATTTTAAAATCTCCCTTTGAAAAACATTAGCAAATTTGCAAACTCATCTATCTTAAAACAGAGAAACACTCTGTGTGGTTTAAACTGCTAATTAGTTTCTCTTTCAATTTTACCTTGAGAGCGGTTACACCAACTTGTGCATTTTGCATATTTTCCTCTTTTTCACTCTGATAGCCACAACTGACAGTGAACAGATCCTTGATTCAAGTTAATGAAGCACCAGACAGACTGTTTGTGCAGGTAGAAAGTTGTTTGCAATTGCATCTGCAAAGGCTATCAGTCCAGCATCTGAAACCCCAGCTAGGCATGCGTCCATCAGCACATTGTCTCTGCTTTATGAGGTTTCCCCAGTGGCTCGACCATAAACCAGTGCACCAACATTTCAGTCCTCATATGTGAAATCCCAGGATGAGCTTCATGTAGCTTTTCCAACATTCTCTCTCTTCCCTGTTGGTGGAATAATTACTCAACTTGACACAACACACATGCATCCTCCACACACAGTTCACCTTTATGTCTAATATAAGGCTGTAGTTCTGGATCTGTGATTTGTGCCTGCCATCCCTGCTGTACCCAGTGATAGACTCTTGAAAAAAGGTTATCCTGATGAGTCTAGGAACAAATTTGCTGTACTTGTACTGGTGAATTATTCAGATGTTCCATAAGTTAAGATTACTTCCATAGCTGTCGGGGTTCCTGTTAGTCTCTCTGAAAGTGGGAGTCTACTCAATGCATCTGCATTTTCATGTTTAGAGCCTTCTTTATAGGCTAAGGTATACTCATAAGTTTCGAGTGTCAAAGCCAATCTTTGTATTCGAGCAGTTTGTCATGTGTCATGTGGTCATGTGGTGTGTGCAGCAACACACTGTATCAGTGCATGCCCTTAACCACCTCCTCCTCCTTCCTACATATTAGAACATTAGAACATTCTAGACGAGAACAGGCCATTCAGCCCAACAAAGCTCGCCAGTCCTATCCACTTGTTTCCTCCAAGAAAACATCAAGTCGAGTTTTGAAAGTCCCTAACGTCTTACTGTCTACCGCACTACTTGGTAGCTTATTCCAAGTGTCTATCGTTCTTTGTGTAAAGAAAAACTTCCTAATATTTCTGCGAAATTTACCCTTAACAAGTTTCCAACTGTGTCCCCGTGTTCTTGATGAACTCATTTTAAAATACAAGTCTCGATCCACTGCACTAATTCCCTTCATAATTTTAAACACTTCAATCATGTCACCTCTTAATCTTCTTTTGCTTAAACTGTAAAGGCTCAGCTCTTTTAATCTTTCCTCATAATTCAACCCCTGTAGTCCTGGAATCAGCCTAGTCGCTCTTCTCTGGACCTTTTCTAGTGCTGCTATGTCCTTTTTGTAGCCTGGAGACCAAAACTGCACACAGTACTCAAGATGAGGCCTAACCAGTGCATTATAAAGGTTGAGCATAACCTCCTTGGACTTGTACTCCACACATCGTGCTATATATCCTAACATTCTGTTAGCCTTCTTAATGGCTTCTGAGCACTGTTGGGAAGTTGATAGCTTAGAGTCCACTATGACTCCTAAATCCTTCTCATAAGGTGTACTCTCGATTTTCCGACCGCCCATTGTGTATTCAAACCCAATATTTTTACTTCCTATGTGTAATACTTTACATTTACTGACATTCAATTTCATCTGCCACAAATCTGCCCAAGCCTGTATGCTATCCAAGTCCCTCTGTAATGATATAACGGATTCCAAATTATCTGCTAATCCACCTATCTTGGTATCATCTGCAAACTTAACCAGCTTGTTACTTATATTCCTATCTAAATCATTTATATATATTAAAAATTGCAGCGGCCCTAGCACTGACCCCTGTGGAACACCACTCTTAACATCGGCCGGTTCTGATGAGGTTCCTCGCACCATCACCCTCTGCTTCCTGTGTCTGAGCCAATTCTGCACCCATCTAAAAACATCACCCTGAACTCCCACTTCTTTTAACTTGATGCCCAACCTCTCATGTGGCACCTTATCAAATGCTTTCTGAAAGTCCAGATAAATAATATCATATGCTCCACTTTGATCGTATGCTTTTGTTGCAACCTCATAGAATTCCAACATGTTAGTAAAGCACGACCTCCCTCTTCTGAACCCATGCTGACTGGTCAGAATAACTCCTGTCCTTGCCATGTGTTGCTCAATCTTATCCTTAATAATTCCTTCCATTAATTTTCCTGTGATGCATGTTAAGCTTACTGGCCTATAGTTGCTTGGATCTGCCCTGTCACCCTTTTTATATAATGGGAAGATATTTGCCATTTTCCAGTCCTTTGGAATCTCTCCAGTGCTCAGTGACTTCCTAAAAATATGTGTCAAGGGTTTATATATGTACTCACTAGCCTCCTTAAGAACACGAGGATAAATATTATCTGGGCCTGGTGATTTGTTTGATTTCAGCCTATTTAATCTGAGCAGCACTTCTCCCTCCTCAATTTCCAAATCCCTCAGTACCTCCTTAGTAGTTGCGTTTACCTCTGGGAGGTTGTCCACTTGCTCACTTGTAAACACCTCAGAAAAATGTAAAGTTTAGGGCATCTGCTATTTCATTGTCTGTATCTTTTAATTCCCCTTTACTATTCCTGATGAACTTGACCTCCTCCTTGACTGTTCTTTTGCTACTAAAATCTCTTTGGGTCTTCTTTCACCTTATCTGCCATATTCCTCTCCAACTGTCTTTTAGCCTCCCTGATATCCTTCTTAATGGTTGCTCTCATATTCTCATACACTCTACAATTCACTTTGCAGTCATTAGTCTTATATGCCTTATACAGCAGTTTTTTCCTTTGCAACTTCTTTAAATCTTTATTAATCCATCGTTGAGTTTTTTTTTTTAGTTTCCTATTAATTCCAAATTTAGGTATGCATCTGTCCTGCATTACATGCAAAACATTTTTAAACCTGTTCCACTGCTCCTCGACTGTCTCCACATTTAAAAGCTTACCCCAGTGTATCCTTCTTAGACATTGTCACATCTGCTCAAAATTAGCCCTACCAAAGTTCAACTTAACAATTTTAGTCTTTGCATCCGTACTATTACAAAATACTGAGAACTGTATTACATTATGGTCACTTGGCCCTAGTGGTTCAATCACCTCTACACCCTCAATTCTATCCTGATTATTACAGAATACTAAATCCAGACAGGCTTCATCCCGTGTTGGTGCTTTAACATGCTGTGTTAAAAAACAGTCACTGATAATTCTAAAAACTCCTGCTCTTGTGCTCCTCCATCTGCAAAGTTATCCCAGTTAATATTTGGATAATTAAAAGTCCCCCATGACTATAATATCCCCCTGTAAACTTGCCTTTTTGATATTACTAAAAAGATGTGTGTTGAAATTATTGTCTGAATTGGGTGGTCTAACACACACTCCTAAAATAAGACCTCTTTCCCTAATATTTTCCAGGCGAAGCCATATGTCCTCACTAAGATGGGGCTCATCATCCAACTGAAGATGACTTACATTTAAACCCTGTTTGGCATAAACAGCAACCCCACCTCCTTTTCTGTTCTGTCTATTCTTCCTAAAAAATGTGTATCCTTCTATGTTACACTCATCCCCATCTTTAGCCAGGTTTCAGTTATTGCTATAATATCATAATTATGCTCTGCTACATACAACGCCAACTCACTTACCTTATTTTTGATACTTCTAGTGTTAAGGCAAGCTATTTTTAACATGTAACAATAACATATTACATTGGCTACACCCCCATTCCTCCCACTCTTAGAGGTAAGAGAACCATGACCTACCATGACTTTGGATGCACTAGGAAGGACTGGATAAGTCATTGGAGCCCTATTAACTTTGGTCACTCTTTGTAGATTCTTGGGATAGCCTCGAGCAGTTTGAAAGACCTCTGCCAGTTCTGCGGCTTGGCATGAAGACTTTGGCCGATGTTCTAAAATCCAAGTCTTCAACTCAGGCTTCACCACCTGCAAAAACCGCTCCAAAATAATAGAGTCAATTATTGTCTCTTTATCATGTTGTTGGGGCTTAAGCCAACGAGTGCATAGATCCTTCAATCTAGCTTGCAGCTCTAATGCGGTTTCACCCTCCTTCCATTCTGCAGTTCTAAACCACAGACAATAACTTTTACTACTAATCTCAAATTTATTCAATATGGCTTGTTTCAGTGACTCATAGTCTAATGATCCAGAAGGGTCCATGGCCACAAAAGCTGTGCATGCCTTGCCAGTTAATAGGGGTACTAATCTTATTGCCCATTCAGTTT
>JANRMT010062793.1:11215317-11271990 GCA_026402145.1 Polypterus bichir lapradei
TGTTAAAAAACAGTCGCTGATTACTTCTAAAAACTCCTGCTCTTGTGTTAGTTAGTTAGTTACTATGTGTTAGAATGCCTTTCCTTTCCCCCAACAGCTCAATTAAAGGCTTATGATCTTTCAAAATGGTGAAACCTGTTGCATACTGGTGAAATTTCTTTAACCCAAAGATAATGTCTAGCACCACTTTTTCCAGTTAGCGTCTTTCTGCTTGTATCAATGCACGTGACATGAAACCAATGGGTTTTTCTGAGCCATCAGGGAACATGGGGGACAAAAGCATAACATGATAGCATTAGTTGCTTTGTATCATCAAAATGATAACTTTTCTGACTGTAAACAAGCCTTCTCTTCCGCATATGCCTAGCTATTCTATCTTGCCCCATTTCCAATCAGCTCTATTTCTTAAAAGCAAATGCAAAGGTTCCAAACGTTTAGTAAGAATCAATGATAGTAATTTGTGGCAGCCCATTCTATGAATTTTACAGGCTCAATAATGCCTTCAGTCTGTAATCACTTCAATTCTCTTTCAACTTTTTCCCTCAAAGCATATGGGAGGACCCAGGCTTTAAAATACAGAGGCTTGGCATTTGGCTCAACATAATTTTTTGCCATCACTCCCACTAGTGTGCATAATTCACCCCTGAACACTTTTTCATACTTTCATTAATAACAAACCAAGTTTTGAAGGAGACACTATATTCATGTTGAACAATGCTTTCAAATCCAGTTTAATATTCGGTAGCCAGTTTCTGCTTAACAAGTCAGGGCCAGTCCCCTGGACCATGAGCAAAGGCAGTTGTTTCGCCTGGGTTTGGTAAGAGACCCACAGTTTGAGTTCCCCTAGTACTCTAACCTTGTCCCCTGTATGTTTTCAGAATGAAGTACCTGTCGTGGAGAAATATGTTTCTTCATTCACTTATGTCACACATGCTCCAGTATCAATTCCAATCTCCACTCTCTATCCATTAATGTTTATTTCCATGAACTTCAAACCGGGAATAGGTATGTTCTACCTCCTCTTCCTCCTCCTCTAGTGAATGGGCTCTACTCACCCTTTTGTTTCTGAATCTTTGTTTTCCTGTAAATGCTGATGCAGCTCTGCAACAGTTTCAAGCTACTGTAAATGCCCCCTCTTGTGGCACGAATGACACACTGCATCAGTAAACCTGCACTCTGCTGCAACATTGTTTCCTCCAGTCGCTGATGTCACTCCCCTGATGTTTGAATTTGAGTACTGGATCTTTGGGTCCTGACCTTAATTGAAGGTCTTCCATATCTTTAGATGCCACCTCCATTGATCTTGATAGTTCTACTGCCCATTTTAATGTTAATTGCGGTTCAGAGAGTAACCATCTTTGGTTGCGCTCATTGTTTATTCTGCATACTAGTCTGTCTCAAATCATGACATCCAGGACAGCACCAAATTCGCAAAATTCCATCAGCCTCTGTAGCTCAACTACAAATTCTGAAACTGTCTGGCCAGGTTGGTGCACTTTTGATTGAAATTTAAAACTCCGAACTATGATGCTGGGGGAATAGTGATTATTTAATTTATGCAAAAGTGCAGACAGAGAAAACTCTGATGGGCTTTTTGGCTGACATAAATCTCATATGACTACATATCTCTCCTCTGCATGTGCAGAGAAAATCTGCTTTCTTTTGTTCATCTGAATCAATGTCATTAGCTTCAAAATAAAACTTCATATCGTCTACAAGTACATACTGCATCCAGTTTTCTGTATCTGGATTGAACTTGTTGATTTTTATAAATATTGCCATCCTCATCACCAATGTAATATCCTCTCAAAAATGACTTTGACGCTCCAGGTAACTTTTATATTGTTTAAGCTGTGAAAAGGCGCTATATAGGCACCCGACCCGACACAGACTGGATACGGAGGCCCATGTAAAATAAACTATTTTTCTTCAGCTGTGGGGCACGTCTTCCCCATAATCCCCACAGGCACAACACAGTCCCAAGCACAAATATACCAAATAAAACACACAAAAAAAGCACTCTTTTCTTCCTCCACCACTCCTCCCAGGCAACCTCGTTCTCCTCTTCCGGATTCTGGCTCCTTTTATAGTTCACCTGGAAGTGCTCCAGGTGCTTGATTGTTGAGTTCCGGCTGCACTTCCGAGTGTGGCGAATACGCTGCCCATACAGGCTCAGGAACCCCAGCTGCAGCACCAACTGCCGGTGCCTGCGGGACCCAACAGGGCTGCACCCAACTCCAATTCCAATGGAGCCCTGCGGGAAACCAAGGCACCGCTCCAACCCAGGGGGGCGGCCATCTAGTGTCCAGGGGGAGGTATTGCACTGCCCATGACTGCTCCCCCTAAGCATATAACGAAGGAGCATCCCGGCCGGTCATGGACCCTGGCTGTCCACCTCAAAGTTTTATTTAGAACCAAACACCAACATGTAGCTTTACAACCAGCCCCCCTGAGTGATGCCTTCTTGATTGTTTTTCTTTCCTCCTCATGCCCCCACCTTGACTCTTTTACTCCTTTTCAGTTGAACCACTCAAATGCCTTTACCAAATGATACACCTTAAACCTTGCAACAAGTACTACCTGTAATCATACACAAATTGTGTTATTTGTTTGTGGCTTTCTAATGCAGAACTTTGACTTTCAAATATTTATTGTTTGGTGTTCAATGTTTGATATTTGTTTTTGCCCTATTTTATTAATGTCACCTTTCCTTTTATTCCTATTATATTTTGAATGTTTGTGAAAAGCTTTGACTACAGGAAAGGTGCTATATAAATAATAATAATAATAATAATAAATTATTATTATTATTATTATTTATTACACAGTGCCATGTGTTCAGGTTTGAGTTATAAATTTGTCAGTGTCTGTATGGAGTTTGCATGTTCTTCCATTCTGTATGTGGACTGAGTGTGTATACTTGCAGATTTTGTATTGTAGCTGGATATTAGAAGTGTCATTAAGCACTCTCAATTGTCAAAATCTGTTTATTCCTATATGTTATTAAATTACATCCTCCTAGTTTAGGCTCAAAAGGAGTTCCCTGGGTTTTGCATGTTGCTTATTAAGTGAAAGATCTGAGATGTTGCTGTAACAGATGTTCAGTGTCTAAATTTAATGTAAATAATATCCTTGTAGAATTCTAGTTTATATGTAAAAATATTTATCTCTAATTTTTGCTATTACTGTTATTAACACTGTTTAAATGGTGGCTTCAACAGCATTTCAAAATACACTTTCAGAGTTATGAAATGTGTCGATGACATATAGTCAGCATAAGGAAATATCAAAAATAAAAAAATTAAAAAGTGTATGTTTGTGGTGATCTTACTGCAGGTTAAAGTAAAAAATGATGCCAGCGCACACCTGTTCTTCCATTCTTGCATTTTTGATTATACCAGAAGCCTTGAACTGCCACATTATCAGTAGAACTTGAGTTCTGTTACAGACAGTAAAATTGTAAGTATTAAGTTGACAGATAGTGTACTGTATAACATGAATCATATACTATTTGACAGCTATAAATAAAACAATATTTTTACATTTGAAAAACTACATTGTTGTGGACATTTTTGTTGAGTCATGCAAAACTAATAAAATTTGACAAAGACTAAAAGTTAATTGCTACAAAACTAAAACTAAGCAAAACATAAAAAAGAATGAAAAACTAAATAAAAGCTTAAATTAGAAAATTGCAAAAAAACTCAAACTAGAAACACTTCAAAAACACTACAGTCGGTTAATTGCATGTATCAGATGTGTACAATATTTGTATTTTTTGTAACCAGGGGCTAATATTATTACTATAGTTCACTGGAGTTCCTTATTCTTGAACATGCAATATAAAATTTCCCATGAGTAAAACATTCCTGCTGTAGATCAGTTCCTGCTTTTCATAGTGACTGACCTTGGGTTTTGTTGATGTTCATTGGAGGCAGTGTGGTATGGTGGTTAAGGCTTTGGACTTCACTCCCTGCTGTTGTGGGTTCAAATCCTACTACTGACACTCTGTAACCATGAAGAAGTCATTTGAACTGCTTGTGCTCCAATTGGAAAACCAGAAGAAATGTAACCTATTGTATTGTAAATGTTGTAAGCTGCCTTGTATAAAGACATCAGCCAAGTACAGTACAGGAAACTGTATTATTTTGAACTGAAACAGGTTATTTGTAGGAATAATATCCATCCATCCATCCATTATCCAACCTGCTATATCCTAACTACAGGGTCACAGAGGTCTGCTGGAGCCAATCCCAGCCAACACAGGGCGCAAGGCAGGAAACAAACCCCGGGCAGGGCGCCAGCCCACCGCAGGTAGGAATAATACAACAATTTTTTATATAGACCAAAATCACTCAAAGAATGTCCCAATTGCCTTTAGCAGGGCCTGCTCTCATCTCTCTCTCTCTCTCTCATTCTTTCCTAGGGCATGATGCAGAAGAGGAAGCAGAAGTAGACAATGGCCGATCGTGAGATGAATCGTGTTGCCATTGTCATAGAAGAACTCCAGGCTCTCGACAACCAGATCCAGAAACTCCTGTCCAGACGAAGGCACCTTAGGGATTTGAAGGCTCGGCTGCTGGAAAAACCATCCTCGCCATCTGAAATCGACGTAACACGCCGGGTTTCGGTAACATCGACTCCACGTTGTGCTGCTCACCTCCAAGGACAAGTAAACTTCACCCCTGTGCCTCATCGGAATGACGTCGCCACCAATGAAGACCTCGGTGTGTTTCAGCAATGCAGGTGGAAGTTCAAGGCTAGAACACCTCCATCGGCACAGGCGAGTATCTCGACCCAGAACCGGTTCGACCCTCTCCGTGCCCCCAGTTTGCCTTCAACCCCGGGTGATGTAATCGTGATGGGTGATTCAATTGTAAGAAATCTCAACATCACAAAGCAGCGCTAACAAAAATAACTTCCAAATACCAATAACGCACATAGAAATCAGCTATGCTCCTCCTGAACATTAAATATGGCACTATTAAATGCTAGAGCATTAACCAACAAGACGTTTTTCATCAACAATCTTATTAGTGATAGAAAAATTGATTTTAGTGCACTAAGTGAAACGTGGCTTAGCCCGGATGGTGCACATCCAAATTACAGTTTTACTCGTGTGGATCGCCAAGGTAAGAAAGGCGGCAGCTTAGTAAACATTTACTCGAGCCAGTTAAAGTGTAAAGATGTCAGTTTTGGTAAAATCAAGTCCTTTGAGCATCTTGCCATTGTTATTCATGGAGATGCTCACTTTCTGGTATTATGCATGTATAGACCTCCTAAATTTAATGCGTCTTTCTTTGAGGAATTTTCAGACTTAATGTCAATTATAATTACGAACTATGACACACTCTTAATAGTCGACGACATTAACTTTCATATTGATCATCAGCTTGACCAAAAAGTAAAAGAATTCATGAACCTCCTGCCTCGCAGTTAGAAGACCCGGGTTCGCTTCCTGGGTCCTCCCTGCGTGGAGTTTGCATGTTCTCCCCATGTTTGCGTGGGTTTCCTCCGGGTACTCCGGTTTCCTCCCACAGTCCAAAGACATGCAGGTTAGGTGGATTGGCGATTCTAAATTGTCCCTAGTGTATGCTTGGTGTGTGGGTGTGGGTGTGTGTGTCCTGCGGTGGGTTGGCGCCCTGCCCAGAATTGGTTCCTGCCTTGCGCCCTGTGTTGGCTGGGATTGGCTCCAGCAGACCCCCGTAGCCCTTTGTTCGGATTCAACGGGTTGTAAAATGGATGGATGGATGGATGAACCTCCTGGACTCTTTTGATTTGAGACAGCTCGTTAATCAGCCTACACATAAAGCAGGTCATACGTTAGACTTAGTAATTACCAAAGGACTAAAAGTTGATGTAAAGCAGATCATTGATATTGGTCTATCAAACCATTTTCTTTTAGTATTTAATATAGAAATATTGATAGAAAACATTCATGAGAAGTATATTGTTAAAAAACGCTTCTTTGATTCATTAGCAGCTTTAAAACTTACAAACATTCTAAGCAATCAGTTCATTTATAGTGCTAACTATAATAGCGAGGATAATGTAAATAGTAAAGGTTAAAAAATTTAATACTAAGGTGAGAGCTCCTGTTGACATAGTCGCACCTGAAAAAACAGTTAAAAAATCTTCTAGCATTGTTATACCGTGGAAGACCCAAAGAGTGTCTGATTTAAAGAGAACATGCCATAGAGCTGAGCATAAATGGAGGAAAAACTAAACTAACTATCCACTATGAGATTTTGAAGTTTAAAATAACAGAATACAATAACACAGTCCGTCTTGAGAGGTGCTGCTGTTTCTCTAAGATTATAAATAACAATGCTAGTAATCTCAGAATCTTATTCTCTACAATTGATCGTCTGCTAAACTCGGGTAATGCAAAGGAATGATTTTCAAAATTCTTAGAAATCGCCTTAGTCAATGGGTGGGCCTCTCTGGTAGTGTCTTAAATTGGTTTGAATCCTACCTGGCAGGTTGAAAATTCTTTGTTAGTTGTGGTAATTACAACTCAAAGACAAATGATATCCTACATGGTGTTCCACAAAGCTCTATCCTGGGTCCAGTGCTCTTTTCAATCTACATACTTCCGTTAGGTCAGATTATCTCAGGGCATTCTGTTGTTTCACTAACACAATGTCTTACTTGCGTTTCTAAATGGATGAATAGTAATTTTCTCAAGCTAAATAAAGAGAAAACAGAAATTTTAGTGATTGGCAATAATGGAGATAATAAGGTTATTAGAAATAAACTTGATGCATTAGGATTAAAAGTCAAGACAGAGGTAAAGAACTTAAGGGTAACTGTTGACTGTAACCTGAATTTTAATTTGCATATTAATCGGATTACTAGGGCAGCATTTTTTCACTTAAGAAACAAAGCAAAAGTTAGACCTCTTATTTCATTGAAAGATGCTTTTGTTTTCAGTCGACTAGATTACTGTAACGCACTCCTCTCAGGACTACCCAAAAAATACATAAATTGTTTGCAACTAGTGCAGAATGCAGCTGCTAGAATCCTAACTAGGAAAAGAAAATCCAAGCACATTTCTCCAGTTTTGATGTCACGACACTGGTTACCTGTGTCATTCAGAATTGACTTTAAAATACTGCTTATTGTTTACAATGCCTTAAATTATCTCGCTCCATCTTATACTGTATATCGGAATGTCTGACACCTTATATTCCAAATCGTAACCTTAGATCCTCTAATGAGTGTCTGCTCAGAATTCCAAGAGCTAAACTTAAAAGAAGTGGCGAGGCAGCCTTCTGCTGTTAAGCACCTAAAATCTGGAATAGCCTGCCAATAGGAATTTGCCAGGCTAATACAGTGGAGCACTTTAAAAAACTGCTAAAAACTCATTACTTTAACATGGCCTTCTCATAACTTCATTTTAATTTTATCCTGATACTCTGTATATTCAATTTATTATCATAACTATTCATGGTGGCTCTAAAATCCGTACTAACCCCTACTCTCTCTTCTGTTTCTTTTCCCGGTTTTCTGTGGTGGCGACCTGCCCCATCACCACCTAATCAAAGCACCATGATGTTCCTACATGGATGGATTATAAGCCAGAAGTCCACATGACCATCATCATCAAGTCCTTTCATGGGAACCCTAAATACAAAGAGGACTGTTTCATTTATGTTAGGTAGAATGTCCAGAGGGGGCTGGGCGATCTCGTGGCCTGGAACCCCTGCAGATTTTATTTTTTTCTCTCCAGCCATCTGAAGTTTTTTTTTTTTTTTTTCTTTCCTCCCTGGCTATCGGACCGTACTCTTATTCTATGTTAATTAGTGCTGTCTTATTTTAATTCTTAATTTGTCTTTTTTTTCTCTTTTCTTCATCTTGTAAAACACATTGAGCTACATTATTTGTATGAAAATGTGCTATATAAATAAATGTTGTTGTTGTTTCATTGACAGCTCCCCAATCTTGACTCTCTAAGAAGACAAGGAAAACACCCAAAAAACCTTGCAGGGAAAAGGAAGACATCTTGGGCTGGGCACTTCAAAGAGGTAATGCCTTTCAAGTAGGTTAGGTGTGCAGTGGATGTCAAAAAATGGGGTACATACAATACTTAAAACAGAAAATAAGGAATCCTTTTTACAGAGCTAGATGGCTGTTATAATTATTGGTCTTGTATTAAATCTATACTAATAAAAGGCAAAGCCCTCACTCACTCACTCACTCATCACTAAAGGCAGCGAAAAAATATGAAGCGTCTGATACATACAAGCATATTCATAAGTGCAGCTACTGCAGAAACAAAGCACACGGTGGAAAAAGTCAATGTCCCGCTAAAGGAAGACAGTGTAAAAAAAAAAAAAAAACCCGTGCATGCAGTGTGTCAGGTCTCGGATAAAGAGGAAGACAAGCTGTTTATTGATGCAGTAAGAAACGAATCGATGAATGAAACCTGTTATCTTTACAACGATTGACAAACACGGAATGTAACTTGAACACAACACATCCTACAAATACGAACCTGATTGAAAGAAATAATGATAATCAAATCCTTGATGACAGCAACACTCAATAACACTCACAAAACAATTACTGTATATTGACATTCATGTTACGTTATTTTTAAAATGTTCCCTTTTCTTTTTCATAGCTTCTTTAACACACTACTTCTCCGCTGCGATACGTGGGTATATATATATATATATATGTATATATACCCCGATCTACATACTCGAATAATGGATACTTTATTCGCAATCAATGATTGTTTTGGTAAAGCCATACTCAGTGTATTCATTAGATGAACGGTAAAAAAGTAAGAGCGAGGGGAGGGTCACTTATTGAGGCATGCAGCCAAAACCACATTAGCACGCGGGCTCGATGTACGAAAAAATATATCTTTTCAAGTTCTATTTAGTCCATATGTGTCAAATTCAAGGGCCATGGGCCACATCCGGCCCGGCGTGTAATTATATCCGGCCCGCGAGATCATTTTATATACTGTATTACTGTATTGTTATTAATGGCCTGGGTATATGAAGCGCTGGTAACACAATAAACTACAGATCCCATAATGCAGCACTTCAGCTGCCTTGCCGAACACTTACCGCGTTAATCAAGTCTAGCTTATGATGCTGCAAGTTATTGCGAAGCTAGCCCACACGATGCCGAAGAGAAAAGTTGATTCTGAAAATAGAGCCTTTAAAAACCGATGGGAGGCTTTGTATATGTTTACTAAAATTGCCGGTAAACCCGTGTCTCTCATTTGTGGAGCTAAAGTGGCTGTAATTACAGAATTTAATCTAAGACGGCACTATGAGACAAAACATCAGGATAACCTGAAAGACCTGAATGCAATGCAGAAGATACAGAAAGTATTGGTCCTGAAGTCCTGTATTGGTTTATAAAATCAGCAGCAGTGCGCATCTTGTTTCTAGTTAGTAACCTGTGCAATAAGAAGAGTGCAACCTGATGTGTCTCCCTAACCAGAACAGCACCATTAAAAATCACAAATTTGTAAAAATTCAGTGCTCATTCATCAAAACGTACAGGCAAATAAACAATCACGAATAAATTAAAAATACCAAGCAGTCTGAATTACTATAAGCTAAATGTCTATTCCAATGAAATGCTTTGAACATTTGGAGAAAGACATTTTAATTAAACTGGCTAAGCCCTTTCAAGATAATCACAAATTGACTTACTGTGCAAACAGAAATGTAGAAGTTGCTCTCTGGGTCATCTTACATCATATCTGCTCTTTCCTTGGTAAGCCTGGTTCCTGCATCAGAGCTCTACGTCCAGATGTTTAGTCAGCTTTCAGTATAAACCAGTCTCACATAATTGAGAAACTAAAAAACAGCACATTAAAATTAATCTATACATTATATTACGGATTCAAGACTTTCTTTAAAATTGTTTGCAGATTTTTTCAAATGGGGAGGGCACTCAAAGTTGAATTCTGTCAAAGTTACTATTTCAGGTCTATGCTATTGAACTGACACAGAACTATGACTATTGTTCCACTTTGGTGATAGAACACACATCATATTTGGATTACAGCCAATATTACAGCCATGTGGTCTGTTCAGTAAACTGATGTAATAATAATGTTCTTTAAATGATAAATTGACTAAAGAACTGGTTTAGTGGTGGGGTAAATCAACATTTAAGAAGTTCCAGCAGATTATCAAACATGCAACCAAGGAGAGGATTTGGGTGATTTGGAAAGTCTGTGTTGGAGGGCAATGTTACAGAAACTGAAAATTATGTCAGCTAATGACATGTTGATTTCCAGAACTTAATCCTTAGTAGGATAGGTAGGTAGGACAACTGCTTTAGAGATGCGCACAATAGAAATTCCTTTCTTTCCAGTGCAATATTTTTTTATATAATGAAATAAAGGAGATAGAAAAAATTGAGCAACTATGTACGTAAAACTTACTTTCAAACCATTGGAAGTTTACAAAGTGTTGGTTTCGACGGATGTGCATATTTAGTAATTGTGTGTAACTTTTAAAATGTTTATTTATTTATTTTTTTGGATGCAGTAGAGAAGATACATTGTGTGTATTCTTGTGTAAATATGATTATAAAATATTAAACTAATAGTACTAAAAAAGAATTTGGAGTCAGGTGGCCAAACTTGTGATCTGTGGTATTATTTTTGCTGTATTATTGAAAGAATATCTTTGATAGAGTATTACTTTTACTTCTTTATTTAATATAGTAGTAAGCAATTTACTTTACTCAGCAAGTTCTTAACTTACCATAAAAATGAAGAGTGTCAAGCTGTAAATTCCAATGTTCTAGAAATATTGTTGTTAATGCTTAATCCATGGGAACCTGTTGGATGATGGACATTTTCTAGCCTTCTACATATCTCAAAGTCCAACAGCACATCTGTCAGTCAATGGCTCCCATTTGTCAGGAGATGGGGCCATTTTAATGAGTATTTTTTATTTTTCTTGTTTTTCTTGTATTCTTCCTGACATTGCCTGTCACATTAACGGCTGCCACTGGTACAGTATGTACAGTATGTGTTGGCGTGTGAAGTCACAGGAAGCTTTTGTTTAAAAGCCAGCAGTGCCGGCTCTTGAGTATCAGAACTTTGACTTGTGCAGGGGAAGCATCTCCATATGTCAGTTTCTAAAGTGTTCTAAAATAAAAACATTTCAGTAGAAAAAATATTCCTAAAAATAAGGAATCTTTTTTTTTCTTTTTTTTTTTTTCAAAGTGAAATATTGTTTTTGTTTCTTTTTCATTCCTTAATGTAGGGGACCTGTGTGCCCTGGAAATAGAGGCAATCAAAAGTAGTTCAAGGCTTTTTCATGTTTATTTTGTTTTTGTGTAGTAAAGATGGATTTATTTGTTTGGATGCTTCCCTATGATTTTTTTCTCTCAGTTTTCATGTTTGAGCATTTGTACTTTGTATTACAGTATGTTTTAGCCCTTGATTCAAACACTTTGGCAAAACTGGCTTTCAAGGTTCTAAGATTTTGTGTTGGTTTTGTACTGTAGATGTATTTTCTGTAACTCTTCTCACTGAGGGATATATGAATGCTCTAAAATAATTGGAACTACAGTACAGTAAAGCCACAGCTAACCTAAATGCTAAACTGGACCAAATTCCAGAGATCTAAATCTTATGTACACCCTTCTTTCACCTTGTGGTCTATAGGTAGTATGTGGCTATAAGATATCGTAAGAAGACGTTTCTGAACACATAAAAAATAAAATTCTTTGCCTGTTTTTATGTGTACAAAAATATCAAACTTCCAACTTTGAGAAAGTACAGGCATATAAACAATCACAAATAAATTAAAACAAAACTCAGAAAATAAAAGTTAGGATAGTAGAGCACAAGATGTCAAGTACAAAAAATAAATGTTAATAAAACTAAGGAACTAAAATAAAAGGAATTAAAATAAAAGCTCAGATGAACCAAATTTATTAAGTGAACAGCAGAGATGTCATGGATGTTCTTCTTCTTATTCTTCTTCTTCTTCTTCTTCTTTCGGCTGCTCCCATTAGGGGTTGCCACAGCGGATCATCTTCCATATCTTTCTGTCCTCTGCATCTTGTTCTGTTACACCCATCACCTGCATGTCCTCTCTCACCACATCCATAAACCTTCTCTTAGGCCTTCCTCTTTTCCTCTTCCCTGGCAGCTCTATCCTTGGCAGCCTTCTCCCAGAGATGTTATGGATATTACAGAACGGAAGTCAGATGAAGCCAAAGGTACAAACAATAAAAGTTAGGACATTATAATTCATGGTAAAAAGAGATTGCTAAGTTCAAAGTTGGAAACAGAAAATACAGAAAGTTTTTTTTTCTTTCTTGCTGAGTCTTTCATTTATTTGATTGCATGTCCATCTTTTTATAGAATGGTCACCACAATGTTACATGGACTTAGCAATCACATTGCATCAAAGCAACCAGACAAATGAAATGGCACAAAAAAAATTCACATAATGGCGCCAACAATGACATCTCTATCATAATGGTAAAAGTATACCAAATGAAAAAAAAAAAACAAACAAATTATTAGTGCCTTCCTGATACAAATGAGCATGGTAACATGAAAACAGCAGGCAGTGTGGTTTAGTAGTTAAGGCTTTGGAGTTCAAACCCTGAGGTTGTGAGTTCAGATCCCGCTACTGACACTGTGTGACCATGAGCAAGTCACATGACCTGCCTGTGCTCCAATTGTAAAACCAAAAAAAAAATGTAACCAATTGTATCATAAATAGTGTAAGTTGCCTTGGGTAAAGGCATCAGCCAAATAAGTAAATGTAAATGTCATTTAAACGCTGTGTTTAAAAGACAATTGTGTGTCCTGGAGATACTGTTTATAAAAGGGGGTAAGGCTAAGATAATGCCTACACTTAAACATGAATAAAGGATATGTTAGATTACTTGATATCTCCAGTGATTTTCAGTCATAGCCTTCATTTACACCTTCTTAGCAAGTTGAAGTCAGTTGGCACTGCACGCCTGTGAAGCCAATTACCGAATTTGACATACCCAACAATTCACTCTGATAAAATCAAACAGGTGGGGACAACCTCTGTGTGCATGAGAGTTGGCAAGCTCATCCAGAAGTACAATGCATTGAATATAGCAACAAAGTGTAAGGAGTGTGGATGTTTTGGACTTCACAAACAGAAGAGAGGCTCATCTTTCTGATATCTCTTGTTTTACGAAACAGAATTGAAAAAAGAGCTTTGTTAGCCTGTTAACCATTCATACAGTGTTGGCTCCGTCAAGCAACACATCATTGACTGTGCCAGAAGGTTGGCATGCAATCTGCAAATGTGACATGGGCTGGAGACAAGATCAATGACTATAGTCAACAAATCTGACATACAACATGACTAAAATCGTGTAATGTGACATCGCCTTAAGATAGTACAGCCATCTCACCTATCATGTCTTATAGTTCAGAGGTTTGGGGTCATGTTTAACATCCATCCATCCATTATCCAACCCACTATATCCTAACTACAGGGTCACGGGGGTTTATTTTTACTTGTTTTGTTAATGGTGACAGTGCCCAGTGGGGGCTGGGTGGTGTCATGGCCTCAGAAACCCCAATACTTAGTATTGCCTAATCCTATTTTTGTTTTTATAAACTTTTCTTTCTTCATCTTGTAAAGCACTTTGAGCTACATCATTTGTATGAAAACATGCTATATAAATAAATGCTGTTGTTTGTATTGACATCATTGTGCCGTTATTTTGATTTCACTTCCCTCCAGAGGAGGTTTAATTCAGGGAATAGCCAGGATCTCAGCTCAGGCTCACATATGTTGTCTTTGTATTTAATTTTTTTGTTCTGTTTTAAATAGCATTATATAAGATTGTGAATATTTTTAAATTTACTTTATATTTCTGGCTTATATTGACTATTAATGTATGGATTTGGTCTTGGTTTTATGTGCCTTGTTCTCTTGATTGTGAGCTTAAGGGGGCGAGATCAACAGACACATCAGTTGTAGTACTGCCCCCATGTCTTTGTAAGATAAATCACATGGCTGCAGCATTAGGTTAGGTTTCTGTTCATTGCATCTCTTTCTTGGATTTTGGATACAGCACTGTAAGTGTTTATTTTATCTTCTCTTTTTGATGTAATGAACTGTTGCTTTTTTGGGGGGCAGGTTTGATTGTTGGATTACATATCTTGCTTTATTTGTTATTTGTATTTATTTTTTGTTTTTGCCATTGTAACCCCAGGATGATATGGGTTTCCTTCTCTGTTCCTGAATTTTTGAAACTTGTATGTCTTTACTCTTGTATTGGCCATTGGGGTAAAGCTTACTTTAGTTTTAGATCTCACAGGAGACTTTGGGCCTGTCTTTTAATTGAATACATATTTTGAGTTTTGGAGAGCATTCATCCATCCATTTGTGTAACCCACCTATCTTGGGAAGGGTTGTTTGGAAGTTGGAAACTATCCCAGCAAGCATAGGGCACAAGCAGAAACAATCCCTGGACAAGGTGCCAGTCCATCACCCAGGGTGCACACGCACACACACAAACCAATTTAACAAACCCAATTCACCTAACCTGTGTGGAAGAATAAGTTTGGGGTAAAATAGCTTTCAATAGCATAAAGGGTTAATACATGTCATAAACCTTTGCAGGCATGTCAGGAGGCCTGATAGGGGTCAAGTGAACAACAAAATGTACTGAGAGATGACTAAGAAATCAGCAGATGTCCTGCAAATAAGCAGAATGGACAATTGTTATATGCATAGAAATTTCAAGGGTGGTAGCTCATCTCAAAAGGTATAAGAAGAACCAGAATATAATACAAGCAGACTTTTATTTTGTATAAATCATTTGAGCGTAAACCAATGAACCAACCAGAGTAAAATGTATGCATTGATTGAAACTGTATGTAAATTCAACAGTTTATAAAATTAACCTCTATCTTTTGTTTCTCTGACCATTCTGATCATGCTGTATAACAGACTGCTTTTGAAGAATGCTCCCTCCAAGGCATTTTGCCAAAGAGTCATTAAAAGATACAATGAACAGCTTTTCTCCAGCCTGATTACTGAATTGTCCTGTTTGAGGATATCAGTCAGTCAGTCAGTCATTTTCCAATCCCACTATATCCTAACACAGGGTCATGGGGGTCTGCCGGAGCCAATCCCAGCCAACACAGGGCGCAAGGAAGGGACAAATCCTGGCGCCAGCCCACTGCAGGTTAGGGGATGTTTCTTTCTTTAATAAGATTTTAAATTTCTACCACACCTGAATGTCTTTGGACTGTGGAAGAAAATTGGAGCACCCAGAGTGAACCCAAATGGACATATGAAGAACTCCTTATAGCAAGGCAGCAGCGCAACCACTCCGCCAACGTGCTGCCCTTCTGCATTTGTAAAAGGAATTTTAGGTTCTCAGGGCTTGGTTTTTTTTTTTTTTTTTTTTTTTTTACTTCTGATGTTACTTTGTGTATTGATCTTAGATTCTGAGGTCGTTAGTCTTCCCGGTGTTCACCAGGTTAGATAACAAACGCCCTTTATCCTCTTGGTCCTTGCAAAATAATAATAATCCATTGAATTATCTGTTCTAACCACTCAAATCACTTTGAACTCCCTCTTAGTGTTCAAGCTACTTGCATTTATAAGTCAACTTTTTCAATAGTTGATTTTAATCCTTTTGTCCTTTCCATACTACATTTGTGTGGTATTTATTAACCATTTATGTTACTGTTTCTGTAAACTTCCTGACATTGTATATTTAATTTGTTGAGTATTGTTGCCTGATTAGATGTCAAAGATCTGCAGGACTTTCCCAAAGTCTCCCATTAACTGATCATCTGTTTGAAATATCTTGTAATCAGCCTTTCTGTCTTATGTTACTTTGAACTGTATTGTTACTTGTTTTGCAGATTACTCTGTGATTGTGCTCTTTGTGGAATCAATCAATCAATCTAGTGAATAATTGATTGTTCTCTCTTCAAAACCTGTCTTACTATTAGGTACTGCTCACTGTAGTCACACTTTTCTACTTATTTTGAGTCTTCCATTCCTTCTTTAAACAACAACAGAATTGTCCCAGTGGTGCTTGTTGTGTAATGTGTGGGACTATGGAGCAGATTTTTTCTCATACCGTTTTCAGATGATTATAAAACGCTAATATATGCTAGTCTCAATGAAATCACTGACCAAACTTTTTAATATACATTGTTTACTTTGCAAAGTTGTACTAAGAAAGTAACTGCTTGCAGCAATGCTGCTGTTTTTGGTAAGGGACTTATCAAGAAGAATTTGTGTAGGAGAGGAGCCTGCTGTGAGTATCTTGAGTATTACTTTGAAACATTCTTGACTGCTTACTTTCCCAATTTCATTGCTTGCTTTATTTGGATTGGCTGTCTTTTCTGTGCAGCCTTTTATAGGGTACACGCACATACACACAGATGAGATCTATGTGCCACAGAAAATTTTAACTTCACTAAGACAGTATATGCTCCCACCTTCTAATGTAAGGAAATGCCTTTTCCAGGAACTGAACCAAAGAGCTTCAGGGTTGTGAGGCAGTGGCAATAAGCATTGCAATGTTCAAAAATGATACAGTATAATTCTTTTTGTTTACTGATTCTTCATGTGACTGATTTATTGTTTTTGTAAACTGGCAGTTAGATGAGAAACACAAAGTTCTTCTGCTACAGTCTTCTCCTTCCAGTCCTTAAGCTGTCCGTGTGTATGCGCCTGTGTGCGTGTGTCAGAGAGTGTGTGTGTGTGCGCGTGTGCGCGCACTCAAGCATGCTGCAGGTTTTTCAATGTTTCACTACTACAAACAAAGTATGAGGTTAAAGTTCATTTGTAGGATCAGTAAGAAGGTATGTGCTTTCTTTTTTAATTTATGTATACTACTGTTTATGTTTCTATGTGAAGAATAAAATAAACTTTGCATATTTTACTCATATTTCAGGCCTGGTCATGGATAGCCTGTGTCATTGTGCAGTTATGTATTAGAATAAAATGCAAACAGTTGAATCTTTTTAGAAAACTTTGGTCATTTAATTAGTGTGCTGGAACCAAGTCAAAGCAAATTTAATGGCCGTAATTAGAAATATACATAAGGATTTTAGAATATGCGCATGTTAAAATATACATAAGGATTTTAGAATATGCTCATGTTAAAGTTTAAATAAATTAACAGTGGTGGTGGCTGTTGGCTTTCAGGGTAAAGAATGTAATGGGGGTTCTTTTGAAATGATCTGTTTAAATAATAGTACTGGGCAGCACTTTGAAAAAAAAACTGTTATTAACAGTATTATGTAAGCTTTTAGGGGTAAAATAAAATCTAATTCTTTTGTATCATACAAAGAAAACTCTAAGCTTATTTGCTTATTTATATTTATATTGTGATTCCAGTAGATTTAACACTTAAGACATTTATGAATTTTCTTGTAAAACATGACATCACATTCTCAAACCCACTCAATCCAGTTAAGGGCTTCTGGGGTCTTAAAGATATCCTGGCTGCACTGGACAGAAGGCAGGAAACAGCCTTGGACAGAATGCCAGTCCATCACACTGCCCATGCACACATACAGTCCTTCACACAGTGACCAATCTGGAATCATCAGTTAATGTCACCTGCAGGTTTAGAAGTTATAACAGGAAAATCAGGTGTGTTGAGAAAAGTCCACAAAAAACATTGTAATATTGTTTATTGGAACATTGGAATAATAATATAATAATGTAATGTAATATAGCTAATTTAGAGCAAATCTGTTTAATAATATTAACAGGGATAGTCAGCCTTTCTGCTTTGTATGAACTTAAAAATATTTGTAATGTCAAAGATTGATCTATTATGTCAATATATGACACCGGAAGCTGTCTTAAAAAATTTTATTTTGGATGTCATTATTAATAGTTTCTGATTAATTTAGTATATTATATTATTTCTTGAAAGAATTATTTGTTTTTGGCTCTAATTGGAAACCTCTTTATGTGATGTGATAAAATCACATTTGTTTTCTTTTTGTGCTCATCATAAAAATAGTATGAGTTAAGTAGATAAGTAGACTGTTTTTAGATATTTGGTTTAGTAAACTTGCATATTCCTCATTAAGTTTAAAATTATGTTAATCAGTTGTGTTATCCCATTAATTTACAGCCTCCCCTGTGCATGGTGTAACATTATTTTGTGCCTTAAATACTTTGTTTTAAGTGATTTCCAAAAAGTTATTTGGATTAGAATTTGTTTCAATAAAGAAACTGGCTTGTGAAGGTACATGAAGTATTTGATCATGTGATTTAATGCCAGGAATGGTAGACTGAGTTGTACATTTTGCATTTTCTGAACTAATATTATTCATAATTATAATATTTTGCAATGTATCTTGCCTTCTATACTGTAGAATTGTAGAATGTTTGTATTGGTCGGCATTGGCCTAGACTATAATTTTGCTTTTTGACATTTTTGATTAATTATATGAAAATTACTTTTTTTGACTCAACTTATCAGTTTTAGGTGGATTTCAATTTCTGTTATATACAACTGTTATATCCATAATAAAGCAGTATGAGTTTGAAAAAATTAAAACAAAAATGAACTGTGTTTTTAGATATTAAGAGCCTTTTTATGTCACCGGGGGGAATTTGGCTTTCTACAGAAGCTCGATAGATTGATTGATTGATTGATGGTCTGAACACACACCAGAAAGAAAAAGTAAAAAGCAATAAAATTAAACAAAGACAATTTCTGATTGGGCAGTCATAGCCACAGTGAGGCTTTATGCAGGCGTATTGCTGTTGGTATAAAGTAAACCCAGCAGATTTTCAACAATTGTATTGTTTTAAATAACTGTTGAGCATTAAATGTTTTAAAATTATTAACATAACCACTTTAGTATCTAGTATGTCATATATAAGCATTGGATATTATAAATTACTGCTGAAGCACATTGAATGTTACCATTTTTATAATTAGTTAAATATACACTTATTAATCTAAAATGAACTTGCAAATTTAAATGTGCTTATTTGTTTATCAGTTTGGGTGAAAATGCTGCTGAGGTTGACTTCCATCCTTCAGAAACATCAACAGTCTGTGACAAAGAATCTGGTGACATCATGGCGACATTTCCACGGTAATAATGAACCTCCTGGTTCCTCATTTTTCCTTCTGCAGATCAATCAATAATAAATGTAATATGCATCATATTACATATAAGTTAAAGGAAAACAGACATATGGTTGGAGTAAAATTGTAAAGAGAATGCCCACTGCACCTAAAGTAATATTAAAATGTAAAACCCCCCAAAAAAACACAGATTTTAGTGATTTAACTGTGAAACTGCATGCAAAATTGATTTTAGGGGGAATTATATGAAGCAATATGCAAACCATTTTGTTCGTTGCTAGTTATAAACATCAAGGACTTCTATTTATTCTCAATTGGTGCATTTTTAGTAAAAGAACATTGATACTGACATTTATTAACTGACTTCTCATTCTATTCTTTTTTTATCACCATCAATATCAATCAGTATCAATTTAACTTTTTGTAAACCCTCTGCATAAAACGTAACATATTACTTTAGCTTGTTGGACTTAGCTACCTTCTTCACATCCTCTCTAATAATTACATTCAGACTTCTTTGCCTTCTTCATGATCCTCATACTTATGTTTCCTCCTAAATTCATCTTTATTTTTTTCAAAATACTGATGCAACATGTCCAAATATCTAACTTGTATAACAACCAAAGAGAGAAGGTATTGTCAGAATAAAGACACAAAGTCAACATAAAGGTTTGGGGCAGCCACCTGTATAATATACCCTGGCTGCAAAAGTGATATGTTCACAAGTTGGAGTCCAAAACAGAACTGAAGTCTTTGAGTTAAGATGGCGGCTTTATAAGCCGGCTAAGGAAATGATGTCATATGGCCCGGACGTGATGTCATCAGTGGCGCCGGAACCTGGTGGGATTTCCCGAGAGTGATCTACAAGGAATCGAGATAGATAGTTAATGCACCTCGCCTCCCCCTAGTCTGTCGTGGAATTACTGTTACATAGGCCCTTTAGCTGCCTCCTACTCGCATGTGTGTGACAGTATATACTGTAAGTTCATACAATCTAACTTATTCTAAACTAACTCCATCTGGGAGCTTTATTTCATCAAAATAAATCAGCACAGATAAACTATTTACATTTTCCCATTTCTAAAACTTCTATAAACTATTTACATTTTCCCATTTCTAAAAATTTACCTTAACCTTCTTAAATTTACTACCTGACAAATAAGACTTAACTTTTTTGGTTAATATAACTATTCTTCATATGGCAACATTGATGCTATTTTTTTACTAAGAAATGTTTTAAGATGTAATGTCTTCTCACTTTGCTTTCTAGTCTTACAAATGAGTAATGAATTCCCTTCCTCTCTCATCTCTGTCCTCTATTGCTGGCTTCAGTCCTCATTAATATAATCAGATTGGTAGAAGATGGTGATACTTACTTAAATGTCAACAAGACCCTGAGATCTTCTTTCCTTTTTTCTCCATCACTAAAAACTATTCAAATGTTTTCAGTGCCTGCAGTGGAAGCAAATACTGTAAGTGCAAGTACTCTCTGGTTTTGTGATATTCTTGGTTCTGCACCTGATATATTGCAAATTTTACTCATTTCCTTAATTGAGCAGGGGAGGGTACCCCCTCAGAGTTTTGGGCACAATGATACAAGTACATTTTTTCATAGACCGGAATGTGGTGGGATCTCCCATGGCATTTCTTGGGAACTGCAGGTCTGACATTGTGGTCAGCAACACAGGAGTGTTGCAGGGGACTGTACTTTCTCCAGTCCTGTTCAGCCTATATACATCTGACTTTCAGCCTGTCGCCTCTGATGTCACATGTGATGAAGACCATGGAGCGGCTGCTGCTTCACCACCTGAGGCCACAGGTCTGCCACGCCCTCGACCCTCTGCAGTTTGCATACCAGGAGAAGGTGGGAGCGGAGGAAGCCATCATCTATATGCTACACCGATCCCTCTCCCACTTGGACAGAGGCAGTGGTGCTGTAAGAATTATGTTTCTGGACTTCTTTAGCGCCTTCAACACCAACCAACCTCTGCTCCTTAGGGACAAGCTGACAGAGATGGGAGTGGTGGCATGGATCGTGGACTATCTTATAGACAGACCTCAGTATGTGCATTTAGGGAACTGCAGGTCTGACATTGTGGTCAGCAACACAGGAGTGCCACAGGGGACTGTACTTTCTCCGGTCCTGTTCAGCCTATATACATTGGACTTCCAATACAACTTGGAGTTCTGCCACGTGCAAAAGTTTGCTGATGACACTGCTATTGTGGGCTGCATCAGGAGTGGGCAGGAGGAGAAGTATAAGAACCTAATCAAGGACTTTGTTAAATGGTGCGACTCAAACCACCTACAACTGAACACCTGCAAAACCAAGGAGCTGATGGTGGATTTTAGGAGGCCCAGGTCCCCGTGATCATCAGAGGTGACTGTGTGCAGAGGGTACAGACCTATAAATACCTGGGAGTGCAGCTGGATGATAAATTGGAATGGACTGGACTGCCAATACTGATGCTCTGTGCAAGAGAGGACAGAGCTGACTATATTTCCTTAGAAGGCTGGCGTCTTTCAACATCTGCAATAAGATGCTAAAGATGTTCTATCAGACAGTTGTGGTGAGCGCCCTCTTCTACATGGTGGTGTGCTGGGGAGGCAGCATAAAGAAGAGGGACGCCTCACGCCTGGACAAACTGGTGAGGAAGGCAGACTCTAGTATAGACAAGGAGCTGGACAGTTTGACATCTGTGGCCGAGTGATGGGCGCTGAGGAAGCTCCTGTCAATCATGGCGAATCCACTGCATCCACTGAACAGCATCATCTCCAGACAGAGGAGCAGCTTCAGCGACAGACTGCTGTCACTGTCCTGCTCCACTGACAGACTGAGGAGATCGTTCCCCCCCCACACTATGTGACTCTTCAATTCCACCCCGAGGGGGTAAACGTTAACATTATACAAAATTATTGTTTTAATCAGTATGCTGCTGCTGGAGTATGTGAATTTCCCCTTGGGATTAATAAAGTATCTATCTATCTATCCATTAATCCATCCATCCATCCATCCATCCTGTGATGATGTAATACATTAAGTCAGAGAGAGGTTTCCACTGTGGAGTTTTGAGTGTGATGAGATATGTACACCCTACCGTGGGGGGGGCGCGCTTCCCTTGAATAGCAGAGTGGGGGTGCTGATAACCAACTCTTTAATGCAAGAATACCGCAGTGATAAATGGAATACTGCCAATATGTCAATTCAAGACTTTGTTATTTTTTTTATTCTTACCCACACCAATCACAGTCCAAAATCACCAATTCACTCTGTTATGACTTCATTACTGGATCCTCTTCTCCTTCTGTGCTGTCTACCTCTGTATTTACCAACTCCGCAAAATAGCCAATAGGGTGTAATTTGCTATCACCCTTCGCAAATAAAGAAAGTTGCAACTACAACATAAAATGTCACGATAAAAGAAATATACAGTATACATATATTACTTTTCTTACCATCAGTCATAACAAGGAGAGATTTTCATCCCTAATTAGCTCAGGAGAGACTCATTTAAAATAATATTTTAAAATTTAAAACCCATATCTCCCTCCCTCATTACATGAGGTTGGGTCAGGTCCAGGTACTCTGTTAAGCTCTGGTTTGGCTGCCTATCCTGGCAAGGCCCTCTCTAAGATCACGGCTTCAGTCGACTCTCATCAGCAACCTCCACTTTCAAAGAGGAAGCAGAGTTTCTTTTCTTACTTTCCCCTGCTTTCCTTTTCTTTAGTTTTTTAGCCATCCTTTTGTTTAATAAAAGTACCACACACAGTATGGCATAAAAAGGCAAATATAGTTTCCAGGTTATCTATCTGGAATGTTATGTATTGCCATACAAGAAAGGATTTAACAATGGTAATAAGTATTCAAATACAAAACAACAACTGTCTGGCTATATAGTTGACACTTTCTAAGCAAATACAGTACCTTTGCATTATTCCTAAAGATATTTGTCCTCTGTGACTGACTTTCCAGCATAACATGAAGTTTAATAAAGCTTTTTATTTGTAGACTGAAATTAATGTTTTAGGGACCACTTTGTTGCAGAGTCTTATGTTCAGGTAGTAAAGATAAGAAGCATAATAGATTAGAAGCACATTGTGTGATAATAAAAGTCTAACCCACCTACATAACTACCTGGAAGATAGAGTTGTTTATTACAAAAGCACTTGGGTCCTTTTCTTCTATTTATTTAAAGAAAATCTTTGCAAAACGTATATTAACAACATCATAAACTACTGAGACAGCTAATACTCCTATGATCCACTAACTCATGTTATTTAGATTTATTTTAATAGAAGAAATGTGTTGTAAAGTTTGCAAATAAATTCTTGTGAATGACAAATTTTAGTGAGTCAGCATGAAAAATTGAATTATCTTGTGTTCTGATTTCAGGATGCAGTGTTCAAAAAATGCAGCCACAACCAAGCTCTATCTTTTTAATTTCATTATAGCCATAAATGGGAAGCAAGTCTATTATAACCTGTCAACAAATAGCTGCATATGCAAAAAGGAACAGCGCCGCCAAGGAGTTTCAGTATGGGAGGTGGGGGACATGAAGCAGAGCCTGCAGGGATGTAATTGACATGCACGACTTCTGCGGGTTGAAATAACTGCTGCTGATTGAAATAACTGCTGCTGACTGTGTGGTGTTCTTCATAAGTCAACCTCAGATGGGTCCTTTAAAAAGTGGTGTTAATGGAAGATATTAGGTCACTTTAATTTTGTTTCTTAAAGCCAATTATAAAAATGGAATATTATATGAAACAGTTTGAAATTAACTTTTTAAATATTTACTGTTAATTTAAAATAAATTAACAGTCTAAAATTAACTGAATCTAATAGCAATCAGTTTTGATTGCTCAGCCAGTGTATGCATATTTTTGAAAGTGGAAATGTTTTGAAAAATATTTTATTTTGTGATAGTCATTCGACTAAGCTGCTTATCCTTTCTATATAATTTAGGTGTTCTAGTATTGCAGTTTATTTCAGCAATTCTGGTTTCAGCAATAAGTTTCAGAGTATGCTTTTATTTCTTTCATTAGTTTTAGTACTAAGCTGAACAAACATTAAAAAGAACTTGTTTTGTTTTTCCACTCATTACTTATGTGCTCTTCATATTCACATAAAATCCGCTATGTGATATTTCAATTTCTTTTTCTGCCCTCTGTTTCCTTCTGTAGCGTCTGTGTAGCCTCTGTGCTTCCTTGGTATCTCATTATTTTCTCTTTAATAGTTCTGTTCCTAGTTTTTCAGTCTGCCACTTTTGTGAAGATGTTTTATTAACAGGACAGAATTTATTATGCATCACAGCCCAAGCAAATAAATAAAATGGGCTATTTAGATGTGATGGTCCATTACTTATTAATGTAAGTTTCTCGTCTTATTCAATCACCTTTAAGATGGAATGAAAATGTAGTGCAACTTTTGCCCAAGCAAATAAATAAAATAGGCTATTAAGATGTGATGGTCCATTGCTTATTAATGTAAATTTCTTGTCTTATTCAATCACCTTTAAGATGGAATGAAAATGTAGTGCAACGTTTTGTCAATAAGAAATAATTGGATGGAGCCTTTAGAGGTTACTTTCAAGGAAATCAAATCACCTCACAGGGTACCATTCATGAGGCATTGATACATTTTCTCCTCTGGATGAGAATCTAAACATGAGTGTAATTCCAATGAAGCAAAAGTAAAACCTACTTTTGAAATCATTGTTATAATATGAGCAAATACCTTATAACATATAATCTAAGATATAAATAAATGCTTGTTCATAGGCATTTAACATAAAAAACACACAGTGAGGCACCATATACAATGAAAACAGACATTGACACTTACCTGTAAGATATATTTATAAAAGGGATAGTAAATATAAGTAAGATGACATCTTAAACCCACCTAATCCAAATTAGAGTCATGGGAGTTGGAGTACCAGCAGGACGCAGTTGCAGAGAGGAAGCCAGTCCAACATCAGGCCCATGCTCACATATTTTAGGATATGGAAGGAATACACAGGCAGACATGGGAACAATGTGCAAAATCCACATAGACAGCAACTTGACTCAGGAGTCAAATTTAAGACACTGGATCTGCGAGGCAGCAGTTCTAAAAATGAATACATGAATTAATTTCACAGTATCCTCCATATTCAGAAAACATCTGAAGTTTCAGCATTTTTGAGATGGAAAAAGCATGTTTTAGACTGTTTTGATATGTATGCTTTAAAAGACATACTGGTATCAAAGATTACATAATTTGTGCACTGACTCATTAAAACTAATGGTTAGTCCAACTGAATTTAAAAATGACAGAATATTGTTGTGGTCTGCATTCTCATGAATAAGTAACATTTCTGTTTTTTCTTTATTCAGAGACAAATAGCTCTCATCTGTCCACACCTTAACTCACTGACACAACTTATTGTTTTAAGCATCAGAGAAATGTCATTTGATCTAAAAAGAAAGGTATAGCTGGGCATTGCCTACGTATGTGTGAACATTAAAGTTATATTTTCTAATGAACTTTCCAATGGGAGATAGTAAAGTGAAAAGAGTTAAGTCTCAGTAGTGAGCCCAGCAGGACAACATATTTGACCTCTGAGTATATTGACTGGGTACTATAAGCATATTTATGTATGTAATGTAATCAGTTTGATAAATATGAACTAAACCAGGCAAGGACAATGTTTTAGAGCACAATGTAACTTTCCAGCCTATGAATGGATTGATCAGTGGTATCAAATGCTATGCAGGGAGGTACATATTACTAATTTAGTACTGTAACTTGAAAGCTTCTTAAAAGCTCTGTGTGAACAACACAGGCTGCATCAATGATACTAATATACAAACAGCGTCTAAAATTCAAAAGCAATGACATTGAAATGGACCCTGAAATGGACTCTCAGACACACACATAAATTAAGGGAAATATGCAAGACTAAGCAATGTGCAGCTTTATTGTACTGTATGTCTGTGTGCTCAAATGATTTAATTGTATCTAGGCAATACTATTCATTCATTCATTTTCCACTGCTTATCTGAAGCCCATACATCCCTTTCCCCAGCCTCACTTGCCAACTCATACTGAAGGATCCCAAGGCATTCCCAGGCCATCTGGGAGATATAATCCTCCCAGTGAGCCCAGAGTCTTCCCTGGAGTCTCCTCCCAGCTAGTCATGCCGGTAAAACTTCCACAGGGAAGCATCCAGGAGGCATCCATATCAGATGCTCGAACCACCTCAACTGGCTTCTCTCCATGAGGAGGTTCAGCAGCTCTACTCTGAGCCTCTCTCAGATGGCTGCAGTTCTCATCCCATCTCTAAGGGAGAGCCCAACCACCAGTGGAAAAAGCTTTCTTCAATATCTTGTACCAGTGATCTCATTCTTTTACCATTATCCATCTCTATATTGACTACATAACTGTGCTTGCTGCCCCCATCTGTCCGTCGATCTCACCATCTCTTTTCCCACCTCACTCATGAACAAGACCTCGATGTACTTAAACTCCTCCACTTGAGGCAGTAACTCACCTTCCACTTGTAGAGAACAGTCCACCTATTTTCTGTTGAGGACCAAATTTGGAGGTGCTGGTCCTCATCTCTGCCATTTTACATTCAATCACAAACTGTCCCAAGGTGTGCTGGAGGTCACAGCCCAATGAAGCCAACAGGACCATGTCATATGCAAAAAACAGTTATGCAATTCTAAGGCCACTGAACTGGATGCCCTCTCCTTCTAGGCTGCGCCTTGATATACTGTCCATGAAACTCACAAATAGGAGACAAAGCACAGCCCTGGCAGAGCTCCACACCCTCTGGAGACGGTGCTGATGTTTTTCCGAGTATGCGGACTAAGCTCTCACTGTGATTATACAGGGATTGAATAGCCCTTATTAGGCTGGTATATTTTTGAATAAAAGCGCACTTATTTTGTTATACTTGTACCTTTTGTGAAAGTGTTTATTTGATATTTGGACTTCAGTCTTCACACATTATACACTTCATGTCTACATTTTGTCAATTATTGCTAAAATATGAAAAACGTTTCTTTTTTAGTAATGTGTTTAATATTTTTTGCATTTCTTGCATTTCCTGTCATCCTAAATTTACATAGATCGTTGTAGACACAGAACACACATGAAATGTATGTGTTCCAAATAATGATATATTATTTACCCTCTACAACTCCAGCTACCTCACAACCAGATAAACAAGACTTGAGCTGAGAGAACTTTTTATCTTTTCTGTGGTGGTGGGGGGATGGGATAGCAGGCTGCTTGCTGCTTGTGCTGATCGACACATTTACAAAACAAAAGACGCTGATGGAATTTAAGGTGGGCTGGGATTACATGTTTTTTCATAGGCTTCAGGGATTCCAGTGTTAAACAAGGCTCATTCAGACTCTCTGTCTCCAGCCTCCCCTGGAAAATGGGAAAAGCTCTTTCAGAGATTGGAGATGAAACTCTGCTGGACAGGGGCCTCCCCCAGATGAACCCAGTCCACCCTCACTACTCACTTGGGCTTTCCAGGTCTATCCAGGCACCTCCCCCGCCCTCTGACCCAACTCACCACCAGGTGGTGATCAGTTGACAGCTCTGTCCCTCTCTTCACCCAAATGTCCAAAACATACAGCCACAAATCTGATGATATGATTATGGAATCAATCACAGATCTTTCGCCTAATGTGCTCTGGTACCAAGTACACTTATGAGTCACCTTAATATTTAAACATGGTGTTTGTTATGGACAAACCATGCCTAGCACAAAAGTCCAATAACAAACCACTGCTCGGGGTTAGATCAGGGAGGCTGTTCCTCCCAATCATGCCTCTCCAGGTGTTTCAAATCATTACCCATGTGGACAATGAAGACCCTTAGCTGAACTATGGAATCCTCAGCTGAAATGCTTTCCAGGATTCCCTCCAGGCACTCCAAGAAGGGCAAACTAACTTTTGGTGCATAAGCACATGTGGCAGTCAAAGTCCTTCAAGGACCTCTGCAACCTTCAGCCTCACAGAGGCTGCCCTGTTGTGCTCCAGGACAAACTCCAGCATGGCATCAACCAAGCACTGGCTCAATAAGAAGCAACTCCAGAGTAAAGGAGAGTCCAGCCTCTTTCGAGGTGTTTGGTTCCAAGATGAAGTGAATGGGTGGATGTGAGTCCAATTATATCTCTTTGGTATATCTCTTCCTCACCCACCAACTCTGGCTCATTCCCCCAAAAGAAGTGACATCCCAAATCAAAAGAGTCAGTTTATTTGGCCTTCAATCACCACCCAGGTCAGGGCACATTACATCTGGCCACTATTTCTACTGCAGGTGGTGAGCCCACAGGAGGGCAGTCCCATATTGCATTTTCTCCAGGCCCCAGTAACCACATACCAGGTGCGGTACTCTGTTTAAATTTGTGGTTTTGCTTCATTAGGGGCTTTGAATTGCTTTGGGAGACCCAACTAGGATCTTCTGCTCCAGACAACATAGCTGCCAGGGTCACAGGGGCACACAATCCTCTCCACCATTTTAAGATGATGATTCCTGGAGAGGTAGACAATGGTAAGATTTATTTAAAATCTAAATTAACAGTTGAAAAAAGACACCATATGTTTTTGTCTACTTACAGATAACTTCTTCAAGATTATGCCATCGGTGTCTGCAGCATTGGCAAATCAGAAACCAGTTGTGGCTTTAGAAAGTACGATTATC
The DNA here is from genome assembly GCA_026402145.1 of Polypterus bichir lapradei. Lineage (NCBI taxonomy): Eukaryota > Metazoa > Chordata > Cladistia > Polypteriformes > Polypteridae > Polypterus > Polypterus bichir. Next base: position 11,244,107 of record JANRMT010062793.1, read on the forward strand.
ACCCATGGAATGCCATATCCGCAAAATGTAATGTAAGCAAAGGTTTTTACATTTCTTTTCAATATGTGTTCTAGAAACTTGTGGAGAGCAGTCCCACATAATGTATAATTAATTAGAAACATGACATTTGTAGTAAAAGTAGATAACTAGAGTGTTCAAATTATAATTCTAGCTTATCAAAGAGTATGTCATATTTAGAATGTAACTATTAAATGGCTCCTTTGCCAATTTAGACTGGAGAGCTTTAACCAGGAATTGTGCATTCGGTTGTGTTTGTGGGAACTTAGCCTTGAATCTTTGGTTTACCTGCTATGGTGATATTTATATAATTTTTATTTATCAACGTAAAAGTTTTAGCTGGGCAAAAATCAAACCAGAATGACTTTTATTTGTTATGGTATGGAAAGAGAACTTTTCATTGTTCAGATTTTTGTAATATGGTAACTTGGACTTTACCTTGTCCTTCTTGTTGATGCAATCCTAAGATCTTTGAACAACACTTTGGGTTCAATAAAATCATGTCAAAGTGAAATTTTAATGTATCAATGTGTGGATGCACCATGGGAATGTAATATTGGGAATTGCAGCCATACTACAAACAATATTTTCCTCCCTAGTAATCATGGTAGACAAATAGTGTAAAACAAGGAAATGTGTTACTAAAGTAAGGACATATATTAATTTACTTTAAAATGTGGCTTTCACTCTCATATATTCAAACAGCTAAAAGATTACCAAAGAACAGATGCCTTGCATTTCTTCAGTGACCTCTTCAAAAATTGTATAGCCCTCTTTAAGGGAGACAGAGGCATTTTCCTCAGCACAGGAAGAAGCCTCTATATTTATGAAGGATTGCTTTTATAAGATTGCTACAGTCTTTTATACAGTACCCTTAAAACTAGGCAATAAAATAATAACAGACTTTCTGCTTACCATTTAGTGTGATAGAATACATTCTTTTCTTACCAACATTACACTTGGTAATAAAATTTTAATCATCCCTCTTAGGCTTCTTCATTTACAATACTCATGTTGTTACAGTTGTCTAGAAAGATTCTTTTCTCTGTGGCCTCAGTTAGCAAAGGTAGTATGAGAAAAATAGAAAAGAAAAATAAGATAAAGAAAAAATAAATCAATCCACACTCATTCACTCACATCATGTGAAAACCCAAAAAATATCTTTAGCTTAGTATACAATAGGGAACTGGAACAGAAACTCCTTTCAATGGTTGATCCTTAGATCAAGGAGGAAGAGCAATGCTGATTTTATCCTAATTCTGAAGTTGTGGACTAGGTATTTTTCTTGCATAGGTACAATATGCGAGAGGTATTGGGAGTTTGCCTATCATGTCTACATGTTCTTTATGGACTTAGAAATAATAACAACTATGCATCCTGTGGTCTCTTGTGGAAGTTACTTCACAAGTGTGTGGTTTTTTGCCATTGCTATAGGATTGTTTGTATATTTGGCCTTTAGTTGGTTCCATTAAAAGTGGGTGTGTGACTACGCTAGTGGTAATCGGATCTCCTCCACTGTTTGCAACTCTAAAACTTAATTAAGGAGGGCTCAGGTAATAGACTGATAGGTCGATGATATTCCAATTTTTATTGTCTTATGTTTTTATTTGCAACTTCAGTTTCAGCATATTTCCTTGAAGTGAACATTTTCTAAAATGTGTACCTCTGGGGTGGCACGGTGGCTCAGTGTTAGCGCTGCTGCCTTGCAGTAAGGAGACCTGGGTTCACTTCCCGGGTCCTCCCTGCGTGGAGTTTGCATGTTCTCCCCGTGTCTGTGTGGGTTTCCTCCCGCAGTCCAAAGACATGCAGGTTAGGTGCATTGGCAACCCTAAATTGTCCCTAGTGTGTGGGTTTGTGTGTGTGTGTGCCCTGTGGTGGGCTGGCACCCTGCCCGGGATTTGTTCCTGCCTGGTGCTCTGGGACTGGCTTCAGTGGACCCCTGTGTTAGGATATAGCGGGCTGGAAAACGACTGACTGACTGTGTACTTATGGGTAATAGACTAAAAAAATTGCATCTTGTCTACAAGCTGATAGAGCCCAAACACTTATTATTAATATAGACATATATTATGCAAATAGGCAAAAGGTCCAACACAAAAGTAGGCTTTTTTAATACCAACTTTTTTTAATAGAATAATTTTATCAGAAAAATTCAACCTATTTATTTTTAATTTTATCTGAAGAAAATAACATTCCATAAGTTCAAGTCTAAGTTATACAATGAAGAAAATAACACTACATACAATCCAGTCGAACTTAACAAAACAGAATTCATCCCCCACCTGAGAGACAGAGAGGAGAGCCGTTCCTCTGATATAAATGCCTATTCTAGAATTTAATTAATCAGATCCAGCCATATTTTAAAAAAGTTAGAAAGGACATATATTAACTTACTTTAAAAATGTGGCGTTCACCCTCATATATTCAAGCAGTAGACTAAAGTAGACTTACAACAGATAAAAGCTTCTCTGCCTTAAAGTGTTTCTAAATGAGAATTTGATTTTTTCTAATTTCAAATAGAATAGAACATTGGGGGCGGCACGGTGGCGCTGCTGCCTCGCAGTTAGGAGACCTGGGTTCGCTTCCCGGGTCCTCCCTGCGTGGAGTGTGCATGTTCTCCCCGTGTCTGCGTGGGTTTCCTCCGGGTGCTCCGGTTTCCTCCCACAGTCCAAAGACATGCAGGTTAGGTGGATGGGTGATTCCAAATTGGCCTTAGTGTGTGCTGGGTGTGTTTGTGTCTGTCCTGCGGTGGGTTGGCACCCTGCCCGGGATTGGTTCCTGCCTTGTGCCCTGTGTTTGCTGGGATTGGCTCCAGCAGACCCCTGTTACCCTGTGTTCGGATTCAGCCGGTTGGAAAATGGATGGATGGATAGAACATTGGTTATATAGGCAACAATGACTATCTATTTGTCCTTTTCCATTTTAAGCCCACCTGGGAGTACACCAAACACAACTGTTAATAGGTTTGGGCTGATTGTGACACCAAGGCAGTCTGATGGCCATTCAAAGATTTTTGTCCAAAATGATTTCCAAAACATAAGCATTTCCAAAACATGTGGCCAAAGTGAGGCTGGAGCTAGATTGCAATGTTCACAGGTTGAATTTCACCCTGGATACATTTTTGGACAATTTTAAACACAATAATTTTAAGTTGAATGACTGAATGTTTTACACATATGGAGCTATAGTGCTTTCTCTTCATGGCTGCTTTCCACTCCTTTTCTGAGATATTAAGTGAAAGATCCTCCTTTCCCCTCTGTTCCTAGGAATAACACTCTTGGATTGGCTACTTTCACCATCCCAAACCGCTTTTCCCTAAGCGGTTGCTTCCTGTTCTCTCTATAGCACAGAATTACCACGAAAAATGACATAAAAAATTGCGGATGGATATTTGCACTTTCCGCTAACAATTAATGGAAAAAATCCACAAACGACTGAGTCCGTGAACCCTGAACTGTGACTTCGCGGGGGTCGATTGTACTGGGGCACAAAGCAGGGGAATATAAATAAGTACAGCAAAAGTTTATTTCTTTTGCAGACCAGGCTTGTGTATATTTATCAATTTGTGTCAATGTCCAGGTCTTTATAGCTTATATTTTTGCCGCCCAATAACAAAATTAAAAGTTAGTTAGTGTTAAGTTAGGTAGAATTGCCTTTTAAATGAGTCTCGAATTCCAGATAAATGTGGTTGTAATTGAGTTTAATTTCTTAAAGAATGATTTATTAATGTATATAGGGATGCTTTGAAACAAAAAAAGAAAAGTTTGAATTTATGTTCACATTGACATAAATATATTTGAGCTTGAATATTTCTTTTTCGTTACCTTGTAGAACAGCTAAAAGAGTGGAAGACATCGTGAAAGCAAATGGAGCCATTCCAGCCACTGTTGGAGTACTGAATGGTAAAATACATGTGGGGATGTCAGAAGAAGAATTGGAGTTTTTAGCAAGCTTGAAAACTGCAGTCAAAATTTCTCGACGGGACCTCCCATGTGTATTATCTAAGGTAATGTAATAAAGTTCAGTATTCCCTAGTAATTGATGGAGTGTATATGGTCATATGTCTGCTTGCTCATATTTATTGATTGAAGTTTTATAGTGAATGTTCAGTTGGATGCATACTTGCTTATGTAGTGCATCTAAATGGTAAATCATATTTCTGCTTTTACAAAATTGTATAATGTGTTGCTACTTTACCAGTTAGCCCTTGCAGCCAAACTCCCAATGAAATTCTCTGTCACACAGGTTGTAACACATCCTAATATAAACATTCTTAGAGCTGCTTAGTCCAATTCAGAGTCAGTGGTGGCAGAGCCTATCCTGGCACCAATGGGCACATGGCTAGAAACAGGCCTGTATTGGGTATCAGTACAGTGCAGGGCCCACTGGCACACAAAACCATCGCTAACAAAGGGCCCATTCAGGATTGTCAATTCTCCTGTTCAGAAACTTAACTAACCAGAAGTGACTGGGTAATGTGGACATAGCTACTAAAGGTAGAAATTTAAAAAATATTAAAATTTTGAGTAAAAAATATTCAGACAAGCCCCAGTAATTCTATCATTTGCCCCTACGGTATATCAGTGGTCCACAACCTTTTCGATGCCCTGCACACCTAGAAAATGTTTGCTTTATGTTTGTACCCTTTACAAAAGTAATATCACATTTGTAGATAAAGAAGTGAACCACATATGATATTGCAGGACAACAAATTGAACTCCAGAAAATAAGCTTTGAACTCTAGCTTTTAAATTGAGCAATTTACCTTTATAAATCTTGTAAATGTGTCCTCTGTGTAGTTTAGACACTTGATTGACAATCCTGGGGTTGGGGTATCCCACGAAGTGTCAAGTGCTGTAAGAAAATGACACACATTCAACAGTTTAGGGGTTTGGGGGATTGGAGACCCTTGTGAAGCAATGGGTGCCAGCATGCACTAAAACACAGTAGATGAGCTTTGTTCCCCAATAACACTTGCATTGCAGTTCAAAAACAGACGTGCCATACAGTTAAAATGCTGCCAGGGCCACCAGCAGGAGAGATGATCTGAATGTAAACAGTATGTGTTTCATCCAATTCAATCTCCCCTGTGTCTCCCATATGCAAATATGTTGATCAAACCTCAAAATCAGTGACATTTCATGTTCAGGGCTTGCACAGAAATCAATACTAGACCTCACCCTTCTCTACAAGTCATTGCAAGGTCCAAACTCCATTCTCTTACAAAAAAGTTATTCATCTTAGTGAATGCTTCATCCAAAGCAAGGAGCCTGTGGGAACTTGCATTTTTGCAGCAACATTGTGCTCAGAATGCTTGATTCTTTTCATATCATAGAACAGGAGCACTAACTAATAAATGACGTACAAATTATGTCATATTGCAAGACACTGATTGCACCACGATAAAGTCGGGTAATGCACCTCACTTAATTTTGGTGAATCATGACACAGCTTTCCTTTTTGTTGCACCTCCTGAAATGTCATCTTGCACTCTCTGGGGGGTGCAGGCACCCCAGTTGGGGTCCCCTGCCATAGATGGATATGATTTTCATTGGAGATTCTTAAGCTACAGGGTCTTCTCTCAACCTATCTATAAATATATATAATAATATATATACAGTACATATAATATATAATATATAAATAAATATATATGAATCAATCAAAAAATTAACTAATCTCATAAATGTATGTAATTAATGGTGATTAATCACATCTAACATTACAACATGTAATTAATGAGGTAAATACACACTGAATCACAAAATTAATGTGGAATCAATACAAAGAAATAAAAATAATTAATGGCACAATTTAAACTTTAACAATGACCTTAAACCCAAACTTTTAACAAAATACTACATGAGCAAGCACAGTAGAACCACAATTTCAATTCCTTCCTAAAAGGCAAGTTTAAAAGAAGGCAATAAGAAAATGAGGCCAATGTATTAATTATGAAATTGGCATAGCATATGAGACACAGATGTGCCAAAGTTAAAAACAGTTGAAATGAATCTGGACTTTGAATGCACTACTAAAGACTGATTTAATTGAAAGAATATGCATCTCTTAAATGGACATAAATAAACTGCGCAAATACTATCCTCAATTGTTCATCACCATCAACGACTTTATAATTATACTCTACACAAGTGGTTTTCAAATGGTGTGCTATGGAAATAACAGTGTAGCACCCCTGGTTCCAGACCAGACACGCTGGTTAAGACACGTGGTTGAGAACTATCCGAAGAGGACAAGACTACCTGGAGAAGCCGACATAAAAGCAGTTCCGTGATCACCGTTTTGCAGACTCAGCACTTAGAAAGTACTTTAGCAGCCTGGAGACATGTCAGAGGTCCATTTGCGCTTGGATGCGTGTTCGCTAGTGACTCTAGCAGAGCTTAGGGACAGAGGGCATACGAGTTGCCTCTGAATCAGGGTCAGTGGAGTAAGGCAGTGAGAGGACTGCCTGTATGAGTGGGCAAAGGGATGAAGCAGCTGGGAATTGCATCCAAAGTGCTCAGTAAATGCTGTGTCTGTGAATGGCAATCTCTAAGCTATTTTGTTTACTGCTCCCTGTCAGACAGTTTAGCATGCGTATAGATTTAATGTTTTTGTGGTTAGTAGAATCGTGGTGTGCCTTGGGATTTTTTTAGGTTACAAAAAAGTGTATATATAATATATATATATATATATATATATATTAATTATGAACCACCAGGTGGAGCCAAAGAGCCCCATACCCTAGACACAACCACACAGACACAAGGACCAGTTAATAAAGACAGTTTATTTTCCCACTACCTTCCAGAAGGTTCCAAAAGTGCAATAAACACAAATCTTTTCCACACTCTTTTCTCCTCCTCTCCACTCCCAGGCGAGCTTTGTCTGTTTCCTCTTGACTCTGACTCACCTGGATGTGGCAGGGTGGTTCCTTTTATCTTGGACCTGGGGTACTTATGGTGCTAGGGCTGACTGAAGCATTTACGAGTCATTCAGAAGTCCCACAAAGTAGGGATTATTAATCCTCTCAGCTCCCTGTGGCAGCCCACACGGGATGGAACAGGGATACATCATGGGACTACAGGTTCCAACATGCCCTGCGAGCATCGTTGTGGGAATTGTAATCCAAGGGCACTGCCACCCAGCATATTGAGGAAGAGGGCATTCTTTAACGTTCATCTTCCCCAGTCCTTCCATTATGCTGGGCTCGCAGCAGAGTATTATTCTTGGGTCCAACCCACCTGGGATGCCAGTGTACCCATTGTGTCTTAGGCATCTACTGCCTGCTTTCTGGGCGAGATAGGATGCTCTTTGCCCTGTTTCTTGTGGTGGGATATGGCTGGCCTTCTGTCTACTTAAAGAACCATACTCCTTTCCGGCTGGTTCACTCACCCATATGTGTTGTCCATCACTATATATATTGTGGCCGGAAGGGGGTGCTCTGGCTATCCAAACACCCAACACAAGCAGGCTCGGACACAAGTATAAAAGCACAAAAGTTTCATTCACAGGAAACTCTTATTTTAAGCATTTCTCACACCACAACAACAGTCACAAAGCAAAGCAATAAAGCACAATACAGCACTCTGCACCTCTTGTTCTCTTTTCTTCTTCTCTCTGCCACTGGTCACTGCCTCCTCTGCTCCTCTCTGCAAGCTTTGTCCTCCTTCTTCCCGAGTCTGGTTCCTTGAGCTTCTTTTATGCTGCACAACGGGAATACTTCCAGTGTCCCAAAGGACTTGATCCCACACTTCCCACAGCACCTCAGCAACCCAGGGGAGTTCTCTCCTAGTGGTTCGAGGGAGGTAGTGCCCTACAGAAGCTGCCTTCCCCCATCCTTTCACTTCGTTTCATAGACATCCCTGCTGGGTAAGGATGTTGACCATCCCACACAATATATATACATACTAGACCCCTTGATGAGCACAACATAAAGGCTGGCAGTGTGACCTCCTTCAAAATAATCATTGCTTGTAAATAACCCTAGTTCCTTAATTCTAATTTTGTGGTTTAAAGTTTCTTCTTTAACAGAGAAAAATTCGATTGGAAACACCATATATGATTGATTGGACAGTTGTTACTATCGCCCTGTCTCAAAAATGTACAGTATTTACAGTGAAGCAGTGGCTTATTATTCATTTTATTAACTATATTTCTGGTATCACAGTTCTTATTTCAGAAAGGGTAACCTATGCATTCTAATCTTTGTTGTCCAAGTAGAAAATATCTGTGTTATTAGATGATTCTTGTTACGAAAATATACTGACACATCTTCCTGCTTCATTGTGAAATTGTCTACCTCACAACCTGGAGGCAAGGCAGATTGAACCTAATGCCCATTTTAATGTAAAGCAGTCAACACAAAGGTGCTGTTTTATTAATAATCACGGTAAAACAGCACAGCAACATGAAGGAGCAAACAAATATTAACCCAGTCTAACAGTGCATGCTTACTATATGTTTAAATTTATAACAGGGCCTGTCAGGTGGAATGACTGTCTCAGCAACAATGATAGCAGCGCATAAAGCAGGAATCCCTGTGTTCGTGACTGGAGGAATAGGTGGTGTACATCTAGGAGGAGAGACAAGTAAGATCATTTGAAATAATTCTTTTTTTTTCTTACTGATTTGAGATTTTTGGGAGAACACAAAACAACACATTGAGAATGAGGTTGTCATCACTAAAGGACTGCTCGCATGTTGGGTAGAGGCAGCATTGTGAGAAATGGTTTGTTTGAGTGAGGCTCTTATTTCTTTTTTCTTGGAATGTACACTTAAACATGGTGACATGTGACAGTTTAATGTTTCAGTGAATATAGAGTTTGGAAAGTAAACCAACATAAATCATTACACACATTTATGCAAAGTGTAGTTTCAAAGTGATAAACTTACAGCCAGGCCACCATTGTTTAAAGACTATTTCAGACATATACTTCTCAAACAAAAACTTTTCAATGAATGTTTTAAGAACAAGAATAAAACTTAGTTTGTTATTCTGTAGAATTAATTTTACAGTAACAGTAAATGTAGTAAAACTATGAATGGCCAAATTTAAAAAGTGTGTTATTTATCATTTTTTTAAATATTTGACTATAGTACATTTGACTATATAACTGACATATATCTTTTGGTAATATATTCCAGATTTTTGGCACAGAAAGCCGAAAGGATGCCTCATCATTTCTTTTATGCTTCACTCTAGGAACATTGAATAAGCCAGAGCTTGTAGATCTGAGATAACATTTAGGGATGTACAGGGACATGGACTCTTTCATATAGAGAGATGTAAAATTGTTCATAGCTTTATAGATTATTAACTAATGTTTAAAATCAATCCTGAAAGACACATGCAGTCATTGTAATGATGCTAATTTTGATGTAATTTCTTCAGATTTTCTTTTTTTGGTTAAAGTTATTGCTGATAATTCAGTTGGCTATGAAACAAAAGTTGGGGGTGCATGTACTTGTACAATGTGTTACTGTACCCACCTCATGATGAAACACCTTCGGATTCCAGTTGACAACCCCATAGACAGACACGCGGTCCAGTCACAACTCTGGAAGTGACCATCTATCTGCTGTAGCCAAGTGTTACATGGATTTCCCCTTGGCCTGATCTAACCGCTTGGGTCCTCAGAAATGAGGATCCTGTGAGCTGGATCACCTTCAGGGAATCGCACCTCATGGTTGTAGTGCTGTGACTGGTGCTCTCTCACAATGCAGGTAATGTGCCTCATTCAGGACTCCATAAGCAACCACTTGTTTGTCACAAAGTCAAACCAGCAGTACCCAAGGGTTCTCCAAAGAGACACAGTACCAAAGGAGTATAGTCTTCATCTCAGGTCACTGGATAGTGTCCATGTCTCACAACCATATTGCAAAACAGGGAGCACCAGGACTCTAAAGACCTGGACCCTGGTCCTTTTGCAGAGATATCAGGAGGCCCACACACCCCCTTCCAGCGTCATAATGACCCCCATGGTCTTCCAAGTCATCTACAGACCTCATTGGAGAAGTCACCAGAGATATGTGTGTCACTTCTGAGGTAAGTAAAGCTCCTGATGAGGTTGACATTCCTTCTGCAGAGAGGTTATTAAAGGCCTCGATCTTGTTTTTTATCCAGGACAATCAGAAGCCCAGACACTCAGACTCCACTCAGTCTCTCAAGAGCCCCGATCAGAGCCTCCACTGACTCTGTGAAGATCACAGCATTGTCAGCAAAGTCAAGATCAGTGAGTCTCTCTTCAAAACAGATGTCCCATAGCCACTGGACCCCATGACCCTGCCCAACACCCAGTCCAGGCAAGCACTGAACAGAGTAGGAGCAAGAACACTCCCCTGAAGAACCCCAGAATCAACTGGAAAAAACACAGAAGTTCTGTCTCCACTCTGAACAGCACTCACAGTACCAGTGTACAGTCCAGCCATCATATCCAGCAGCTTCGTGGTTATCCTAAAGTCTCAGGACATCCCATAGGGCAGCTCTATCAACTGAGTCAAACATTTTTTGAAAAACAACAAAAGCTGCAAAGAAACTCTGCCGATATTCACGTTTGTGCTTGATGAGAACCCTCGGTGCTAGGAAGCAGTTGATGATAGACTTAGTTGGGGGAAAAACCAGACTGATCCAGTTTCTGGTATGTGAGCAAGTGGTCACAGATCCTCTTGAGGATGACCCTGGCAAGGACCTTACCCGGTACCAAGAGCAGTGTTATCCCTTGTAGTTGCTGCAATCCGGATGATCACACGTTCCTTTCCAGATAGGGATGACAAGACCTGTTGTCCAGACAGATTGAATGATGCCTTTCTCCCAAATGGAAGCAAAGATTGCTTGCAATACATGGAGGACAGCCTTACCACCAACCTAGAGAACCTCACCCTGAATACCACTGGTCCCTGCAGACTTCCCTGCCCTGAGCTGATTCATCACATGTGCAATCTCAGTGAGACTGGGTGGTTTCACAACTCATTGGAGGATCAGCCTCAAGAACCGAGATGTTCAACATCCTAGCCAGTGGATCAGCTTTAAACAGACGCTCAAAGAAGCCAGCCCTGCAAGTCACAACTGCAGCATCATCCATAATGACCATTCCATCACCCGCCCTGACTGTGACTCTCCGAGGAACAGATTCAGATGTGTGTAATGCTTCAATTCTTCTGTAAGCAGGACATGGGTCAATAGACCATAGATGGTGTGTCAGTTTCTCACAGATTCCCCTAACAAACACCTTCTTATCTGCTCTCAGAGTCCTTGCAGTTCCTTGCAGTTTCTGGTACAGACTGGAGTTACCATCAAACCATGTGCTGCGATTCCTCTTGATGATATCCAGAGTGACCAGGGTATACATAAAAGCATCAATTACTTTTTCAGCATCTTGAATAGATATAAAAGTATCAACTGATACTATGTTTCTTAAATGAAAAAAGTAATCTTTCAAACATGACTAGTATGTGACGTAAAATTTGATTCTGAGTCTATAATGAAAACTAGATTCTTCACTTGATCGTGTTTTACCACTAATATCATTACATTTTTGCTGCTGCCAATAATCAGAGTTTATATTTTTTCTTTGCTTAATTTTAGAAAATTACTTCTCATCCGCTTTGTAATGCTAGCAAGACATTGAATCAGAGGATTGAAAGCTTTGGTGTCATATAACACAATAGATGAGTGTTGTCTGTATAGCTACGGCAAATAACCTTATATTTATTAATTATCTGGCCTAAAGGGAGCATATTGAGTGAGCATAATAAATGACTAGAACATATCCCTGAGGTACAACAAAAGTGTTATTTTATGCCCTGTGTTATTTGGTGCTGATACCAACAGTATACTGTATCCCCTGAGTGCTCCTTCTGTGCTATATACAGTGTGACACTCTTGGTAGCCTTCATAAACACAGAAAAATATCCTCCTGCTCTTCTTACATCTTCTTACATTTCATCAGTTAGAAAATTTCAAGTACGAAGTTGTGGGTAGAGTTTAGGTCATTGGATAATTGAGGAAAGCATTTTTTGTTTCGGTGATGTCTGGTGCAAGATTGTCATTTTGAAAACAATTTGCCACTTTTTTCATGTATTTACATTCTTGTCATTGTTGTTGTCAAGTCCATGGGCCATCAGCATCTAATTATTATTATTATTATTATTATTTAAGATGGCCATGCATTGCCGCTATGTTTCTGAATAAATTCAAAACATTTGCTGAAGTGTTTAAATAGTTCAAAATCTACCCATATTATGGATATTATTTTGACAAAGGCTTGGTTACTTGGTTTGTTTTGATCTTTGCTTTCTTTTTGACATTAACACGTTTAGACTTTATTTACTCTCTCATCTTCCTGTTCTTTTGGCAATTTGTCTTTTGGCCTGCCATTTTTTTCCATTCTGGCACAAAATCTGGCATTTTCCTGCTGTACACTAAGACATATACTGTAAGATGTGCAAGCAGAGGGCTTCTAAAAAGTCAAATTGCTCTAAAACTAGCATGGAGTCTGTCTCTCGCTATTCTGTCACCAGTAGTGGGAATTGTGGCAGTACAGATGGACCAATCTGTGTCAGCTCTGCTCTGTAGTGGTCACTCGTGGGTGACTAGAACTTGAATGGTCATCTGCTGAAATTTTGCTTACAGTCTAGACACAGGGAGTTCTTATTTAATAATGTCTGGAAAAATATAAGGATGGTGCATTGATTCGTGTGGATCTACCCCGAAATCACTTATTTTGTGAATGATATACAAAGTATATTAATGTCAACAGGGATAATATTGAAAACCAAAACTTGTTTAATTTTACTGGTGTTTAGCTTAACAAGTCAAGATCAAAACTCTTTGATCACCTCTCATGCATACAGTGCATACATACAGCACACTCCTAAACTCACTTAATCCAATTCAAGATCTCTTTCCAGCCACCCTTGATGCAAGATAGGAATCAACCCTGGATGGTACCAGTCCATTGCAGGATCCACTCTGCACTCATCCATATTTGCACCAATGGCCCATTTAGATTCACCATGAAAATGTAATCAGCATGTCTTTGGGGTATGTGATGAAAACTGGAAGACTTAATGAAAAAAAATGCAGACTCAAAAAAATGTTCAACACACTTAACAGTGCATTTGATAAACATTAACAACTACTCCACCATAAGGTTAAAAACCAAAATAGGTGCTAGTCGTCTTATAACCTCTAGTGGTTAAAGCAGTCGGGGAACATAGTAATCAAAAATTCAGCCATAACAACACAGGGTACAAGGATTGAAATTAAAAGCTGATCTGAGGGTCATTTCACACAAAGCCCACTTGATCATGAGGATAATCAACTATTTCTTGATCATCTGTTATATCTTTACTTGTTAAATTTTGCTAACTGTTAACTAACTGGTATTATTTATTCACAGCAATGGATGTCAGTGCAGATTTGACAGAGCTGGGCCGAACACCAGTAGCTGTGGTCTCTGCTGGAGTGAAATCAATCCTAGATATTGGCCGCACCATGGAGTATCTGGTTTGTATTGCTGAATCTCTTCTTTAGCTGTAGAGTATTCTTTACGTTACATTTTTTTCCTATGAGAAAATGTTTACAAATTATTTTTGTATCATTCTAATAATTTATTGTAATAATAAGGACAAAAATACTCTCACAAACAATGCTGTGATAAGTCAAATTTAATATACAGCCATTCTTCTTGCCATTTTATAAATCTGCTTGTCTATTCTGTTAAACAATTCTGTGAGAAACTACTTGCGTTTTATTGATATCCTCTTTTATTGTTCATTTGTCATACTGACTGTTTTCAAGTCTTCAGCTAAAACCGAGTATTAGAAGGAGGACACCAGAGTGAAAAACAACACATTTTATAACTTATTCCATTCATTTTTATTCCACAAAGGTATCCAGCTGCTCAATATAAATCTTACTTGCTTTGAACTCAGAGTAAAGTTCTTAACAAAAAGTTTCAACAATATATAATACCATGATCAATGGAATTTCCTGAGAGGATTAGGAAGAAAGTTGTTTATCTATCAGTCTGGAAAAGACTACAAAGCTACTTCTAAGGCTCTATGACTTTGCTCAACCAAGTAAGGGAGTGAACAGCAATCTCCAAATAGAAAGCATTTGGAAAAAATATAAATTTTCCCATGAATGGCCAGCCTACTAAAATTACTTATTGGGTGTAGTGTAAAATCATCAAGTCATGAAGCATCCTAAAAACATCTAAAGAATGGAAAATTTCTCTGGCCTCGGCAAAGATCAGTATTCATGACTCCCCAATCAGAAAGAAACACAGCAAAATGGGCTTTATTGGTGGGCAACAAGGTAACCAAGCAAACCATAGATGCTGGTCTTATCATTTACCACAAAGTACCTGTTTTTTTAGGAAGAGTCTTCTACATTAGACAAAAGTGGACCTTTTTGAATGACATGGATCTCATTATGCCTGGTATAAAGTATCACAGCACTCAGCAGTAAGAACATCATAATTGTAGTCAGTAGTTGTGGTAGCAGTGTGCTAGTGTGGGAGATCCTTTGCAGTCTCAGGAACTGGACAACTTGCTGTAACTGAAGGAAATATGAACTGTTAAGGAGAAGTCTAGTGATCAGCACATGAGTTTAGTTGGGTAATGGAGAAAGATAATGATCAAAACACAAAAATAAGTCCACATCAGAATAGTGAAGTAAAAACAAAAATGTCATAGTGAAAGCCTGGACCAAAATCCAATAGAAATAATATGGTAAGACTTAAATAAGCCATTCATACTGTATATGGGAACCTACCAAGGTTTCTGAATGAAAGCACTTGTATAGGTAAGAATAGATTAAAATTCTCCACAGTGATGTAGTGAGAAGTTAAGCAAAATGACACTTTTTATCAGCTAACTAGAAAGATTACAATTTAGGACCCTTCTTTAGGCAAGATGTAAACTGAAGAAGGGACCTGCATTGCCTCAAAAGCTTGCATATTGTAATCCTTCTAGTTAGCCAATAAAAGGTGTCATTTTGCTTAACTTCTAACAAAATTCATAATGGCTAACATGGTACAACACCCTAGTACTACAGACATATAAGCCACAGTGATGTGAAATACTGATATTGAATTATGAAAAGTGAAACAGCTATTTTATAAAAGGAGCGTTTACTTTTTGACACAGTGTCAATTTGTGTTGGTAATCATTGTTCAATCAATAAATTACATATTTTTTTATATATTTAATATTAATAATAAGATATTAGATTTTGGCTGAAGACCTGAAAACATTCAACGGTAAAATAGAGGAAATCAGGAAGTGAACACATATTTTTCATAGCAGTGTAGGCAGGAACGAGTCCATGACAGAACACGCTTTCCTAGACTGTGATTAAGATTTGCCAGTTAACCAAACCTGCTGATCTGTCACATTTTGGAGGAGATTCTCCCACATAACTCACTTCCCAAATGGCTCAAGGCACACATTCCCTCCACTCTTCTCACAGTCTCTACTCCACTTTATCTTCCTCCCCTCCCTCTGGCCGCACCACTTCATTGACAGCTGTGTCTTTGTTCCAGTTCACCTACTGAAGGGTGGTGGCCTTTAAATCGTAATGGATGCTTCTGAACAGTGATTTAGGAATTAGGAACTCACTTTTAAAGTCCTGGGACTCCCTCACCAGAGCTCCTCATGGAGGGTCCAATTTTTTTTTGTGTCCCAGAGCTCTAGCTCCTAGATTAAAAACCAGGCACCCATGGTAGCTCTTGTATGTTCAAAGTAGGAAACAACTGCTTCCATCTAATGTTTTGAATTAATTCTTCACCTCCAGAAGCCACCCATAGCCTCTTACTCATTTTTGTGTTGACAGATTATATTCTGGTCATCCTGTAAACAAATATGCCATACTATCCCTTAGAGCAGGAGTCTCCAACTCCAATCCTGGAGAGCTACTTTGACTGCAGGTTTTCATTCTAACCCTTTTCATAGTTAGTGACTAGATTTTGCTGCTGATTAACTCTTTACCGTAATTTTAATTGATGCACAACTTAAGACTCAGGACCCTTAATTATTTCCTTTTTCCTTAATTAGCAACAAAACAATATTAAGACACAAAATGTGCAAACATATAAACAACAATCTGCGTCCATCACACAATAACTGAAAATAAATAAAGGTGAAGGCCTCAGTAATGTTGATCTGCTCAGGTCCATAAAACATTTTGACAGTGCGCTTAAAAAAGAAAATCAACAGTTTTGGAAATGTCTGCCATGGCAGAATGAGCACCATGGAATTAGCAACGAGAATTGGCTTCAAATTAAGAAACTGAATGAAGTTGGTTGGAGTTTGAGGCCCAACTTAGTTGCCTATCTGTTGGCTCACTTCACATCAAATTTATATTTAGGTGCTGTTTAAGGAAAAAAGAATCAATTCAGTGGTCAGAGTCTCAAGAAAAGTCAATTAAAATAAAGGGAAATAGTTAATTAGCAGCAAAAACTGGTCACTAATTAAGAAATGAGTTAGAATGAAAACTTGCAGCCACAGTAGCTCTCCAGGATTGGAGTTGGAGACCCCTGCCTTACAGGCTGTTTACCCACATTGGCTCTTGGTGGGTCTCTCCCGCAGTCAGTATGGATTCTTCTTCTGAAGTACAGTCTGAACCATGGCATTTATCTGCTGTGTGTCAGCTCTTTGCCCCCTCTGTTCCTGCTCCTTGCAAGCCTGACAACCTGTCTTTGTACTTTATAAACATACAACACACAGAAGCATTAGCAGACACAGCAGTGTTTTTCTCATAACCAAACATTTCAACTAATAACACCAGCATGCATAACTTATTTGGAAGATCTCCCATGACATTGGGATCCTACTTGTTTACAGTCACATTCCCTATACAGATTTTGTAAAGAATAAAGCATCCTAAATATAATCAGAGTACTAAATCATTTAAACATTTCCTTCCAGAACAGCAGTTCTTGACAAGATTTTGATATTTTCCAGAATATTCACATAATCATGGCTTGAAGAAGATTGCTTTTTCAACTACTTCTTTTTATTTTTATTAAACCGTAGGAGACACAGGGAGTTTCTGTTACCACCTTTGGAAAGTCCTGTGATTTTCCAGCATTCTTTGTCTCAAGAAGTGGCTTTCTCTCCCCTTACAATGTAACCAATGAGGAAGAGGCAGCAGCGATGATTGGTATGTTCTGGAACAACAGCCAACTCATTTAATGTCCAAAGATGTTATTTATCTGAATTTTTCAAGTCATTCTTCCTGTAAGGCTAATTATTTAAAGCAGTCTGATAGCTGGATTTTACTAATTGTAATTAATATTTACTTAGAACACACAGGAGTGGCACAGTAGTTACTATCGCCGCCTCACAGCCCCAAAGTTGTAGGTTTGAATCCCATTTTTAATTGTTTTTCATGTGGAGTTTGCAGGTTTTTCTTGTGTGTGCATGACTTAATACACAAGGTCAAAAGTAGAAAATGGCCGTACGTCTGTCAGACTATGGGGATGTCAAAATATTCTTGGAATGGGTAGCTTGCACATTTGTAAAGACATCACTAACACTGAATAATATATTCATATTTTGGAGAAACATATGCTGCCTTCTAGACAACATCTTTTTCCAACAACAATAACAATTTATTTTCTGTATAGCCCAAAATCCCAAAAGGAATGCCATAATGGGCTTTAACAGTCTCTTTTTTTGATAGCCCTCAGCCTCAACTCTCTAAGAAGAGAAGAAAATGCTCTCAAAAAACCTTTGTAGGGAAAATAATGGTAGAAACATGGGAATTTAGAGAGACATACTTTTCCAGGTAGGTTGAGTGTGTTGTTTCCAAGACATCCCTATTTATTTCTATAAGGCAATGCCAAGTCATATTGTGCATGTGTTATTAAACAGACTGGCTTTGTGATCAGAGGCTATGGGTGCTAGACTGGCCTGCCTGCCATTGAAAATGTGATACATTAAAAAGTACATATTATAATACTGCATAGTATAATACTGCATAGTATACTAAGACTGCAGAGTAGCTGAAGACTTACATTGAGGAATAGAGAGAGAGGTTGGGTGCACGTGCTGATGGCGTGTTGCTGCACCCACCACACTACGAACCACCTGGATTGGGACCTGAGTACAGCAGGTGACACCTCAGCACCACACTGAAACAGTATGAGGTGTTTTACAGCAATTGGAGTGCCAATCCTGCGACCAACCCCCAAGTTTTCCCTGTAAGTTGGAGGACCTACTTGCTGGGTTGGATGCTGATTAACATCATACCTAGGACAAAGCAATTGCAGATTAAGGGCCCAATGGAGTAGAGTCACTTCTGGGGTATACAAGATTTGCACAGATCCCTAGCCTCAGAGCCACCACTCCTCTCCACTCTGCCATCAAGGACTAATTGGAAAAAATCCACTCAGTTATTTTCTAACTTGCTTAGTCTTGAACAGGGTCATGGGGGTCTGCTGAAGCCTATCCCAACTAGCATAAAAGACAAGGCAAGAAGGAACCCTGGAGATGGTGCCTGTCTTTCACTGAGCAAACACCCACACATTCATCCCAACCACACACTAGGGCAAATTTACTTGACCTGCATGTGTTTGGAATTTGAGAGGAAACCAGAGCATTTGGTTGAAACCCACACAGACATTTGGAGAACATTCAAACTCCACAAAGGGAGGACCCGGGACATGATCCCTGGTCTCATTCCTGTGAGGCAGCAGCACTACCACTGCGCCGTGGTGCCGCCCAGTGGGAAAAAAGTCTGCTTTTAAAACAAGAAAAATTGGTCTCCGCAATTTCTAAACGAATACTAAGTGTTAATTAAAAGGAAAGTTGATATAGCACAGTGGCAGACACACCCCTGATTTCCATCCCCTGACTTGTGCTTTTCAATCACTTTTTTTTTAGGTTAAGCTATGATACTAACTCATCACAAATTGGTTGTGATGGGGCATTTGACACAATGGTTTTGAAGCTTGTAGCACTTTAATGAGCACACTGCATTGCAGTAGTGTATTAAAGCTTGTATAGAATCTTCAATACCACATGACTGATGATATTCAAAGCTTCAAATGTCACTAATGCACCGGGAGCGTTCTGATTACTTCGATGGTTTGTGTTGCTCTACATGCTATGAAGGGGGATGTCAGACTACCGGTTGTATTTTATAAGATAACTAGCAAAATATCCACACTTCGCAGCGGAGAAGTAGTGTGTTAAAGGAGTAATGATAAAGAAAAGGAAACATTTTAAAAATAACGTAACATGATTGTCAATGTAATTGTTTTGTCACTGTTGTGAGTGTTGCTGTCATAACTATATATATATATATATATATATACACACACACACACATATAAACATATATATACATATACATATACATATATACATATACTGTACATACATATCTACATATATACATATGCACATATATATATATATACACATACATATATATATATATATATATATACAGTATATACACATACATCCACATATATATACATATATATCTACATATATACACACATGCATATACATACACATACATATATATATATATATGCACACATACATACACACACATATATATATACATACACATATATAAACATATATACATATACATACATATCTACATATACACATATATATACGAGGTGTGGCAGAAAAGTAATGAGACTGGCAACACTGCAAGCGATCTGGCAACGCTGCGCTGTTGTCCTTGATAGAGCACGTGTATCAGTACCCTCCCATAGCTCAGTGCGAGTTTCAACTCCTTCCGTTAACTGCGTGATTTTTGTGACTGCTATTAGCGAAGTTGTGTTTTTGGTTGTGCGTCACGCAAAATGGAACAGCGGAATTTGGAGCAACGTTGTGCCATTAAATTTTGTGTTAAGCTTGGAGAATCGGCAAGTGTGACGTTTGAAAAGGTAAAACAGGCCTATGGGGAACATTTTTTATCCCGAGCTCAAGTTTTTCAGGGAGGCCTTCAACTTCGAAAACCAATGAAAACATCGAACGTGCGAACACTCTTGTGAGATCAGACCGTCGTTTAACATTAAGAATGTTGAGTGAACAATTAAATTTGAACAGATTTACCGTTCATCAAATTTTGACTGAACATTTGCACATGCGAAAGGTCTGTGCCAAAATGGTGCCGAAAAACCTCACAATTGAGCAGAAGGACAATCGAAAAAACGCATTCCTGTGGTTCCCCAGCCCCCTTATTCACCTGACCTCAGTCCGTGTGACTTTTTCCTAAACTGAAAAATGTCCTCAAAGGACATCATTTCGGGACTTTAGAAAACATCCAAAAGAGTGTAAAGGACATGCTGAAGACCATACCGGTTGAAGACTTCCAGCGCTGCTACCAACAGTGGGAACAACGTCTCCATCGGTGTGTAGCTGCCCAAGGGAACTACTTTGAAGGGGATAACATTGATGTTTGAAAAAATAAAAACTTTGGTAAATAAAAAATCAGTCTCATTACTTTTCTGCCACACCTCGTATACACATACATCCACATATATATACATATCTACATACTCGTATATACACACATACATATATGTGTGTGTGTGTGTGTGTGTATATATATATATATATATGTGTATGTGTCCATGTGTATATATACGATATATATATAGAAATAGTTTTACTGTCAAATAATGCAAAGAGTATGTGACATGTGTTTCGCCCTAATTCTGGGCTCATCAGTCGTACACACTCACTGCACCCCCTCTCGGGAATCGAACCACAGACATCAACCCTAGAGATGAAGCCTCTTGCGTTGCGCCACGGCCTGTGGTTCGTTTATTTGACAGTATGTAGATCGGGGTAATTACATTCAAGGCATGCGTAGTCTGAATCACAATCTGACTGTATGGGTGGTCACCTACCAGGTAACGCTTGCGGTTGGTCAGCAAGTCGGCTAACATCCGCCACGGTGCCCTCTTTCAGTTGCGAGAAGCAGATCATAGAATGGTTGAAATAGTTTTACTGTCAAATAATGCAAAGAGTACGCGACACGTGTTTCGCCCTAATTCTGGGCTCATCAGGCGTACACACTCACTGCACCCCCTCTTGGGAATCGAACCTCGGACGTCAGTGCTAGAGGCAAAGCCTCTTGCGTTGCGCCACGGCTTGTGGTTCATTTATTTGACAGTATGTAGATCAGGGTATATATACAATATATATATAGCAAAATACCCGTGCTTCGCAGCGGAGAAGTAGTGTGTTAAAGAAGTTATGAAAAAGAAAAGGGAACATTTTAAAAATAACGTCACATGATTGTCAATGTAATTGTTTTGTGACTGTTATGAGTGTTGCTGTCAAGGATTTGATTATCATTATTTCTTTCAATCAGGTTCGTATTTGGAGGATGTGTTGTGTTCAAATTACATTCCGTGTTTGTCAACCATTGTAAACAGGTTTCATTCATCGATTCCTTTCTTACTGCATCAATAAACAGCTCGTCTTCCTCTTTATTTGAGACATCACACATTGCATGCACAGGTTTTTTTTTACACTGTCTTCCTTTAGCTGAACATTGACTTTTTCCACCGTGTGCTTTGTTTCCGCAGTAGCTGCACTTATGAATGTGCTTGTATGCATCACTCGCTTCATATTCTTTTGCTGCCTTCTCAATTGTGTAAGGCGTTTTTCGTTCAGCGCTCTTTGGAGCTGTTGCTTTTTGTCTGTGTACTGCGTTCACAGTCAGTTCACGTGAGCTGCTCGGAGTACATGCATCGAAGGTTCTCAGCTGTGCTTGTGCTATCTCGTGCGATGTTGCAATGTTAGCTCAGACCCAGCAATGCGTCTTCTCATTAAACTTGTATCTCGCGAATATCGTATTCGTCTTAGGCATGTACGCCAGTGGCAGCATGTCTATGAACTTAATTTAATCTTAAGGTTTACATCGTGCTTTGTTTCCGCAGTAGCTGCACTTATGAATATGCTTGTATGTGTCACTCGCTTCATATTTTTTTGCTGCCTTCTCAATTGTGTAATGCGTTTTTTGTTCAGCGCTCTTTGGAGCTGTTGCTTTTTGTCTGCTTACTGCGTTCGCAGTCAGTTCACGTGAGCCGCTCGGCGGCAGAGTGTTTCTACTGGATTGCCGATGACGGATGACCTTATATGGACAGGCACTCAATTACGTGGTGGCCGACAGTGGCGTCATACCAAAGAAATAAGTATGTACATCGGTTTCGGTTAGCGCAGGGAAGCCGCCTACCAAATTTCATGAAGATGGGGCCATAAATAAGAAAGTTCAACATGGCGAACGTTGTTGACCGTTATCGACCGTTATGACCGTTACGTGTAGAATTTCAAAATGAAACCTGCTTAACTTTTGTAAGTAAGCTGTAAGGAATAAGCCTGCCAAATTTCAGCCTTCTACCTACATGGGAAGTTGGAGAGTGAGTGAGTGAGTCCGTCTGTCCGTCCGTCCTTCCTTCCTTCCTTCCTTCCTTCCTTTTATTAGTATAGATGAAGGAAATATGGAGACCAGAAACTTTTTATCTGACAATAAAGTAAATACTGTGCTATACTATTCTTCTGTACTGAAACTTCTAATGTTTTATTAAAACTCTAGACTACTGTAGGCACATTCACTAAACCCCTTTATCTGTGCTCAGTTCCATAGGCACAATCCCTAAACGCCTAGGGATTATTCCCCAAATACTGATGGAAAAATATTAATCTTTCATGTTACACCACAGCAAAATCCCCCGACATGAAATAGTTGTCACATAATTAAGGATTAGTTGTGGCTTATAATGTATTGTAGAATTTTACTGGTCCTTGTTGGCTCTGAGTGCCAATGGATTTTTGTAACAGTGCTGTCAAGTTACATCAGCCTTTAGAGAACTGTTACTTAGGGTTATCATGATACCAAAATCTCCAACTTCGATACAATACTACGAAAAGTATTGAAGTTGATACTATTTTCAGTACATAATACACTATATAATGTAAGTCAATTAAAATGTGTTTAAATTAATTGCAATTTGGTATGCATTCAAATCATTACATTGAAATTTCAGTCATTAAATGCAAATACTTCAAGTCATGCAGTCTTTTGTAAAAGGTAAAAGTAAACTTCTGTAAACAATAAAAAGGAAATTAGTTTTAATCCAGTCAACTTTTTATATTGATAAAAACATACTATTACTGATGTACTACAATGAAATGTTATAGATGTCATTAAATGTTAATTGAGTAAGTTGTGCTATCTTGTGTAAACAATACACATAAAAACTTTAAAACAAGTAAAAATGAGCATTAATGTGATCTTTTGTAAAAAAATAAACCTTACAGTACATTAACACAAACAGACCATTAACCGACTTAAAGGTTATGCCTAAATGTAAACAGTGCACATTACATTTTTCTGTAAATGGACTATGTTGTCTTTATAGCTTCCATTTTTTTGTAAGCATATGTCAGTGTGCTCTTCTGCAAGGCCAATGCTGAATTAAGACCATCACAGGCATCTGGATGATTTAATGAGTAAAACTCACAGAGAGTTGATCTAACTTCTGACAGTTCACCGACAGCTTGTCATTTCATGCAGCATGGGTTGTTCCCACTCTTGATTTCGGTGTGTAAACACTTGATCATTTCATAGAGCGGGAGAGGTAGTCTGCCATGGTGATATTGGTGGGGTGTGTGCAAGATCAAAAAGGCCCCTTATGGTCAATGGCCTTTGGGCAAGTTTACAGAATGCCCTGGTTGTAGGGCTGCCTGTGTGTGAGGCATGCTCTTGTTAGGTTGAAAATGAGCCCCAACATACTAAATACAAACTCTGAAGCATTGATAAGTTATAGCATCTTACATTATAGAGTAAATGTGATGAAATATAACTAAAAAAAATAAAAAATAAAAAAATAAAAGAAAGTAAATCACTATGACAGCACAAAAATCGGGTTACAGAGACATAGTGCAAAAGCGTGTTACCACAGAATAAACAGCACAGAATAAAACTGGCCCTCAGCTAAAAATAATTGCAAATCTTCTGTCTTAATGCATTGAATGTTTAACTGACTACAAAACACATTCTAACTTATAGAAAAAACAAGTATCACTTCCCTACTTCAAACACTGCAGTTTACAGGCTTAAACTGATTAATGTTTTCCATAATTTAACCTCCTTGGCATTAACATTGAGTGTGACTTGGCCTCAGATTTCTATGTAAATATGGTTAAGCTAGAGTCAAACTGGGGGTGACATGTAACAATCTGCTTTACAGTGTTAAACCCGAATAACTCATGGGACAGTATTCTGCTGCCATCTAGTGGATTAAATAACATCATACTGCAAAAAATCATTAATATTTCTATATGTTCTTCCACTTTATGGTAATGTTATGGTAATTCATCAATATTCATGAATGGGGTGGAGCCTTCGACCAAAAACACAACAGAAAACAAAAAGCCATAAAGCCAGTTTTAGAAAAATTTGAAACTGAACCATTACTTGAATTGAGCAATAGTGATGCCGATGTGAATTGATCCTCAGAATTTGACACGGACAGTAAAACTGACACATGTTTGATAGACTCTGACCTGTGAAGTTTCAGCAATGTTTTTCTTTCGTGTTGGTTTTATACTACTGTTGACAATTCTGTAGTTCCCCATTGCCCAATTACAGGTATCCCTGGTCTGAAGATGTTTGTTGATCATGATTATCTGACCATTTACCAGTCTATTTACCATTTGTTGATGTTTGTCTGATGGAGAAAATAATTGTAAAAATGAACTACTATTTTGCGCAGTGTCAAATAAGTCACAGTAAACATTTTACTTGTTGCACCAGCTGGCAATCTGTCGCTGAAGATTCCCCTGATTTCATTCTCCTGATAGTGCAGGACACTGTGGGTAAACCAGTCCAGAGATGGTAGTTGTCCACAAACTGGTTGTTGCAGAAATACCTGCATTTCATTAATAAAGACTAGGGGGCTTTGCCCCCTGGTCGCTTCGCTTTCCAACCCCCCGGCTTGCGCTACACACTAGCCTTTTTGTTGTTCTGTCGCTCGCGTATGGGAATGTGGATGTACAATTTAAACTGACTTTTATTTTCTTGGGAATTGTTACATATGCATCAACCCAACGTATAACTGCCCGTGATTGAATTTTGTTTCTTTCTCTCTATTAAATAAAACAACTTTTTTGAATGTTTTTCTCTTTTTGTTAATTGTCTTTGCAAAAGCTATTCTAGCCGGAAACTGTTAATGTTTTAATACAAATGGCATATCAAGATCTCCTTTGTTGTCTAATGTTATCCATTACCTTTCTTGGATACATCTTTCTTTGTACAGTAATTCGTGCATTGTCAGACCAGACGTTGTTGATGGTCGTAGATATTCTTGGGGATATTGCAAGTTGTTGTTTTCATCTTCCGCACAACCACCACCAACTGTTTTAGCATAGTCTATTGATGCATCCATCCATTATCCAACCCGCTATATTGTAACTACAGGGTCACGGGGGTCTGCTGGAGCCAATCCCAGCCAACATAGGGCGCAAGGCAGGAAACAAACCCCGTGCGGGGCGCCAGCCCACCGCAGGGTCCACACACACACACACACCAAGCACACACTAGGGACAATTTAGGATCGCCAATGCACCTAACCTGCATGTGTTTGGACTGTGGGAGGAAACCGGAGTACCCGGAGGAAACCCACGCAGACATGGGAAGAACATGCAAACTCCGCACAGGGTGGACCCGGGAAGGAATCCCGGGTCTCCTAACTACGAGGCTGCAGCGCTACCTACTGCGCCTCTATTGATATACATTTAACCAATTTGCAGTGTAACTGATCAACATTTTTGGTGCTCATTCGTTTCACTTCATCGTTTCTCAGTGCTAGGATTGCGCGTGTACTAATTTTTTCTGTTGATAACCCTTCGTGATGAAATTCTTCAATAAGATTTGGACATAATACATCTTCTTTAATTGAGAATTTAAAGTGAGGAAAACGTTAAAATGTATAAGAACTGAGAGCACAGGAAGTGTGTCTGACAAAAGCATTCACACGAATGAGAGTTGAGAGGACCGTGGTCTTGTTTGAAAATGTTTGAGAGGAGGACATGACTTGAAAAAATCTCAAAGTAAAAGTCTTGTCTCGTGGGACTTGAAAAAAATCTCTCTTCCAAAAAGTCTTGTCTCCAAAAAGTCTTGTTGCGTTGAAGGGTTTTTTTATATAATAGAGAGATGGCTATGATAAGGCCAACCCTCAAATGACAAAACTATACAAACTATGGAATGTGCATCAGGCAATCATCAAAAATATACAGAAGGTGTATGTTCCTTATTGTGACATAAGTATTGATGAAAGTTACAAGGGAACGCTGTCATGGATATACTGTAATACATCACATGCAAATGAGTGTGATTCATTATTAAACTCTACATGTTGTGCAGAACAAGCTATGGGCATATATGGAATATTACAAAAAAATCACACAGCATCTGCTCATATGGTGCCTATGTATATTTGTGACTGTTTCAAAACATATGATATTAAGCACAAATATTAATTCAGCATCAGGACAGCATTGACACTAGACATACCTTTCTTATTGTGATTATTGTGATTTTGTTGACGTTTTGGTATTTACATGCTTCTGTTACATATAATAGCATGTTTTGTTGTTGAAAAAAAATTTAACTCTTTAGGCTCTTTCTTACGTGCTTAAACATTATTCTAAATAGGCTATGATATCTTTCTCTCAATTCTTTATATTGACTTGTATGATTGTCCTTCAAATGTTTGGCTAAATTGGTTGTGTTTGCCTCTTTAGATGGTATGCTCCTTTAAGTGTGTAAATTAAATGTACTGTGAAGATGCTGATGCTGCAGAAGTTGGCATCTTATTTACACCAGTGAGTGGGGTGAAATTGGGCTGCAGCTGCTCATGCCAAGCCCATTGGCAACCTACAAAGCTCAAAAGCCAGAGCGAAAAGTTTTCCTAATGTAGGCTGTAAAATCGATACCAGGAAAAATTAGGATGAAAACATTTTAAAAGTGTTACAATTGAAACATATTGATGTTTTGATACTTTTGACCATCCTACTATTAGTTAGTATTCCATCATACAAATGTGTAGGTTTAGCACCATCTGCAGGAGAGCTGATAATAAAATGCAAGCCAGGCAAAGTCACATATGAATTTAAACTGTTCACAACAGTGAGACATCCTTACAAGCATAGTGAGCTACCTAAAAGTGATGGAAAGATCAAGAATCCCATTGGCACTCAGCACAAGTGAGCACTGGCATGGTACTACAATGTTTATAACAGTAACAAATGACATCTTTAGGACAACACCGTTGTAATGACAATGTGATGAAAATGAACATCATTAGGCTTGTAGTGCACCTGTCCGATTGAAAGTATGTGATCAACAAGGGCTTGCAAGTTACAGGCTGCTGTAAGTCAGTGGCTACAATGATTTGTGTAAACCACCAGATGTCACCATTTTCAAACAATCAGGAAGACTTCAGAGGCTTCACAGAGCTTTATTTGTTCATCATTATAGAGAAAAGCCAAGCAAAATGACACCTTTTATTGGCTAACTAAAAAGATTACAATATGCAAGCTTTCGAGGCAACTCAGGACCCTTCTTCAGGCAAGATGTAATACAGAAACTGAAGTTCCCTGTGTTTATATCCACACACTAGGGCAAGAAACAACAATGGTAAATCTTTAAATTAAAAATCTTGAATGTAAAAAATTAATAGGTTCATTCAGGCTAAGATTAATTTAAAAAGAGAGAGAAGAACAATGTATGGTCAAGATCTTTGGATAAGATAACTGTCCAACAATGTCCTTTGAAGTTTGTGATGAGTTTTTCAAAACAATATGGGTCTGTA
>JANRMT010062793.1:11276990-11356920 GCA_026402145.1 Polypterus bichir lapradei
TACAGACCCATATTGTTTTGAAAAACTCATCACAAACTTCAAAGGACTTTGTTGGACAGTTATCTTATCCAAAGATCTTGACCATACATTGTTCTTCTCTCTCTTGTTAAATTAATCT
This sequence comes from Polypterus bichir lapradei, assembly GCA_026402145.1. Lineage (NCBI taxonomy): Eukaryota > Metazoa > Chordata > Cladistia > Polypteriformes > Polypteridae > Polypterus > Polypterus bichir. Next base: position 11,277,109 of record JANRMT010062793.1, read on the forward strand.
TAGCCTGAATGAACCTATTAATTTTTTACATTTAAGATTTTTCCTTTAAAGATTTACCATTGTTGTTTCTTGTCCTAGTGTGTGGATATAAACACAGGAAACTTCAGTTTCTGTATTACATCTTGCCTGAAGAAGGGGCCTGAGTTGCCTCGAAAGCTTGCATATTGTAATCTTTTTAGTTAGCCAATAAAATGTGTCATTTTGCTTGGCTCTTCTCTACATTCATAATGGCTAACACGGTACAATACCCTAGTAGTACTGTTCATCATTGCAAATCTGACCTTTCAGATAAGCTGCATTTATACTTCAATCAATTGAAACACCTTGACTACCAACAGGTAACCTCCAGGTAATTAATTATGTGACTTCTAAAACCAACGGGTTGCACCAATGATGATTTAGGTATGTCCTTTTGAAAGGGGGAAAACTTATGCGACCAATTGTTTTATGTTTTATATTTGTAATTAATTAAGACCACTTTGCATCAATCTATTACTCTTTTTCCGCTGATCAATGTCAAAAATTCAAATGAAATCCACTGTGATTCATTCTTTAATTACAATTAATTACATTTAAATGTGACAACCTACAACGGGTGCACACTTTTTATAGGCATTGTAAAATATTAGAAGTGCTGAGGACTATTTTTCTCTATGTACTTACTAAGTTTTGCTTGTTTGTACATGTGCTTCCAGGCAATGGATACAGAAGTAGATTTTTGTAGTGAATAATTTCAAAGACAGAATTGGCAGCAGATATCTACTGTATCTAATCTGTATTTTCTTTATGAATTCCCTTTTTTACAGAAGCTGCTCTAACTCTGGGACTGAACAGTGGGGTGCTACTTGCTGTTCCTATTCCAGAAGAAAAGGCTGCAATAGGGCATCAGATAGAGAATGCCATTGAAAAAGCCGTGGCAGAGGCTAGGTATGTGTGACTGGATAGCAGTAGTGGTAGTAATAGTAATAGTAGTACAGTGGAATTCTTACTTGTTTGTCCAAACATCATAATAGCTTTTGGAACAGTGCTATGGTGAACAAGAAGGCATTAAAATACTTAAAGTAACTCAACTGTATTTAATGAAAAACTTAAATACAAAACAGTAAATATTAATTTGAGTGTTACAAAATGTTAATAGGATGCAGGTTAAGGAATGCTGTGTATAAGCTCAGTGGCATAGCTAGAGTTCGTGCCGCTTGGTGAGGGGCAGTGCTTCAATTTGCTGCCCTCCAACATATCTGAATATGTTAACCTATTTAAATAGAAAATTAAAATGATGTATAGAGAAAAAATTAAGGTAAATTTTGCATAGCTTTATTCATACATAGAGAAAGCAATCATTTTTCACATATAATTATTTATAAGCATCAACTAGACAAGAATATAGTATAGATGCTTTAATAAGCTGTGTTCTAAGTATTAGTTTAATATAATTATGCTGCGAAAACCAGAACCAGTGTAGTGTACAAGTGATAGGTGGGGCGGGGATAGATAGATAGATACTTTACTCATACTCCAGCAGCATACTGATAAAAACAATATTAATTAAAGAATGATAAAAATGCAGTGCAAGTTAAAAATTGCAAGGTGGAGAGTGCGAGTCAGGTGTTAACAGTCTATAATCTTGTATAATGTTAGTATTTACCCCCCCAGGTGGAATTGAAGAGTCGCATAGTGTGGGGGGTGAACAATCTCCTCAGTCTGTCAGTGGAGCAGGACGGTGACAGCAGTTTGTCGCTGAAGCTGCTCCTCTGTCTGGAGATGATACTGTTCAGTGGATGCAGTGGATTCTCCATGATTGACAGGAGCCTGCTCAGCGCCCGTCACCCTGCCACAGATGTCAAACTGTCCAGCTCCATACCTACAATAGAGCCTGCCTTCCTCACCAGTTTGTCCAGGCGTGAGGCATCCCTCTTCTTTATGCTGCCTCCCCAGCACACCACCACATAGAAGAGGGCGCTTGCCACAACCGTCTCATAGAACATCTGCAGCATCTTATTGCAGATGTTGAAGGATGCCAGCCTTCTAAGGAAGTATAGTCAGCTCTGTCCTCTCTTGCACAGAGCCTTAGTATTGGTATTGATGTTTTCTGCGCAGAGTAAGAACGCATTCTGATTGATAACGAAATGAAATTAAAAATTCGAAATTAGTTGGTTATCTTACTAGAAAGTATTATTGGTGTAATGTTTATGTTTATTTTTGTTATTGTTATTCAACTGCTGTGTCTGATGCCATCACAGAAGGACAGTCTGAAAATTATTTTTGAAGCATTTGTGGATAAAAATCAGAGAATTTAACTTTTTTTTATTCATGAGTGATATTTTTCTAAACCCTGCTGTTTACACATAAATTGTACTGAGCCTTTTGGTCAATAATGTCCCCCCAAAAATGTGCTCCCCAGGGTGGACCGCCCCCTCTGCCCACCCTTAGCTACGCTGCTGTTTTAGCTGTAAAATGCATGTCCACATTCAGGACAGTGCTAGATAAACTCTCCAACCTCTTCTCAAAGAACGACAAAAGAGCCACAAAAAGGTCTGGGCCAGCCTCCTGTATAAAAAAGGGTGATAAACAGATAGTACAGTTGTGTACAGATTGGTGTCCAAAACAGAACTGCTTGGGTGAGGTGAAGATGGCAGCTTTAAAGCAAGGCAGAGGAAATGAAGTCGTTGGGACCGGGACCAGAAATGACGTCATCAGGGCCAGCATTAATTTCACGTAACTGGTCTGCAGTGGAAAAAGAAATAGGATTAGTGCACTCCGCCACCTCTTGGTCTGTCGTGGAATTACCCTCATTTGAGCATTTTAGCTGCCTCCCATTAGCACGTATGTGACACCCTATTCACCCCTACTTTACAAAATGATCGCAAACTTGATAGGACATTTAGTCACTCTGCAATGGACTTTCTCTAACTCCTTTACATCATTTAACACGGAAACCCAAACTACGAATAGATATCATAAGAATGACTTTCACTGATTTATACTAAACGCTGCATGCTTCGTGACCGAAAATCTCATTAGCCTTTTTATTCTCCTTTTATGAGATATACATTCAGTATTTATTCAATGACTATTACATTGGTGCAACATGACAGCTAAGTGCTAGGACTGATGACACAAAGTTTCAGAACATCCAGACACAATCCGTATCTGGGCACTGCCTGAGTTGTATTTGCATGTTCTCCCAATGCCTGCATTGATTTTCTTCGTACTTTCCATATTAGTTCAAATAATAATTTTAAATTATCTCAATTTCAGTAAATTTGTGTGGCTATGTATATTATGTGCTCACTGTTATAGACTGTGTGGAAGATCAGCCTTGACACAGACAGACACCAAGACAGCCAATGTCCAAAACACAAATGTTTATTTCAGTTCTGCACAACACAACCACAATAACTCACACGGCTCAGTATTTTTCCTTTAATTCCCTTTTCCTTCTGCCTCCACTCCTCTCTCGCAAGCTCTGTCCATTACCATCCGACTCCGTCTCTCTGAATGGAGTTAGGTGGCCCCTTTTATGGCACACCTGGTTGTGCTCCCTGATGATCTCCCAGCAGCACTTCCTGGTGTGGTGGAAATGCTGCAGTCCATGGCTCGGGAACCAACCAGGCACCCCCTGGCGGTGGCCATGGACCCCGACAGGGTTGAGCTTTCCAGCTCTGTAAATGTGGCCCGGATGCTATCCAGGGGTGCTGCACTCTTTCATGCCAGGCAAGATATGACCCTCTCCCCATCCTTCCCTTCTCAAGGTGTCCCGGTGGGGCAAGGTCCCTGGTCATCTGCCACAACTGGTACACTTTATAAGGTTGGTCCCTTCTTTATTTGTCATATTACTTGAATACATTCAGCCTTCCTGCAAGCCTGAGTCTGATACTCAAACATGTAATGCTACAGGGCAGCTAACTCCAGCACTAAATGAAACGCTTATGGGTTGAAAAGGATATATGGAAAGATAAAGGGCATTTGGAAAGAAATATTTTGGAAAATTCAGAAGATGATACAAAGAGATCCTTTCATTATTTTAGCAGCAGGGGAATGTCAGGCAGGAGGTGAAGTGTATTAGCTACAGTAAGGGTAGTGGTATCTCTACTTTAAGGGCAGGCAGGGCTCTGCCACAATTGAGATGGAGCTATTGTGCAAAAACTAAATAAGTAGTAAACCTGTCTAAATTTTTAATGTATTGTTAAAAAGTTTGTTGAGAACCTAATCAACAAAATCATTTTTTTCAATTTCCCATGATATGCTCAATGCAGGTTCTTATCTATAAAAACATTTCCTTTTGGAGTTTCCAAACCTTTTTGTGTCTGGCACTGCAAGCCTCTTTCTGGGTTGCTTAGGCAGGCCGTTTGACCCTGTAGTATTCTCAGCATAGCTTTCCTCACTTTTGAATATGTGTAGCCCAAACTTTTCAGTTTTTCCTTGGAGCTTGAAGGTTAGAGCCCTTTAAAGTGACCCACATGTTGTTTTTTGTGACGCACTTTACAGTGTATGTGAACTTGTGCATCTCAGCATTTTGATCACATTGATTGATCATCCATCCATCCATCCATTAGCCAACCTGATGTATCTTAACTACAGGTTCACGAGGGTCTACTTTAGCCAATCCCAGCCAACATAGGGCGCAAGGCAGGAAACAAATCCCGGGCAGGGTGCCAGCCCACCGCAGTGATTGATCATGTACAATACTATTTAGCATTTTGCACATTGAGCAACAATTGAAAACTTATGGATAATCATTTATGCTTCTGCTTTTGGGGTAGAATATTTAATGTTGATGCTGAGATATTTTAATACTTTCATTATATATTAATGTTGTCCTGGGTTGGGTGTCCTATATGACAATATGTTGATAGCTCTTCATTTTGTTTTATTCCTTTGATTATTTGAATGAATTATTACACTGTGAAGCACAATTTCTCTATCCTTGTTGTCAGCAGTGAGATTTACTAAAAGCCATATCCTTCTTTGCCCAACTTCCAGTGCTGCTGCTATGTCGATCGTCCATGGTTATGTCCTCGTGGCTCCATGCCCTTTCATCGTAATTACTTCCTACCTGCACAGTCATTTTGCCAGCTCCACATTATACTGCTCACCTGGGGTCAGAGGCAACACCATCTGCCCTCACTTTCCTAATCCTCCCAAAGGTCACCTGTGGCTACATACCCAGCCAATGGATTTCAGCAGAAAGAAAAATCATTTGACCTTAATTAAGATATTACCCATTTGACCTCATGTCTGCTCTTTAAAGCTTGAAGGCATAGTCTGACATTTTAATGTGTCATTAGACTCAAATGTCTCATTTAAGGGGAACAGTCACAGAACCAACATCTGATTTTTGGATAGATTTATATATTATACCCAACATGTTAAGTTTCTACAATTTGGTTAAATGTTGCAATCAGATCACATACCTATTGATTATTGTTATTAATATTAATAACAAAATTATTCTGAGGTATGTAGCAGTCATTCTGCTGCAGTTAATAGGCCCTCTGCTGGCCTGGAATGTTGAACTGGATAAAGCAGACACATAAAACAGAAGATTAGATGGGATGTACATTATGTTTTTCCTTAGATCAGCATTACAAGTAACATTTGTTACCTTTTTGTGTTGAATCAGGTTATTTGGCCTTTTTCGATTCCTCCTCAAAACCTGTCATTTATCACTCCTAATTGATTTTTCTAACCTCAGAAGAGCTTGCATAAAGAAATACTGTACAATGGTTAGAGAAATGGTGGACAATATACTCAACTTGTTTATTCCATAGGGCTCAAAACGTTATTGGAAAGGAGGTCACACCATTCATACTACAGCGAGTCAATGAGCTGATGGAAGGCAAGTCACTGGAAGCCAGTATCCTTTTTTCTGTGGAAGAGAAAATCAAAGAAACACCAAGTCTGAAATGTTTATTGAAAACCCACAAAACAAAAGATTTTATCTGTTGAGCAAATAGAGTGGTTGTACATAAGAACATAAAAAATTGGCAAATGAGAGGAGACCATTCAGTCCATCAAGTCTGTTTGTGTGAGCCTTGAAGAGAAGAATCAATGCAAAAGACAGAAGCCTGGAAGTAAAATATAAGTTAAAAAAGCTATTTTTTGCTTGCATTCCTAACAAATAATAAAATATTACCAAAAAAATAGTACAACAAAGAACAAACATCCTTATTTCATTAGGGGAAATATTAAGAAATATAGCATGTGACCACCAGTCAGCACTGCAGCTCCTCAAAACACCGGACACAAAGGCTCAGATTCAAGTATCAAGCACACTGAACTTTGATTAGTGTGAGTCTATTTCCTCCACAAGTGTTTCCCACTGCACAATCACAGTCACAGTAAGCAATACATAGAACTCTTTAACCCCCTTCAACTGAGCCTCCTCTTCCTCCTCCTCACAGCAATATTTGTCCTCCTCCTCCTGACTCTGGTTTTTCAGGTTGAGGCAGACAGATCCTTTTATCAAAAGCCCAGAAATAGTTCCCGTGTCCCAAAGTTGTGGCCCGGGAGCACTTACAGGTAAGGCTGGAGCCTGAATAAGTAGGGCTCATTAGCCCCCTCTGCACCCACTGGTGGTCCCCATGGAACCCAACAGGGCTAAGGCAATGATGTACAAGTCGCAGTGTACCCTATGAGAATATGTGGTACTAACATAACCTGGGTGGCTTGTACCTAGCAGCTCGGGAGAGGCAATATCCTGAGTAAGCTGCCTTCCCCCATCCTTCTGTGCTGTGGGCATTCCCACTGGATATAGTTCCTGGGTGAAACCTATCACAAGCAGTACAAAACATATATATAATATATATATATATATATATATATATATATATATATATATATATATATTGAATGACAGGGTGTGAAAAAAGTTTTTCTATATTCTTCTAAGGACATGTATTCAGGCACTCAGACATATACAATCTACAGCTGCAATACAATGATGATAAAAGTTTGGGGAAGAGAAAAACTTGAGCAGATGTAAAAAAAAAAGTATAAAAAAGGGTGGTTGAAAAACAGTAGGTGGTGCCAAAGAGCTACTTTTATGTTTAAAATTTTGTTTGTAATATTCAGCATTTTCAAGTCTGCTTGGGGCCCACACATCCACTTTGCAACTGCTGATTAATCACACATGACACTGGGGATGTGGCAGGAGAACTCAGGCAGATAAGAGAAGGATGTGCAACCTCCTTATGGACAATGTCTGAGAAAAGGATTTGAACCCAAGATTTTGTGCATAAAATGTTCTTAATTTGATTAATTCATCTAGTTTTATAACACAGATTTGTCCAATACAAGTTGATTACATTTATATGGAAAGCATTTTAGTGTGTTGATTACTACTGATGTCTTACAGGTCTCAAGGCCTAATTTTAAATACTGCACCAATCTCTGTCTCTGTGCAGTTTGCACTTTGTCCCTGCTTATGTTGTTTCTTTAATCAAGGTAAAATAGATTGCAACTAAATCTGAAAAATAATGACTCTGATTGTGCTTATTGTGGACTTGTACAGTACTTTTGTGAGAGCTCTGACACAGTGGCATACCACCCTAAGGTTCAGGCATGGGCACTACACAACCATGTTATGAACAAACTGCTTCAGAGAAGTGATGAATGTGCAGTATGTATGAACATTATTCCACAGTACAAAAATGTAAAAAACACAAGTGCTTCATCTCATCATAAAATGAGGCCCGGCATAGGCATTAATAAGTTACAACCCTTATCTTTACACTCACATAAAAAAACACTTCTGAGACAGTGCTCAACGCAGCACTACTTAACCTTCATGGAATGCATTAAAAATTAGCCACTAGTATATATTGTTGCAAATAATACAAGTACTAAGGCTGACTGGTGTAATTTAATTAATTGTTATTGTGCCTTACATTACAACAAAATGTGTTGTTGCTTATCCCACAGATGCAGAAATCAGAAAATCAGCAACAATACAATACACAATATAATGACACAGTGCCGTAGACACTAGAAAACAATTTGCATTGTTAGGAAATTCTAATGACGGATACAATGTTTATAACCAACTGTAACAGGTCATCAAACAAAATCCTTCCACAGGAGCCTTTTTTCTAACTGTCCTTTGATCTCTTCTGTGGACCACCTAATCTTCACAATCTTCTTGTCTGCAGCTCACTTCACAGAGGAAAGCCACATTCCTAACCAGGCACATTGAGCTGAAACAGGAGCTGCCTGCAAATATCTCACCAATAAATACCCTTGCATCTAGTCCCTCTGGTAAATTAAATATTAAACAATGGGCCTCTTACCAGTTTAAAATGTTATTTACTGCATTTCTTGTTGGAAGTGTCCAGCCATGTACATAAGTGAAATAGGGGCATGGCTAGCAGACTTGTTTCAGGGAGCACACGCAATCCATTAAAATCAAATGACCTTACAAACCCTATTGTAGAACACTTCACATCCCTTGCTCATAGCCACACTGATCTCTCTGTGTTCTTTCCCAAGGCTTCAAAGTCACTTTTGAAAGAAAAACAAGAAGCTAAGCTCATTCTCACACTATGATCACATATTTTTTTCAGGTCTCAATGACCAACTAACTTTTTAGTTAGTTTTTTTTTCTCTTCATTTCCTCATCTAATCTCACCCATTAATCTTTCATCTACCTTGGCTTTGTTCTCTCCTTTCCCTCCAATATATGTTAACTTCACTTTCTTTTTCAAATGTAAACCTGATGAAGACTATGCAGCTGAAATATTGTGTCTTTAATCTCCTTTCCTTTTTAGCATGGAAATAACCTTTGTTTTTTTCCTTTGCAAATGCACACTGACGCAGTCCTATGCTCTTTTGTAAACAATGCACAGCAAAAATCTTTGAAAATATTTTTTAAATTTCTTTCAAAGAGGTGAGTCTAATAAATCATTCAGATTAATCTATAAAAGCATTAATTCCTTTGTATCCCTTAAACTAAGGAAAATTTTTTGATACCTGCATTCCAATTTCTCTAAAAATCACCATGAACTGAATTGATTTTGATTGTTTCTCTGAGTTCCCAGTAATGGTGAACTGGATTAAGTTTGTTTGAAAATGTTATAATATACTAGGGGGTTCCCCCCTGCTCGCTTCGCTCACCAACCCGTGTCTCTGCCGCTCGTGTTGTGAAGTGGGGGGCTGAACGCACCCCAAGGAGACGCAGTCATTCCTCCGAAACCCGCTCTTAAACGGTGATACAATGGGAAACAAATTTTTTTTTTTACCTCCTCTTTGCTGGATTGCTGCTGCTGCTGTTCCTCATTATCTGCATCTCGTGTGGCGCTTCGAACATTTAAAAGCCTGTACAGCAGCTGTCCTACTCTTTATCTTTTATTTCTGGCCCCCGGGTGTGATTAAATCTCTTGGTACAAAGTCTCGTCTCGTGGGATGAGAGTTTTTGATATTTTTTAGCCTATAATTTAAAAACGGAATAAGCATTTGAAAATCTAATAACATCATATTAAAGTCTGATAAATTCAGAAAAGAATGATACCAAACATATATGTGTAGGTTTTAATGTTAAGGTTCTCTGATCTTTTATACCCATTCTAGATAAAAGCAGTCAATTTGCATGGGGCAGTGGCACTGGGAAGAAGGTGGGAAATAATCATGGACAGATTATATTAACAGTAATTTAAACAAAAATGCATCCACCAACTACATAGACAGTCCTTTTTTAGTCCACCAAAATTTATATGAAGGCATTTACTTATCAGACTTTATACATACTACAGTGAGTCAATGAGCTGATGGAAGACAAGTCTCTAGAGACCAGTATCTTTTTTGCTTTGCACGCTCCCCGACCATAACCTATCGTCTATGGGAGAGGAGCAAAAGCTTTAGATTCGTCAAAAATTTCGAACTCTGGTTTTTGACAAATTTCAAAATTTGATACCCCTGATACCAATAACATCGATATCTCGATGATTGGAGTGTGTCTGTGTGTCACAGTTTCTTGAGGATGGTATAGAGCTAAAGTGGTTGGATAGAAAAATGGCAAACTTGAAACTTAAGCCTGTTATGAGGTAACGATGTGCTGATTAGTTTTTGAAACAAATCGTGCAAGAGAAAGAGGCACTCTGGAGGAACCCTAAAATACCATATTTCTGCAATTAATTATGAATTTTTATCATCAGTTGCTATTGTAACGACCTATTTTATGATCAGAAAGATCAGCATCAGAGCAGTAAATAATTACTGAAATATTACAGAACTGCTTGGGTAACTTGGTTCCTAGGTCACAAAGCCGACTGATGCTCACATCCAAATTTTTTTTTTTTCTGTGGAAGAGAAAATCAAAGAAACACTAAATCTGTAAATGTTCACATTAAACCAAAAAAATAAGATCTTATCTGTTAAGTAAATAGAGTGGTTTTATATAAGAACATAAGAAATTTGGCAAACGAGAGTAGACCATTCAGTCCATCAATTCTGTTTGTGTGAGCCTTGAAGAGAAGACTCTCTTGAAGAACAATTAAAAAAAGATAATAGGAACACCTCATTCAAAAGCCTGGCTGTCAGTGGATGCAAGCCACCCAGTGCCAGGCAGAAAGCAAATTCAGTGGGGTATAAAGTATAGTAGCATTGGTATTAGTATTGGTGCTCATATTATGTTTGGTCAATGCAAAAGACAACAGCCTGTAGCTAAAATATAGCTTAAAAAGTTCTATATAAAGTTATATATATGTGGCAGGTATCTGGTCACACTCACAGGTAATCTAACTTAGACACCATTTAAATATCCGACTACGCCACCCAGTTTTATTAAGAGACTGGGAACTCCTGAAATTTACCAATAATAGCACACAGGTTTCTTTAAATTGGGTGGTGAGTAAACACACAATGAAAGACACAACAGTAATTTCAGGAAAAGCAACAGTAACTTCTATTACACTGGACAATAATAAGTACATGAAAAAGATAAATGAACATAAACAAAACAGAATTGGAGGATACAACCTTTAGTGGTGCAGAGTCCAGTTTGCACACTGTGTTACCCCAACACTTAATCGTTCAACTGTCTATGGATGTACTCTGTTCACCGGACACTCGTTTCACAACAGAATTTTTGTCCAATCGTGGAATCCCTGTCAGCGTCTCCTCGTCGTTCTTTTTCTGCACTCTGGGCTCGTTGTGTTGCTGTGACCTAGGCACACCTCACTTCTCGTCTGCCAGCTTTGCTCGGTCCTTTCATGCAGCTTCCCTCACTCGCTGGAACCACAATCGTCTTCTTATGGAGCTGTCTCTTCCTCCCTCAGTGTAAGTGTTGCCGTCCGTGTCCTTCACGTCGCACCAGCCACTTACCCCAGTCTGCCAGTGAGCCCCTGTGCTCTCTGCGAGTCTTGGCAGCATTCTCAGTGGACTTTCCCACTTTTGCCTTCTCCTGCCCAGAAGCTTAAATCTCCTTCAGTCCCTGCAATTATCAGTTCTGGACAAATGGATTAAACAATGGCACATCTAAATTTCCTCGGTTTAACAATTAATGAAAACACAAGTTAACAAAATGTATTGTTACCAACCATTAATGAGTACAGATCTGCTGATTAGCAACCAATATTGTCAAACATGTTAATTTCCAAGACAGGTAAATACAGACATCCTCCAAGGAAGGAGCAGTTCTGTTATCACAACTTGGTATTCTTTGTAATCTCAACCAGCCAAAAACTTCAAAGTGGTGACTCCTTTGCAATACAGCAAATACCTACAATCTGCAGACAACCTTTTAACTTCTCACCCCCAGTGCCAACAATGGGGGCCTATTTCCTGTTCATCTGCTGGGTTTTAAATGTAATATTGACATGTTTCTTTTCCTAAGAGAGAAATGGAATGCCTCAGTGTACAAAAAAATGTCTCCCTCTGACATCTATATGAAAAACAAAACAAACGTACAGCAAAGAGCAAACATCCTTTTTTCATGAGGGGAAATAGGAAGAAATATAGCATGTGGCCCTCAGGGGTGCTGCAGCTCCCCAAACACTCAACGCAATGGCCCAATATCAGAGCACATAACTTCCATCTGTTTTATATACTTTTGAGCTCTAGTCTGAATGTGTGTAATGTCTCTGATGCAGTACAAGTGTGAGAAATGTATGAGAATAAACCAAGTTCTTTAGATGCAAAAAAGGTAATGCATGTAAAATACAAAATCTAAAATATTTTCCTCTATTTAAATAATGGTACAGGAAAAGGAACAAGATGCATCTTTTGAAAGTTAATGAATGTTAGCATAATGACTGTTTTTAACTTTCTTAAAGAGCTTACAACCAGTAATCAGAATGTTCTATTTTGTAAAAGTGCAAAAATGTAAGAAAGTGGTCTTCTAGTTACATCATCTTTCTTTGAACATCCGCAGTTGTAGCTGTAGTTGCATCATCACCTATTGTGTCCAGATGTGACAAGTGTCCTGCGGGTACTTTCAAGTAAGCAAACACATGCAAAGAAATTAAGCAGTGCTGCCCAAAATTGAATCAATGTTTGTTCTCGGTTGTACATTGAAACAAACTTTATAGGAAAATCTGTAATAAAGTACACTTTTTACTAATAGTTTGAAACATTAGTTATATACACAGGATTCCTAATAGACCTGACGTTGCTTGTTTATGAACAGTATATTCCAGTAAAGATTAGACTCAAACAGATTCATGTGTAGATGTTTGTTTATTGTTTAATTTACCAGAAGGACCAACAGGTGGCACACTGGTGTAATGGTTATTACTCTTCTGTCAAAGTATACACAGATGTAAATGTTGATCCCTGATATGGCATTATTTGCATGTTCTTCCAATGTGCGTTGGTTTTCTCCACAATTTCAGTTTATATTTCCATATCTCAACATCTCTTCTTTTGTAAAAATTCATGAATTGATTCTGTGTGGGTGAAAAGGCTCTAACTTTCTATAGCTGTGAAATGGAAAAGTCAGATTCTGTAAATTAAACAATAATAATCAGTTCACCTGCAATTTTACAGAAACTGACAGTAATGGTAAAATTAAGCTACAACTAGAAAATAACTGAAGGCTTCAATGAAGAAAGGCTTCCTAGTGTATCATATTTTATTCAAAAAAAAGTATAATTTATTTTCTTGTATTTTTCTTTAAGCATATTTTTATTCCAGACATAGCACTTATTGAAAACAATGCTAAAGTAGGTAGCAAGATAGCCGTATGTCTAAGCAAGCGTATGAAGAGAAATGGATTCCCTTCTGCACTTCATACAAAGAAGAACAAAACCCCTGAAAACCATATGATGCCTGTAAGTATTCTTCCGGAAACATATATCATATGTGATAACCAACTACCTAAAATAGAGCTTGTATTTATAGAGCACATTCATGCTGTCTAAAAGTGAAATCAAATGTAACATGACAGTAGAATGCAAGTTATTTAAAATGTGCACTATATGCAGTAAACAAAAAACATTTTTTAAAAAGCCTCTGTGTTTGTATGATGCAGTTATCATTCACCAAGAGTAATTAGCATTCTCCCTGCATAGAACAATGGACATGTCTCAAATTCAATGGGCACATTTCTCAGCATAATACAGTAAATCAAGGTGTCAGGAACGTGTCATTCATTTGCTTATCCTATTTTTTTTGTGTTATTAATTTTAATTTCTGTTATTAAGTTAGTCATTACTACAGTGACAAAATGGTATGATGCTAAATGATTGCCATGAACATAATACATTTGCCATGTGACCAGTAACATCATGGCAGATGACATGAACTTTGCAACAGGAAAGACCTTGCAATCTTGTAGACATTATAGTAAAAGCAATCTATAGTTCTATAAAAGTAAACTTTCCAATGATTTTAATTTTGTTAGTCCTAAGATAATTGTAAAGTTTTCTATGGCTTAGTTTGGTTTTGTTTGTTTGTTTTTACCAAAAATGCTCTGTAACAATCAGATCTCCAGGGAGCACAAAAAGGTTCAGAAGAAGTATCCTGAAATAAGTGATCAAGATGGTAAAGAAAGTCGCAAAAATTCCACATCCAGTAAATCTGCGATAAACAATCAATAATGAATCATCTCACCAACTCACCCACAGTAGCACATGCAATGAACCGCAAGGGACTGTGTGTTTCCTCAGCCTACATGGGATTGAGGGCAGTCCCTTGATGGAGATTGACAGGTGGCTTCATCTCTTAGGGAACCAACCCCAAAACACATGGAACATAACAGAACCAGCATAGACACATAAAAATCACATAATACACAAAACTAATAAAAAAAACACTGAATGCAAATAGATACCAAAAGTAACAATATTAACATAAACAAAGGAAATAAAAATTAACAAAAAAGAGACTAAACAGGTATCTGAACACCAGTTAGGCTAGGAACTCTGGCTGAACATAACAAGTTTTGTCTCTTAAAAAAATGGTAAATTGTATAATGGCATCTTGTTAAATTGCCTATTCTATTGAAAACATCTACTATCTTTTTTTCTCCATAAAGTAAGACTTCTTTTTGCTTTCAGCCAATCACAAATAAAGACTTATCCAGCCAGGGACACTCACTAACATCCGATTCGGACATAACACCAGAATAGATTATTGTATACATTGTTACTTGCCAGAGTACATCTTGAGAATCTGAAAGGGACTGATGAACAGTGGGATTTAGCAGCCAGGACACTGCCTACACAAAAGGCCAAATAATAGCTCATTGCTGAAATGGCAGCTGTTTGAAGCACACCACCAGATGGGAGAATTCTTGCTCAGTTTGTGTTAATGATCTGCTTTGTCTCTGCATGTCTTCGCAAACTCCGAATAGAAAAATTGGTAAGGTTTTTTATTTTTTTGAATATTCAGCTGGGAAGTTTCATACTGTTTTCATGAATTCTAAAATACAATGTCATAGGACAATTATTAGGTCATCAGTATATCCTCATTTAATGTATCCATTAATGGCATATTTTTCAGCGTACTTGTATATTATGCCACAAAATTATTCCACTGGATTTTACACCTTACACATTTATGGCACAATTACAATCTGCTGAAACAAGTTAAGGATATTTTTTTTTACTTTTAAGATTTGGAGTTTTGTCTTCACACTGTCACTTTCTGTGTTTGTTTCTAAGGGTACTGTCATTATGGAGCTCTTGACAATCATGATGTTAGTTACATGATGGCTAGTGTGGTGGACCGGGGGAGAGGGCATATTCAGGGCAATTCACAGCGGGGCCACAAGTTTGGAGCTTAGAAGTTCAACCCTGCTGGGGTCTGCGACCACCGCCAGGGGGCGCTTGGACAGTTTCAGAACCCTGGGTTGCAGCACTTCATCTGCCTCACTCCATTCAAGGAACCAGAGTCGGGAGGAGGAAGATGAAGCTTGCTGGGAGAGGAGTAGAGGCAGCTGACTAAGAGAAGAAAAGAGTGTGACTGTGTTTATGTACTGTGCTCTGTAGTGGGGAGCTAATGGAAAGCGCTGCTTCACTTAAAATAAAGGTGTTTGCTGGACTTGAACTTGTGTCTGCCTGTCTGCATCAGGTAGGGTGGCTGGTACGCCCCCTTGGTGGTCCACACTAGGTACATGATACAAAAAATGGCTGCTGCTTGCATTAAACAAGTGTCCTAATTTTGTAAAAACTCAGGAAAGACTTTTAAAGGATTAGCACTCAAGCAAATTAAAAAAGAAATACATTATTTGGGGAAAAACACTTCTTGTTGAGAACTCTAGTTTTGTATTAAATAGCAGTTTTGCATAGCATTTTCATTTTGGGATTAGTTTCAGGTACATATTTAACAGACTTTGACTACATTTTGCTCATCTTTGCTGCTCCTGAAAATAACACAGTCCTATTGGATGTTGTTTCAGTCTGGTTTGAACATAATAAAATGGCCTATGTTGTTGATCTTTTAAAATTTTTCCTTAGTTTATTTAGCAGCCACTGTTAATAGATTGCAAAAATCAATTTACCTGTACATGCTATGCATTTGGGTGACAATAGAAATGAATGTTCAGGTCTTGAAGGTGTTGAAAACTGAATCCTTCTTGAGATTGTGTCTTGTAAGGAGTATAATTATATATGATGCACTATACACACTAATTGGGTTTTGAAGGCGCCAGATTAGGAGGAACTAAATGAAACTCTCCCTAAATATAACAGTCCCATTTACTATAAACTAGCGACAGCAATTGATTTGTATATGTTCAATGTGGACCTTTCTAAGTAGGCATATACAGCAGTTTGAGGACGATGTCTTGTACCGTATTAAACCTTCATTCATCACCTGACTTATTTTTTTTCTGAGGCTGTATGCACTGGGATTGACAAGGCATTTTTTAGTCCTGGTTTATGTCTTCATCCCATCTTTGTTTGAAGAAATACCTTTACCATTGGAGTGGTTTTGCTTTGATGCTTTACAGAGGTCACCTGTTGTCTTAAGATGATTATTTCAGTTTCTTTAACAATCTATCTTTCAATTCTCAGGTAGTGATTGGTGGGATTAATGTAGACTTCATTGCAAAAATGAAAGAAGAAAACATTGTGGTAAGTACTTGCTTGTGTCACTGACTAAAATATAGCTTACAATATATATTGTCATTGTCTAACCTGCTTAATCCAGACTATGGTTGTGGAGAGTCTGGAGCCTATCCCAGCCAGCATAGGGTGAAAGGCAGGAGCAAACCCTGAATAGGGCGCTAGTCCATTGCAGGGTGAACACACTCACTAAACCCACTCTAGGGTCAATTTAGTGTCACCAACTCACCTAATCTCCATGTCTTTGAAAGGAAACCGAAGCATATGTAGGCAACCTGCACAGACACAAGAAGAACATGTAAACTCCGCACAGGGAGGACCCGGAGCATGAACGCTGGTCTCCATTCTGTGAGGCAGCAGTGCTTCCACTGCACCACCATGCCTGCCACTTACATTATTTAATAATCTTAAATTTAATGAACTTTGGAGAACTGCCCTAGTCAATTCACAATGCCGGACACATTTTATCTAAATACATGCACATCATGTCTTCTAATAAATTATGAGAATAATATTTTGCAATACACAAGTGATTTTATTGTTCTAAGGGAATTTACTGTCACAAGATGTTACACAAAATCAGAGGTACACAGGTGGCTGTGCTGCCCACGCCTTAAAAAGATACATTATTAACTTATAATTCAAAGCTGTAGAGAATGTGTACTTTGAATGAGACAGACAGACAGTCTTATGCTGCTCTGCAATGCTTGTGTGATCTGTGTCTCTTGGAATTTCCTTCCATTCCTTTTATTACAAAATTCCTTACTCTTGAAATTCTTGGTTACAAAAAGTCTCAATTTATGAAGTGCCATTTTATTTTTTTCTTGTGATTTTAAATGTAACAGCCTGAAAATGCTTAGTGTTGGACCCTTAGTGTTAGACCCGAGCATCACTTGAGCTGTGTTAAAAGCATTAGTCCTGGGTGTCACTTGGGCAACTGTATAGTTGTATCTCACGTAAGCATTAGACCTGAGGATTGCTCGGGATGTAAAACGGCTAACAGCGTATGTCCTGAGCATTACTCAGGCAATGGTATAGGAGTGTCTTATGTAGGTGTCAGGCCTGTGGACTACCCGAGCAATGGTACAGACACATCTTCTCCTAGCCTCATAATGGCATCTCGTAAGAACAGGTCAGCAGCCCAGGTGTTGCACACTCTTGACAGTGATACAAGCAGTGATGTTGAGAAGCCTCTCATCAGCAGTGATGATGAAGTGAATCTGTTTTCAGACAGTGAAATTGAAATGGACAGTGAAACCGAAAGTTATTCTGATGAATCGAAAATGACACTTGTGTTTCTTTTTCTATTGACCATGCTTCAAATAAACCAGCACCACCTTGTTTTGATTTTGTGTGGCAGCCAGGAATAAAAGTAAACGTTGACAGCCAAGATCCACTTACTTACTTGAATTTTTTTCTTGATGATGATGTGACCAAAAGAATTGTTGAGACAAATCATGCTGAACAGTGTTGGGTAATTGACTGTACACCTAAGCAGTTTTCCCGTTCAATGATATACCACACAAAAGAGATATTTGGACAGTATGTATGGTATTAGCATCATCATCCTTGTTATTATTATTCTTTTCACATTATTATTATTATTCATTGTTATTTGTATTATTATTATACTTTTTAGTGTTTTGCATGTTTTACAGTAGAAAGATGAGATTTATTAAAAATGTCATTTTTTTCAAGCCAAAAAATGCAATGCTTTTTACATGTTTATTTGAGAAAAATGTAACACTAAGGAGGTTAAACATTCCAGTAAAATTAATGAAGGAGAAAGGAATTTTAAAGTGATATAATGATTTAAATGAATTAAAAAAGAACAAAAAGAAGCAAAAAGGATGTACCTACAAAGGCAATCCAAGCCAAACAAGTCCCAGTATGAAATCCACAAGTAAAATTCAGTAACAGGAGCAAAATCCAGAACCAGAAAGTATCAAAAGAAAACAATACTTATAAATTCTCCAAACATACTGTAAACTCACAATGATCCACTGGCTGGTTCTTTTTCTTCTTCTTTTGTTAATTGGCGGTTGGTAAACAACACTTGTGGGTTCTCTCACACTGGCCTCCAGATAAAGGCAGAGGGAGGGGCAGTGATGTTAGAATGGTTCCGCCTTCTCAGGCTCCACCCACAAAGTACACAATTAAACTCACAATTTAAGTCACAGTACATAAATACAAACATAACAGAAATGCATAACAATATAAAACATAATTCAAAAATGATCATAAAATATGAAAAACACACAATTCAAGATTGTTCTGTCAACAGTTCCTTTCATTATGTGAGCTAAATTGTTTGTTTTTCATTCTGAGCTATATAAGATGAACTGTTCAGATTTGCCCGTTCATAACACAAAAGGGTGGTGATTTGCTATGTTCCACAGAAATGGTCCTATTATCCAAATAATACAGTTTCATTTGAGAAGTGTATGTCACATTATTAGAAAGGGCCCTGCTTGTTGAGGCAAAATCAGCTTTTATAAAGCTTTTTAATCATGGAAGACTAAGAGGATTGCACAGTAAGACCAAAAGAAGCCTTTGTTTAGGTTTTCCAACATAGCAGTATATAAGTAATAAATGCTTTTTTGCAGTATCTAAACTAATGTGTTACCTTAAGAAAAATAAAATTCAAAGTAGCCTTTGCCTGTCTGTGATGTAAAGAAAAATGAATCGCTTATAGTTTGATTTAATCGGCTGAGGATTGAAATTAATTTATCTATTTCAATGTATAACATTTTACTCCACTATAAGGTTGTAGCAGAATTAAGGCAGAAAGTTTGAAACTCCCTGGAGATGTCTGGGATACCTAATCAATTCCAAATGCATTTTTTGATAAGAAAATGGTATACCTTGAGAAGATCCACAGAAGCACAGAAAGAAAATGCAGATACTGATTGAGGCAAAATATACACTCCCCTAAAGGATTATTAGGAACACCATACTAATACGGTGTTTGACCCCCTTTCGCCTTCAGAACTGCCTTAATTCTACGTGACATTGATTCAACAAGGTGCTGAAAGCATTCTTTAGAAATGTTGGCCCATATTGATAGGATAGCATCTTGCAGTTGATGGAGATTTGTGGGATGCACATCCAGGGCACGAAGCTCCCGTTCCACCACATCCAAAAGATGCTCTATTGGGTTGAGATCTGGTGACTGTGGGGGCCATTTTAGTACATTGAACTCATTGTCATGTTCAAGAAACCAATTTGAAATGATTTGAGCTTTGTGACATGGTGCATTATCCTGCTTGATGTAGCCATCAGAAGATGGGTACATGGTGGTCATGAAGGGATGGACATGGTCAGAAACAATGCTCAGGTAGCCCGTGGCATTTAAACGATGCCCAATTGGTACTAAGGGGCCTAAAGTGTGCCAAGAAAACATCCCCCACACCATTACACCACCACCACCAGCCTGCACAGTGGTAACAAGGCATGATGGATCCATGTTCTCATTCTTTTTATGCCAAATTCTGATTCTACCATTTGAATGTCTCAACAGAAATCGAGACTCATCAGACCAGACAACATTTTTCCATTCTTCAACTGTCCAATTTTGGTGAGCTTGTGCAAATTGTAGCCTCTTTTTCCTATTTGTAGTGGAGATGAGTGGTATCCGGTGCTGTTGTAGCCCATCCGCCTCAAGGTTGTGCGTGTTGTGGCTTCACAAATGCTTTGCTGCATACCTCGGTTGTAACGAGTGGTTATTTCAGTCAAAGTTGCTCTTCTATCAGCTTGAATCAGTCGGCCCATTCTCCTCTGACCTCTAGCATCAACAAGGCATTTTTGCAGGACTGCCGCATACTGGATGTTTTTCCCTTTTCACACCATTCTTTGTAAACCCTAGAAATGGTTGTGTGTGAAAATCCCAGTAACTGAGCAGATTGTGAAATACTCAGACCGGCCCGTCTGGCACCAACAACCATGCCACGCTCAAAATTGCTTAAATCACCTTTCTTTCCCATTCTGACATTCAGTTTGGAGTTCAGGAGATTGTCTTGACCAGGACCACACCCCTAAATGCATTGAAGCAACTGCCATGTGATTGGTTGATTAGATAATTGCATTAATGAGAAATTGAACAGGTGTTCCTAATAATCCTTTAGGTGAGTGTATATCTAGGTCCATGGATGTGTGTATCAGTGGTGTTAACTACTTAGATAACCTCTGACTTCAATTGCCTGGGCAAAGTGAAGTAATAAGACAAAATATGCTTTTCTGCAGTCAGTTAGAATTTTGCTCCCTGGTGAACTCAATGGCATGTTGTGCCACTGTAAGAGCTGAATTTGAACCCTGGTCCAATGTGCACCTGGCATGTGTCCGAGTCTCATATCCTTCTGCGCTTATGCTTAAAAGCTGACACTGTTATTTTATTATTCACTATGATACATGTATTTCTTGTTATTTTACTGTATATAAACCCTTAAGAGAATAGTGTTATATTTATGGCATAACCTTCAATACTAAGTTTCCTGTTTTTGTACCCAGCTGGATCATAATATATATATATATATATATATATAGGCCATTGTTCTTTTCTTTTTGACCATGAGAAACTGTGTGTGCGTGGTGAAATAGGAATAAAAATAATACATTTAAAATGTTATGTACATCCTAAGCAAACAGGACTATCAATCAAATTGTGGTCATCTAAGGTATCAGCATCTGCCATGTCCCATTAGCAACTAGGTGTAACCAATCATGTTAAAATTTTTCTGAATTTGTAATGAATTCCTTTTAAATAATAGTGACCTAATCAATGGATTGTATAAATATAGAGCAGAGGACACTTTTTTCTTTGCAAAAAACACTAATATGATGTTTTTTGCCTCTTCGGAGATTTAGATAAAAAATAACGATTGATGCTGTCTCCTGCATGTGTTTTATTGCTTAAATCAGGGCATTCCAGTTTGGGTGGGTTGGTGTCTGTATTCATTCATAATTTTCTTCCACACCACATCTTGAGTATGACAAATGTGCTATACAAATGCTATTTTTTTATTATTATTATTCTTCAAATGTATTCAGCTGTACATCTTAGCTGCAGGCAAAATGAAGCGTAAAGTGCTCAGATAATTCAATTGATATTATTTTATTTTGAAATTTGCATTGGCAAACAATTTTCTTGATCTTGTACTGAGGGAGTACTTCAGATTCCTGAGTGGTGATAGGGCCAGAACATGCACTGACCCAATCACTCCCTACAATACCAAACAAAAAGAACAGAACTGAAATTCAATACATTTGTCTATCACTCAACATCTGTGTGCGCTACCTCATCCACATCTGCTAAAGCTGATGTTACTAACAAACCATGGTTATATTGAATTATATTATAAATTATGACTAAGGAGTGTGTCAGTATCAGTGGTTATTATGAGCTAATTGTTTTCTGCACTAATTAGTTATTGAAAGTTTCCTCAAGAAAAATGTGTCAAATTCCTTAGACTTTCGAGGTTGACAAATGTCACTGCACTTTGGTGTTTGAAATTGCTTCGTAGGCGGCGAAGTGGTA
Source organism: Polypterus bichir lapradei (assembly GCA_026402145.1). Classification (NCBI taxonomy): domain Eukaryota; kingdom Metazoa; phylum Chordata; class Cladistia; order Polypteriformes; family Polypteridae; genus Polypterus; species Polypterus bichir. Next base: position 11,299,141 of record JANRMT010062793.1, read on the forward strand.
GCGCTGCTGCCTTGCAGTAAGGAAACCTGAGTTCGCTTCCCGGGTCCTCCCTGCGTGGAGTTTGCATGTTGTCCCAATGTCTGCATGGGTTTCCTCCCAAAGACATGCAGGTTAGGTGCATTGGCGATCCTAAATTGTCCTGTGTGTGTGTGTGTGTGTGTGCCCTGCAGTGGGCTGGTGCCCTGCCCGGGGATTTGTTCCTGCCTTGTGCCCTGTGCTGGCTGAGATTGGCTCCAGCAGACCCCTGTGCTAGGATATAGTGGGTTGGATAATGGATGGATGGATGAATTGCTTTGTGATGGCTATTCCACATATTGGAGAGTTTTTGTAACCTAATAAATAATAAATCCTGTTTATGGCTTTCATTATTTTTATTATTTTTTTTTTAAACTGCCCCTGTAGGATTCTGTATTAGAAAATTTGGATTTTGAAAATTAATCGATGCGTGAATGAAGAACTGGAAAACTCTTTGAGAGTTCCCTTTGAAATGGCAGGCTTGGTAGTTTTGAACTCCATGATATGTAGTAGAGTACCACCTACTGTATTTCATAGGGGCAGTTTCTGCTGTGACTTAATGGTTTCCTGCTCTCCTTTTTCATGGCTTCTATCTGTGTCTCTAACTCTATTTAACTTCCATGCCCACTGAGGAGTTATTTTAGGAATAATAAAAAAGATATCTTATAATGGTTAAATATTCCATCACAAAATGTAACTTCCCCTTAGGAGAGAGTTAAAAATATAAACTTTAACAGAATGATGTAGTTAAATTTGCGCATAGGGTTTTATAGAAAAGTAAAATAATGCAGTTTTTTTTTAAGTGGAACAGTAATAGTTTTCTATCTTTTAATAACAAAAAGCGCTCTCTCATGAATGAGCTTTGGAAAATTGCAACATGAAATAATGACTGGTGACATCACTGGTCTAGTATGGAGCTAATGGAGGAAACCAAATTCCAGGAATCAACACAATTTTGAGTTCTTCCACCAGCTCAATACTAGAAAAGTGAAATCATAGGTGTGCTCTTTTCTGGTGATTTCAATAAAAATGCCTGAATTGTTACACACTGCAATTTTTCCAGAGTGCTCATGTGAAAGAGTGCTTTTCACTATTGAAAGATAGAAAAACCAGACTATTCTCATTTAATATTTACTTGAGGATCAGCTATGTATAAAATACAATATGGAAATGACAAATTTCTTATATAAAAAATATCCCTTCAACTTTTCCAGATGGGGGAGACAAATCCTGGAATTATTTCCCAGTCATTTGGAGGAGTTGGTAGAAATCTGGCAGGTATGCTCCATAAATATTAGTATTCACTTTTGCTGCCTTTTCATTAACTCCAGGAACCACATAGCACTCTTCACATAGTATACATTCATAACTAATATGTGACTCTCAATGACTAACAGAAACAATTTGGGGCAATAAAGTTCTGTCACAATAGTGACCAGAATATTCCCAATTGGCAGTGGAGGAGAGACATCCCAGCTAACAGCTTTCCTGAAGGGGTGGGGGACTTCTGGGGAGCTTACACTCTGTTATAATACGAGGAGTTACAATTGAAGAAGTTACAACTGGCCTCCCCACTCCTCCTGGTCATTCTGAAATGTTTTAAGTACATGCTGTTTCCATTACTTTTTTCTGGAATCATTAGTCATGGTCCATTTTATATGTAGAACCTGTGCCAACCTGAGAAAGCCTCAGTGAGGTCAGTGTGATGTCTTAGTCACTGATTGGTCTTAGTCTCTTTTATCATTTATCATGTACTTTAGTAATTTTGGCCTGCACATCATTTTTTGTGCTTATTTGAGTTGTATGAATATATTTTGTTTCATTCTCACATGTATACTTTATCTAATGTGTTTTAATATTTACATTTTTATGTTAGACCATAAGCAACATACAAGCAGTCAGAATAAATAACTTAATTTAGGTGCTTTGATCTGTTATGAAGTGCTTCATATATGAGAATAGCAAAGAAAGTGCAGATACAAGCACCTTGCACAGCATTAAATGATGCCAAGAAAAACTGAAAATAAAAAAAAAAAAAGATTTATTAACATTGCCATTATTTAGTTTTTTCCTACCACATAGGTAAGTGTTAACATGTTCCTTACCTACATAATGCTTAATTTGGTCATCTTGCTTATAACAGAAAAATGCCTGGAATCAAGAAATTTTTCTCAGCCTGGTTTTAGTGGAAAGGGGGTGTTGAAGAATAGATAGAGGAGTATTGAAGCTAACAATGACCCAGGCCTAGTTAGACAATATAAAATCAGAAAATACTCAACAACTCAGAGAACATTGTCTGCTATAGATATTCAAACTGCTGCTATAATCAATACAAAACTTGAAATAGAAGGCAAAAGAATTTATAATAATAATTTATAATAAGTTCTAAATTGGAATTTTACAAAGCATAAAACTGATGTGAATATTCAGGCTGTGATGATAATGTATTGTTGTGTAATTTTAGATTGTCTGACCCGTTTGGGGGAGCAGCCCCTTTTAATCTCTGCTGTGGGTGAAGATATGCATTCTGAATCTGTGTTTCACTATTGCAAGCATATGGTAAGTGTTTGTAATTGGTACTTGAAGTAGTAGCAAGTTAAAATGTAAAAAAATGGCTTAAATCAACATTAGATCACCTATATGTTTTGTGACCAAAATCTATTTCAATCTTCAGTCTTACTAACTTACAGTAATTTTGAAGCAAGTAGAAGCATCTTTTGAATGGTGAAAATGGTCATCACAATGGCACAACCCTTTCTAGATTAACATGGGGTCTGTTTCTGTCCCACTGCAAAGGACAGTCACAGCCTGCTGGTTGTCCAACAGTCACAGGGTAATGACAAACTACTATCCAGAATCACAAATATCCATGCCATAGTTCACAATATAATCCAGTCACACTTAAATAATTTATAGAAGAAAAACAGATCTGCAGTATGTGTTATTGAAGTGATCATTGTTTCACCCTGGGGTCAAATCCCAAAAATGCATTTCCTAAGAAAACATCAAGAAACACATACAGTATTACATTAATGTCCTGTTTCTAAACCCATATACAATGACTTTTATTTGACCAGATAAAGTGTGTTTAGTAATGGCGTTGAGCAATTTAGTGCACTATTATATCATAAGGTGGTAGACTGCTGCAAGTATAAGGAAACATGGGTGAGTATGAGATCTGGCAACCCGTCCAGTGATGGTTCCTGCCTTAAGGTCAGCATTGCCAGGAAAGGCTCTGGCCCATGTGACCCTGAAGTAGATAAGCAAGTTTGAACTTAAGCAAGGCCAAATGTTCTTATATACTTCTGATAGGTTTTGTATTGTTTCGACTACAATTGACTCTTGCTGAGACCTATGCAGAATTTTTACAATCTCCCTGTTTCATTATTAGTTTTTTGCTGTTATTCCGATTATTCCCTTCCTTCCCAAAAAGGAGAATTTTGCATCAATTGATAATTCGAAATTGTGTAAGCATCCTCTTCTGGGTTAGATCCTACTTTATTCCAAATGCTTCCAGAGTGTATTCTCACTCCCTGCGTCCCTAACATTGGATTTATGAGGTACGGTAAATGAATGGTCCAGTGGCAGGTCCACATTCTGACCTTTGTTGTGTTTCAGGTTTAGGGAAATCATGGGCCCCATGCATTATTTAATTAGGTAGCTTCTCAAATGGCTTTAATCAACATCTGCAATCTTTTTGGCTCTTGAGATAAACAAAATATGACATCACATTGCTTAACATGCAAACAAACTTGTAAGGAAGATCCTTATAACATCAATCAGTACAAAATGTGTGCAGCCCAAAGGGATTCTCAAGTTATCTGCTTTTTGTCAAAGCAGCAGAGCTAGTAAGCAGAGGATAATTCAGTTGTATAAGGGAATGTGCTTGATCTCCATTCAAGCCTGCATACATTTTAGCAGTTGTCCTCCTCAATTGCTCCCATTTCATCCTGTGTTTTCATTAGGCATTGAGCCACACAGTCGACAATGATAATGGTATTAGTTGTTCATTTACCTAGATGCAGTATTTTTGATGGTAAGTTCAATTTCCTTGTCAAATGCAAATAAATCGGTCACCATGAAAGTGATTTTCAAATGAAGAGTAAACATATAAAGTAAAGCCTCATTGCCATCCACTACTATAAAGAATAAAACATGACGTGTGTCTAAGATTAAAACACTAGTAAGTTTTGCCATAATGCAACCCAAGGCTTCTGTTTTTTTTACTGTTAAGTAAGCAATGGTGATAGTTTAAAAGGGTTATAAGGTGATAAAAATGTAATATTCTAGATATGAAGCTGAGATATATCTCAAGTAAGAATCAATGACAATTTTTGATTTTTTCTGTTTAAGATTGCCATTAAGATCTACCAGTGGTAAGTCCAAACAAAGGTAATTTTCAAACAACAGTCCCAGCATCCTCAAATTATGGATTCTGAAAATCCATTAGCTTGCCTAACATATGCCTATTCATGGTGTGTGCAAATTTTGCAGGCATCTACACATGAATGTGGAACCAACAATGACACATATTTTGCTGATGGCACAATAGTAATGTGTTTGATTAACAACAATGACAAGACATCAATGATAGGGTGGAGGTTAAACTCCTTACTTAATGATGTGAAGACAACAATTGGTTCCTCAAAGTCAGTTGTGTATTCACCCCAGGAAACTCAGAGAGAGTTATTACTGATAAAAATATTAATGGGTTAGCTTAAAGAAAAATTACCAAGTTTAAGCTCTTAAGGGTTAATATTAATGCTGATTCCTTAAGGTCCCAAAGCATCATCTATTTTTTTGTGTATCTAATGATTATTTGTTGTGATTTTTACCTTCACCAACTTGTGTCAATTAAAATATACCATGCCGCTGTATACATATCTGTACTTGTTCAATTTTCTTGCACCACAGCCACAAGGTATAGTAACTACCTGTAAGTATATTAAACTAACTATATTAGTTTAACTATATTAAAGGAATCAGTAGGTTATAATAAAGAATACAAAAACTTGAAGAATATATTTATTCAATTTCTATTCATTTTCAGTTTTATCCATCTATTCATTTATATTCTAAACTATTTATTAAATTTGGGACTACATAGAACCAGAAATCCTGTAAAACTGAGTGCAAAATGTTAACTGTAAATCGGCAAATAATATACGTACATTTGTAAGTATTTGTAAAAAGGAACATCTGTGCCAAATCATTACTATCATGGCTTTATATTTACTTTTTTCTGTTTTAACATAATTATTTCTTTTGGTTGAAGTTCATTTGTTGTATGACATGGCTTCACTCCACTTCACTTTTGACTTTTCCTATAGCTTTCCTATTGGGGGTCATGGTGGCAACCTGATACACCAAGCTGATCAGACCACCATATCTTCAGCAATGTTTCACATTCTACTGAGAAATTTCCAGACATTCCCTATCCTGCCAAGATGTACTCCATTAAGCATGTGCTGAATCTTTCAGTGGACTATGCCTTGGTACACCTCTAGTGGGAGGTTCCCATGTGCCATCTTAAGCATGACTAAGCAAACTCACCTTGTTCCAGAGAAGAAGCAGTTCTAAATTGGGATCCTTCCATATTCAATATATATATTGCTCCTCAACATGTCATTGAGTAACTCTGTGCAGAAACCTAATTTTGGCTGCTTGCAATTCTTAGTGTCATTACTTTGGATGCTATATAGAGCTCATACCCATAGTTGAGAAGAGAATTATAGAATAACCAGTAAATTGAAAGCTTTGTCCAAAGAGTTAGCTTCTGCTTCATCACTTTGGTTAGGTACATCTGTAAAACAGCAGCTGCAGCACCAATTAATTAGTCAATCTCAATATCACTTCTACCTCCACCCACAAAGAACACGTCAAAGTACTGGAGCTCCTCCACCTGAGGTTGACTGCTTACCTGGAACTTGAATGGTTTAAGTGATTCTATTCTGGGAAAGACCTTAGATTTCAAGGTGCTAAATTTGATGTATCACGCAAAGTCCCTGACTTACATGTGAGAAGGAGGAAGATATTTCTGATGTTTGTATTTTACCCTAATGCTTTAAGATGTTGTACAGGAATTTTACCATGATTGACCTTTGTGCTGTAATCTATCTCCAAGGCACATATTAATGGCCACTTGTCTCTGTCACAGGCTGAAGATTCAACTGGTTTTCATATTCCATTTAAGGAAATGTTTCACAGCATTGTAAACACTCATCTCATTCTGGATCCCACAAAATGTTTATTACACTGATCCCAAAATGTATCTTGCTCATGTCTCCTTTGATTGAGTAAACACATACTACAGTTAAGTTTCCATAAGGTACCCTTAAACATCTGTTATGCCAGCTATTTTCATACATTCCATTTCAGCATCCACAGTGTATAATCCCTACAATATTTGTATTCTGGCAGTATTACTGATAACCACAACCCTTTGTGTAAAGAAGTACTTACTGAGTTAGGTTTTAAATACACTTCTCCTTAATTTCCAGTGATATTTTCAAACAGCTGATTCACTATTATAATTTTGAATATTGCAAACATGGATTTTCAACACCAAATAAGTTTATTTCATTTAGCCTGTCAGATTAGGACAAGCTCTTCAGTCCAATTGGTTGTACTTGGTTGCACTGCTCTTTTTTTTGCAGCAAAATTTTAATGCTGAGCCCATACTGAGCTTACTACAGATATGTAAATCTGGTTAACTGGCAGACCCAAATTGGCAAAGTATGAGTGTCTCCTACCAACAACTGGTATCTCTTACACATCTGGCTTCTACCTTGCTGTAGGGATAGGTTTCTGGCCTCTCTGTGATTCACTGTTGTTCAGAAAATGAATAAATGAATGACCATAATATGTACAGATATGCACTGCATAACTTCCATTCAGTCACTGTCCGATCACATATAAGTCCATAGTCCCATAAGGTTAGAGTTCAGAAATTTTCATTGGGGTATGGGACGTAGTGGACACAATTGGACTCGGCGAATGCAACAGCTTCCTGCACACAACACATGTATCTCATGACTCCTGTATTGTAGCAATTGCATTGCCAGTATTATACTATACTTTCAAATTTTTCTTTAATGTATACTTTATATACATTAAAACATTTACCTCATAAGTGTACACTATCACTTTTAGTCAGCAGTACCCAATCTCAAGTATCACATGTCCCTGGAATGTTGGAGCATCCATATTTACTCAAAATAGGTATAGTACAGTATCCCATACAGCTTTGTCAAATACTGTATATAATAAGGTGTTCACACATATACAAATAATATAACATCCTATTTCACAGAATATATCATGGACATTAAGTGGAGCTTACCTGTATTGAGTTTCCTAAGTCTAATTTACAGCCTTTGTTTAACTGTAGTATAGTGGTGAGCAGTCTTTAAGAGTAATTTACTGATACTGTATGCTAATGCCGGTTTGTGAACAGTTCAGATGATAAGCATTGTCACTGCACATCTGTCAACCAATTGCTTAACTGACATTTCACTAACTATGGAAAATCTATGATTCTGAAAGTCCTGATAAAAGCTGAATTTTCCATTTGCGAACTATTGCTTTGTCTGCTTCAGTTGCTTTATTGCCAGAGTAGTGGGTTGTGATGAGAACACTGCTGCTATTTTTTGCAGCAAAGACACAAGGAATAGTGGAAAGGTAATTTTCTGCCAGTTTGTGTCTTAAAATAGTATTTTTTGCAGGAAATATCAATATTTATTTATAGAGCACATTTCTACATAAAAGTGTAGCTTAAAGTGCTTTAAAAATAGTAAAAGAAAAGTTACAGTTACAAAAACAAATAAAAGGCAGAAATGGAAGAATCTTCAATGGAGTGAATGTAGATTAAGTTACATCAAGTTCATTGTTTTAAATGTTATATGTATAATTAAGTGCCCCTTTTCTCACTGCTAGCATACACAGGGGCGGATCTAGAAAATTATTCATGGGGTGGCAAGGGGGTGGCATTAAAATTATGAGGGGTGGCAACACTGAAGCAAGCATCCTTGCATGGTTTTTGTGGATTCAAGGAATGCTATTCTTTATTCGGTGTATACACTGGGGTGCTGGGGTGGCAAATGGGGTGGCAAGGCTTTTTCTCAGGGTGGCAATTGCCACCCCGTGCCACCCCGGTAGATCCGCCCCTGAGCATACAACTGCAGGATTATTTGTGGTTTCTACAGCTATATCTGGGCTCCTGTAATGCTGTGCGTGTATCATGGTGTGTGATATTATTTCTAGGTATATTTTTCAAACTTAATACAATTAATTTCAATTTAACTTATTCCATATACAGCATTTACCTTTTAAATGGCTTCATGTGCATATATAGTTTCTTATTCTTCTTATTAAGACTTTTTGTGCCCTGTGGTACATAAGGCAGAAATCTGATGATGCCAAGCAGATTTGTCAAGTGCCAGTGATTGTGCTTCTGTTCAATTCATATCCAATAGGTGAAGGTCCTTGTTAATGTTCTCCACCCAGGTTGTCCTTGGCCTGCCTGGTTGGCATTTTCCAGGAAAGTCTCACTACATGGCTTGTTTGGGTAATTTGCTGTTGTTCATATGTATTAGATGGCTGAACCAAGACAGGCATATTTTCTGTAGTTTGAGACAAATGGGTAACTGGGCAGCTCTTGTCCTGACTATATCTGTAGTGATCATTTCTTGTCATAGTATGTGCATGATTCAGTGTAGGCAGCGTTATTCAAAGCCATCAAATTTAGTGTGTTGTGCCTTCATGAAGGACCATGTCTTAACTCCATATAGAAGAACTGGGATGACAGCAGTTATATACTTTTATCTTGGTATATATGGAGATCTGCTTATTTTCCCAAATTTTCCTCAATCTGCTTATGGTACAGGATGCCTTGCCAATGCGTGCCTTGACCTCGGCCATAATGTTGTAGTATTTAAGCAAGCTTCCAAGATAAGTGAACTCTTGAATGTTGTCCACTTGATTGCCATAGATGTATATTGAGGAACCTGAAATGTTTATTTCCATCAATTTAGTTTTTTTTTTTTTTTTAAAGGCAGTGTTTATGCTGAAACATAGTGCCACCAATAACCAAATTGTTTACTTGGCAGAATTGCACAAATCACTCTCTATTGCATTTTGAGTGCTGACACCATGCAGACCCATCACCCTATCCCAGCAAACATTGTCAGAACTGGCCTTAGTATTCAGATCACTGATCAACACCTTGATATTGTGCTGTGGGATTCTGTTTACCACATCTTCTAGGGTATTGTAGATAGCGTGTTTTGATGCTTCATTGGCATCTTCTGTTGGGCTGTAGCACTGGATGATGAATACTTTGGCGTGCCTTGTGATAAATCTTGTAGTAATAGTTATTCGTTGACAGGTTCCCATTGTGACAAGGCGTTTGATGCTGTGCTTGACAGGATGAGAGCAAGAATTTGGCTGTGGTTTCCATCCTCTTTGCTGGAATGCAATACCGTAATTCCATCAATAACCTGCCTTTTGGCATCAGTCCATCTTACATTTCTAATTCCAAGGATGTCAAGATTGTAGCATTTCATTTCAGAAATGACTTGTGCGCATCTGCTAAGTGCATTGGGAGTTCATACGTTCCATCAACCCACTTTCATTGTTCTGAAAGCTGTAAACACCCTGTTGGTTGTTGCAAGCACACTCATTGGAGCCTGAACTTCTTTTGGCTGAGATTCGTCATAGTGTGAGTACGCTCACTCTGCTGTTTGCATCCAGCTGAGGCTTCAGTGATCTCATAGAAAACTGTGTCATCAATGTCTTTTTCTGTAGAAAGTTTAGTTTTTATGAGGATGGGGGACAAGCCCAACCTTAACCCTCCCTACTTTATCCAGGCTTGGGACCAACAAGGGTAACTAAGGTACCACAGGCAGAGTTGCATATATAACTACACATAGAAAATTGTTTTTATTGTGACAGATTAGGGCTGTATTGCTCCCTTGAACCCCTGCCCACGACTCCAGACACCAGGTAAAAGTCCAATAATCGACTTTATTTAATCGCCACAGTGCACAAAGCACCCTCTCCTCCACTATATTCATAAATCAAACAATAGTCACTACAAATACAATCCTCCGCTCCCAGACGCGTTGCCACCCTTCCACCCAGCTCAGCTCGCCGTCTGGGAGCTCCCACAATCCTTTTATAGTTCCTGACTCGGAAGTATTCCAATCCCCAGTCCATGTGATCTTCTATCACTTCCGGGTCAGATCAAAAGTCATTTTCTTCACCTCGGAAGTACGTCATTCCCCTTGTCCATGTGACTCGGACGTACTTCCGGGGCGTAGGGTAAATAACCGTTATTCCTCCCTGCAGCGTCACCTAGTGGCCCCCATGGCATCCAGCAGGGCTGTGTATAAAAACTGCAATGTCCATGATACCTGCTGGTCTTCGGGGAACCTCCATACTACAGGGAGGGCTCCACCTGGCGGCTTGGGGGTATTGGCCGAGATAAACGGCCGGCCATACACCACATTATATAGTTTTTAGGTTATCTGGACTCATAATCCAAGTATAGCACATGGTAACATAAAATAATATAAACTAAACTAAGCAAGGATAACTTGGTAATGGGAAAAGGAAAACAAAACTTTACAGATCTCTTACAAAATAAAGACCTGGAGGTTTACAGTTATTGGAAGCCTTGTCAAGTTATTTTATTGCATATGGAGAATTGTAGGATTCCATTGTCTCTGCCCTGTCTGAAGTGCAATTAATTTGGTCAAAGTAATAGTGATGACAAGTGGCTCCTCAGGGCTCGTGGTGACCAAACTCTGCTGAATTTACTTAACCTTGAAATTGTAGGAATGTTCAGGAATTTTTGCAAGCTCTGTAAATTAAGTCAAAGGGGAAATATAAACTGAACTAGTTTTGAGTGTATAATAATGGTGCAGGAGTCATTAAAATGTCCCTGGAAGCTAGGTAAAAATCTGCCAATTATGCTGGACAGAATATTGTGGGCAAAAATGTGACTTGAGCTGTGAGGCAACATTACTAACCACTGGGAGAACAAAAAAGAAACTAATAGAATTAAATACCAGAACAGTAATAGTTGCATACTGTGGCAGACGGGAAGGATGCATGAATTCAGTAGGACTTATCTCCCAATCATTTGAAGCAGGTGGCTGGGTTAAGCAATATAATGCTAAAAAATACAAACATAAAAGTGTGCCTTTTTTACTTCAATGTAAACCAATGTAAATTATGACATAATAAAGGCTAATTTCTGTCATGTCAAATATTGTAATTAAATTGTATATTAATTACTTCAGAGCTACAATTATGCATGGTCTTTGGATTTTGTGAGACGGTTTCGCTGTGAAGCTTGCAATACAGGGGTGAAAATATCAAAATCCCGTGAATTAAACACAGTCGATGTAAGAAGTATTCTATTGATCAAAGTGGCTCTACAGCTATGAAGGACAAAGAATTCTGGAAAATCAAGATACAAAGCCCTGCCCATTGACCGTGCTGTTTGTTGAGAACTTGAAAATGAAAAGTGGAAATGTGTTTTACCTTTCATTTTTGCAGCTTCACTGTGGCTCAGGTTGAAAATGAAATTTCAATGGGATTATTTCATTTTCATTTTCATTTTTGCAGCATTTTTGCATGCAGACTTTGAAAATGAAATTGCAAAAGAGAGATTACATTTTCATTTTAATTTTTGCAGAAAATACCTTCAATACAGGTACACTATAAAGCTGCACTATATGGTATACACAGCAGAAATACTGATATACAAAGGTAATAGTATGCAAAAAATAAAATGTAAACCACAAGCACAGGTACAGTATACAGTGGTGCTTGAAAGTTTGTGAACCCTTTAGAATTTTCTATATTCCTGCATAAATATGACCTAAAACATCAGATTTTCACTCAAGTCCTAAAAGTAGATAAAGAGAAACCAGTTAAACAAATGAGACAAAAATATTATACTTGGTCATTTATTTATTGAGGAAAATGATTGAATCTATACTAATAAAAGGCAAAGCCCTCACTGACTCACTGACTGACTGACTCACTCACTCACTGACTCACTCATCACTAATTCTCCAATTTCCCGTGTAGGTAGAAGGCTGAAATTTGGCAGGCTCTTTTCTTTCAGCTTACTTATAAAAGTTAAGCAGGTTTTATTTCAAAATTCTATGCGTAACAGTCATAACAGTTGACAACGTCCACCATGTTAAACTTTCTTATTTATGGCCCCATCTTCATGAAATTTGGTAGGCGGCTTCCCTGCGCTAACCGAAACCAATGTACGTACTTCTTTCGGTGGTATGACGCCAATGTCGGCCGCCATATTGAACTTTCCAACGGTCTTTGTTACCTATGGGCCCATCTTCAAGAAATTTGGTACGCGGGTTCCCAACGCTAACTGAATCCTACTTACGTACATATATACGTCCATAGCCTGCAGCTCGGTCGTCATGTGAGGCGGTGTTGGGTCCCCCATCTCCACGCCTCCCACGTTGTTGGCTGCCTGCCTATATAAGGCCGTCCGTCGCTCCAGTCTCTTCATTCCCTTCCTTGCTTCGCCATGGTATTCACGTCTCTCTGCTGATAACTGCAGCCTTTTTATTTAATCGACGGCTTTTCCGCTGTTTTATTGTTCGTTTATTACGATTATAGTTATTGTATAGGTATTTTAGACTTAGTTTACATTGTTCAGGTACCCATTTCCTTTATCATTCCAACCGTACCCACCATTAACATGTCTATCGAGCTGATCACCATCGATCAAAGAACTGTCACTTAATGAGTGGTTTCCATGCCCGGAGATGGCGCCTGCCTTTTCCATTCTCTGTGTTACATATTGCACGGCCATATCAGGCTCGCTCTTGATATCCAGAGGAACATTGTGTCTTATGTATTGAATGACTGGGACAGGTTCAAGGTGAGGACTGATGACGGTACAGGAGATAATTATACTACACAGGAGCACTAAAAGAGTGAAATGCTTAAGCCCTTCACCTATGGTTCTGCATGTGAGTTGATGGCTGCTGCTGAATTGTTCGGTTGTCGCTTTCAAGTGTACCGAAATGGCCAAATATTTTACACCTTTCGACAACCGCCAATGCCTCTTAAACAGCTTAGATTCACAGGTGACGATTTGAATAGTGGACACTTTGATGTTTATGAATGTTTAAACTCTCAAAAGCTGGATGCGAAGTTATCGATGAAACTGGTTGTATGCTTACAGATGCCGAATGTCACTTCAACGCAACAAGTCCTGCAAATACTAATGTAATTAAAACAAACCACGAAACTCAAACTGATTATGACAGCAGCAATCCAAGCTTTGAGATTTGAGTCAAGATTGCTTTTCACATGGCCAACTGTACGTTCCATGCTCAAGAATAAGCTCAGTGCACAGCTTGGTAATATTACAACGGAGGGCCGAACTGTGACCGTGGCATACAAAGAGATCCTTAATAAATAATTATTGGTATATTTTTCCTCAGTTTAAAAAGGTTTACTTTTTTTCTTAAAAAAATTTTAAGGCAGTACTTCGCCTCTGCGAAGCGTGGGTATTTTGCTAGCATTACATATTTGTGAGTGGCAAAAGTATGTGAACCTCTTGAATGAGCAGTTAGTTTGAAGGTAAAATTAGAGTCAGGTGTTTTCAATCAATGGGATGACAATCAGGTGTGAGTGGGCACCCTGTGTTATTTAAAGAACAGGGATCTATCAAAGTCTTCCACATGTTTGTGGAAGTGTATCATGGCACGAACAAAGGAGATTTTTGAGGACCTCAGAAAAAGAGTTGTTGATGCTAATCAGGCTGGAAAAGGTTACAAAACCATCTCTAAAGAGTTTGGACTCCACCAATCCATAGTCAGACAGATTGTGTACAAATGGAGGAAATACAAGACCATTGTTACCCTCCCCAGGAGTGGTCGACCAACAAAGATCACTCCAAGAGCAAGGTGTGTAATAGTCGACGAGGTCACAAAGGACTCCAGGGTAACTTCTAAGCAACTGCAGGCCTCTCTCACATTGGCTAATGTTCATGTTCATGAGTCCACTGCTTCTTTTAAAAGGGAGCAGTGCAATAATGACTCCCTAAAATTTGCAAAAAATGCAGTAGTCCTTGTCAACGGCCAACACACACATCAGCCCATGCCACAGGGACCTCACTTTGTAACAGAAAATTATCTATTATATCGGGTCGCAGAACATGGGGAGGAGGTCCGGAAACTGTTGTTAATCCCATGAACCTACCGGCAGCAGGTTTGTGCATTAGCACACGCCCACCTCCTTGGGGGCCATTTAGGTTCTGAAAAAACTTTGTAGCACGTTCTTAAGAAAATGTTTCCCTGAATACTTTGGTTATAGGCAGATGAATTATTGTTCCTTAATGTTTCACTTTTATCTTTCCTCCTATTTCTGAGGCCAGTGGGTCTGACTCTTCTCTGCAACCTGTTTTCCCTGATGGTTTTGGCGCTGTAGTTGCCAAGATCATGTGAGTACCAGTTTTCTTTTACAGCCTTTCTGGATTATGCATCTTTAGCCACTGTGTAACATCATAACATTGCATTCAAAATGCAATTAATCTTAAAATTTGAGTGTTAACTCTCCTCAGATCTATCTTACATTTTGAGTCAATCAGAAGGAAACACATGAAAATGGAATTTGTGTGTTTAATGAGCCAACCAGCATCTGCTCCTGGCCTTCATTTTGTCTTCCGAATTGAGTGCCTACTTTCTCAGGTCCCTATATGTTTTGACTTGCTGGATTTGGCTAGTAATTTGTCTCTTATTTACCTTTGCTAGTATCTGACCTGCTGTTCCTGGCCTTTTCTGTGTCTGTTGAAATAAACCTAGCTGTCATGTCTGGTTCTTGCTTCAGCTTCTAATGGAATCACATATTTGTATCCCTCCTTTAAACTTTGTCATCTGTTGCTTGAACTCTGCCCAACCGGTAGTCTTGTCCTCAGAAGTGAATGGATTCTTGTCAGTGTATGAAAGATAATATGTCATCTTGGTCACTAAAGAGCCACAAGTCTCACATTTACTGCCTATATGTGTATATACAGTACTTCATCCATGTCAGAAAATCACACAAGCTACTTGTGCATTACATTGTTAAGTTGTTAGCCAGGGTTGCCAGATGTCCCGATTTGAGCGAGACTGTCCTGAGATCAACAGACATATCCCAAGACCCTCACTGCCTCTGAAAATCCTGATTAAACAAAAATTGTATGAAAAAAAATCTTAATCCAATTTGTATATTGAATATCTAGTTAGAGACTCTAAATTTTTGTAGACAGCCTGGTGTACCACCATTTATGAATAAACTTTGTAACTGTCAGTTGAATCCGAGTGTTTGAATCATGTGTGCTTGAGTACATCATGTGCTTGCGTCGTTGTACATTTATTGCGCTCATCATGGCTTCTTATGTGTAATTCGTTTTGAAACTGAACTGAAACTGATAAACACTTTTTGACTAAAAGAGTAGGCCATATCTGCATATCTGTATTCTATTTACATATACCATGTTGTATTATATGAAACATAAAACATGTTACAAGTTATATCAAACATACCTGTACCTAAATTTTAAATGAAAAAGAAATGTGAGGTGATACAAAAAATCACACAAAATGTAAATGTAAATTTGTATTTATGTTAGTTTAGTATGCTTTGAAATACTGCTATTGTGTACTATTGTGATTATTCTCTGACTTTTTTATATACTGCATGTTCTTTTCTATAAATGTGCTTATTTACATGTACTTATACTGTATGTTTAGATTATACATGTTTAAATATCTATAATTATAATTTGTTTATATATCTATTGTGGAACGGGACCCGGACACAGACAGACGGACATCGTTTGTTCACCCAACACACGTTTATTTACAGGAAATATTTACAGTAAATGTTCAATGCACGTCCCAGTGCCTCCAGCACCGATCCCCCAAAGTCCAGGCCTCACAGTCTCTAGTGCCTTTCCTGGCCGCCTCAACTCCTCTCTCCGAGCTCCATCCTCTTCCACCCGACTCTTGCCGATGAATGAAGGGAGGCGGCCCCTTAAATACCAGCCTGGATGGGCTCCAGCTGCTTTCCCGGCAATCCCCCGTGGACACACCCCCGTGTGGCGGAAGTGCCGGCTGCGCACCCGGAAGCCCTCCGGGTGTCCCCAGTCTTCTTCCCCCCAGCACTTCCTGGTGTGGCGGAAGTGCAGGTCCAGTTCTTCAGGCACCGGGGCGCCGCCTGGCGGTGGCCACGGGCCCCTACAGGGTTGGGTTTCCAAGCCCTCTACCTGTGGCCCCCAACACAACCAGGGCGGTCGCCCCTTCATGGTCTGGAGGAGGCACAAGCCCTCCTCCAGTCCTCCTGGGCGTCCCAGCTGGGCTCCACCCCCAGCCACATGCCACACTATAATTATAATTTAATTAAAATCATCTATTTTTTTGTCTTCTTTAGTTCTTTAACCTTTTTTTTTTGGTGACTCAAAATGGTGGCTGTCCCAACCTGTGATTTTGGAAATCTTGCAACCCTGTGTTAAAATAAGTACTATCAGAAAAATAAATTTTAAGTTATTGAAAATGTCCAAATCAATCAATATCAATAGTAATTAATGGGCTTCATAAAAATAACCCATAAACTCCTTTTGAAAAAGTAAAAGAAATTAGGTACAGAACAAAATATGAGAAATGTGTTTTTTAATATATTCTCAGAACACTAGTGGGATTGCAAGACTGCGAGAAAACAGTACAGCCACTTACTGTGCTGTAATTACAAATAAAGGAGAACTGAAATTAGGCGTTGGAGACATGAACATCCATCAGGAAATCACCAAGCACTATGTAAGTGAATTTTTCTTTCCTCCTTTTCTATGGTTAAAAAAGACATCCAACAAAAGAGTTAAAATATAATTTTCATCTTTATTTCTTTTTGTTTATAAACCCAAATGACATGGAAACAAAGAAACATTTTTACATGAATAATAACATTTAATTGTTGAGAATGCAAATTTCCCATCATGCCTGTTTTCTAAGCTGAAACAAATGTTCTCACAAAAGACTCAGCTGGCTTTTAAAAAGATTTAAGTCTTCTTCTTAGTATTTCTACTTGTTCCTTCAAGTATGTAATTCAATACTGTATGTTGATGCCTCAAGAAATAAAAAAAACATGTAAGCTTCTATCATACAGTAGATGTTTTTAAATGAAGTTTTTCTGAAAGGTCCTGAGCATGAAGTCTCTGTTTTGTTCGTGATTGTTGTCTACATCCCTCTGCAAGTCAACTCCAGTCATTGTAGTTAGCAATCTTTACAACATCCTTGTGGAATATGAATGTTTACATCCTGAGAACATACTTATTGTTGTGAGGATGTCAATATAGCAGATTTGAGGAATATTTAGTCTAAACATCATCATCCTGTCAGCAAAACTGAGGTATGGCTAAAAGAAATAATTTCTAGCCTAAAGGACCATTATAATTGGACTATTTCAGAAATGTTGGCAGATTTACCTACCTTCGATGAAATTGCAATGTATAAAGCAATAACTTATGCTAAAAAAAAGATATAAACAAAAATGGGCATGGGCGAGGATTAGGTTAGGGTTGGTAGAAATGTATGTCCCCTAGAGGCCAAACAGTGCACTGGCACACTAACTATGTAGACAGCATGCTGTCTACTATCCCTGACACAACACTTATCATTAAGAATAAGTAGTATTAAAAATCTCTATCATGCTGCTCTATATTGTTTAAGAACCCAATAAATAATATTCATTCATATTATCTTTTAAAACTGTACAAAATTTGCCTTAATAAATACATTTTAAAAACTGAAAAATGTAGACAGTTAAAAACATTTTCTAAATGAATGACCAATAGGTTTTAAAAGCAATTAAAGACATCTAAAATAGAGTCTGGCAGTCACATCACTTCTCAGTACTCAGTACTACCAGTTTACAAGCAGTCACTGAAGCAAGGGAAGGCAACTAAAAAAATGTTATTTCAGTTCTGGAAAAACTGCAGAATGTTTTTCCTTCTGTAAGTTATGGCCTGTTTAAGGATATCACAACAGATATGGAAGAATATGCAGCCATTGTAAGTGGACTCATCAGAAAATGTTTTGAAGACTTTATGCCTTTGTAAAAAATCCACATATTTGCTAAAAGAAACCATGTATCACTAGTGACTTCCAAAATTGAAAGCAGGTTCACAGCAATACTTTTCACATCAGCAATATGGAAAATATGAGAAAAATAGTTATGAAAAGCAGGGAAGCAATAAAAAATGTTGTAGGGAAATACTAAAGTTTACCAAATGTCAATATAAGAATATAAGAATGACACTTGTGTTTTACATAAACCATGATTTAACTAATGTTTTCTATGCCCACTTTGATTGCTAAAACAAATAGCACTTTATGTAACTGCAGCACCGCATGGTTCATCCTTTTGTCTTTATGTGAATAAACTTCCAGGAAGCGTTTTAAAAATCTGCAGTGATCCGGCTTATACGCTGACATTTTTAATTTCTCATTAAGATCTTCTGTGGTCCTTACTTGCTTTTGAAAGAGAACAATGATCTTTTTGCCAAAATATAAGTACAGTGATTACTGACTTTTGGCACTATTTCCCATTTTGATGTGATGCTTCTGGAACACAATAAATAGGTAAAAAATAAATAAATAGATAAACGAATAAGTAATTTGAAATATGCACTTTTCATATCTCTACAACTGGTCTAAAGAGGATACCACATTCCTTGCACTTCATTCCATTCTGGCACACCTGCATAATAAAAAAACTGCTATGCCAGATTTCTCATTATAAACTGTAATTCAGTATTTAATACCATCATGTCATAAAAGCTTATCACAAAGTGTCTAGACTTTGGACTAAATGGCAATCTTTTCAAATTTTTTTTTTGACCTCAGCATTTGGGGATTATTACCGACCTTAAACACGGCACCCTTAGGTCCAGGATATATATAGTGGAGGGTTTGATACCTTGGAAAGGCAAACCGTATTCCAATCTGTGTGGGACATACTCAGACACACACCCATTCTCACATTCACAAAAGACTAGTTTGGAATTACCTGTCAAAGTGGTCAGACATTTGGGGTGTGGGAGGAAACTGGAGTTTCTGGACAGATATTTGTAGACAGTGCAAGTTCAGCACAAATGAGATAGGGGATTTACACCATGGTCCCTTGAACTGTGAAGCAATATGACAATGTGATGGAAACGCTAATCATTGTTCCACTTTGCCGCTTTCAACATATACTGTAGATATTGTAAAATATTTTCCTCGATTGTAAATACTGTTGACTGAAGTTTGCTTTTAAAAATACACCATATTATTAATTGTAGGAAAATCAACATAGATCTTAATGTCTTTAGCATTACTATAGAAATGTAATTCTTTTCTTAGCAAAGAATTCTTACAAACACCTACTCAGTACTAGCCAGCCAAGTACAGAAATAATGATGAAATAGGAAACAGCCTATTTAGATAAACAGATCATAACAGAACCATGTAACCTTGATGGTAAGTGGAAGTCAATCTTCATCTCTTTAAGATGAGGATTAACATCTATTACAAGTAACCGCCTTTATTTAACACCTCTGTTTTCTACCAGACTGTTTTGCCTTAACAATAGACAGTATTGAAAGATACTTATAATTAAATCTAAATCCTAGTATTTTCGTAAATCATATACTTTTGCCTAACATACATCGGAATATTACAGGAAACTTGAGTTTTGAGTTTTTAAAATTAATCTGTGTGGTACTCATTGCGCATTGATGAACTTAAATTGAATTAAAAAAATATTTTGTTGTTTAATGTTTCATATTTGATACCACTTTGCATGTTGTAAGCTGCCATTTCATAGACGAAGTACTGAGACAAATGTAAATGTAAGCAATGCTTGGCTGAAAATCCTTCATAAACAAAATGCCTTCATTACCCATTGACATTAGCAAACCTTGTTAAAATGTCCAGGATGCTTTGCCAAGAAAGCAATTCTCAGCTGCTGTTTGCTTTGAGATGTTTTGACTTCACTCTCCTGTTCAGCAAGTCAGGTTAGCTGACTGATTTGGTTAGTTTTCCCTTTTTATCAGTGGTTCATTTGCATTTTGGATCATTGTATTTCTCATCATTAGCATCAAGTAGTTGCTGGAAACAAAAATGATCCACAACAAGGTTATTTACAAGTATTTAGAGTCCAAATACTCAAGGCACAAATCTTTTTGTGAGCAGTTTTGTCAAATCTGGGCTCTCCCTCTTCTTTCATGTCCCTAATTTTTCTACTGTATGAGAAGGGCATTCAGTGTCCAATATACCATGGAAGATGTTCTTTGGCTTTGTTGTCCCAGATGATGATGCTGATTTGCCTCTCTGTAAGATAGGCCATTAGTGTCACTGAATCACTCCAACAGACTACCCAGGGTCCTCTAGCTTCAGTTCACACAGAAGTCTTAAGATTTGTCTCGGATGCAAAAGAGCCATTCAGCAAACCATATTCAGCAGGAACATGACTTCAGTGATGGTTCCCTTTGCATCCTTGAGGAAGTCTGAAATGGAACGACAGACCTTACTTTGTTCCAGAGGATCTTGTGAGGAGTTTTCTTTACCTCAACAACTAACTGTCCCAGAAAGAAGCCATCTATAAGGAAGTTTAGAATCACCTTCAGGAAACTGCACTGTTGGGTGTTTCTGAGCTGTGAAGTCAAGAAGGAAAACAAACAAGTTGTCTAAAATGCTGATTGTGTCACTTCTGTTTTGTAAGGTAATGAGAATTACTTCATTGTCTTTTTGCATTATGAAGAATCAACCAATGAATTTAAGAAATTTTCTTTTGTAGTGGCAGACAAGATGTTTCTTTGCACTTCTAACACTATTTTGCTGGTATTTTCAACGTCATAAACAAAAAAAATTGCAGTTATGTTATTGCATGTGACTTTTGAGAATGTTTTACAACATTTTTACAGACATATTATTGTGATTTTCAATATTGTGGTATGTTGTATGAATAACACCAGACACATGAAACTTGTTATAATGCAGACTTAACTGGAATTCTGGTGTTGAAGAATAGACACTGTTTCTCTATATTTAGCTTTGTAATTTTTGACCGATGGACTAATGTTAACTTTTTAATTGTTATGTTTATTTTTTACAATGCTGCTATTTTGGCTCCATCGAAAATTCACAGCAGTCTGAATAGGTTATACTGCATGGTGCGTTCTTAGTGGTACAAAACTAACCATGAAGGCTGCCTGCATTACAGGAGTGGCCCTGAACTTGCAGGTGGCTCTTCGTATGAAAACAGGATGTTGGTGAAAGTAGTGGTTATCATGACTAGAGCCGCTCATCTTTTTTATGACACTCTTCTCTTTTGGCTACCAGCTTATTCCATTATGGTTTACAAAGAGGAACTGCTAAAATAGAGCAGAATAGATTTTAACAATATATGATCTTCATTTTGTTGGCAAAGGCATGTGAGAAAGAAGAGATCCCTTATTCATTCAAAGACTGATAAAATGGACTATGCAACCTGCCAGGTTATCAGATAAGGATCTTGTCAAGATTATCATCAAAAATCTCACTCCTTGCATAGAAGCAATCCTTGGAGACCATCAGTCCAAGTTTAGAAAAGGCAGATCTACCACCAAACAGATTTTTGCAACGAAAACAGAGCCAGAAAAGTGTAAATAATTTAATTTTTGCCTACAGTACCCCATCTGTCAGTTATCAGTTGGCATATGACAGTGTTTTCCATTAGAATATGCCTGTAGCTACAATCATTCTAGATTCTGGAATTCCACATAAAGTATGGGTATGACTTATTTTAACAGTGGAAATCCAAAAAGCTACAACAAAGGAGTCAGCAGAGGCTTCAGACAAGAAGACAGACTGGCAAGGAAAAATGTAATCTTACCCAGGACCTTAGAAATCAATATAGTGCCCTCCATAATGTTTGGGACAAAGACACATTTTTATTTGATTTATCCTTCTGCTCCACAATTTAAAATTACAAGTATTTGGACGCGATTAAAGTGAACATTGATAACTTTAATTTATAGGCATTTGCATACATTTTGGTCAAATCATGTAGAAATAACAATGACAGTCCCTTCTCTACCCATGAAGAAATCATCTCAAAAATAATGATTTGTCATAAACTTTAGTTTAGTTGTAGCATACAGTATCTAATTAACATAAAAGGGACAATAATAAAATGTGTTTGTCAAAATATAAGAAATTCTGGACAGGTCTTCATAAAGTGAGTTTAATTTTTTTCTTATTTTAAGCAAAATAGAGCACAATGTTCTTTTCATACTTTGTTATGGCATGGTTAGAATTTTTCTAATTGAGCAACATGAGGTACTGTACTAGTTCTGAAGTTATGAAAACGTATCCTCACTGAACAAATTATTAGGAGCACAACACTAATACTGGGCAGGGCCACCTTTTTCTTCCAAAAAGCCTCAAATCTTCGTGACATGGATTCCACAAGATACTGGAAACATTCCTTTGAGATTCTGGACCATGCTGACATGATTACATCATGCAATTTCTGTTGATCTGTCAACTGTACATTCATGCTGTACTGAATTTATAATCATGTTCATGAAACCAAATTGAGACTACTTTTGCTTTGTAATATGGTGCATTTTCATGCTGGAAGTAGCCATTCGGAGATGGTGAATTGTGGCCATGAAGGGATGCAAATAGTCAACAACAATGCTCAAACAGACCATGGCATTCGATGATGATTAATTGGTATTAACTAGCCCAAAGTGTGCCAAGAAAACATTCCCACCCCATTACACCACCAGCAACAGCCTGGACTGTTGAAACAAGGAAAGTTGGATGCATGGATTCATGCTATTGGCACCAAATTCTGACCCAATCATCTATGTTCCTCAGCAGAAGTTGATATTCATCTGACCAGGCTACGTTTTCCAGTCTTCAGCTGTCCAGTTTTGATGAGCATGTGCCCCACTACAGAACCTGCTTTCTGCTGTTGGCTGGCAGAATTTGGAACTCACCCTGACCTAGACATGGTTTTCTGCTGTTGCAGTCCATTCGCCTTCAGGTTTAGTGTGTTGTGCATACTGTGATGCTTTAAACTCACTACAGTTGTTCAGAGGGGTTATCTCATTTACTGTAGCCTTTCTGTCAGCTCCAACCAGTCTGACCATTCTCCGCTGACCACTCTAATCAATAAGGTGTTTCCATTCATAGAACTGCCACTCACTAGATGTTTTTTTGCTTTTTGCACAGTTCGCAGTAAACTATAGAGACTGTTTTGTGTGAGAATACCAGGAGATCAGCAATTAAAGAAATACTCAGACAAACAATCATGCCATGATTGAAATGACTAAGAGATTTCTCCCATTCTGGTTTTTGATGTGATCATTAACTGACCCGTACCTGCATGATTTTATGCATTGCACTGCTGCCTCATTATTAGCGGATTAGATAATTACATAGATTAACAAGTGTACTGGTGTTCCTAATAACTTGCTAAGTAACTGTATTATTCACTATAAAGCTCAGAATATTGGTGTTAGTGGAACAGAGTTATCCGTTATTCTACAATTCAAAACTCTTATAAATAAATTAAAATTTTATTCTGAATAAAGTCTGAGAGTAGGAAATTCCTGTAACATGTAGTCCAGTGTGTCAGGTACCTCCTGACAGTGTTCATTATTAGAGTCTTTACCTTTACATTTTGGATAACACGAGTCAAAACAAGTATTTGTGATTTACAGTTTGATTTGAATTATGTTATGCTTCAGACAAACTGATGAGGAGTGTATTTTTTGGTAGTTGGCTTCCATTCATCATCTGAATTTGATAGGTCCTGTTTTCAACATTATCTCAGATGATCCTGTGGTGAAATCTTTTGAAAAACACTGGTAAGTTTAGAGAGCCTGCTTATACAGTATCATCACCACATTAGACAGGATAGTTTGGGAGGTTGAGAAAGCTGCCTACATTTAATTTAACAATGTCCTTATCTTGTCTGAAGTGAAAGAAATATTTCTGAAATGCTATATTTAAAACACAATTGCTCAAATAAAGATTTTTAAATGTGTTCATAGCAAATGCCATCCATGAGTTAAAATTGTGTGGTTTAAGAATGGTGGAAATATATTATTGCCTTGTATTCTTGCGATTGTATGAGGGCAAATAAAAAATTAGGCAATTTAAAAACACGTTTGTGATCTCTTATGGGCTTATGAGTAGTTTGAACACACACAGTCCGTTACTCTATGATTAGTCTATTTGAAACCAAGGTCAAATGAACATGGACTCTACTTTGTGAGATTTCACCATTGCTGAACAATGTGCCATAGTGAGATTTCTTTGGGCAAAGAGTTGTAGGGCACGTACCCATAAACCCACTCTAAGGTGTTGTATTGTGTCAGTTTCTATCCATTGTGGTTACTGTGTAATTTTCAAATTGCCTTTACTTTTTGATTTACACTTATATTACAATATTTACTGCATTAGTGCCATATTCTAAGTTAGGGCTCAACTTCTGAATTTCAACTGAAAATATAGTTACTATATGTGTGTACGTCTGTAAGCTGACCTTGTTGTTGTATATCTGTACTTAAGGGCACCTGACCGTTCCTCCTTCTCCTGTCTCAGGTAACAAACAAAAACACCTAGCTGATTCAACTTTAATTGTTTATTCACTTAAAAATAAGACAATACTTTAGAACTTGGCAAGGACCAAAATATTGTTTCTGTCATGTTATGTAAAACCACAGAACTGAAAGAGGACATGCTTATTTTTCACATGATAGAATTTGGCAGTTACAATTAACCAAATAAACAAACCCAATGAACTTACAGTACATTCTTCAAATGGTGTTTAAGTTTTTTAGGAAATATAACATGTTATACATTGTACAAAACATAACTTTTTTTTAAATGAATGCTCACTTAGTTTGTTGAAATGTCTAAATGTATGTATGTGCTTTAGGAAAACTAAAAAGTGGAATGTACATCATTCATAATAATAATATTAGGTTTAATGGCAATGACTGAAACATGAATTTCTATATTTTTTTAATAACCCGTTCTTTAGTGCAGAAGTAGAAGAGGAGTACTAAAAGTAATGGGGAAATTAATTTTATGATTCAATAAAGACATAAACAGGAAATTACTGCTGTATATCCATCCATCCATTATTCGACCCGCTATATCCTAACTACAGGATCTGCTGGAGCCAATCCCAGGCAACACAGGGCACAAGGCAGGAAACAAACCCTGGGCTGGGTGCCAACCCACCGCAGACTGCTGTATATGTCAATTAAATTTACATACCTTTGTTCATTTCTTTACTAAATCCAATTTGGGAATCATGAATTTTTGCCCCCACTCTAGAAGTTAAGAGATTCCAGTGTGGTAGAGCTCTGTTTCCCGTATCATACACTTTCCACTGTCATCTGGACCGTGCAGTGACCTATTCAAATGCCTGCTGTAATTTCTCTGATTGCAGCACAGCAATTCGTTCTAATGGATGCATCGTTTTTCTTTCTGTTTTACAAAAAAGATAAAGTGATGTCTACAGTTAGGTTCATAAATATTTGGACAGAGACAACTTTTTTGTAATTTTGGTTCTGTACATTACCACAATGAATTTTAAATGAAACAACTCAGATGCAGTTGAAGTGCAGACTTTCAGCTTTAATTCAGTGGGGTGAACAAAATGATTGCATAAAAATGTGAGGCAACTAAAGCATTTTTTAACACAATCCCTTTATTTCAGGGCCTCAAAAGTAATTGGACAATTGACTCAAAGGCTATTTCATGGGCAGGTGTGGGCAAGTCCATTGTTATGTCATTATCAGTTAAGGAGATAAAAGGCCTGGAGTTGATTTGAGGTGTGGTGCTTGCATGTGGAAGATTTTGCTGTGAACAGACAACATGCGGTCAAAGGAGCTCTCCATGCAGGTGAAAGAACCCATCCTTAAGCTGCGAAAACAGAAAAAAACGATCGAAGCAATTGCTACTATATTACGAGTGGCAAAATCTACAGTTTGGTACATCCTGAGAAAGAAAGCAAGCACTGGTGAACTCAGCAACGCAAAAAGACCTGGACGTCCATGGAAGACAACAGTGGTGGATGATCGCAGAATCATTTCCATGGTGAAGAGAAACCACTTCATAACAGCCAACCAATTGAACAACACTTTCCTGGTAGTAGGCTTATCGATATCCAAGTCTACCATAAAGAGAAGACTGCATGAAAGTAAATACAGAGGGTGCACTGCAAGATGCCAGCCACTCATAAGCCTCAAGAATAGAAAGGATAGATTGGACTTTGCTAAAGAACATCTAAAAAAGCCAGCACAGTTCTGGAAAAACATTCTTTGGACAGATGAAACCAAGATCAACCTCTACCAGAATGATGGCAAGAAAAAAGTATGGAGAAGGCGTGGAACAGCTCATTATTCAAAGCATATAACAACATCTGTAAAACACGGTGGAGGCAGTGTGATGGCTTGGGTGTGCATGGCTGCCAGTGGCACTGGGACACTAGTGTTGATGTGACACAGGACAGAAGCAGCCAAATGAATTCTGAGGTGTTCAGAGACATACTGTCTGCTCAAATCCAGCTAAATGCAGTCAAATTGATTGGGCGGCATTTCATGATACAGATGGACAATGACCTAAAACATACAGCCAAAGCAACCCAGGAGTTTATTAAAGCAAAGAAGTGGAAAATTCTGGAATGGCCAAGTCACTCACCTGATCTTAACCCAAATGAGCATGCATTTCACTTGTTGAAGACTAAACTTCGGACAGAAAGGCCCACAAACAAACAGCAGCTGAAACCCGCTGCAGTAAAGGCCTGGCAGAGCATTAAAAAGGAGGAAACCCAGCATCTGGTGATGTCCATGAGTTCAAGACTTCAGGCTGTCATTGCCAGCAAAGGGTTTTCAACCAAGTATTAGAAATGAACATTTTATTTCCAGTTATTTAATTTGTCCAATTACTTTTGAGCTCCTGAAATAAAGGGATTGTGTTAAAAAAAATACTTTGGTTCCCTCACATTTTTATGCAATCTTTTTGTTCAATCCACTGAATTAAAGCTGAAAGTCTGCACTTCAACTGCATCGGAGTTGTTTCATTTAAAATTCATTATGGTAATGTACAGAACCAAAATTAGAAAAAAAGTTGTCTCTGTCCAAATATTTATGGACCAAACTGTATGTTTCCATCTTTAGAGTTATTTTCCAATTGTGTGACACTGCCAGTTTCCATATGGTTTTCTCCACATGCACATTTCAGTTCTGCATTGTCATTTTTCAGCCAGTGTTCAAAACCGACTTTGATTCAAATGCTGTTTGTATGACCTTCTTATTCATTTTTGATTCTTTTGTTTATGCTAAGATTGTTAGTCATTTACTTCCTATGTGTTTTGTCGTTCAGGGTCCTAATATGACCCTTTTTTTCCTTTATATTCTTTATTGTGTAGACTTAACCAACATGCCTCAAATCCCATACACTAACCACCCTGTGGTCAAATACACTACTCCATTTCAGCACTTTCTCTCCCTTTCCCTTCTTCATCTATAACTTCAGACAATTAGAGTAAAAGAATATATATCTAAAAAATCTACATTTTTAATTATGTATTGTAAGTAATAGATTTTATTATAACTACAAGCAAATAGAATGTGGCTTTCTAAACCAAGACCATAGAAGCTAATAATGCTAGATGTGTAGATTTGGGTGGCACAATAAGTTACTGTTGCATTTGATTCTTCCTGGTTGGCTCATCATCTACACAGGCCAAGGCAGCCTGCTTTTCTTCAGGTTATTGCCTTGTCTGATTTTGTCAGGATTCAACATGGCAGAGAGAACATAACTTTGCAAGCCTCTCACCTTATTGTCCTTCCTTGGCCATTCATCAATGGAACACCTGAAGCACAGTTCCCCACCTCAGGTAATTTTGTTTCTTGTCAGCATCCTTCAAACAAACAACCAAGAAAGGAAATAAGTCATTAATCAATAAAACTAACCCTCTCTGTCACAGGAAATCAACAATTCAGTCATAAAATACCGCATTCCTAAAGCTCTTGGGCAGAGAAAAAATGGTTTTTCCATTTCCTTGCTTTTAAAACATTATAACAAATAAAATGCTAGTTCTACAAACAAAGACATACAAAATATTTATCAACTTACTTGCAACATATCACTGCACCACATTCCACCTCTTGATAAATTTTGTACAATGTCTTTATGGTCATTATTAAACAGTCTTATTTCAACAGTCAGTTTCACATATTCTGTTTTGAGTTGCAGTAACTGATTTTCTTATTTTTACAATCTAGTAGTTCAAAATGAGACAAGTCCACTACTTAAACTGAACTAGCCCAATTCCATTTTAAGTCTATTTTGTACATTTTTTTTCTTTCACCTAAACTTGGTCCAGTGTCTGAATTTTAAGTAAATCACTGTCC
This sequence comes from Polypterus bichir lapradei, assembly GCA_026402145.1. Taxonomy (NCBI): domain Eukaryota; kingdom Metazoa; phylum Chordata; class Cladistia; order Polypteriformes; family Polypteridae; genus Polypterus; species Polypterus bichir. The sequence continues at coordinate 11,327,651 of JANRMT010062793.1, forward strand.
CATACTATTCATCAAAACATATGCAGGTATACTAATAGCTTCAAAATTTGAAAGGTAACATACCACAGGTGCCATTGCCAACCACCTATGCCCATGTGAGAGCAACAACCAACCCTTGTGGCCACTCTTCCCACATTTGGGTTGACTTAACTGTCTTTGGTACTATTTTACTCATGGTGCAACAGTTTTCTTCCACTGGCCTTTACCAGCATAAACTGGCATCACCATCATGAGACATCACAGCTATGCAACCCTTATCATTACACCAGTAGGCCGCCTGTAGAGTTGCTTGATCACCATATGCATACTGCTGTGCTAAACATCTTGGTTCAGAATTGGCCCACTGGTCACATGCTTGTTCCACAGCTGACAAATGCAGCAATTGCATTGTGCTAGAATACCCTTTACTGATATATTCTAGGTTCTATCACTCCCTCCCTGTCTATGCATCTATGTCAGTATGTATAAATCAAGAAAATTAACACCAGTCATACGTATTGACATGTGGCATAGGTAGTATACAAATACAGTACTGAATGTGTATGTAATTGTTAAGGTACACACTTAACTTACTTGTATTTAATGTTTAAAAAAAACACATAAAAATGCCACCCTGACCAAAGCACTGTCTGGGGTGTTTACCCTGTTGATGTCCCTAGATGCAACAATATTTTTTAATTTATTAAATAGGCAACATTGATCTCAAAATTTAATGCTTTAACTTTCCCAGACCTGTATAACAGTTGAATCAATATTAATCATTTACTGTTTCTCAATCTCCTTCTTTTGTTTATTTACAATGGTTCTTATTTTTTTTTTTTCTTCAGGTTCAGGTTAGAAACAGCTTTGCTCACTCTACCGGAAATTATTATGATGCATCTTTCTGCACACATTTTGCAGTAGCTGATGGCATCTTTTTCTCTTTGAGGCAAAGTTTCTCCTCACCTCAAATTTTTGTATCTCATCCCTTGTGTTATTCAAGGTTTCAGACAGCAATGCCTGTAAATGTTGACGGTTCCTCCTTTTCTTGCCTTTTTTCGTTATTCTAACAAAATATGAGTCTGGAGACATACTTTCTTTCATCACCATGGCAGGCCCCTTCCATGTCTTTTTGTTGTCCAGTTTGATAAGGACTGGATCTCCCTTTTGCAAAATGGGTAAGTCTCGTATTCCATGTCTTTTGAGGAAATAGTAAGCCTGTTGTTGTTTGGCCCTGTTTTTCCTCACAACAGCATATTCCTTTTCAGGCCATTTTAGCTTAAGGTTACATTCAGGGATTGGCAATGTCCTAATTTTCCATCCCATTAAAGGTTCTGTGGGGCTTATTCCTGTGGACATTGCTGGTGTTGCTTAGTATGTCAATAATTCTAAAAATAGATCTTCTTGTTGCAAGATATGCTTCACCATTTGAACAAGTCTGCACAGCGAGCCTGTTACCTTGTGCATGGTGGAAGCTGAAGGGTCTTTTCAGAATCATACTGGGTAATGAATAATGTCCAGGTCGGGCTTGTATACTGGGACTCATTTATCACTTACTATTTGACTAGGCACTCCAAATCTGGCAAAAGTGGTTGTCATTCTTTAAATTACTTTGTCCACAATAGTTGCTGGCAGATGGGGTATTTCAAGATAATGTGAATAATAATCCAATATTACAAGATAACTCCGCCTCCTGTCTGGAAGCAGTGTAGCAGTGACAGGTTCTTTCCTCTGTATTGGTTTTCTTCCCTACAAAACATACATGCCTCCACATGACGTTTAATATCAATGGATATTCCCTGTTACCATACTGCTGCCTTTGCACGCTCCCTGTACTTAGTCAGGTCTTGATGTCCACCATGTATACATTCTAGTATGTCATTTCTCATATTTCCAGGAACTACTCTACAGTTGTTAAAGGTGATAAAGCCATGATAGTGAATCTTTCACAGGATAAAAGTATTTTACCATTTCTGGTCTACATTTTAACAATTCTCGCCATCCTTCTGGAACATACTTTCTAACTAACTGTAACTGCTCATCACTCTTTGTAGCTTCATTTATTTCCAAGAGTTTGTTTTGTGATGCTGGTATGCATTTCATGAACGGGTTAACATAACAAGCTGGTTCCACTTCTGTATCGCATTCCCCCCCCCCCCCCCCAAGTCCTGTGGACTTCTTGAAAATCTATCTGCTATTTCTAGGGTCTGCCTGGTGCAAGCATATTTTACAACAGAAATGCATCAGTCATAGTAACAGTCATTGACATCTTACTGGCACCGCATTCAGATCTTTACTATTAATTAGTGCCATTAGCAGTTTGTGGACCATAATTAATTAGAATATAGTCATTCCTACAAGGTATTTTTTGAATCTCTTACATGACGACACTGCTGTTATGCACTCCTTTTCAATATGTTAGAATTTCTTTTCAACGTCTATTAACCTAAACAAACAATACGCTACTGGCTTCCAAACATCTCTGTGGTTCTAAGCTATAGCTACTTGCATCAGCTGACACAGCACTAGTTAACGCCGGGTCATAATGAACCAAGACGGGGGCCCTCATTCAGAGCCTCTTTCAGCCTCTGGAAGGATTGCATTTTGGTTGGGCCCAGGTCCATAATGTACTTAATTCCCTTTTATTAAATCTTAAAGTGTCCACATTAATTTAGTTTAAGTCCCACATTTTCATTTCTGTGTAGTACATTATGTAGATGTGAATCGTGCTGTGCCGCATCACATCGATAAAATATCACACCCCCATACACAAGAAGGCCCTTGGTAGTAGATATTACCAAGAACCCAATGGTCAATCTGGCTCCTGAGAACCTGTGTGGAGATGGAAGAACCTTTCAGAAGAACAACCATCATCGCAACACTAATCTGGGCTTTATGGCAGAGTTGCCAGAGAGCACACAAAAGCTTGCTTGGAGTTTGCAAAAAGGCCCCTAAAGGACTCTCGGATTGACAAAAACAAAATTTCTCTAATATAATTGAAGCCAATTATTTGGACTCAATATCTTATCAGCATGTTTGCAGGAAACCTGACACTGCTCATCATCTGCACAATTCCATTTCAATGGGTGAAGCATGGTGGTGGCAGCATCATGCTCTGGGGCTGTTTTTCAGCGGCATGGACTGGGAGATTACTCAGGTTTGTGGAGCTGAATGGAGCAAAGTACAGAGATATTCTTAATAACCATCTCCGGATCTGGACCTCAGACTTGGCCAAAGGTTCACCTGTTGTGACTTGAAGCACAAAGCAAAGATAACACAGCAGTGGCTTAGGGCCAATTTTGTGAATGAGTCCAGACTTGAACCCAATCAAACATCTCTGGAGAGACCTGAAAATAGCTGTCCACTATCTATCTCCATCTATCCTGAAAGAAATTGTGATCTGCCGAGAAGAATGACAGAAGAATGGCAAATCCAGGTTTGCGAAGCTTGTTGTAAAGGGTCAGAGCACTTGAGTCAATGTGATATTTCAGGTTTTTTTAAAAATAAATTTTGAAAAATGTCTAAAATTTTGTTTTCACTTTATTAGGTATTAAGTGTGGCTTAATGAGCGAAAAAAATGAATTTAAATGATTTAAACACACGACTGCAAGATAGAAAATTTGTACAAAAATTAAAGGGGTCTGAATACTTTCTACGCACTGTATATACTTAGAAATGGGGACAGCATTATTATTTCATAAAGTCACACATGTAGTCAGACCAGTATATGACATTTTACATTTGTTACTACCCTGTAAGATTCTGCAATCCACTGTCAAATTATCTGCTGTCAAAGAAAAACAATCTGTGCAGACAGCCACAATTGTAAATTATATAGCAGGGACGGTCTTAATATTTCATAAAGTCACAAGTGTAATCAGAACTATGTAAGACTTGGTGTGTATGTTACTGCTTACTTTTAGAGTAAGTCCAAAAGTTTACCTTTCTCATCTACTCTATTTCTTTTTGTATCATCCTATATTTATGTAATCTATTAAAATAGTAATCATACAGTAAACAAAGCAACTTGATAGTTACAAAAAGTCAGCCTGGCACATGGATTCACTCTTCACAAGGAAAAGGGAAATAGTTACTCTTGATTGAAAAGATTAACTGGAATAGTGTTTAAGAAGTAATGTGACGGACAATGCTGAAGTGTCAAGTAATGAAAGAGACTAGCTAAAATAGATTTATCTGTGCTGGTACTGTAATAAAGAACTTGAAAGACAAAAAACAAAAATCGTAGGGAAAGGTAATTATTAAATTATGGAAATATAGTCAGAAAGATGTTAAAAATATATATATCTCTAAAAATATATATATAAAAGAATTCTTTCTACAGGATATTGACATCCTGAAAGAACTTGCTTTAATAATGATGTAGCTGCAGCAAAATAGGAATCGTGTAATAGTTGTATAATTCCCATTCTAAGCAACAGGATATAGGAGGCATGGCAATAGCCATGGTCACAAGCAAGATGTGATAATGTGCATTTCTAAAGGTATGTTTGTGACAAACCGTAACCAACTCTTGAAAAAGCAGCCAGAAGGTGGTGCACTGGGGAAAGACAAAGCTCAAAAATACCTAATATTTGTAAATTTGGTCTCATCCGTTTCGGGAGATGGACGTCTGGGGAGGAACTCTGCTAGCAGTGGTGTTATTTTACCATTTTTTTTCTCTTGGGCAAAGAGAACTTGTTGATTCCAGAAAGTTCATTTGAACTGAGCATAGCCTTACTATCCCCACTGTCATCTACCCCCAGCGAGTCAGTGACACAGACTCCAACCAGGCTTGCTACTCTGCCCGCAGAGCATGGAGAAGACCGACATGAACAGTCTGAAATGAAGGTGATTACCGCAATGATTACCGCAATAACTACTACTCTCTTGGGGGAGATAAAGGATATAAGGAAAGATATAAACGACATAACCAAGACAAATGAGAAGCTGGTTCAGGATATTAAAGAAAAGAAGAAAAGTAATCGTGTTGAGGCAACCTTTAAAGGTATGCTAGAAAAGAAAAAATCAGGAAAATGGGAGTAAGTTTGAGAATAAATTTAGAGCACTTGGTGCTCAGCTTGAAGACGTTAAGCAATCATTCACAACTCGTATTGAAATAGTTGAACAATTGGCATCTAATGAAAAAGCAAAGGCTGCAAATTCCGAATGCAAAGTACTAGGAGACAGACAAGCTGCACTGTAAGACGGATACAAAATAATGTCAGAATCGAAGTTCTCCCTGAAAACCTTGAAAGCCCAAATCCTGTGAAATTCATAGTTGAACTGTTCTCTAAAATAATTGGAGAGGACTTTAAATCAGACACTGAGATGTCAGCAGCTTTTCGCATACGTGGATCGAATGCCTCAAAACCTAGAAGCTTCATTGTACATTTGACAAATTACAATCTAAACTAAATTTTATGTCACTTCTCAGACTGTTTAACAAGAGATTATGCTTGAAAATAACCACATTCATAATTGCTGTTTCTCACTCTCAATAGTTGCTAAACATGCCGCATTTTACAGCATTAAACAGCATTTACACAAAGCCGAAATCAGATAGAGCCTCTTATATCCTGCTAAACTGAGAGTGGATATTCAAGCCAAGTTCTGCATTTTTAGTTCTCAAGATGAAGCAGAAATAGAACTAAGAAAATTGATCCCGACACTTTTTGAAATGCAATCATGAGTCACATGGTGTCCTGGCAAGGCAAAGAAGATCTTACCTGCAATTTGGTCCATTTGTAATAAGACTTTTGCTGTAATTATACATTCTGTTTTCTTCTTGGCTATTTCTTTACATGTTAATTGCAATCATAGTTATGCATTTTTATTTATTTATTTATTTATTTTATTTTATTTTTTATTTATTTTTCTTTTCCTTCCCAAAGGGGACTGTTTAACAACATACTCTTGGCTTATTGTATTAGGATTGTATAATCATATGTTATTTTGCTTCTCCATGTGCACTGTTTAACATCATTCCCTGGGTTTAATCTTTCAGAACTGTTTAAAATTATATTCTAACGGTGCTTTCACACCTATAGTTCGATTGCTTTAGTCCGCACCAGTCAGAAAAATGTTACAAAGTAGTAAACAGACGTGGGTACGGTTTGCTTTCACATATTCCGAGTTCTAAACGAACCAAAATAGACCGCGAGGCCCATCGGCACCGGAAACAGACTATTTTCAGAAAATCGCGCCACTTTCAATAATCATGGAGGAACAGCTTTGCTTTGCGCTCATGGCGCTGGTCCTCGCGCACTACATTGTACGTGCAAATCATTATTTTCAGATAATTAATTTCGAACACGATTCGCGGCTGCGACTCCAAACCAGCTTCCTGGTTTATTCATCTTGCCGACGGCGCATTGCGCGCCACTTCAGGGAGAAGAGACGTGCCCTCCTCCTAAATGATCATTTTGTTATTAGCCGGCGATCTTCCTGCAGATCCATCAGGTAATCCGTTGGCCTATCAAAACAGCCCAGCCACACATTTTTCATCTTTAATGTGAATACAGAGAGGCATAGGCTTGTTATGAAATTGTCATACAAATGGCAAGTCTTGTCATGATACACATTCAAACGTGATATTGTGTATATTATCTATACAGTTCTCCAAATTGCATAGTGACATTGCATGACATTACCTAGGCTACTATAACAATGTTTTGAGAATTAATATTTGGCGAGATAAAGTCTATAACTGTACCAATGATTCCTTTGTCAATCAGGTAGTCTATGACTTTTTACTTAAATGATTATCAAAGTTAATGATTATCAAAACATAACAGATTCCCAATATTTTTTTCTGTTCTATAGGAGCATATGGGCATATGCACGGAGTGATTGCTGGTGGTCTCACATTCACTTTTCCAGAACTTTCCGTCTTGCTAAGTGCATCACGCACTTCTATATACTTCGCCTGAAGTTTTTTTGTCTTAATACGGCATTGTTCAACTGTCCGAGGATAGCCTTTCTCCCTTAGCTGCTTACTGAACAGCGCATAAATGCAGCTGTTTTTATGTGTCGTGGACAGTTGCTTTTGGATATGCTCATCTAACCATATATCTATGAGGCACTTAATTTCTTCGGCACTCCACGTTTTTCCACGGTTTGATTTCATCGCGAGTCGATAGCTTGAAAAATTTAATGAAGTCAACAGGAAGTGAAAAGAATTTTACCCACAACCCCGTATCTCTTATACCCAAAGTGCATTAAACTATACCATTTCGTCAGATTTGGTTTGGTTGCTTTCACACCAGACGAACCGTACCAAAGTAGAGCGGATAAAGCGGTCTGAGACCACCCCTTCAGGCAGGTCTCGGATCGATTGATTTGGTGCGCACCAAAGTACCGAGATTGCATTCGCATCAACGCAAATGAACCGAACCAAGGGACCAAACACGTTTGGTGCGCACCAAATGCTGTAGGTGTGAAAGCACCCTAGGTTTATAGTATTTGGACTGTTTTGCCTCTCTCTACTTTAATTGTTCTGTGCCACTGCTGGGGTTTGTTTTGTTTTGGACATGTTCTGTCTCTAGGTATGTCAGAGGACTGGGACTTCGTGAGTGTGATCTAGCCTCACGTGGGGAGGCAAATTGGGAGGGTAGGGAGGAAAAATGGAGGGGTGAAGGTCGAGAGAAAGAGAGCAATCAGTTTTTAATATATCCTTTTTACCCCCGCAATTGTAAGTGCCAACACAATAATAGGCTTGTAGCAATAACTCCTGGAAAAATTGGAAATTACGGTTAAAGCTAACTTATGTAATAATGTACTATATTCATTTAAGACCACAAAATGTAAACAAAAGCTCAAAAGCAATGTCTCTATGACCAAACAGTGAACTTTGTGAGCTGGAATGTCAAAGGTCTCAATCACGAAATAAAGAGAAAGAAAGTATTCTCTTACCTAATATGTCTAAATACCAAGATTTTTACAGAAGACCCACTTATTTAGCCAGGATCAGTTTTGGTTGCAAAGAGATTGGACTGCCCAAATATTCCACTTCAGCTATACAAAGAAAACTGGAGGTGTGGGAATTTTAATACATAGAACAATTTCATTGGTAGTATCAGATGTAGTATGTGATTCTGAAGGGTGATATGTGATCGTTTTGGGTAATTTATTTAACTGTAAAGTGATTTTGATAAAAAATATACGCACCCAATGTAGAGTCGTCATCCAAAATGTATTTGCATCCATTCCTAACGGGAACACCCATAAAATTACAATGGCTGGAGACTTTGTGTTTAAATCCAAACTTAGATAGGTCTTCAGCCACAGGGGCGATGACATCTAACACTGCAAAAACAAGTACACAGTTTGTAATTGATCATAACTTATCAGACCATTGGAGATTTCTAAATCCAAACTCAAGAGCATATTCCTTCTTCTCACCAGTACATCATTGTTACTCAAGAACTGATTATTTCTTTATATAGGTACCATGATCAAATCTTGCAAGTGCGACGCTATTGTTATCTCTGACCATGCCCTTCTGATCATGGAGCTCAAATCATTATGCCCCACTTACTTATCTCATAGTTAGCATCTTAACCCCCTGTTATTAGCCAATGAGAACTTCACAGAATTTATATCCAGAATTTATAGCTCATCAAATTCACAAGCAGGAAGTTTGCAATACAATACCAGTAATTACCGGCACAAACGGAGACAGAATCATTGACCTCAGAAATATAATGCACATATTTAAAGACTACTATAAGTTTTTCTATTCTACTCAGTTTAATGAAGGCAGGACACATTCTAATGGATTTTGTGATGCAATTCAGATACCACAACTAGATATTCAGCGCAGAGGAACTGGATAAACCTCTGACACTCTCAGAATTACTAGAAGCAGCAGGCCTTGATGTACACCCTACAGAATTTTATAAAAAATTTTCAATTAAGTTATCTCACCTTTTATTAGTAACATTTATAAAAGCCACAGACAATAAAATTTTACCTCAAACTTTTCACCAAGCATTAATTACCATGTTTCCTAAGAAAACTAAGGACTTATTACAATGTATATTATACACACCAATCTCACTTCTGAATAATAATGTTAAGATACTTTCCAAAGTTCTAGCTAGAAGGATTGAAAAAGTGCTTCCTTTGGTAATATCACAAGACCAAACCAGATTTTTTTTAAAGGCTGCCTGTTTAATATTAGATATTCATCCATAAAGTCCACCACCCCCGAGATCGTATTATCTCTGGATGCAGAAAAAGCTTTTGATATGGTTGAATGGGACTACCTATTGACTACACTGCACAAATTTCAGTTTGGCCTGAACATATGTGCATGGATCAGAATACTGTATACCAGTCCAGAAGCTTCAGTTTGTATCAACAACATTTGTTCAGACTACTTTAAACTAGAACTAATTCAAACTATTTCAAACTAGACAGTGGTACCAGACAAGGATTCCGCTTGTCACCACTGCCATTGAGCCATTGGCTGTGTACTTTCGAAATGGTTCTGAGGTAAAAGGGATTATCAGAGAAGAACTTGAACAGAAAATACTATATACTGTACTATACAGTACTATATTCTGTATATCAGATCCACAAAATGTTGTGCCTGCATTCCTAACAGCATTAACAGAATTTCTAAAGATATCTGGGCACAAAATTAATTTTAATAAAAGTCTGCTTTTCCCAGTGAATTCTCTAGCACATAATACTAGATTGGACACCTTCCCTTTTATCATCACAGATCAGTTTAAATACCTAGGGGTCAATATCACAAGTAAACCTAAAGCTCTTTTTCACCATAATTTTGCTGTCTGCATGGAAAAACTTAAACAAGGTGTGCATAGAAGGTCTACTATCCACCTCATTTTAGCAGGGAGAATTAACACTGTCAAGATGAACATCTTTCCTAATCTTATTTTTCTATTTCTATTTCAAAGCATCCCCATATACATTAACAAAACATTTTTTTTAAATTAGATTCAATCATAACCTCATTTATTTGGAATTCTAAACCTCTAGGCATCCAAAGGGTGACCCTACAATGACCTAAAGCAGAAAGTGGTGTGACTCTACCTAACTTTCAATTTTATTACCGGGCAGCAAATACACAAACAGATGAACACACACAGGCTTGGTCTGCAATAGAAATAAAATCCTGTAGTACTTCCTTATATTTTTCTTGCTTTGTGACCCAGTAAATACAAGGTATCATCAATATACTAGCAACCAAATTGTTCTTCATTCACTCAGAATATGGAAACAATATAGGAAGCACTTCAAAACAGAGAAGCTTTTATCTGTGACAGCTCTACAAGATAACCAGCTCTTTCCATCCTCTCAAACTTACACAGTCTTTAATGTTTGGGAAACGTACAAGATTAAATCACTTAGAGATTTGTACACAGATAATGTCTTTGTATCCTTAGAAAATTATACTCCAAATTTAGCTTCCAATCAACACAATTTTTCCACTATCTCTAAATCAGAAACTTTACTAAACAAGATCTGCCCAATTTTCCTCACCTCCCACCTATTTCTATTCCAGAAATATTGATCACTGTTCAGGACTCAGACAGCATCTCTATAATATATAAAACAGTCCCTTACTTTTAAAGATTCCAGAGTACAGTGGGAAAAGAATCTCTTACTCAACATTTCAGAAAAGGAGTGGAAAGCAGCCATGCACAGAATTTATTCTAGCTCCATATGCGCAAAGCATACAATTATTCAACTTAAAATCTTATTTCAAGCACATCTGTCTCATTTAAACTTGTCTAAAATGTTTCCAGGGCAAGCCTCATTGGGTCACACGTTTTGGGTATGGACCAAATTAACATCATTCTGGACCAAAATTTTGAAATGCCTATCAGACAGCCTTGGTATCACTAACCCATTAACAACTGTGTTTGGTGTACTCAGATGGGCTTAAAGTGGAGGACAAACAAACTGTAATTTCCTTAACTACACTATTAGTACACAGACTTATCTTGCTCAACTGGAAGAATCCTAACTCTCCTCTTTTAAGTTAGTGGGTAACTGATGTTATATTCTATTTGAAATTGGAAAAATCTAATTTTCACTTAGTGGATCTGTTCAAAACTTTTTAAAAACCTGGCAGGATCGAATCAATAACATTTTAGAATAAACTTTGATATTGGGGAATAGGATTCTCCTCCTTCTTTTGGATGGAATCCCCATCCATTCTCTGCATTGTAGGCTGAAGAGTTTTTACAAAATGTACCTGAGTGAAGGCTCAGTTAACCCTTGTTGCCAATCATTGATAGTCTGGAGGTGTTTAATGATATGACATAAGTCTGTTGTCAAGGGGATTCTTATAAAATATGTGGGAAGAAATGAGCATCGATAAGGCCATGAATTCACTCAGTGACTGAAATATTGTTCATAGTAAAACTCCCTTGGTGTTTTAATTATAGATTGGATTTCACTAGGCCTTCAAATGATCACTAGATATTGTATCATAACTTGAATTACTTTTCTATTACTAGGTATCTAGGTTTTATGAGAATTTGGCATCAGCTTCTTTGGTGTGCTTGGATGGCAATCTTCCAGTTTCCACCATCAATTATGTGTGTGATATTGCTCAAAAACATTCTGTTCCAGGTAATGCTCTGCCTTTACAGTTATACTTTATAAGAAGTTTTTTTTTTGCATGTTTTAATGAATAGTGTTGCTTATGGCTGTAATGTCAAAAGCAAGCCTTTTAAAATGCTGAAAATTCTTCAGCTTGCCTCATTTGAAAAAACCTCTGCAATGAAAACTTAAATACCTAGCATTTCACCCTTATCAAAACTAGTTTGTGTACATTTTGGTTACTTGGATTTGATAGGCACCACAGTGGTATAGAAGGTATTGCTGCTGCCACCTCGCAGTTCAAAGACCACAGCCATATTAAAATGTTCTTTTAGTACCTGTGTATGTTTTCTATTGGTGCACCAGGTTTGTTCCTCATTTTTTAACTGATACCCTTAAATAAGTATGAGAGTGAGGTGCACAGACATGGAGAAGTATCTCATCCTGGGTTGGCTCATGTCTTGCTCCCAAAGCTGTTGGGATAGATTTGAGCTACTGATTGTGTAATAAAAAATGAGTTAAAAAAGAAAAAGAATGACTATCTGAATCAGAAAAAGGAATATTAAAGAAAAACTTTTTTATGATGATCTATCATGTTGAAGTATTTTAATTCACACGTTTGCCATCAGAAAATGGAATAAAAAAAAACTATTTTTATGTTTTATAATGTAAACATTTGTTAATTGACATTTTTCTATTTATTTATGCATTTATTTATATGAGTGTATGTGTCTTTGTTTGCACTGTATCACTGCCGCTATTCTGAGGAGTCATTTAAACAAGAACTTCAGTGTACTACGTAACTAGGACATTTGAAACTGAACTTGAAATGGAAAAGGACAGGTGGGAGCATTGCATCCTGAAAAAATGCTTTCTGAAGAAGTTTTGTTAATTTTGTTAGGTTTTATTTCATTTTAGATGTCAAAAAATTTTTCTATTCTTTTATTTATGTATAATTTTGTTAAAAATATACAAAAAATCTAAACCTGTCAAAATGATTTTTCCAGTGTGGTATGAGCCAACAGACCCTAAAAGAGCCTGCAAACCTTTCCTGTCTGACAGCTGGAAATGTCTAACATTTATTTCACCTAATTTGTCTGAACTTTATGCAATTAACCAGGCATTAGGTCTTCCTGTTTCATCAGGTATGTTTAAGAACACACTTCTGTGTATTTTTATAGGGGGGACTGAAATTATTTGTAGAGATATTTATTACACTATATGGTATTTGATATATTTTGTTTCCTCTTTTTATATATATATAAATTTCAGCACTTCCTACTTCATTGGATGAAATCCTTAATAGTGCAGCCACATTGTCCCGCCCTCTACTAGAATATTTAAAGTGTGTGATAGTGACACTGGGTGCTCAGGGAGTCCTTTTGTGTGGGAGGTCCAAAGATGGAACCATTTGCCTCCAACCTAGAAAAGACAACATGGTAAGTAAGCCCGATGCTCATTATGGGTTGTGACAGTGTGACAAGGGTATTATGAGTTTAACTTAAAATCCTGACATTACATTTCCAGATTGTACTCTGTCTCATTGTGCAATTTGAAAAAGTCAATTACAATATTTTTGTTCCAGATATACTAGAGTATGTATCAATAACAGCATTCATTTTGTAACAGTGTTTACAGCAGAAATGTTTTGCAATGAATAATAAAATCTACCCATTCATCTTGTAATTTGCTTAATTACAAGAGCTGGAAACCATTTCATATTGAAAAATCTATTATCCATTTCAGGGTCATCCAATCATAGTCAAACGTAAGTCAGGAATTAAACTTGGACAGGACTTTAGTCTTTTGCTTTACACATTCACTTATATACCCGTACTCCATCAAACTGCACCAATTTAGAGTCACCAGTAAACCAAGCACCTATCTTTTACTTCTTAAGCATGGGGAGAAAGTCCACATGAGCACTGACTGTGCCTGAAGAGCTTTGGGCAGCAGCAAAACTCACTGCACCATCTTTCTGCTGACATAAAAAATGGAAATTGTTAGAAGTGAATTAAAAAACAAAAGTTTATTTTAAATTTAGTACCAGAAAATGGTACAATAGAGAAGAGAATTCCTAGATTTGGTATTTTTGTGTGACCTTTGCATATGGTCATGTTGATTTCCTTCTGAGACTCCCTACACTTGGGGCTCCTAAGTTCAATTCTGGGCTACCACTGTGACTGTGGGTTTTCAAACCAACCAATTTCACGGTTCAGCCTTACTTCTAAATTAATCCAATTGTTTAATTAGTCTTTTTCTTCTCTTATTTTGCATGTAGAAATATGTGCTAATATACAGTGTTTACATGTAAATAAAATTCTGAAATTTGCATTTTTTGCCATATCTTTAATTGTTTATTTTTCTTCACTGTATTATTTTTAATTCACCTTCTCTGTGGTGTTTACTCCCTTAATTGTGATTAAATACCAACGATGATTGATGAGCAGTAATCAAATGACATGAATGTTAAAGGGGAGCAGCTACTACTTTAGCATATAACTAGCAAAATACCCGCGCTTCGCAGCGGCGAAGTACTGCCTTAAAATTTTTATTAAGAAGAAAATTAAATCTTTTTAAACTGAGGGAAAATATACCAATAATTATTTGTTAAGGATCTCTTTGTATACCACATTGTCATTTTGGCCCTCTGGTTGTAATATGACCAAGCTGTGCGCTGAACTTACTCTTGAGCATGCAACGTACAGTTGGCCATGTGAAAAGTAATCTTGTTTCAAATCTCACAGCTTGGATTGCTGCTGTCACAATCGGTTTGAGTTTCATGGTTTGTTTCAATTACGACAGTATTTGCAGGACTTGTGTTGAAGTGGCATTCAGCATTTATCAAGTGTTGTAAGCATACAACCAGTTTTATCGATAATTTCACATCCAGCTTTTGAGAGTTTAAACATTCATAAACATCAAAGTGTCCATTACTGAAATCGTCACCTGTGAATCTAAGATGTTTAAGAGACATTGGCGGTTGTCGAAAGGTGTAAAATATTTGGCCATTTCGGTACACTTGAAAGCGACAACCGAACAATTCAGCGGCAGCCATCAACTCACATGCAGAACCATAGGTGAAGGGCTTAAGCATTTCACTCCTATAGTGCTCCTGTGTAGTATAATTATCTCCTGTACCGTCATCAGTCCACACCTTGAACCCGGCCCAAGTCATTCAATACATAAGACACAATGTTCCTCCGATATCAAGAGTGAGCCTGATATGGCCGTGCAATATGTGACAAAGAGAATGGAAAAGGTAGGTGCCATCTCCGGGCATGGAAACCACTCGGTAAGTGACAGTTCTTTGATCGATGGTGATCACCTCGACAGACATGTTAATAGGGGTATGGTTGGAACGATAAAGGAAATGGGTACCTGAACAATGTAAAGTAAGTCTAAAATACCTACACAATAACTATAATCGTAATAAACGAACAATAAAACAGCAGAGAAGCCGTGGATTAAATAAAAAGGCTGTAGTTATCAGCAGGGAGACGTGAATCCCGTGGCGAAGCAAGGAAGGGAATGTAGAGACCGGAGCGACAGACGGCCCTATATAGGCAGGCAGCCAACAACGTGGGAGGTGTTGGGATGGAGGACCCAACGCCGCCTCACACGGTGACCGAACTGCAGGCTATGGACGTATATATGTACGTAAGTAGGATTCAGTTAACGATGGGAACCCGCGTACCAAATTTCTTGAAGATGGGCCCATAAGTAACAAAGACCGTTGGAAAGTTCAATATGGCGGCTGACAGTGGCGTCATACCACTGAAATAAGTACGTACATCAGTTTCGGTTAGCACAGGGAAGACGCCTACCAAATTTCGTGAAGATGGGGCCATAAATAAGAAAGTTCAACATGGCAGACATTGTTGACCGTTATGACCGTTACGCGTAGAATTTCGAAATGAACCCTGCTTAACTTTTGCAAGTAAGCTGTAAGGAATGAGCCTGCCAAATTTCAGCCTTCTACCTACACAGTAAGTTGGAGAATTAGTGACGTTGGAAAGTTCAATATGGCGGCCGACAGTGGCGTCATACTACGGAAATAAGTACGTACATCGGTTTCGGTTAGCGCAGGGAAGCCGCCTACCAAATTTCGTGAAGATTGGGTCAGCCCTCTACCTACACAGGAAGTTGGAGAATTAGTGATGAGTGAGTGAGTCAGTGAGCGAGTGAGTGAGTCAGTCAGTCAGTGAGGGCTTTGCCTTTTATTAGTATAGATTCACTTGTGAGCTAATTATTAAGGAAATACTTAAATGACCAGGACAAAAAAAGGAAAATCTTTAAAACCATGAAAAACAGCAAAAATTAATGTCACACACAAATGCATGCTACATTCCTGTGCAAATATAGCAATACAACTTTGTCATTTCTGAATTGATGCAAAAAGGGAAGGAAACAGGGAAATAACAGATTATTTAATATAGGCAGAGTCCAGCTGAAAGCAGGAAGTGGTTGGGATGAACAGTGGTAGTTAAGGTGGTCTGTGGGACTGAACTTAGTTTTCAATAAATAGCACTCAAATGAATGTAACATTGCTGTAGCAGCTCCGCTTAGCATTCAGTGTCATTTGAACCCATGTTTGCACTGCTCATCACTAATTTTAGTTATTTGGATAAAATTAAGAGAGTAACTGGCACAGAAATAAGGTGAATTGAAATAAAAATGGTAGTTACCATTTAAAGATATGGCAAAAATTCCAATTTCTGAATTTTGTTTATGTGTAAATATACTAGTACATGTATCTAAATGCAAAAAAGAGCAGAAGAATACTAATTAAACAATTAGACTATTTAGAAGACTGAAACATTTATTTGTGAAACTGGTCGGAATGAAAACTCGGCAGCCTCAGTGGTATCCCAGGACTGAACTTGGGAGCCCCTGCCCTATAGAATATGCTTCCATGCCTAAAACACTTGCTCAGATCCATCGCAATTCTTTGTCATGCAAAACAAGCCACGTTTCTTAAATGCAGTGAGCATAGTTTCTGTCACAATTTAGTCCAATATTTTATTTTTTGCACCTCTTTATTTTTCCTGTGTCTTGCAGTGATGGTGTCATTACTTCGCAATATTGGAATTTTGATTTCCATGACATCACACATAACAGGGTGGTGCTCTATGTATATCCATGAATGCAAGTTACATCAAGGGGGAGTGGTCATATGGGGTTGGAAGCCATTTTATCTAAGAGTCATGCACTTTATTGTTTGAAACACTGTTTCAAAGAGAAGATCTTTTGTGTAGCCTGAGATATCTAGTTTCTCAAACAATTTTTGAGAAGTTTTGAGTGTTACTTATTTTTGTTATGAGCTTGTCTTTTACTATTATTTTGGTTTTTGACTTCTTAGACTGGTGGTTGTGAAACCTAGTGTTGTGGACCCCTTCTAGCTGCAGGTTTTGTTCCTACCAATGTCACAATCAGTGAATCATATTACTTTTAATTGAGCTTGTTGTTTAATTACATGTTCTTTTTTCCCTTATCTTATTCATATGCATTCAGAATATCACAGTTTGTAATTTTACAATTACAAGTCATTTAGAAGTACTGTATTTGTATTTTTGCTTTAGCTTTAAAGGCATAACTTTCTTTTGTTGTTTTTAAATAAGTTGACTTTTTTGATCCCTTAATTGTTTCCTAACAATGACAAAAAGAGCAGACACGCAGGCAAATGACAATAAAAGCTGAAAGGCTGCAAATGTCACGTTGATTAGTAAATAATGAATTAAATAACCAGAACACTCAACAGAATGAAAATCATGATGATGGTAAAAATCTTAAGAACCAAGGTAAAAAAAAAAAACACTGATTTATCTCTATGAAATAGTTGCTTGACACAATCTAATAAAAATCTTAGTTTTGTAATTTCTACATTGACACCAAAACATAGAAGGTAGGACATAACAGCCTGCATAGTTATGCTAGGGGTCCACTTAAAAGGAAAAGTTGGTTGGAATAAAAACCTGCAGGGTCCCCAGACTAGGTTTGAGAATCGCTGGCTTAGAGCTTGTGTCTTGACTATTATTTTTGATTTGCCTCTCTGTCACTCTAGTAAATACAATTAATTGTTCAGTCTACTTTTATGAATGATGAAAGTGAGTCATTAAACCTCACGTTTAAATATAAAAGACGTATAAAGGGCATGGCTTATTTCATACCCTAATAGTTGCTTTAACTGTTGCAGCAGCGATACTTAAAACAGGCTTCTTGATGGCATTAACATCATTGGGATGAAAAAATGGATTGTAAGTTCAAAACACAGACTCACCATATACACAGCTAATTAATGACTGTCAAGTGTGAAGGACTATTCTTTAATTGCTACTGCACACCTCTGCCTCAGGAAGGAGAAACCAACAGAGGCAGATCAAGAATAAAACTAAGCTTAAGCTTCAGGGCCCCGAATCCTGGAGGGTCCCCAGAAGCAACTTTATGTCACATTGCTTAAAAATTTTGGGTGTCTCCTGTATGAGAACAGTTTTTTAACACTAGGGGACTTTGCCCCCTGCTCGCTTCGCTCGCCAACCCCCGTTTTTACGGCGACACACTTTTAAGATTTTTTTTTTTCTTTTGAATTGTTGCTATTTCATTAGTTTCACTTTTATTTCAGAACTTCTGTAAAAACAATATTTGGAATCTTTCGAGTCCCAATGTGCTGAATCTTTTTAATGAGGTCAATGAGACATGTGTTTAATGACTTTATACCATAATTCAGGATAGGTTTCTTTAATTGGAATTTCAGTACAGACAAAATAATCTACATCATCAGCAGTTAATAATTTTTTTTGCAAAATAACCAATAAATGCATGTGAGGTAAATTCCATTTTTGAAATTCTCTTGACTTAAACTTCAAAGCCTTACAATATTTATATACTTCTGACATATCACCTATGTCCATATATTTTCTTTTTGCCTTTTCGTTATTTCTCCAAGTGATAATTTCTTTCTTTGTGCTAATGTGATGTTTACTTTCTTTTTTTGGCACTGTCATTTTTTTCTGCTTTTATATTCTGTATCTTGCTCTGCATGTGTTTCGCGCCTATGCTTTTTTTGAGTCTTTTGAATTCCAGTTTTCATTATCTCTAACCTGCTTTGCATGTGTTTGGCCCCATTATTTTTTAACCTCTTTATGACGTTTTACTTTGTTTTCTACTCTGTCTTTTATTTTTTACCTTGCTTTATCCTGCTTTTGTTTCAATGACACCTGGTCAGTGGTGATTATTTTCCCTTTTTCAAGTAATAATTTCCATTTGTTTGTGTTACTACAATCTTTACTTTCTTCTTTTTATACTTTCTAATTTTCCTACTTTCATATTCTTTAACTTTCTCCACATGTGTATCGCGCCAATGTTTTTTTTTTGAGCCTTTCGAATTCCACTGCTTTCATAATCTCTAACCTGCTTTGCATGTCTATAGCGCCAACGTCCAGTTTGGATGTGTTTTTTTTTTCAGTTCAAGTTGTTCTGTGCTTATAATTACTTTCCTTATTTCCTGAATTTGCACCTAGATTATTTCTTTTTCTTTTTTGTCTCTCCAACGCTTTTGAGTCTCTTTTCTCCGTGCTGCTTTTTTCTTTGCTTAGTCATCTACGTTTCACTTATAATGTGTTGTCCTAATACGCTTTATATGCGCTAAGTGCCCTGGATCTGTGTGTGCTCAAAGCCAAACCACGACTGAGTGTGTTGCTACCCATGCTCTTATTTGATATTGGTTGTAAGTATAGTGTGTCTTGCAAGAATCTAACATTCTACGTCATTGCGAGACGGTCCTGGGTCAATCAATCTCTTGGCACAAAGTCTCATGTTTAAGGTCTCCGCGAGACGCTCCGTGGCCAATCTCTTTAGTCTCGCGGGTCTTTTAAGTGTCTTCCATGATCTTAACGTGAAGATCACGTCTCGTCGCCATACTGTTTCTCTCCAGGATTTTTTTTTTTATAATAGAGAGATAATAATATAGTATAATTCAATACAAAATAATTGTTAAAATAAATATGTAAAGGTTATTAAAGTATCAAAAAAAATTAAATTTGTGGTGATCTGTTGTGGAACAGCAGTGTAGAAGACCTTGTTGCTAGTTGTGAAAGGGGCTGCATAAAAATTCAAGTACCAGAGTACCAAAAATGTAGATCCGCCACTAGGAAAAAAGCATCACGGTAAATGTAGAATTGTCAGTCAATTTTATAGCAGGTCTGGGATGTTCCTGAGTGTGTCCTGTTCATGGTATACTGTTGCTTTCTCAAATTTGACTTAGAAAAAGTAAAATAAGGCAGTACTACTTAGATTGATAGATAGCTTTGTATGGCTTCAAAAGTTAAACTGACATTTAACAGAAATACTGACTGGTAAAAAAAGAAATGATTTGTCTTTAAATAACAAGATAGATTTCTTTCTCTTTCTTTCTTTCGCTCTCTGTGTCTCTCTCAACTTATCAGTTTTTTTGCAATTTATCATTATTTTCAAATGTTTTTGTATTTATTGATCAATAAATAAAAAAAATGTAAAATTTCATTTTATTGTTTCTGTTTGTTCTCCCTTATAGGTGGACAGACTTTGTAGTATCCATTATTCAGCCATACCTGTACCATCCAAGAATATAATCAATGTGTCAGGAGCTGGGGATAGGTAAGATGTCCATATGAGAAACATTACGATCCATGTTGCCATGCAGGCAAAGATTTCAGTGCTAGCTTTGACTCTGCGTTGTTGAGGGCATTTTAAGCCCATTTACACACATTGTTTTCTAATCCTTACACATAATGTATATTGTACAAGTAGCACAATAAAAGGGAATGCTTAAATCACACATTGGATCTCGATGAACAAAATATTCAAGTGGAAAATCTTTACTGAATAATACTGTGTAATTGGTTGAGAATAAAATGATATAATAAAGGCCAATAGAAACCAAAATCAGCCCTTTGAGGGCTGGATTCAACATCACATTGAAAATCAAAGTCAAATATTAAAATCATAGGCCAATCCAACTTGCATTAATATCACCACAGGAAACTCATAATGTGACTAAGTAGTGTGTACGGCCCCCACATGCCTATATGCACTCCCGGCAACATCTGGGCATGCTCCTGTTGAGATGGCAGATGATGTCCCTGGGGATCTCATCCCAGATCTGGATCAGGGCATCAGTAAGTTCCTGGACAGTCTGTGCCTCTACTTGGCGGTGTTGGATATATCGATACATAACGTCCCTGAAGTTTTTGATTGAATACAGGCCTGGGTAACGTGCAGGCCAGTTAATGTAATCAATGCCTTTGTCATCCAGGAACTGCCTACATACTCTTGCCATATGACGCCAGGCCTTGTACTCCACCAGAAGGAATCCAGGGCCCACTGCATCAGAGTAATGTCTGGCAGTGGTTCTGAGAATTTCATTCCTTTACCTAGCAGTAGTCAGGGTACTGTTCCCTAGCATGTGGAGGTCTGTGAGATCCTCCAAGGATATGCCTCCCCAGACCATCACTGACCCACCACCAAACTGGTCATGCTGGATGATGTTGCAGGCTGCATAACATTTACCTTGGTGTCTCTAGGCTCTGTCACATGTGCTCAGTGTGAACCTGCTCTCATCTGTGAAGAGAACAGGGCACCAATGGCAGAGACTGCCAATTATGGTAATCTCTGGTGAATGCCAATCGAGCTGCATGGGGGTGTGAACACAGGATATCAGGATGATATGAGGATATCAGGCCCTCAGTTTGTTTCTGACAGTATGCTCAGAAATATGCACAACAGTAGCCAGCTGAATGTCATTTTGTAGAGCTCTGGCAGTGCTTCTCCTGTTCCTCCTCACACATGGGATAAGATACTGGTCCTGTTGCTGGGTGGATGCCATTATATCGGCATGTATCCTGGTATCTTCTTTATGTGCTTGAGACGGTGCTGGGAGACACAGCAAACCTTTGTGTGATGGCACATATGGATTTGCCATCCTGGAGGAGCTGAACTACCTGTGTAACCTAAATCCGCTGCAGGTAATGCCTCGTGCTAGCAGCAGTGACAAGGACACTAGCAAAATGCAAAACTAGAAGAAGAATCAGTCAGGAAGGATAAGGAAAGAGCAATTATCCGTGGCCACCACCTGTGAAACCATTCCCTTTTTGGGGTTGTCTTACTGTTGCCCCTTCGGGGCACTTGTTGTCACTTTAATATGCATCAAAGCAGGTCAAGTTTATTCATAATTGCTTATGCTTTTTAAATGAATAGATTGATATCCCTGAAGATTAACTAATTCTATGTTAGACTGTGATGATTAAGTATTCCCTTAATTTTTGAGCAGTGTATTTTTCAATGCATAGCAAAAACTAAAAGGGGAATCGTAGTTCTTTTAAAACCATGAAAGGTTCTGATCTTTTGAGTTTTGTGTTACTTTAAAATGTAAATACTGACAATATCTGAAGACAATGACCAGCTTATTACTTGCTGCCACTTATTAATTCATAACTTAAACAAACTGTTGTTTATGTCTAGACAATTCAAGTTGTTTTGGATCAGCCATCTTATTTATTTTGTCATTAATCATCAATCATTTTTCCATTTTCTGCTCTCACATCCGTCCTTACTTAATAATAGTGAAATATTGAAGGGAAAAGCCAGTGTTTCGACAATGTGTTGTCAGTAATTACACCAAACTAAACTACTGAAATTCAATCTGACTTACTTCCTCATTCCAGCCTTTTTATTCTCATGGTGAAACTAATACATACAGTCTGCTGTTTTTTACCATCATTTTCGACCAATGACCTGTGTGTTATGTTAATAGATACGGTAACTGTAAATAGGCTGAAGGGAATGAATAGGAGTGTGCATGAGTGTCATTTATAATGGACTGGCACCCTTTATCAAGCTGGTTTCAGCCTTGCTCACAATTCTAGCTGTGCTCACTTTAGGCCATTATAACTCTATGATTGTATTAAGTAGGTTCAGAAATAAATGACTAACTAGCCGACGCCCACTGTAGCATATGGAGGTGTAAGAATAGGAACAGAAAACGGTGAGAAAGGAATTCAGAAATCAAGAAGAAAGAAATACTTCTTAAAAGACGCAGTTGTGAATAGGTGTTTTGCTGGAGACGACAGATAATGAGTCAAAAGATCTAACCCTAGAAAAAGCCACATACAACTGACCGTGGCTGAAGACTGGTTGTTGTAGATTAACGCAAATCTTTGCAAACGTTTGTCCTTGGGACTTGTTGATAGTCATGGAGAAGGTGAGTCTGATTGGAAATTTTGTGCGTTTAAATTTAAAAGGAAGATTGGTGTCGGAAGGAAGGAGAGAGATTCTGAGAATGAAGATTGTTTCAGAATTTTGGATAGCGATCAGTTTGCACTCAATAATATTTGTATGTATTCGGGTAACGATGAGGCTTGTTCCGTTGCAAAGAGCTTTTGATGGCATAATATTTCGGAGGAGCATAACTACGGCTCCCACCTTCAGATGAAGGATATGGGGAGGCATGCCAGTTGGTGTGAGTTTGTGTAAAAACTCCTGTGGGTACGTTAGTTGATCATTAGGATCGTCACTGACCACTGTATCTACATTCTTGAAGGTCACTTTTTCACTCTGCATAAGATCAAGAACTTTGTTGTTCAGATGACGTTGTACAAAAACCCATCGACAGAGAAGATACTGTCGTTCACTTTATAACAAAGGCTTAGGAAACAACCGCTGCAGTATAACGAAAATAGCAAGGAGCGAAACCAATGGCAATGGTCGAGAGAGTACCTTCCTGTAGCAGGCTACGGAAAAGACTCCCAGGCACACACATGGCCGAAGTGAAAGGTCACGCAGTCAGGCTAGATATAGGGCGGTGACGTGACACCAATGGGGTCGTGAGAGAGTAGCGGGGAACGCGGTAGTCCGAAGGAGGAATAGGAATCGAGAAAATCGGCGTGGGGGTGTATGGGAGGCCGCAGGCAGCGTGGGGAAGGGTTTGGAAGAGGAGGAATAGGATTTGAGAAATGCCGTGTGGGCTGTGTGTCGGGGGGATCGAGTTTGAAGAGGAAGCAGGACGAACCAGAAGAGAAATATACATAAGAAATTATTAATAGTTATTTTTAAGTCAAAATTACTATACAATCTGTAACGGCTGACCCCTTACCCAGCCGGCAGCTACACTACCCAGAACTGTGGCCCGGATAAATTCCTGAGATGAATCTACATATACCAAGCCGTACCTCTAACAAATAATATTTTCCCCTCAATCGACGGTTTACACAAGAACGCAAAAAGCAGGTTTGTCAAATAAGTGAATAAATACATTAAATGGAACACAACAACAAAACACTACTGCACATTCCCCATGAAAAAAAAATATATATATGTATATCCTCCACCAAAGCAGCAATGTGAAAACACCATATATGCAATAGCAAACCCTCCCTTGCCCTTGTAAGGTATAACACACACAACACAAATAACAATGAATGAATACGGAAATGACAATGATTGTGAACTTGAGTCTGGGTATATTACTATCCTGAATACAGATGATTGGTCAACAAAGAATGGATGTGTTTGAATCTCCTAAAAAAATGGAACAACCTCACCGTGTATCCTCGGCGTGTGGTAGATAATGAAGTCCAACCCCGGGGTCTCTGGCGATAATTGAACTGAAGTAAATTCAGCGGAATGAAAAACAAGCTGGATACAAAAGCGCGATATGAAAAACAGCTGGTAATGGTGGTTCGTTGTCGTAAAAATGAAATCTCTGTCTTTCTCCTTCCTCCCCTTTCTTTTCCCTCCTGATTGTTTAAATAGTAAAGAGCCGGATGTAATTGATTGTGAACAGGTGCTTTCCATCTTGGGGCTACGGTCTCTCTCCATCATCCATCCCATCTGTATTTACGGGGACAACATTCACTGACGCACACATTATAAACAGCAAATGGGACAATGGAAACAAAACACACTCAGCACAAATATTGAAAACACTATTACTATGTAGCCCCGCTACACATCAATCTTGCTTGTAAACAGAAAATATTACTTAACAATCCTCACTTACCTAATAAATACACAACTAAGCAAAGATATTGAAGCAACAAATATTCTCATTTACAAGAGGGGTTATTATCCAGCAGGTAACAGAAACTCAAGAAGCTAGAAAACAGAGAAAGTGTAAAGTTAACAAGACTAATCAGTAATCTGAATGATGATCCATTCTTTAACATTATCCTGAAAAACTGTCTTTGAAAAGAGACATTCTATTTGACTCTGTGTAGGACAAATACACAGGTTTCATTGTCACTGCTGACCCAGGGTGCTATGAGGAACAGCTCAACAAACAAAACCAAGAAGAAGAAATCTTTGGTCCTTGTTAAAAGAAATCAGCGGATCACTGGCCCTCTGCAAAAAACCTCAAGAAAGTAAACTACAGTAAATAATATTTTTATATAAATGCGATAAACAAAAATAAATGTTTTTGCTTTTTAAATATTTGTAGTTTTACCCATTCTATATGAATGTTAGAAGTAATCAAACCAATGCAAAAATCCATTGGGGAACCAATACAAATTATTTTATTTAGCTTATAAGATGATCACAAACTGCAGACAAATAAATAATTATTAAAGTTGAAAATATGATTTAACTTAAAATATTGATTCCAAAGTAGACAGCCAGGGAATGTAATAATAAATAGTGTTTTAGACTGAAAATATATCTTAAATGAAAGCAGTAATATGTGCATTTTTGCAAAGAGAATTTTTCTTTAAATTAAATCAGTTGTAATAGCATAGACAAACCAGTGTATTAAATTTAACAGATAGAATCTCTGGTATCATAAAGTATAAATAATATTGGCTTTCTTAACTTCAGAAAATTGTGATTTCCACAAACTTTACAACTACCAAAAGACTACAAGTGTACACCTTATAACAGCTTATGAAGCCAAGAGACATGGTAACAACATTAATATGATTACACTTAGCTTATGTAAGAGAGTTGTGAACACACATCTGCAATACTGTGAGCAGTTTTGATTCTTTTTGTACAAGAAGGACATAACCAGTAGCTATGTGATAAAAGGTCCATGGCAAAGCACACTTTTCATAAATAATCGAGAGTTTTGGAATGTGCAGGCTCAGAGCGGGTTTAGGTACACATGCCACTCCGAGTCTGAGTGGGGTGCTTGGCTGATCGCTTATTTACATGCAAATGCTAGTGGGTCAGTCAAGTGTTTCATTCACACCTTGGAGCAAGTGGAAGACAGCACCTGCACCATATCTGGGCTATAAAGGGAGCATGCACGGAGGAATTGAGGTGAATCAAAAATGGGATCAAAAAGAAAAGAAAGCATGATAGAGAAAAGAAGGAATGGAGATTAAGGATGTGCGAAAGAGGCAGGATGGTGAGGGGCCCACGCTGTAAGGAGTGGAGGCAGGTGGTCAGGAGTATGCCCCATGGAAATGAGTGGTGGGCCTGCACTCAAGAATAGGGCTGAAGGAGGGGCGCTCCTTTGAGCAACACAGGGGAATAGGAGAGGCCCTGTCGTGTAGCATCTCCCAGGTAGATGCCAACGGACTGCATGTGGAAGACATGAATGGGGTTAGTAGGGGATTAATGGATGACTGTACCTGTCGGTGGTCTTCTTTTCATTGTGCAAGGTCCTGATGAGATAAGCTGAGGAGAAGCCAGTTTTTAGAAAGAGGCACTGGTGCTCTTGACTATTTTAAAAGAAGAATCTGCCTGAAATTTTAACCTAGTTTTTATTGGATTATTTACAGATTTTTAACCTCCACCATGTGCATTATTTTATTGTCATTTAAAGTTCTTATTCTTTTAATGTCCTGTTTTTAGAAAGGGGGCTTGGACCTTGTTTTAGTGTGGGGTTTGTTTTTAGTGCTTTTATTGTTTCAGTGCAATGTTAGGGCCATGCTACAGACCTGGGCCACCAGTTGCAGTGGCTTGACTGGAGTGTGGAGCCTTTCTATGCAAGTGGAGGCTTATGGGGGATGGAATGTGAGATAGTGAGTTTCTGGCACATGCATTTTAAATAAATAAATAATGTGCTCACGTTTTCAGGTAGGGCATAGGTAATGTGGTGGAGCAACTCCAGAGGCAGATTTGGGGTGGGCGATCTTGCATCCACATGCTCACGTGTGATTGACCAGTTCCCTTATTAGCACTGGAACCATGATTGCTGCACCTGCATCCCACAGTGTTTTAAAGAGAATTGAAGGCTAGAAGAACAAAACAAGAGAACCATGAGTGAGCGCAGTATTAAGTGCCTCAGCCAGTTTAAAAAAGGAGAGGCAGAGCGGCCATTAGCCTTGCGGTGGAGCGTGTGATTGGTGCTCCATGCGGTGAATCATTACCTTCTGATTTATTAAAAGAGTGGGTATGATAGTGGGATGTGGAGTCCTCCTCAGGGATCCACTGGACACCAGAAGAGTGTGAGGAAAGATGGGAGGACAGCTGACACTGATCAGTCTGGCAGACGCTGGTGTCTTTGATGGCTGGGCAAACCATTGGGTGAGCAGGGAAGACAGGAGAGAGGAAGGGTTCAATTCAAACAATGGAAGAAGAGTAAGAACCTGATAACTGTATTATTTCATTTTGGTTTTATCTTTGGATTAGTTATTAAATTTTAACTCATGGACTGTCACTTGGATTTTATGGATTATTTATTTATGGAAGATATGTTGATGCACTGTACTTTCGACACGTTGTTTGGTTTTTAAAAAAAGCACTGAATCACTTTATACCAACCCCTTGCTGACTGTGTGTGTTGTCATTTGCCCAGCTCATACTCGGTATGTTATCAGCAGTTCTGCATTCAGGAGGCTCCCTGAAGCAACCAGGGAATGGTAGAAGTGGGATGAGCGAGTGGCAATGAGCAAAGAAGAGGGGAAGAAGAAACAACAAGTAGGACTGGTGCCCAAGATTACTTTTTTTTAAAGGGAGTATTTATTTATTGACTATCTGGAAACCAACTGCGCTTTTGAACACTGTCCATTTGTTGATCTAAAATAAAAGCACTTAACCATTTTGCACCAACCCCTTGCTCTATGTGTCCTCATTTGCCTGGCTCAACCTTGGGTAAGTTATCGATGGTTTCGGGTTCAAGAGTCTCCTGGAAGCAATCAGGGGGCATGGAGCCAACCTGGACCATCACAAGCTATCAGATTGATTACAGGACAGGAGGATATAAGTCTCAAAGAATGGGACTTGATTGCACTATTTAAGTGAGGTGGAAGTCCAGGTGCTATTTTTAAATCTGTTCTTCAATAAGTGCACAGATGCACAGGGTAAGGAGGTATTCTACATAAATTTTAGTAAAAATGTATTTGTACAGAGAGCTATGGGTATATCATTTTGCATAAATCACGTGCGGTAGAGAGTTGCAGTTTGGAGATATTCAGATCTTAACATGGTAAAAGTCTGGGAATGTTAGATGACCATGAAATTAATTACAGTATGTTAGGCTTCTTATGATTCTTAAATTGAACTGAGGGTGTAGAAGAAGGAGAGTTGGGTTACTAAAGTATTAGGCCATATCATACTATATATACATACTAGCAAAATACCCGCGCTTCGCAGCGGTGAAGTACTGCCTTAAAATTTTTATTAAGAAGAAAATTAAACCTTTTTAAACTGAGGGAAAATATACCAATAATTATTTGTTAAAGATCTCTTTGTATGCCACGTTGTCAGTTCGGCCCTCCAGTTGCAATATGACCAAGCTGTAGCTGTGCGCTGAGCTTACTCTTGAGCATGCAATGTACAGTTGGCCATGTGAACAGTAATCTTGTTTCAAATCTCACAGCTTGGATTGCTGCTGTCATAATCGGTTTGAGTTTCATGGTTTGTTTCAGTTACGACAGTATTTGTAGGACTTGTGTTGAAGAGACATTCGGCATCTGTCAAGCGTTGTAAGTATACAACCAGTTTCATTGATAACTTCACATCCAGCTTTTGAGAGTTTAAACATTTCTAAACATCAAAGTGTCCACTACTGAAATCGTCACCTGTGAAGCTAAGATGTTTAAGAGGCATTGGCGGTTGTCCAAAGGTGTAAAATATTTGGCAATTTCGGTACACTTAAGCATTTCACTCTTGTAGTGCTCCTGTGTAGTATAATTATCTCCTGTACCGTCATCAGTCCACACCTTGAACCTGTCCCAGTCATTCAATACATAAGACACAATGTTCCTCCGGATATCAATAGTGAGCCTGATATGGCCGTGCAATATGTAACAAAGAGAATGGAAAGGCAGGTGCCATCTCCGGGCATGGAAACCACTTGGTAAGTGACAGTTCTTTGATCGATGGTGATTACCTCGATAGACATGTTAATGGGGGTACGGTTTGAATGATAAAGGAAATGGGTACCTGAACAATGTAAAGTAAGTCTAAAATACCTATACAATAACTATAATCGTAATAAATGAACAATAAAACAGCGGAGAAGCCGTGGATTAAATAAAAAGGCTGTAGTTATCAGCAGGGAGACGTGAATACCGTGGCGAAGCAAGGAAGGGAATGTAGAGACTGGAGCGACAGACGGCCTTATATAGGCAGGCAGCCAACAACGTGGGAGGCGTTGGGATGGGGGACCCAACGCCGCCTCACACGGTGACCGAGCTGCAGGCTATGGACGTATATATGTACGTAAGTAGGATTCAGTTAGCGTTGGGAACCCGCGTACCAAATTTCTTGAAGATGGGCCCATAAGTAACAAAGAC
>JANRMT010062793.1:11361920-11376768 GCA_026402145.1 Polypterus bichir lapradei
GAACTTGAAAAGAAATATTTTTTGGAATGTGATCGCGCAAGTCAGTACATCGAGCCCGCGTGCTATTGTGGTTTTGCTTGTGTGCTTCAGTAAGTTACCGTCCCCTCGCTCTTACTTTTTTACCGTTCATCTAATGAATACACTGAGTATGGCTTTACCAAAACAATCATTGATCGCGAATAAAGTATCCATTATTCATGAAGCTTCAATAGGTGAATAGGTGATCTGTCTTTCTGCGTTAACCGCATGCGTTTTCATACGTCTCAAACTAAGGGGATGCGAGGTTAAAATAAATCGAGAAGCGCGCGTACATACTTAGTGCATCCCCTCTCGGGAATCGAACCTCGGACGTGGGCGCTACAGGCGAATGCTTTACCATCGCGCCACTGTGTGTGGTTTATTTTTTCGAGCGTAGCGTAGTGTAATTAGGTTTTTGTTCAGCACTCTTTGGAACTGTTACTTTTTGTCTGCGCACTGCGTCAGTTCACGTGAGCCGCTGAATATGGTTTTATATGTCACTCGCTCGCTTCTAATTGTTTCGCTGCCTTCTTAATTATATAATGCATGTTTTCTAAAGCGCGTTTTGTAGCTCTTCCTGGCTTTCTACGTAATGCGTGATTACGTGAGAGGCGTGATGATGTCATACGGAACTCCGCCCCTCCAGCTCAACTCCATTACAGTAAATGGAGAAAAGCAACTTCCAGTTATGACCATTACGCGTAGAATTTCGAAATGAAACCTGCCCAACTTTTGTAAGGAAGCTGTAAGGAATGAGCCTGCCAAATTTCAGCCTTCTACCTACACGGGAACTTGGAGAATTAGTGATGAGTCAGTCAGTGAGTGAGTGAGTGAGTGAGTGAGTGAGTGAGTGAGTGAGTGAGGGCTTTGCCGTTTATTAGTATAGATACTGTATATTTGTGATGGATTGGTGTCCCATCCAGATTTGATTCTGCCTAGTGCCCAATGGTTGCTGGAATAGGCTTCCTTATTCCAAACCCTGAATTGGATTAAGTTGATCTAAGGATGTTTTATATGTTTTTGTAGTGACTGTGTTTGTATTCATTGTCTGATGTTTGTATTGTGCTGCTGTTAACTACTTTGTGGGAGACATGCAAGTAAGAATTGTATAGTACAATATACTGTACACTTAAACTTTAAGTTGATATGAGTACAGGGGGATAGTAAATATCAAGGTCTACACACCCTTATTCGGATTTCAACTGATGATAATATAATGGCTGAAGTCACTCTTAAGCAACCAAGACAGAGACATTTGATTTTTGTTATTTTTAATTTAAATATTGTTATTACAAGTCTTATTTAAATGTCTTGTATGTAGCTTTTACAAAAAAAAGGACATTATAGTAAGGGAACCTAAACTTTTGACAGCCACTGTATATGGATAGCAATTCTATATGTTTTTATGCCAAATAAATTGCTGTGTTTTGGATAGGTAGTTACTTACAAAAATCATAACCCCACAGTACAAAGAAAAATAGAAACACTGGATGCAGTCTCAGAATTAATCAATTTAGAAACCATCTATTTTCAAAACCACCAAAAATATAATTTATCATCAAAGTAAATATGGTGGCAATTGATGTAATTATTCAATCTTTATAGCCTCATCCCTATCTGTATGTCAGTACTTTAAAACCCAATCCAAATGCCTATTACAGCAGAAGCCCATTATAATAAAAGCTTACCACTTCTCTGTCTTAGCTTTTTATTTACAAGTCACAAACCACATGCAACTACAGTAGATATTGCACTAATCCCAGTTTCACTTGCTTTACCATGATGTAAACAGTGATCGGAGTTTAGCCTGGGGCCAACATTCATTAGATGTATGTATGTATTAGATGTATGTGGTTTCCATTTCGCCTACATATTCATGTAAAAGGTTTCAGTTTTAAAAGCTAGTTTAGGTATTAACCACATGTCAAAACTCAAGATGTCACATCCATCAACAATGCGATCAGTACAAGACATGGAATTCTATGTTTATAGTGATTTAAGTTATTTTAAGGTTGACTGAGAAAGGGGTGTTCAGACAGATCAAAACATTTTCACTGTCATGCTCTTGCAAATGATCAGAGTACACAATTATTATATTTCAAGTGTCGAAAATCTTTCAGGAGGCAATCCAAAAGATTTATCAGAATGCAACAAATTCATTGAGGTGAGT
The DNA here is from genome assembly GCA_026402145.1 of Polypterus bichir lapradei. Lineage (NCBI taxonomy): Eukaryota > Metazoa > Chordata > Cladistia > Polypteriformes > Polypteridae > Polypterus > Polypterus bichir. Next base: position 11,364,109 of record JANRMT010062793.1, read on the forward strand.
AAAAGCAAAGGGGTAAGCAAAAATCATAATGACTAGAATCAGACAAAAGTTAAAAAACAAACAAATTAAATTTCTCAAACAGCTATGCCAATGGATACTTTTTTTTTCAAAACAAAGCACAGAAGCCAAGAAACATGCCACTTAGACTTAAATAGACAACACCATGCCACCTCACTCAAGCTAAACACAAGCCTCTGTAGATACAAAGCCGAAAACGGCACCAGAGATGATGTCACCTTAAATTTAAAGAAAACAGCCATATAATCTAAATTAAACTGCAAAAAATTTCAGATCTTGGTCCCATGGTCTTGTTCATTGTTAATTGTTTTAACAAACAGGCATTTTGTTATGCTAGTATTTATATATACTCACCAGCTACTTTATTAAGCATGCCTTGTTAGTACTGGGCTGAATCCATTTTGTCTTCAAAAATGCCATAATTCTTTGTGACACACATTCGTCAATGTGCTGGAAATATTCCTCAGGGATTTTGGTCTATATTGACAAGAGAGCATTACTCAGTTAATGGAGGTTTGTCGGCTGCACATCCATGAGGTAAATCTCTCATTCCACCACATCCCAAACGTAATCTATTAGATTGAGATCTGGTGACTGTTTAGGACATTTGAGTGCAGTGAATTCATTGCCATGTTCAAATAATCAGTTTGAGTTGATTTTAACTTTTTGATATATCATGTTATCTGGCTAAAAGTAGCCATCAGAAGATAGGTACACTGCAGTCATAAAGGGATGGGCATGGTATGCAATAATACTCAGGTAGACTGTGGCACTTAAACGATGCTCAATTGGTATTAAGGGGCCCAAAATGTGCCAAGAAAATATTCCCCCACACCATTACACCACCACCACCAGTCTGAAACATTGATACAAAGCAGGAAGGATCAACACTGTCATGCTGTTGACCCCAAATTTTGACCCTACTATTCGAATGTTGCAGCAAAAATCAAGACTCATCAGACCAGGCAATGTTTTTCCAATCTTATATTGTCCAATTTTGGTGAGCCCATGTGAATCGTAGCCTCAGTAGCCTGTTCTTAGCTGACAGGAATGGCACCTGGTGTGGTCTACTGCTGCTGTAGCCCATCTGTTTCAAGTTTTCGATGTGTTGTGCATTTAAAGATGCCCATCTACATACCTTGATTGTAATGAGTGGTTATTTGAATTACTGTTGCCTTTCTATCATCTCAAGCCAGTCTGGCCATCCTCTTCTGACCTCTGGCATTAACAAGGCATTTTCACCCAGAGAACTGCGGCTCACTGGATAGTTTCCCTTTTTCTGACCATTGTAAACTCTAGAGATGGTTTTGTGTGAAAATCCCAATAGATCAGCAGTTTCTGAAATACTCAGACCAGCCTTTCTGGCACCAACAACAATGCCACGTTCAAACTCACTTAAATAACTTTCTTCCCCTTTCAACGACTTTTAATTTAAAACCAGCTTCATATTTTCTTCTGATCGAACACTCCATCGTAGGTAAGGGATGCTCTTATGATAAAGGAGTATGAGGGTGTGAGATACAAAAAACACTAAACAGTTCAAACGTCGCTACGGAATAGTTCAGGTATTACTGTGTTGTCACATAGGCACAATACATAGAAAAAAAGGTAGTGTGCTCCATCGTTACTGTCACAAGTGGGCATTAGCATATCATAATCTCTTGGGTCAATAGCGTGAGTTTTCCACATTCGACTTATACAATGACATTATAAAATACCAGAAATTAAAAGTTATCCATGGGATAACTTATCCACGAGTGCTGTATATACAGTAAGTATTGCCCCTCTGTGTTTAACTATAACCAGCCAACAGTGAATGCTTTTTTCAGCTAACAAACCTAATGTCCAAATATAATTAATATGACTGTGTATGATGTATTAGGAGTCTTGCACTTGGATAGTGTAACATATGGGCTGTTATACCCAGGCTCAAATCCTAAATGCCAGGGAACAGAGTGTAATCACATAAAGCAAACTTTATAATTCATTTCCTATGTCAGAAACATACTTTATTTTGTAAAAAATGTATAATAAAGATATTAACTGAGATTTTGCAAAAATTCCTAAGATGTAATAGTCATGATTGTTATAATAGGACTAAGTAGGGGTTAACAGGATGGATATTCATTAATGGTCACTGAGACAACTTTTTTCACCAATACTCTGCATGACAATCTTCCTTTCACTTATTGTATGTATTTTTGTATTTACACAGTGGCTATTTCGATTTCCAGAAGATATAGGTGATTTACCTTGCCCTAGGAAAGGCAAAAAAGTAATGGAGGAGTCCATAAGAAAAAATTATAGCAAGCCATAAAAAAAAAAAAAAATAACATAACCACTAGCCAATTGTTAAAATCTGATTAAAGCGCAGAATCAGAAAAAATTCTAAATAATATTCAGTATCAAAAATTAATAAAGAAAGAGAGAAACCATTAAGACTCATTGGCTTTTTAAAAATGTTGGGGATTTATTACAAAGAAAAAGTATTACAAATTTCAAGAAGAGCAAAAAAGGTGAACCTAAAAAGGTAACACATAAACAAACAGAAAATTCAAGCCTCACCAAATCAAAGTAAACAAGCAGAAACCAGGAAACACACAAAAATATTCACAAAGAAGATTCTCCAACAAATGCTGAATGCTAATCAGGAAGGCTCAACCATTTGCCTGGATTATATAGAGAGAGTACAGCGCACCAGTAAAAACGTTGTGGAGTTCAACAAGAACAAGTGGGTACAGTTGAAAACCTAAGGGTAAATTTTAATCAGACATTAGGAAGTTTTTCTTCACACAGAGAACAAACTAGTGTGGTAAATAGGTGAACTTTAATGACCTTTAAAACTCAACTTGATGTTACTTGAGAGGAATTAAGTGGATAGGATAGGTGAGCTTTGTTGGGCTGAATGGCCTGTTCTTGTCTAAATTTTTCTAAAGTTGTAGTGTTCTAAAATCATTTTATAATCCTGTGAGTGCACATGCACTAAACAATCGATGAGGGATAAAACTGAACTGAACTGAATAAGATTGTTGTTTTGACTTTATTTACTGATGGTCTCATTTGTATCATTTAGTCATATCCTGATTAATTGAACCTGCTACAAATCTGAGGAGAAAGCTTAACAGTCACACATACAAGATGATTCTGTTTTATTTTTTGCTTACTGAGCATCACATTCTGATGCCCATCATTAGATTTTCTCATAGCTGACTGCAGGGTTTGCACTGTTATTGAGGGCTGGTTACAAGGAAGAGTTAAAGCCTTTCTTTCACATTAATAAAGTCAGGTTTGGTCCTAGGGGTTTCTCAAAACCCAAGGCGTCATATGCTTCCCATTTGTGCTTACAGTACTGGGCAACTAGATCATCATCCTTGCACAGATTCCATAATTATGCCCCAATTGCAAGCTCTCTTGCCTAGCATAGATTGAACTTCCTCCTTGAAAGCAGTACAAGCTGTGGCCATGTTATTTATTTTAAAAAGCTGGTCAATTCATCTCATTTTCTTGTGTAATTATTCCTGTAATGTTTCTCTGTAACCTTTTACTTTTGTTAGTACATGCAATGAGCAGTTTGAAATCATCTGAGTGCGATTTTTTTCAGAATTACACACTATGGTTGTTTGGTCTCAAGTCAAAGAGATCTGTTAACAGACATAATTTCCCCAGTAGTTTGCATAACACACACACACACACACATACTGTGTGTATATATATGAACCGTTGTTACATTTTCAAAATCATCACTTTCAACTTCGGCTTTAGAATTATTACCAGTTTACATAACTGCAGCAATTGAAACGAAGAAGCCTTCTAATTTCTTTTTTGGATTACCAATTTGAATTGTAATATCATTAAGCTGACTTAGCACCAAGAACTTAGTCTAAATATATTTTAGTAAATATCAGTTTCATTTAATGTTTGCCCTGTAATCAAAATCATTCGCATGCTTCCCTGTTGTACATAGTGATTTCCTGGGACACCATCCTTTGTCCACTCTATTCATATTTAGTTTATATCTGGCCATTTTTTACTATGAAAAAAATTAATTGTCCATTGTCATGACCAGCTGGCCAAGAGAAATAAAAATGTTAACAGACATGCTGATATGTTACATGGTTTTTAGCCAGTAACAGTAAAACTAAAAATATGGTGCAAAACTTTATTTATTTAGACAGATGGGTACAACATTGAACTGAAAATCTCAAGGCCGTCCTCAGACTGTACAAACGCTTGAAAACATCTAACCTGTAACAGCAGTCTCCTAGATGTTCAGCGCACAAACATACTTCTGCCTTAGGCATTTTCAACAAGTCTTTGAGAGGGATTTTGCATGAGGACCTTTATTTCCATCCATACAAAATGATACTAGTGCAGGAACTCACTGAGAGAGACATAGAGAGTTTTGCGTGAACATTCTCCTAACAGGAGGCAGATTTCCATTTGAATGGATGTGGAAATAAGCAAAACCTTCACTATTGGGCTAAAACCAACCCTCATGAACTTTATCAGTGACCCCTGAACAGTAAGAGTGTTACAGTTTGGTGCACCGTTGGAGAACTTGCGTTTGTAGACCCTTACTTTTTTGAGGAGGGGGGAGCAACATCAATGTCACTTCAGAACGTTACCATGAAATGCTAGAGAACATTATGTGGCTTCAACAGAAAGAAATGGTTGTGGTGGATGCCTGGTTTCAACAGGATGGAGCAACAGCTCATATGGCGCGGAGATCCATGCAAGTTTTGCGGGAGATGTTTCCGGAGAAGCTGATCTCCCTGCGCGGTGATGTCAAGTGGCCTTCACATCCGCCTGATCTCAGTCCATGCTATTTCTTCTTGTAGGGCTATCTCCAGTCAAAGGTATACACACACTGATCTCAAAACCTTGAAGTCCTCAAGGACGCTACTCACCACAAAATCACTGCTATTCCCATTGAAAATGGTCGAACGAGTCATACAAATATTCAGAAATCATCTCAAAGTTGTATCGCTAATGATGGCCACCACCTTGAAGATATCATTTTTGAAACACGGTGAAAAAATCTATTTTGTAAACCCTTGCAAAGCAGCTTATAAAAGAGGTTCATAAAACTGCCTCAACATCATCTGCTTTTGAACAAGTTTTAAAGGACAAGGTTACAAAATTGATCATCGCAAGTGAGGCGCTCAGAACACAAATACAAGTTCATTATAATTCCCAGATTAAAAAAAATCTAAGTTAGGCAGAAAACCAAACAAGAGAGTCTTCCAGCCAGTGCTTCTTGAACACATTGAGGGAGCCAGAATCCCAAATGGAGATTGGCAGCTCATTGCACCAGCTAAAAGCTACACATGAAATGAGTCTAGATTGAGATTTAATAACATGCAGAGGTGGAATCACTAGACAATGCTCATCAGCACACCTGAGTGGGAGAGAAGAAGCATAGGATCTCACTAATGTCTCCATATACAGCATATAGCTGCCGACCTACTAATTACTCTGTACGCAGCATCAAGAATTTGAATTTAATATGTGCTGCTACAGGAAGCCACTGTAGTGATCTGAAAACATGTGCCCACCTCAGCTGATTAAACACCAGCACTGCTGCATTTTGAATTATGTAAGGACCAAAATCTGGACAAGGAGCTGCTCTGCATACTCTGTTAGGTTGGTCTGATCTTATGGAGATTGTATAGTGTTAATGTGGAAGACCACGAGACATTACCAACTTGGTCCCTGAAGGACAGCTGGTCATCAATCACCATCCCAAGTTAGCATATAGACTTGGCAGGTGTTGGAGATAATGAACTAAGCTGAGCAGAGATGGGAGGTGAATAGACTGGCAAAATATGATGACAAGGAGGTCATTCTTTGCCAAGTCGAGCTAGAAATGGTGTTCCTTCATTGAGGTTGCAATATCAGTAAAGCATGAACAGAATGTAGGTGATATCATATAGTCCATTGGAGAGAACAACAGGTAAAGCTGAATATCATTACCATAGCACTAATAAGAGAAGCCAAGCCATTCAACTGGATGATAGCGCCTAGTGGGAAGGTGTATAGTGAGAAGAGGAGAAAGCACAGATCCTTGGGGCACCCCTGTGCTTTCCATGTACTTTATTGATATCTCTCCATACCAGGACACATAGTAGGATCTGCCAAAGATGTAGGACTCAAACCACCTGAGGGCAGTCTCAGTGATGCCAAGGCCAGAAATGATGGCAAGGAGTTATCGTGTGGTTGACCATGTTGAAGGCAAAGGATAGTTCTAGCACAATGAGGACAGATGGTGTGTTGGGAATTCTGGCCTGCCATAATGTGCAGAAAATGGTAAGTACAGTTATCTCGGTAGAATGGCCATTCTTAAAGCCCAACTGATTAGGATTGAATTTTTGGATATCCTTTTATTTTTATTTATTTGTATTTCTTGTTGTTTCATCATATTGAAGTTTTGCTTGCTATTTTTCTTTTGGAGTTAATATTTAGTGAGTTATTTGTATGGATGCCACCATATTGTTACTAGCGATAGCCAGGGCTTAAAGTGGTGGCATACAGGTAGTAAAGGGTTATGTACCAGCAGCAAATCGTTGCAGACTGCCTCCCACTGTAATCTTTAAAAGGGGAAACAACCATCATACAGTGATCTCCAATTTAATGTACGCATTGTCTGTGAATCAACCACTTTTAGACTGTACAAAGTTACTAACAGTACTGAGGGAAAGACTAACCAGTTACATTTAGGGTGTTCACTTTTGATCATTTTTTGATAACATATTTTGATTTAATTTTGATCTTGATGGGTTCTTTACTTTTGGTTTTTTTAGGGTTTGCTCTTTGTCCTTCTGGTCTTACCTTTTGGTATGTTAATCAGGTCTAAACTTTGAATTGTCTTTTTTCTGTTGTAAGTTTTTTAAGTATTACTCTTTTTTTTTCTCTGAGTTTCTGTCTTTGGTTTTTGGGTTTCCAAATTAATTTTTCTCATATTTATTTCTAGGTCTTTGGGGATTTTGTCCTAAGTCTATTTCATTTTAATTCCCTTACCAGCTCTTACTCACAATAATCCTCAAGGACATATTGCTTGAGTCAAAAAGACCAGGAGATGAATCACAAAACAAAGACAGGAGAAGTAAAGCAAAGGATCAAAACCAAGATATCAAAAATATGTAGACTTTCAGAATCAAAGGGAAAGAAAGAAACAAAACACAATCCTAAAGCTAGGGCCTACTTGAAAAATAAATTAATCAGCTATAAAGATTCCTGACAGTTTTTAATTCATCAGAGGGTAATGCCCATTGCAAGCGCTGGCATATTTATATTCTTGCTATGGTGATATCATCAGTGTGACAAATGAGGTCACACAACCAATCCCGAGTGGATTCTCATAAATAAAGAGAAAAAATAACTTTGTTAATTTAATCATGAAATACATGTCAAAAATTGAATCCTCATAAGTCAAAACCCCCAAAATAGACAGAAATACTCAAATAACACATTGCTAGAGTTCTGTTTTCTTTGTATTATAGTATTTTGTTTATTTTCACAGGTTTTGGCAATTTTTTTCTTAACTTTATTAGTTCATTTTTATAGGCTTCATGCTCTATTTTTTCTGCTTTTGTTTAATTTTTTATTACCAAATTTTGTGTTAATAAATTATTCCTTATTTTTAGTTAATTGTAAGTATGATTTTTTAGGGGAGAAATGTTTTCTGGGTAGGGTTTCAATATGTTTGCCTAAAATGCTTAGAACAATAACATAGTTAACTTCCAATAGGATTATTATGAAGTTATGAAGTTTAAATGCCTGTTAAAAAGTGTTCAATAAGTAGAAAGTAAACAATCTATGTGTACTTATTAGCCCAGCAATGTTACAATTAGAAGTTTTTATAAATGTTACTTTTTGATCAGTAAATGCGCAAAAATTAGCCATTTAGTTTAAAAAAAGCCAGATAAGTATTTATTGCATTTTCTTAAATGTTAAATTTCAATTGTTCTTCATCTCTGCTCCAGTATTTGTTAGTATTTTGATTTCATTGTGTGTATGATATCAATAAACCTTTCACATTTCACTTCTGATCTAGCAAGTGGAATTGTTTGCTCTGATTATGAAAAAAATTGTAAATGAAAAACGCTTGTTTGGGGGAGCAAGTCCATTTTCAGGACGTAAACAAAACTGTTTTATTTTGTGTGCATTGTAATATGCAATGATTTTTAATCATCATTCTTATCTGTGAAAATACAATGCCCATTTGCAACATTACACCACAGGTTTTCTATATTTCAATTTACATATGTTCAATCAAATTAGATATATAACGTGGCAATAGAAACACAAACTTAAAAAATACAAAAATGTAAAAATATCTATTAGTAATGATTAGACTGAGTGGTTACAATTGAGGTTCTTAATGTGAATGAGAAAACTGTACAATTAGTCTGTCACTCTGCACTCCTACCATTACATATTGATGATGGATTATGTTCCACCTACTCAGGGATTTGTTTACTCCTACAGTAGTTTTTACATTTGCAGACAATATGATGGACGAGATTCATTTTTTCTTCTTTGTACCTGCATATGAATATCTGACCAAATCTGCCTCCAACTTTAAAACCTTTTATTGCTTTTTGTATAGTTTGCATAATTTTCTGTGAGATGTTTTGAGCCCTTTCTGCCATTCCATATGCACTACCCTGCTCCGCTGAGCTTCTTCTCTTTCAGTTCCACCTCTTGAACTACAAGTTTCACTTCAAACCTGAATTAATGGTGCTGTAGAAACTAGCGCCATTTGTTAAGTTTCTCTTGATTTTTTGTGTATTTTATACACAAAATAAGTCAGGTTATTGTAAGAGATACAACTATAGCATTACACTTTTAGCCAAACTTAGTGCTAGTCAGAAACGTTTAATATCCATTCCAAGATGTAAAAATGTTTAAATAAAAATATTAAAAATAAAGATGGGATTTTGTTTCTTTGCCATAATACCATAGTTTTAATAGATATAGCTTTAGATAGTTTTCAAAAATATAGCTTGTTCTTAAAGTTTTTTCCATTTTGACAACAAAAGTTTTAACATCTGAGGAGATAATGAAGACAGTAACATTCATCATAACTTGGCAGACTCCTTGTTGGTTGCAAAAATGATGAGCTTTAGGGAAACATTTAGCAGCAAAATGAAAGAACTGTTTCTCATGGCCATAAAAATATCTGCACACAAGCATACACCCTTCTCACCCACTAGGCTTTCTATTGAGGTATTATTGTTGTGATGCTTTGCCATGTCAAATGCTATAAAACCTTTATTTGCAGTTACAATGTCCTTTGTTTTATGTGGCTCACAAAATATTCAGTCACTTCTGGTGATCAGCAGTTGTGTGCTTTATAAAGTGAACACTACCCGTTTTCTACACACATGACTGATTTGCAGATACTACATTGGTCGAGTCAAGGTTGAAAACACAGGTATTTATTTTTTTAACTCTTCTGCAAATGTATACTTTCCTTTAGGCACCTTTTGTACTTATGAATTTATGTTTAGTCACAACATGCAGCTGTCCTCCAAGCTGCCAACTGAATCAAACTGCCATATATGCTTTTACTTAAACCCTTCATTTTTTTCTAGCAATGTCTGCCATGCGGTAAGCAGAGTACAACGTTATGTTGCAGGCAGTGGTAGTGCATGGAAACAACTAAATTATGCCGGCCTATTTTCATTTGATCAGTTTGTAATGAGCAAAATAAAATCTGTGAAAAGTTTAGAAATGTTATACATCTTGACTGAACAGCAGTCAAAAAGAATCCGTGTTTATTAAAAACTGGGTGTCTGGTCACATCAGGTTAGGATCCATCCCTGCAACATTTGAGAGGGTATGGCAGGAACCAACTGTGAGCAATGTATCTTCTCAATTTATATCTCGTAGTTAACTTATGTTGTTTACATTGACTTTTATCCACGGTTTCATAATATATGAGAAATACTCATTTGAAGGGGGAATATTTAATCCTTAAGTAGGCATTGTAGTTAAACCAGAAATGTACTCTTCCCATAAGACTCTCATTGTGTATTTAAACATCTTTTAACATCACTGGTTGTTTTTTTTCCTTTCCACCATAAGCTTTACTCAATCAAAAGTGCTGAAAAAAGAGATGATTCCTTCTTTTAATTTCTCTCTTGTTTTTATTACATTGCACTTGTGTTTACCACCTGTGTTTTTTTGTCACCATGGTGACCTAAATTAGCATGGCTAGAGATTGGAACATGTTGTCTATGCTGCACGTGTGCAGCCGGCGTTTTCACCAGATGTCTTAACCATTTCTCTAGTTGGTTCATTTTCGGATTAATGGCAATCCACTCTTTGATTTTACTCAGTCCTTTAATGTGATGGTTTCCAGTGGAGTCTGCTGCTCTCATGCCTAGCACCCTCCCAAAATAAGAGTAAAATATTTCAAGGGTGATTTCACTAAGTTTATAGGACCTTCCTTCATTAATGTATTAGCTTGATTAATGAAAAACCATTATGAATAAAACTGAATAGTCATATGCATGTTTATGTCTTTCAATCAGTATATCTTTCTCTTTTAATATAAAAATAGCTGATTCACAGTTTGCCAGAGAGCTGTTTCAGACTAAACAGCAGAAGATGTGGCTGGAGTTAATATGTGTGTACACTTTGCATATGTCAAAACAAACAAATAAATAAATAACAATAAAATGTGAAAACATTCAAGAGGGTGAAGACTTTTTATAGGCATTGCATATGCTATATAGGGCTGACACTTCTCATAGTATGTATAGTTCAGTATTCACCCCTTAAATGTTTTCACATTTTATTGTTATGCTTATATCTTTGAATCACAGTGAATTTCATTTTACTTTTCTGACATCAATCAACAGAAAAAGGCTAATGTCAAAGTGAAAACAGTTTAAAATTAATTGCAGATATAAAACATAAAACAACTGATCATATAATTATTTGTCCCCTTCAGGTCAGTATTTAATAGATGCACCTCTGGCAGCCATGACAGCTCTCAGTCTGTGTGAACAGATCAGCTTTGCACATCTTGACACTGCAATTTTCTGATGACCAAAAAGCTCAGTTTTAGTCTCATAAGATTGTAGAACCTTCTTCTGGCTCTCTTCAAAGTCTCCCATGTGCCCTCTGGCAAACTTTACCCAAGATGTCATGCATTTTTTAACAGTGACTTTCTCTTTTCCACCCTCTTATAAAGCTGCAACTAGTGAAGCACCCGGGTGACAACTATTAGAGGCAGTCTCTCCAACCTCATCCACTGCACCTTGTGAGTCCATTAGAGTTCTTTTTCTTGCACAATAGCTCGGTTTTTGTGGATGGTGTGCTCTAATGTACTCTTTCCATTTCTTAATAAATGATTTAACTGTACTCCAATAATTTAGGGAATTTTCTTGTATTCATCCCCTGATGTACACTTTTCTATCACCTTTTCACTATGGAAGATTCACTGATGACACTCTAGATTTCAGAAATCTGAATCTTCCTAAGCAGCATATAGCATAAAGCTGCACAACATGCTGAAATGAATATAGTGAAACTGCAAATTGGACAAACTTCATAAACAATGCACATTATAAAGCTGATGCATAAGTTTGTTTATAACATTTGTCAAACACATGTGAGTAGGAGGCAGCTAAAAGGCTCAAGTAATTGTAATATCACATCATACCGGGGGCGGCAGGGTGCACTGACTGTCTTTCTCAGTTCCTTGCAGAAACTTACCGGGAAATCCTACCAAGTTCCGGCCCCTATGACGATGGTACTTCCTGTTTTGCATCCCCCCTCCACCCCCCAGAATGATGTCACTTCCTATACAGGCCTTTAAAGCCGCCATCTTGCCTTTGTTTAATCAGTTCTGTTTTGGACGCAGCCTTGTAAACACTGAGAGCAAACGTTAAAGTTCTTGACACAGAAAAGCAAGCAGAACTTATTCCCAATGTAGAAATATTGTTTACTCAGAATATAATATATATTTTCTGATTAAATATGCCGTTTAATTCAATAAGTAATAATATAAGCATACAGGTACAATATATATACAACAAGCATTTAAGCATAGGGTACAAGTTATTTATCCATTTTCTTATCCTTTTTTTGCATTTACAGATGTAAGCACTGTACACTTAACCAGAATCACAGCCAATTTTCAATGGGCAGCAAAGTTTGCTGTTACAGTTCTTTCATCTTCATTGTGTGGTTTTGTCCAAGATACTGACTCACCACAAGTTGGACATTCCAGATCTGTTTCATTTATGCTACAATCAATTGAAGGCTCCTTGACTATAGACTGGTGATCTCCATTTAACTAATTCTGTGACTTCTAAAACCAACTGGTGTCACCAGTAGAGATTTAGGTTTTTCATATGGAAGGGGGTGAATAATTATGTGATCAATGGTTTAGTGTTTTATATTTTGGATTAATTTAGATTACTTTGCAGAGATCTGTTTTCATGTTGGCATTAAATAGTGTTTTTTTCTGATCGGTGACAAAAAAAAAGCCAAATTAAACTATTTGTGATTCAAGTTGGTATAAAATATAATGTGAAACCTTTTTACAGGCACTGTATATATATTGTCTGTCTCTCTTCTTTATATATATATATATATATATATATATATATATATATATATATATAT
>JANRMT010062793.1:11383720-11472610 GCA_026402145.1 Polypterus bichir lapradei
CTCGTTTATCGCGGTTAATCTGTTCCAGACTCTGCCGCGATAAATGAATTTCCACAAAGTAGGATTCTTTATTTATAAATCGAATATTTTTGCAGTTAGAGCATAGAAAACCTGTTTACGACCTTCTAAATACATTTTCTAACATTATTAGAGCCCTCTAGACATGAAATAACACCCTTTAGTCAAGCGTTTAAACTGTGCTCCATGACAAGACAGAGATGACAGTTCCGTCTCACAATTAAAAAAATGCAAACATATCTTCCTCTTCAAAGGAATGCACGTCAGAAGCAGAGAATGTCAGAGAGAGAGAGCGAGCGAGAAAAGCAAACAATCAAAAATCAGTAGGGCTGTTTGGGCTTTTAAGTATGCAAGGCACCGCCGGACAAAGAAGCTACAAGGAAGGCAGCAATGTGAGGGTAGTCTTTCAGCATTTTTTAGAGGAGCGTCCGTATCCTCTAGGCCAGTGTGCGAACAGCCCCTCTGCTCACACCTCCTTCGTCAGGAGCAGAGAATGTCAGAGAGAGTGAGAGACTCAGAGACAAGCAAACAAACAAAAGCACCACACGGGAAGCATATCGTATATCATTGAGGAGTTTTCTTTAATATGTAATATGTGCTGTGATTGGGTAGCTTCTCAGCCATCTGCCAATAGTGTCCTTTGTATGAAATCAACTGGGCAAAGCAACTGAGGAAGCATGTACCATAGATTAAAAGACCCATTGTCCGCAGAACCGTGAACCAGCAAAAAATCTGTGATATATATTTGGATATGCTTACATTTAAAATCCGCGATAGAGTGAAGCCGCGAAAGTTGAAGCGCGATATAGCGAGGGATCATTGTATTTCTGTAAAATCCAGACCATTCCAAAATTGTCCAAAATGCTTACAGAAAAGCTGTGCTTGAATGTGAAGATATCTAATCAGTATAATAAGTGCATACTGCTACAAACATCTTCTTTCATAGTAAATGAGCCAAGTTCAACAATTGTGGAATTTCTTTTTTGTTTTACATAATGCCTTAAAACTCAACTTTAAATCCATTGGCTGGCAAAAAACTCCATTAGCATTGGACTAATGTAGATGAAGACTTTTGACTCATTTACTTTAAAGTCTAGTCTCAGTGTTGCATACACTGGCTCAAGGAGTGTTGTTAGTTTATTATATTTTGGAATTCAATTAAGGAAAAGCCAGTTACACATGTATCCATCTTATTAACTTGCAGTAAATATTTAAAAGCACAATACATGCTGTACAGGCAGTAGGGTAGCATTACTGCATCACAAATTTAGGTTGCTCACCTGATTGTTAGCTAGTGTGTCTTTTGGGTGCATGCATTCAAGTTAACTGGGTGCAATTTGGTACAAAAGGTATGAATTTGGATGAACTGAGCACTATAAATTGTTGATGTGGAGCAACCTTTAATCTGTTGCTTTTACTGAAACTCAGATGTATAAAAAACTGAAATAAGCAAAAATAAAAAAACTAGTAAATGGGCAAAGATTCAAAATTAACACTAGAACACTAGGGGTGAGAGACTCGTGTCATACTTAAACGGTGAGCCATATGCCTTCTGGTTGCTGGGATAAGCCTTGTAGTCTCACCAAGCTCTCTTCTGTCTCTGTTTAGATGACACTAGCACAGGATCTTCCGCACCTTGATTGTGCTCCTGTTCTTGCACTAACAGCATCTACTGTATAATATTACTGCTGTTGTAGTATATGCCTCTACCACTGACTGAACAGTGGCTTCTAAGTAAATTATTTATTCAAAAAAGATCTTTATATTTTTTTTCTTCATATGATATTCCTAAAGTGTTCATATGTCATGTTAAAGATTTACTTCACCATAAATTTGATCAGTAAATTCTTCTGCATTTTCTGCCAAAGAAAATTCTGTATGGTTATAGGAAGCCATAGAATAAAATTGTTTTCTTTTACTCTTTCACAAAGCAATCGAAGAGGTGTTGCTAAGGCCAGCAGGGGGCACTTACCCTGTGGTCTGAATGTGGATCCCAATGCCCCATTTCAGTGAGGGGGACACTGTGCTATAAAAATGGTGCTGTCCTAATCATCCCCTGTCTCTAACTGGCTAACTATCTCTCACACCTTCACCACCTAATAGTTAATGTATGGTGGGTGCACTGGTGCAAAATGGTTGCCGTCACATGACCCAGGTGGATGCTGCAAATTAGTGGTGCTTGAAGTTGCTCCCCACTTGCTATGTAAAGCGCTTTGAGTAGGGAGAAAAAGTGCTTTATAAATGTAAAGAATTCTTATTTATATTTGTTGAACAGGGTGGCTTGGTGGCACAGTGGTAGCGCTGCTGCCTCACAGTAAGGAGACCGGGGTTACTTCCTGGGTCTTCCCGCTGTGGAGTTTGTATGTTCTCCACATGTCTGCGTGGGTTTCCTCCGGGTGCTCCGGTTTCCTCCTGCAGTCCAAAGCCATGCAGGTTAGGTGAATTGGCGATCTTAAATTTTCCTTGTTGTGTGTGTGTGTGTGTGTGTGTGTGTGTCCTGCGGTGGGCTGATGCCCTGCCCGGGATTTGTTCCTGCCTTGCGCCCTGTGCTGGGTGGGATTGGCTCCAGCAGACCCCCGTGACCCTGTGTTAGGATATAGCGTGTTGGATAATGGATTGATGGATGGATTTGTTGAACAGTAAATATTCTACATATTATAATCACAATTAATAAATTTCAAAGAGTTTAAATTACCGTATATACTCGTGGATAAGTTATCCCATGGATAATTCAGGAGTTGTTTTTAACGCATAATTTCTGGTATTTTATAATGTCGGTCGTATAAGTTGAATGTGGAAAACTCACGCTATTGGTACAAGAGATTATGATATGCTAACGCCCACCTGAGAGAGTAACCACGGAGCACACTGTCTTTGTTTTCTATGCATTGTGCCTACGTGACCACACGGTAATACCCGAACTATTCCAAAGTGACTTTTGCACTGTTTAGTGTTTTTTGTATCTCACACCCTCATACACCTTTATTGTAAGAGCATCCCTTATCTACGATGGGGCATTCGATCAGAAGAAAATATAAAGCTGGTTTTAAATTAAAAGTCGTTGAAGTGGCGAAAGAAATTGGTAACTGCGCTGCTGAAACAAAATTCGATGTGTCTGAGAAACTGATGCGAGATTGGAGGAGGCAAGTTTAAGAGATTAAGTGTCACATTTTTGAATGGTAATTAAATGTATAATATATAACTTTCTTATTAAGGAATTTTAATTGTTTTCATTGTAATACATTAAAATTTATAAAGCAATCAGATTTTAGTCACCCTTACATTTTTGTTGCTCTTTTCCTAATAGATGTCATGAAAGCAACATGCTGAGCAGGGCTTGCCAGGTTTTCTAATCTTACCATTCTAACAAAATAGCCAAACTCCCTGTGCAGACTCCTCAATGTGGCCACTTATACTCGCAGTGTCTTTACTCCAATCTCTACCCAGAACATGTAACCATTGGTGAGGTTAATAATATAGACTGAGCAGTAAATCAACAGCTTCATTCACGGACGTGCTTTAGCTCTGGTATCACCACCATGGGCTATAAAACATTTGTAAAACTACTGCCAATGTACCAACTCTTTAATTAATCTCAACATCATGTTTATTCAGTCTTGTGAATAAGGCCTCAGCACTCGTGAACTTCTCCACTTGGGGCACCTGCTTAAAGCTTATCTAAAGAAGCAATACACTTTTTGTGGTAAAAGAAAATAACTCCGTTTTTTTAACATTTTATTGAATTTACTATAAGCAAGTAACATTCCATACAAGCAAGTCAAGCTTGACAATACTAAGTTCAAATCAGTCCCTACCCATGAGAAAGAGAGCAAGGCCAACAGCCAGAGTAAAACTTTAAGAGTAGGAAAAAAAGGGGGAGAAAATCATTTTCCCCAATTTAAGTGATTATTCTAAAATGTTATTGATTAGATCCTGCCAAGTTTTAAAAAAGTTCTGCATTGATATTCTAAGTGAGAATTTGATTTTTTCCAATTTCAGATAATATATAACATAAATTACCCACTGACTTAAAAGAGGTAGGCTAAGATTCTTCCAGTTGAGTAAGATAAGTCTACATGCCACTAGTGAAGTAAATGCAGTTACAGTTTGTTTGTCCTTCTCCACTTTAAGCCCATCTGGAATAACACCAAACACAGCTGTTAATGGGTTAGAAGGGATTGTGTCTCCAAGGCTGTCTGAAAGGCATTTAAAGATTTTGGTCCAAAATTATGTTAATTTGGTGTAGACCCAAAACATATGGCCTAATTAGGCTGGAACGTTATTGCAACGTTTGCAGGTTGGATCTTGCCCTGGAAACATTTTGGACAACTTTAAGCAAAACAAATGTGCTTGATAAAAGATTTTAAGTTGAATAATTGTATGCTTTGTGCATATGGAGCGAGAGTGAATTCTGTGCATGGCTGCCTTCCACTCTTTTTCGGAAATGTTGAGTAAGAGATCCTATTCCCACTGTACTCTGAGATCTTTGAAAGGGAGGGACTTTAAAATGTTTTTATATATTAAAGAAATGCTGTCTGAGTCCTCAAGACTGATCAATATTTCTTCCGGAATAGAAGTAGGTGGGAGGTGAGGAAAATTGGGCTCATTTTGTTTAGCAAAGTTTTTAACTTGGAGGTAATGAAAGAATTGTGTTGATGGAAAGTTAAATTTGGAGTGTAATTGTTTATAGGATGCGAAGATGTTATCTGTGTACAAATCTCTAAGTGATTTTATCCTGTATTTTTTTCCAAACATTTAAAAACTGTGAACGTTTGAGAGGGTGGAAAAAGGTGTTTCTCGTGCAGAGATGCCAAAGATAAAAGCTTCTCTACCTTGAAGTACTTCTTACATTGGTTCCATATTCTGAATGAATGAAGCTCAATTACGTTGTTAGTATATTGACGATAACTCATATTTACTGGGGTACAAAGCAAGAATTTTAAAGAAGTTCTGCAGGATTTAATTTCTATTAAGGACCAAGTCTGTGTATGTTCATCTATTTGTGTCAATGTCCAGATTTTTATAGCTTGTATATTTGCCACCCAGTAATAAAACGGAAAGTTAGGTAGAGCCATACCACTTTGTAGGGTTGCCCTTTGGATGTGTGGATATTTTGAAATCCAAATAAATGAGGTTACGATTGAATCTAACATCTTAAAAAATGATATGTTAATGTATATGGGATTGCTTTTAAAGAGAAAACGAAGCTTAGGAAAGATATTCATCTTGACAATGATAATTCTTCTAGCTAAAGTGAGTTGAAGTGTAGACCAACTATGCAAGGCTTGGATCTGTATATACTGTATAGTACCATATCATCTGCATATAGTGAAATTTTATGTTCAAGTCCCTCTCTGATAATCCCCTTTATCTCATAAGCATTTTGACAGTGAACTACGAGTTCCTTAATGGCAATTGCAAATAGCAGTGGTGACAAGGGGCATCCTTATCTTGTACCACATTCTAGTGTGAAGTACAGTAGTCTGAAATAATAATGTTAATACAAACTGAAGCTTCTAGACTGGTGTACAGTAGTTTGATCCATGCACATATGTTCAGACCAAACCCAAATTGCTCCAATGCAGTGAAAAGGTAGTTCCATTCAACCATATCAAATGCTTTTTCTGCATCCAATGATAATAATATCTTGGGGGTGTTAGACTTTGTGGGTGAATATATTACATTAAACAGGTGTCATAGATTGGAAGAAAAGTGTATGTCTTTAATAAATCTGGTTTGGTCTTGTGATTTTACTGAAGGGAGTACTTTATCAATCCTAGAACTTTGGAGAGTATCTTAACATCATTATTCAGAAGTGAGATTGGTCTGTATGATGCACATTGTAGTAAGTCTTTATTTTTTCTTAGGAAAGACAGTAAGTAATTAATGCTTGGCTAAAATTTCAAGGTAGAATTTTATTGTCTCTGGCTTCTGTAAGTGTTGCTAATAAAAGGGGAGCTAACTTAACCGAGTTTTTTTTTTATAAAATTTGGCAGGGTAGCCATCAGGGTCTGCTGCTTTTCCACTCTGAAGTGAGTTTATAGCTTCTAGTAATTCTAAAAGTGCTAGAGGTTTATCCAATTCCTCTGCACTGAGAGTATCTAGCTGTGGTATCTGTAATGCATCCAAAAACATTTTAGGTTGTGTCTTCTCTTCGTTACACTGAGTAGAATAGAAGGACTTATAGTAGTCTCTAAATGTGTGCATTATGACAATGATTTTGTCTCCATCTGTGTTGGCAATTACTAGTATTGCATTGCAAACTTCCTGCTTGTGGATTTGTTGAGCTAAGATCTTATTAGCCTTTTCTCCATGTTCATAGTAATGATGTCATGATTTAAAAATGGGTTGTTCCACTTATTTTGTTGCCAAGAGGTTGAGTTCTGAATGCAAAGCCTGTCTTTTCCTATAAAGTGCCTCATTTGGACACCTGGCATATTCTTGATCTATTCTGGTAATTTCACTGATTAATTCTGATTCCTTCTTGGTTTCCCATTTATTTTTGTGAGAGAGATATGAAATAATCTGTCCTCTTAAGAAAACCTTCAGAGTTTCCTAAAGTATCCCTGCAGAGACCTTTGAGGATGTATTTGTTTCCAAGAAAAAATTGATATGCTTGGATATAAACTCTGTACAGTACTCGTCTGTTAATAAAAGTTAGTTAAGACGCCAGCTGCAAGATAAGTATGTAGTGCATAATGATTTGTGCTCCATGATCAAAAGGTTGTCATTGCAGCAACCCCATCTACAGAGGTAGAGTCACAAACATTAACCAATACTTCTGGAACAACTGCTTCTTCCAATAAGGGCATATCCATTTGGTTGAGAGGTTCCTCAAAATTCACTTTCCACCTGTCAAAGACAACCTCAGTTAATATCAATGATTTCCTACCCTTGCTTCAAATATCATATGCAACACTTCACCTACACTTTCTGAATTGTTGAATGGTTATGTTTTGCCAGAATTTATGTAAGGATATCTGAAATTCTTCAGTTTGACAGGTTCCTTTATTGCTAGTGTCCATTAACGGTTGTTACCACGACTGGCATCATCAACCTTTTAGCCACAGCTCCTAGCAGATATTTCCACAATTAACATCTTGAACATAGTCCATTCAGATTCTGCAACTTTGACCTCTCCTAAGAGGAAGGAGAAGGTCTTCTGCAAATGGGACCCAAACTCATTCTGAAGAGTTATTTGATAGTGATTTCCAGCACACACTCACTACCTATTTGGGTTTTCCAGATCAGTTCAGTAGGCACTTCTTCCATTTGTGCAAGTTCCACATTAAGTGGTGATCAGATGACAGCCCAGCATCAATCTTTACCATAGTGTCTAGATTATACAACCTCAGATGAGATGATGTCTACAACATCACTCATTACTCTATGACACGAGATTGTGTGCTACCAAGTAAATTTATCAGCAACCTTGTGATCAAGCCTGATGTTCATTATGGATAATCCATGAGTGATACACAAATCCTGAGACAGTTCAGTGCTCTGAAACAGATCAGGCAGACATTTCCTCCTAGTCATGTCCCTGCAGGTTTTTCAATCATTCCTAAAGTGAGTCATGAAGAATTCAAGCTAGCAGATGGTAGCTGTTTAAGCACCTTACCCAAAGGCCGAATACTCTAAATAGTTATTTGGTATGTACATGCAACTAGTCAAGGTTTTCCTGTCTGTAATGAAGTTAAAGTCACATTGAGGCAAGTCACTCATCTTACTGAAAATATATTCCAACTGTACGCCTCCCCTCCTAGGGCCTGTTTATTCCCAGAACTGCCCAGGGATTATCCCATAGAAAAGACTACTACCCTTGATCGAGAACTCTGATTCCATGACCAATGCTGTGTGTGAAGGTAAATCAATATTTTCTAATCTCTTGCACAACATACAGCTCCTTCCCTATTTTCCACATTTCAAGAGCCAGTTTTCCATTCCCATGTGCCTGATCCACACCATCCACCTTGGGATAAGTTTTTTTTTCAATATATTATATTTTAAATTGACAGATTGTTTTAGTCGAAGTCTTGCCACAGATGAAAAAAATACAGTTATAAGGATTACTTTAAATGTTTATGACTTGCTTATTCTGAGCTGTAACACTGTGATCCACTTTGAGCAACTTTATTATAAAATCATTTACTGAGGAGTTTCTGTCACTGACCTGAGACACAGTAGCACATAGTGTGTTGTGTAGTGCTTCTCTTTCACTCCCTTCCCTGGCCTGATCTGTCTCTTTCTCACCCTTTGTCAAAGTTTTGCCTTCTTGTTGCCAAAAAACTCATTTTGAAAAAAAAACCTCCTAGCTGTGTACCTTGAGTGGGTCACCGCTCAACCACTCTCACCAGGAAAGCATATATTATTCAGTTTAAATGGAAACCTGTTGTCCCTTTCAGAAACAGACATTTTTCATGAATCTTTTCACCTGTCAAGCCATCCATTTTCTGTTCCACACTTGTCCTAAACTTCATCAATACATGCGTTTTTTACACATTGATGTTGTGTATAATTTTAAATGAAGACTTGCAGATGCATTTGAAAATAGATATCAGTAATAACAGCATACACTTGTAACTTTTTACATGTCATCTCAAATTGCTAATTTTACAATCATGTTTTATTGTCAACTTTAATCACATTTACATATACATTGCGAATGAAGGTTAATTTTGACGATAAATTTCTGTTGCTAGGAAATTTCAACTACCTTATTGATTGATAATCACAAGGCAGTAGTGAATATGGAAAATGTGGGGGATGTTAACATTTCATTTCATCTTAATTTTTCATGTCTTGTCCCAACTCGGCCTAAACCAACAAGTAGCTACCTAGTTTTTTGTGAAAATAGATGGTAGTATTTCATCTGGGCTACTAAGCCCTTGGTTTTAAAACCTATACTTTCATTGACAAACTGATGACAGATATATAGAAAGGAAAAGCCAGTAGGACTTTAATAATGGCTTAACTTATTGCAATTAAATGAACTGGCGTCAGACAGTAAGAATGCAATGCATTTGCAAAAGATAGACTTAGAAAATAATGGCTTTACCAGAGTTAGTTAGAAGTAACATTTGTCCTTTGTCTGGGTGGTCTGTTTAGAAAACGCAATTTAGACTTTGAAGGACATGTAATAAGATTAATTTTGTAGCAAAATCAAAATGTAGCTAAAACATAAACCTTTGAAGTATGCATTTGGATTTTTATTATTCCTCTTTTGCAGTGCTTTCAAGTGATTTACAATAGTCAGCCTGCTGAAAATCTACTTCATTACCCTGGAAGCAATCCTTATTTATTTTTCTTTAGAAAAATCACTCTTTCTTCTTTTGGAGTGAATGTTTTGGCAACAAATGTCTCCTGTACTCTGTATGTAACGTACACACACACACATCCACATTCTTTCCAGAGGCAATTCTACGGGCTCTGGGGGCCCAAGACGAATAACTCCATGGGGCCCTCCAACTCACCCCTCTCCATTACCATCATTTTAGTGCAAAGTCTAAATTGATAAGATCAACAGAGAGAATTTAATAAACACAAGTCCTTTATTTTAATTCTGTGAAAAACAGATTCAATAAAACACTGCAATAAACACAACATTTGAGAAGGGAATCAGAAAACAATAGAATAAAGTAAATTTAAAACATCTAAATAAATGAAAAAGTAAATAAAATGCAAATAAATGTAAGGTGAAAAAGGTAATAAAATGAAAACAAATTGCTCATTAAAATATTTTTAAAAAAGAAATAAAGAATTGCAAATAACAGATTTAATTTTACATTTAATTTGAGCAACAAAATATGGCATACGAAGGTATTACTGTATCTGTCAAAACTGCTGTTTGCTGGCTTTGTCTACCACAAATGCAGCCGCTGCATCCTCGAGTTTCAAAGACCTTTGAACACTGCATACTATTGAAGTTAGAGCTCGGGCTGAAAAACTCCCCTGTCATGTGACAGATCTCAAGTAAGGTTTAAACAGTTTTAAAAATGGAAACTTCTCTCACCAGTGGTATCTTTGATAGGAACAGTCAAGACTGCTGAATGACTACATTTGGACTTCTTAGACCCTCGTCTTGCTGTTACCCACTCACCACATGGCTGAACTAGCACTGCTGATTTTGGCTGCACACTGACTACAGTAGGGTCCGGATTGACTTAAGCCGAATCAGAAATACCCAAATTATGTGGACAAACCAAGTCAATCCAATTTTTGCTTCAAGACATGTAAATACTTTTCATACTTTATGACATCGGCTCAGATTACAAATTAATGTTACAGAATAAGTAACATTTATCACAAACACTGACACGTTTGCAATAGAGATAGGACCCACCACCGCCGCTTAGGGAGGTTTCCAATTGTGTCTTTGTAATGTGTCGATGCTAAGCTTCAATGGACGTTCCTGAAAACAGAGTGTAATTGCAGCCCACAGCACCTATGAGGTCAGTCATAGAACACCCACAATGTCGGTCATGAAATGCACATTGCATGTCCTCTTATTCTATGGTTAAGTTTAGGGTTGTGTGAAGGTTGTCGGGCTTAAAGGGCATTTTGTGACTGACATTGTGGATATTATTTGATCTACATCATAGGCATTGCAGTATGCAGTTAGACTCACCTCATTTCCGCTATGTAAACGGGCTCCACCCTGCAGGCAAATGCCTGCCTTACCTGTCCTGTTGCTGTATCTCTGACTCTGCCACATGGATCACTAAAAAATTCAGTGATCAAAATAAACAAGATCCCAAGGTGCAGTAAATATACAGTATAAACAGACATATAAGGAGCAGTCAGTGGCTAATTTTTCTCACCAAAAGTACAAGAAACTACATTCCCCTTCGTCTTTTGATTTCCCTCATACTGCATACTTAATCTATACCGCTATGTCATCATTGTGCCCTTCAGTTACATTACTCCTTAACTCTATGAGAAGGCTAAATGCTGTGTAGTAGGAGAACGGCCATCCTGGCCGGGAAGGAGGATGATTTTTACCTGGATAGTAAAGTACAGAACAACAAACACATTGGCCAGCGGGATGGAGAAATAATTTTGTGTCCGGCTGGTATGATAAAACAGAGGGACCAGTGGAAGCCGACAATTGGAAGGTGTTCCATTGTTAAATAAAAATTAAGAACCATAGAAAATTCAAAAGCCTAGCATTTTTTTAAATGACTCCCAAAATAATACATTTTCGTTTTGCCAACATTCCAATCAAACTTTATGTAGTGTCTTTCATAAAGTACGTAAGAAATAAGACTGGAAACTTTTAATGTACAGAAATGGAGTCAATTGAATACTTTTCTTAAGCTAATATTGAAACAGATGAGGGAAAGAAAGGTCCCTTCGTTCATCAGTGTAAAGCAGTGCTTCTCCAACTGAGTCCTGAAGAACCCCTGTAGCTGAGAGATTTCCTTCCAACCAATTTTACAATTAATCAATCAGTCATTTTACTTCTAACTGATCTCGAATGCATTTCTGGAAAATGATCTTAGTAAATAACAAACAAGATAATGAATGTGTTCCCATAAAGAAATTTGGATTTTTACAGAAGCTCATTAATTAAATAAATAAACACACACACTCTATGGTCTGAGTACAAACCTAATGACTAAAAAGGAAGAAAACCTCTGACTTACTAGATACAGCACAGTGAGCCCTTATGCAGATGTATTGCTGTTGGTATAAAGGAGACCCAGTGGAGTTTCCTGACATGCTTCTGTTGAATAATTCTTTGGCTAAAAGTACTGGATGTGTGAGAGGATGTGAGAACATTATCCATAATGATGTTCAGTTTTTATTTAAATCCTCTCCTTCACTACTGCTGCCAGGGGGTCCAGAGTAACTGACTCTGCCCTGTTAATTAGCTTGTTGATTCAGTGGACCTCTCTTGAAGTGAAGAAGTTACTGGCTCAACACATCATAGCATAGAAAATCACACTGGTCATCACAGAGTTGTAGAAGATGTGAAGGGTGTCACTGCCCACATTAAAGGAATACAGTCTCCTAAGAAAAAAGAGTCTGCTCTGTCCTTTCTTATATACTTCTTCTGTGTAATGAGACCAATCCATCATGTTATTGATGTGGATCCCCAAATGCTTGTAGCAATGCACTACCTCCACATCCATTCTCTGAATAGTGACTGGGTATAGCGGTTCCTTGATGTGGCAAAAGTTAATAACCAGTTCCTTGGTTTTGCTGATGTAGAGTTACAGACAATTCTTTCTGAACAAAGAAACAATGTTCTCTACCTGACTCCTATATTTTCTCTCATTCAATACAACCCATAAGTGCAGAATCATCTGAGAACTTCATCAAGTGCCATGACCTGGTGTTATATTTATAGTCTTTGGGGCAAATATTATATTTATAGTAAAGAGAATATGAGACAGGACTGTTCCTTTTAGTGCTCACATCGGTATCAGAGATAGAATCAGTGAATCTTTCAAACTGTGCTCAGCCCAATAGACAATCCATTATCCATGACACTATAGGCTTATACATCTACTGCTAGCTTTGTCCAGGTGAGAATAAGTCAAAGGCACGCAGGCTTACCTATCTGATGGAGTGGATTTGCCAGTTTAAGAATCCTCCTCTTTAAATGTGAATAAAAGTTAGTGTTCATTATAAAATGTGCAGAAAGTCTTTGTACTTATTGTTATATACTTATAACAAATGCCAGGCCATTGCTGCAGACACTCACCAGCACAGAGCCAAATTATAGTAACCAGTTAACCTAACCTTTGGAATATTCAAGGGAAACTAAACTACCCAAAGAAAACTCCATACAAACACAGAGAAAACCAGCTGGAGATTCATTTCTTTGCAGGGCACACCCAAACACACACCCACACTCAGTCAGACCAGATCACACCACTTTAGTGTTGCCATTTAACATAAGCGCTCTGTTTTTGGCATGAGGGGGAGGAACCAGAGTTCCTGGAGATAAATCCATGTAGGCATGAGCAAATATGCAAACTTGACACTGACAATTACATGATTAGTTTCTGCACCCAGGCTTCTGGAGTCATAAGACAGCATTGTTAAGCATTTTAACCACTTCACTACTCTCCTTTAGTCAATGTCTTTCTTTGATCAGAAGTTACATTTCTGTATCTATTCATCTGTAAAAGTATAAAATATTGAGATTTCTTGTCCATCTCCTTTGAGTTTGAGAATAATCAAGAAAACATCTGTCCACCTTCTAACTGGCTTATTCGGTTAAGATTCAAAGAGAGTTGGTACCTCCCTTGGTAAAATTGGAAGGAACACACTAACACTAACACACAGTGCCAATATAGAGTTGGTAATTAACCTAACATACAAGGTTTTTGGTTGTGAGAAGAAAAATTGAGTACCTAGAGAAAAATACATTTAGACAACAAAAGAACATGCAAACTTCACACAGGCCTCATTCAGACCAAGGTTCAAGCCTAGCATCAGCAGATTGCAGTGTTGTGCCAGGGATGGATCAATGCATTGTTGACACAGCAGTCTTTATGATCTTATTTTTTACTTTAGTTTCTTCATAAAAGTTCCTTTACCTACGTACAATGGATGTTCCTTTAAACATGACAAAATTTAATAACCTGGAGCTGCTAGTTTAGTAAAACCTGCACTAGTATGCCGTTCAGCAAGAAGCTGAATTCATAAGCAAAATCTTAACAAGGATGTTCAGGAAAATAAATGGCTCCCAGAAGAATGCTTTCCTCTTAAATACAGCAAACTCTGTGTTTATGAATGTAATTAAATGTAAATTATGCTAATCATGTTTAAGTAGGATAGATATCTAGTCACATACAATGAAAATTTATAACGATAATGATACTAGTTGGGAGAAAATGCAATAATTATGGGGCTGCTGCAGGACCAAGTATGAGAAACACAATACAATGATTCAGACGTCTTGCTGAGAGCACGATGACTTGAAAGTCAACTAGCTGCAAAAAAGCAGTGGTATAGCTAGGGAGATATTCTGCAGGTTCAAAATAACCCCCTCACACGCCAATTTGTTTTTCTTTAAAACATTTCAATAACCTCTCCAGACGCTAAACAAATCTTAATGAAATATCAAAGTGATTTGTAGCCTGCTGCATAAAAAATTTAAGAGGACACCGTTGTGGTCCATGCAGTGCTAATGTGCCACTCTGACTAAGCTAATTTTAAACACAGTGACATTAGTTCTGTCCTGAATGTACTGTATATTACAATCCACCAAATACACTGACTGACTGCTCGGTGCAAATAGACTTGAACAAGATAGTATCTTCCCTTTAAGATGTCACTACTAATAACTTTGGAATGCTGAACAATTCTCATGAGATCAACAGCACACTTGTACTGTATATCAGCAGTGTGTAAAGTATGAAGTACTTTAAAGCCGATCAAAGTCTGATTCAAAACAAAGTGTTTCGCTCCTCAAAAAATATCTTTTAAGTGAAATTTCTTTCTAAATGTTTAATTTCTTTTTATTGAATAATGACTTAACAACAACCATGTTTGTTGTCCATATTTATTCTATTTACCTAAATTATTCGGTAAGCACTGTCCCTTTCAGTTCATGCAATGTGCTTAATGTTACTGAACAGGCAGTGGCTACTCATGATACTAAACTGGATAAGCAGGTTAGGCAGTGCATGGAGGTATCCATCAGTTTCAATTTCACTTAATTAACAATGGTCAATTTGTATATCATATTATATCCATGTGTATTGAACACATTTGTGTTTCGCTTATGTTTAGGCCTATTAAACCAGTTGTGTCCAACACTGCTTTAATATACTAAGACATCATTAAACTATATGAATACAGTGAACATGTTATTAGGTAGAACTATCTTGTACTGTGTAGGACTCAACTTTGCCTCTAAAGCAGCCTTAATACTTTGACATGTGAATTCAGCAAGGTGCAGGATACATTGTTTAGGGTTTTTGGTCCATGCTGACTTAGCAGCATTGTGCATTTCCAGCACAAAAAGCATCAGTAAAGTGAAACACATTTCTTAAGTGGAATTATTCTACTATGCCACTGTAATTACTGTTATTCTACACAAATTTTTACATGTGCTAATACATTTCAAACTGTATGTTTTGTAATTTTTTTTCTTTGTAAAGCATTTTTTTATGTTTAATACTGGTCTATGCATGTAGATTTTATTGGCATTTAGAGGTTTGATCTACTGACTGTCTGGCCGAAATCAAAAACTGGTTTACATTTAATTTTCTTAAACTCAACAGTGATAAAACAGAGATCCTTCTTATTGGTACAAAATCCACATTATCCAAATCTCATAACTTCTCTATTATAATTGATAACTGTACTCTATCCTCCTCCTCTCAGGCCAAAAGTCTTGGTGTCATCTTGGATAATAACCTCTCCTTTCTTTCACACATCAATACTATTACACGATCTGCCTACTTCCATCTACGTAATATCAATCGTCTCCGCCCCTCTCTCACCCCTCACTCTGCTGCAGTTCTTGTTCATAGCCTTGTTACCTCTCGCCTTGACTATTGTAATTCTCTTCTTTTTGGTCTCCCTCAAAAAACTCTTCACAAACTTCAATTAGTCCAGAACTCAGCTGCCCGTATTATCACGAGATCTCCTTCTACTCACCACATCACTCCTGTACTGCATCAACTTCATTGGCTCCCTGTCAAGTTCCGCATCGAGTTTAAAATCCTTCTGCTAACCTTTAAAGCTATTCATGATTTAGCCCCCCCATATCTGTCTAACCTTCTTCACATTGTCACCCTTTCCCGTACCCTTAGATCATCCTCCTCAATTAAATTGGCTGTTCCCTCTGCTCGTCTTTCCACAATGGGGATCAGAGCTTTCAGTCGTTCTGCCCCCCGACTTTGGAATGCACTGCCTCCTGAGATTAGAAACATTAATTCATTCTCTCTGTTTAAGTCTTCAGTTAAAACTCATCTTTTTAAACTTGCCTTCTCTATGTAACACTGTACTGTATTGTGTGTTGGGTGTTGTGTAAGTGTACGGTGTCCTTGAGTGCTTGAAAGGCGCCTATAAATAAAATGTATTATTATTATTATTATTATGTGTAATACTTTAATATCTGTAATATTTTACATTTTACCACAACATCATGAGTGCTTACTATGGACACTGCCATTAAGATTTAATAATTCCTATGGTTTTGTTTCTTAGAGACAGGGATTGCATGGTGTAGAATGGTTTAGAAGGATGGTGCCCTGGACTTGCCAGTCACACAAGACTGAGGATAATTGAAACAAAACTCTCTTTGTGGGGTATTATTTTCTGAAAGTATTCTTTGGTTTTCAAATCCTGGTTAATTTTGTTATATTCAATTTCTTGGTAACATTTTTGAACTCAGTAGAAAGTACGATTGATTCTCTGGTTTCAACTACTTTGTTTCATGTCACATGCCCTGGTCGCTACAAACATTCCATCTGTATGCCCCTCCAATGTGTATGAAAATAGATCTTAATTTTGTGGGTGGCTGAAATACACCCTTTTATGCAGAACACATGCATTACTTTGTTATATTTTATTATGTGTCTCATCATGTGTTGCATATTGTTTCTTTTTAGTATTTCAACCTCATTAAGCCACCTATAATTTTTTTTGGGAAAAATGTTGGCATGTCATTTCATTAGTTGCCAAAACAATACATTATCAAACAGTATTTTTTAACTATTAAGCTTTACTTGTTCCAGATAGATACATTACACAATAATTTAAATAATATGACATTCAGACATAAGTTTCAGCAAAAAAAAATTCAGAACTATAAACAATCCCACATATCGGTGAAACAATTAAAATATATAATTATAAACCACAGTAAAAATCACAGCCTCACCAAAACAAACAGCAAATAAAATGGCAAAAAATAGGGAGGCCCAGTGTTTTATACAGCCCCTTATTAATTAAAATAATTATAGTTAAGCAGAAACACAAGAAGGAGCTCAGAAAAATTAATTTTAAATAACATTAGTGAAATCTTGCCAAATTCTAAAGAAGATCTACACTGTTCCACATACAGAAAATTAGATTTTTTCTACTTTTAGGTAATATAAAATACAGTTTTCCCATTGAGTTATGGAAGGGTGCATTAAGATTCTTCCAATTAAGGAGAATTGGTCAAAATGCTAGCAATGTAGTGTAAGAAATAATGATCAGTTTATCACCTGATAATCTAAACTCATCTGGAGTAACAGTTTTTTACCTGCCATCATATGTTACAGTACACTCGCATCTGTGAAAAAGCTTCATTATGTAAGCACCTGCATTACCCGATTTAGTGTTACTGATCATTCTGCAGTTCCATTTATTTGTGTTGTCTGCTAGTCTACTTGATATACTGTATATGTTGTGTGTTATCTAATGGTTTTATTTTTAAATTGACATTTTTTCATGTTTACATTATTGCCTTGGCTTTTTAGTAATTTCTGTCTGCTGCATTGTGTCTTTGAACTCTGTACTGTGCTGGAATTTTGGGAGTTCTGCACCAGCAGGTCTATCACTTCTCACTATGCTGTAAAGTATTGTAACAATACATTCACATTAATGAACTTTTTAATGTGATTTATTTTTACAGTATAATATATTTGCAGTGGACAAGTACTGAATGCTATTCATATTAAAAATATAATATAGTCAAAATAAATAAATTAACATTCAGCTATAACTCTATGCCACTGTTATATAGAGTTCCATTTCTTATCTGTAGAAGTATTAAGCAATTTAAATGTGCAGGACCCAACAGCAATATCTTCAATGTAATGCAAGTAAATGGAGTAATAATAATAAGAAACAATAGGTGCCATAAATCTAATCCAATCCACACAATGTTTTATTTTACATCCACCCATTATATCCTAACTACAGGGTCACAGGAGCCAATCCCAGGGTGCAAAGCAGGAAACAAACCCTGGGCAGGGCACCAACCCACCACAGGGCACACACACACACACACCAGGGACAATTTAGAATCGCCAATGCACCTAACCTGCATGTCTTAGGACTGTGGGAGGAAACCGGAGTACCCGGAGGAAACTTATGCAGACACGGGGAGAACATGCAAACTCCACGCAGGAAGGACCTGGGAAGTGAACCCGGGTCTCCAAACTCCGAGGTAGAAGCGCTACCACTGCACCACCGTGCCACCCTGTTTTATTTCACATAGAATAAAAATTGACAGATTAAGAACCTAGGAATTGCCAAAGGTTTAATGAGTAATGGATCAAAGCCAGAGGTTTACCACTGATTAAAAACAGTTTGAAGGGCCACTACTGCTTAGAGGACTGAGAAATACTGATTCATTCCTGGGTTGTGCCTGATGACTGCTGGGATAAGTTCCATTTGCCCCAAAACCCTTCCCTGGATAAGCAGGTTAGGAGAATGGATAGATGATCTACAGTGAGTAGATACAGGTAAAAACCTCAATATTAAGTGATAAATCTGTTACTTTTGTTATGTTCATTCCTACTCCTCTCCTTTACTTTACACTTAATGGTAGATTGAACTGTTGACAGATTTATTGCCTCTTCCTTTGTGAAAATCAAGACAATTTTCATCAACGACCAAAACTGGATCATTTTGCATAACATAACACTGTCAATTTACACAACATATTGAGAGATGGAAAATATAGAGACTGAGATTACATTTTGTTTGAGGATTTAACAGGTTGCAAATAATGAACAGAGCTGTCAATTTTTGATGTGAAAAAAATGTACATGAGATGAAAGAAATGAAGGGCCACACAGTAACATGAAAGATAGCGCTGCTACTTAACAGCTTTCAAGAAATTGGGTTTGACTTCCAGTCTAATTATGATCTGTAAAGAATTTGTACTGTACTTCTGTGCCTGTGTGGATTTTTGACCAGCTACTCTAGCTTTGCTTATGTATTCCAAAGAAGTGTGAGTTAGATGAATTGTCAGTGTAACATTAGCTATTGTCAGTTTGTCCTGCAATAGACTTGCTTCCTTCCCAGAGTTGTTTATGTATGCTACTTTGAAAGATTTATGCTCCCTATGAAAGCAGATTTTGGAATTAATAAAAGAGTTGAAAAGCATTATGGTGACACACTGACAACTGTTTTACTCCAAAGTCCTAAGGACCTGGGCCTAATTCCCCTGCTGATCATGGTATTTACCCATTCTCTTCATTTCTTTGAGTTTCATCTCACATCCCAGAGGCACCTAACTTTGTCCTGTAGGAATTAGTGCAAATCCCTGGAATGTCTACCATGGTTGGCTCCTACATTGTGCTTTTGCATCCCAAAAGTCCTAAAATAATAAAAGTAGGTTCATAAAATGAGCAAACAGGTGGCTAGAAAAAAAAACCTGATATCCTATAAACTCTCCTACCCCCTGTCAAGTTAATGATGTCTCAGAATGATTGCTGCTGACTTGGTTTACATAATTACAAATAATTCAACTTTTAAACTCTTTCTGCAGAATCCTTCATCTGATTCCAAGCTTTTACCACCTCAGAGCCACTGTAATGTCAAACAACAGTCTGGATCAGTATATAAAGACAAAACAAAGCAAACTGTGCTTGCTATTTTGTTCATCTACACAATTCTTATTACATTGACGTGACACTCTAAATGGGCCAAGATTACTACCAGCTAGATTGCTGGAAAATATTTTGTCATGACAAATACCTAGATACAAAATACAAAATCAGAGCCATGGAGACCAGATTCTGTAGCCACCAGGTGCTTGGCAGATAATCATTTAACACACTTTCTCCCCTCCAGTAACAGTAAAAGTGGACATTACCTCAGTCTTGGCAGAAGGCCAGGGTTTAGAAAATGATGTAACCTCAAGACTACAGGACGTGTATGTCAGTTATGAGCAAAGCATAGAGGTGATGACACAGGAGGTTGATAATACTGTGAATCATTGTGCTCCAAAGCACATCCATCTGCTCTACCTGTCATACCCACATTAGTTTGGTGAGCCATGAACAATGATTAGCAAAGTTTTGTTTGTCTTAACATCAGTAAAACTGTTTAACCGTTCATTTTGAATACTGCACCATAACTCATGAATTTCTGCTTTTCAGTTGTAGAATGCCTCCTTTTCTTTGTTTGGCAAAACCAGTTACTTTACGGAGAGGACTGCTCAGCTCACACCAGATTATGTGAGACATCACCATGATTTGCATAAATAAAAATTTAGAGAAGGGGAAAGCGAACAGTGAAAGATGCTACAGAAGTTAAAGAAATCTTAGGTGAACATCCACATAGACTTATTATTTCAATGAGTGCAATCAATTGCTCAATGCACTTTTCAGCAAGAAAAAGGTATAGCTCTGTCAACCTCAGTATACAGAAAAGATGTAAGAAAAAATTCAATCTTTATAATAATGTCAAATAAATACTGGAAGCAGTTAACTGATTTAATGTCTATTTCAATTCAAATTGAATTCATGTGAGTGTATTCACCCTGTGATGGACTGGTGCTCCAGTTCCCAGTGACCCTGCTCTGGATAAGGCGGTTTGGAGAATGGCTGAATGGATGAAATATCAACTGCAACTTTACATAACTAAAATAATTCAAGAACAAATTTTCAAAACTCCTTTAGTCATTTTTAAAAGAGATACTATAAAGCTGCTCTTGAATTATATCACATAAATAGGCAGACCAAAAACAAATAAGTGAATATGTTAATACTGTACTTTATTAAAATACCCAAAACTTGAGCAATTGAAAAAAAAACTGTTAGGCATTTTAAGAAAATCTCTTAAGAAATATTCATTGGATAATCTTCCTGTCAAATCCAGTAAAAGATTAATATACTTGTGAACTGTTCCTATTTTTAAATGATTCACGACCAGGGCCCTCATGCATAACGCCCTGCGTAGAATTCACACTCTAACATGGCGTATGGACATAAGCAGAAATGTGCTTACGCACAAAAAAATCCAGATGCATAAATCTGTGCGAACATCAACTTCCACATTCTTTCACTACATAAATCCTGGTCAGTGTAAAAAGTAATGCACAAGCACGCGCCTGCTGTCCTGCCCTGTCTCCTCCCAGAATTACACCTCTTTGAATATGTTAATCAATTAAATAGCCCTTAGGCTCAGCATTCTGTGAAAACAACAGCAACAACATTTATTTATATAGCACATTTTCATACAAATAATGTAGCTCAAAGTGCTTTACATGATGAAGAAAAGAGAAATAAAAGACAAAGTAAGAATTAAAATAAGACAACACTCATTAACATAGAATAATAGTAAGGTCCAATGGTCAGGGGGGACAGAAAAAACAAAAAAAAAAACTCCAGATGGCTGGAGAGAAAAAAATAAAATCTGCAGGGGTTCCAGGCCACGAGACCGCCCAGCCCACTCTGGGCATTCTACCTAACATAAATGAAACAGTCCTCATTGTATTCAGGGTTCTCATGGAAGGACTTGATGATGATGGTCATGTAGACTTCTGGCTTATAATCCATCAATGTAGGAACAGCATGGTGCTTTGATTAGGTGGTGGTGGCGCAGGTCGCCACCACAGAAAACCAGGAACAGAAACAGAAGAGAGAGAAGGGGTTAGTATGGATTTTAGAGCCACCATGAAAAGTTATGATAATAAATTGAATATACGGAGTATCAGGATTAAGTTAAAGTGAAGTTACGAGAAGGCCATGTTAAAGTAATGTGTTTTCAGCAGTTTTTTAAAGTGTTTCACTGTATTAGCCTGGTGAAATCCTATTGGCAGGCTATTCCAGATTTTAGGTGCATAACAGCAGAAGGCCTCCTCACCACATCTTTTAAGTTTCGCTCTTGGAATTCTAAGCAGACACTCATTTGAGGATCCAAGGTTACGATTTGGAACATAGGGTGTCAGACATTCCGATATATAAGATGGAGCGAGATTATGTAAGTCTTTGTAAACCATAAGCAGTATTTTAAAGTCAATTCTGAATGACACAGGTAACCAGTGTAGTGACATCAAAACTGGAGAAATGTGCTCGGATTTTCTTTTCCTAGTTAGGATTCTAGCAGCTGTATTCTGTACTAGTTGCAAATAATTCATGTCTTTTTTGGGTAGTCCTGAGGGGAGCGTGTTACAGTAATCTAGTCGACTGAAGACAAAAGCGTGAACTAATTTCTCAGCATCTTTCAATGATATAAGAAGTCCAACTTTTGTTATGTTTCTTAAGTGAAAAAATGCTGTCCTAGTGGTCTGATTAATATGCAATTTAAAATTTAGGTCACAGTCAACAGTTACCCCTAAGTTCTTTACTTCTGTCTTGACTTTTAATCCTAATGCATCAAGTTTATTTCTAATAACAGTTATAACAGTTCTGCAAGGAGCACTGATGGACTGATTGAGTGCGTTTATAGTTCTTAAGATGAAACTGTTTCTGAACCGCGAGGAAAGGCTCTGAAGCATTTGCCCTATGAGAGCAGTTCAATAGACAGCATGGCTTAGGCAGCGTGTGCTTGATGCTGTATAACAATGATTCTCTTTCTGACCAGCTGCTGTACAGCGGTGATTCCCCACTCAGATACAGTGATATAAATACTCCGAGTGGTGCAGTGAGAGTAATATGGAAAAAGATGATCCACTGTGGTAACCCCTAACGGGAGCAGCTGAAAGAAGAAGAAGAAGGTGCAATGAGAGTAACAACGCTAAAGCAGTTATTGTATTTAGAATAGTTTGACCATTACGTGGACCATTATATTGTTACTGGTTAATTACAATCAGATGCATTAAACTAATAAACAATATGCGGTTAATTTCACTGTATTTATAAAGCTGCGTCAGGGATGTGGATCTAAAAACGAAAAAGAAACCACACTGGAACAGTAGCACTGCTTTGACGCTGGGTGCAACCAGTCTGCAAAACCGAGCGCAGAACTTGCGTACGCCAGGGTATGAGCTACCGTGGAAATGTGCGTGGCTTTACGCCAAGTTTAGGTTTTATACATCGCGATTTGAGCGTGGAAACAATTGACCCATTTGTACTATTATTTATTTATGTATGTTTGTTCTTCTTACTTTTATAAGAATGTTTAACAATTTTTTACTGATGTGGTTCAGCTACTAGGCATCTGAATTTGCCTGATGGGATGAATAAAGTACCTATCTATCTATCTATCTGTCTGTCTGTCTAGATTTTAGCTTAGTTATAATTAGTTGGAAGAATGCAGTGAGTTTCATTATTGTGAGCGACCTCCTCCCAAACATTGAATGCAACTACTCTAAGCTTTTTACTAAGCAAAAAAACGTTTCTTGCATAGACAGCACAGTGCTCAGTGCTACTTTGCCATAGTTACTTATTACTTATTTGTTATTTGGTTTTTCTATACTTCACTGGGTTTTTTTCTTGCATTTCTAAAGGCAATGTTACCCAGCATCTGTTACTCAGTTGGGAGACAAAGTCAGAGAGGCGAAATTGCATTGGTTTGGACATGTGCAGAGGAGAGATGCAGAGTATATTGGGAGAAGGATGTTAAGGATAGAGATGCCAGGGAAAAGAAAAAGAGGAAGGTTTATGGATGTGGTGAGAGAGGACATGCAGGTGATGGGTGTAACAGAACAAGATGCAGAGGACAGAAAGATATGGAAGAAGATGATCCGCTGTGGCAACCCCTAACAGGAGTAGCCAAAAGAAGAAGAAGATCTAAAGCCAATGTTACATTAATCTACTTCTAGTCAGAGTGGGTATCAAACTTGGCAACTACAGTTGCTGAACTCAGTAAATGAGTAAGTCACAACTTATTATTGAGAATGTTAAATTACATGACTGCATGACAGTTGTCCAGCATAGTTCCACATTTCCAAAGCATCACTAGATCCTTTTAGTGAGAGCCAGTAATGTGCTGCCTGACAGGGTACACAGGTATGGCAAGTTCAGCCTTTTTATTTCTTCTGATTTCTGTTCCATCATGGTAGTTAAAACACAACATATCATACAAATGTGCCCCTCTTCTGTTTATCAGGGACAAAACACTCATATTCTTTATTCCTCATAGCAGTGTCATTTGCATTGTACTTTCCGGTGGGCAGTCATTGGCTGTCAGCTCTTACATAGAAACAAGCCTGTTACTGTGATTTAAGACAATATCAAACCAGTTTAGTGTTGTCAGGCCGAGTCAAAGACTATTTGGATTGAGTCACTGGGGGTGTCAAACTACACAAATTGTGGTCATAGGACTGCTCCCAACTCAATAAGGCTATGTAGAGATAGTCTGAAACTACAAATCACTGGAAAGTCATGGAATGTGACATGGCTTAAAATGTTCAGGTTAGGTTGACCAACAAGTTTAAACTCATTTGATACGAGTGAGTGTACACATAGATGGATTGGGGCTGTGTTGCATGATGCATGGCTCCATTCCAGTTACTCCCAGCAATCCTAAACAACTAAACAAAAATGTTAGAAGATATATGAAAAAATTCTTACAGTGTATATATTATAGTCTGCCCTGCTGTATCTACAGAAACTCTGCTGAGATCATTTAGAAGAAAATAATTAAGGCCATTATCTGAAGTAAACCAAAAAGCTAGAAGCACCATATGGTACCTGAAAGATTTATAGTGAATAGGTTGGGGATTAAACTAGCAATTTCAAAAACATCAGATAACATAACAAAAAATAACTTCTTCAGATTAGCTGAAAAATGATGAAAGGGATGTGGTTGACCCTGCTTTATTCAAGGGCTGGGGTGTGGTTATGTACAAATTGTATACTCTTCTATTTTTAGTTCAAAGTTATGCTGTTTGAGGAAATTTACAGTGCAGTGAGCAAGAGCGGCATTTGGGGGTGGCAAGTGGGGCGACCGCCCTTGATCCTGCGCCTAAGGGGGCCCCATTTTTGAGGTCCGCGTGTCCCGTTCGAGCGGATTTGTCGAGTTATATTCTCCAGTATAGATCAACCATGGCTCAAGTCAGGCTTTGCGGTCTGGCAATTCTATCTTTAGAAAAAGACTTTGCATCCAGATTAGACTGCGAAGATATCATCAACAGCTATTCTAATCGGAAGGCAAGAAAAGTGGATTTTCGTCTCTGAACCTGGAAACCAGTAAGAGATTTCATGATGATACATCTACATTAATTTCACACTTCTTGTCAAAACACTGAAACTCACATCTTATTTGTAGGCCATAAACATGTTTGAATATGAATGCACAAAAACATGTATTGCTAATGATAACCAGCTGACATGACATCAACGTGAGTTATGACTATGACATCCTGCATATTGAGACTCAGAGTATACTTGCAATTTGGGTACTTTATTAGAAGAGGCCCTGCAGATTTCCGCATGACACCGCATTGCATTATGCATTTTCGTGGTATTGTCATGAATTATGAATTGCACTTTTTTAGGATTCTATCGTTATACTTTGATAAAATCTGTGTGTTATCTTTTAAAAATTTAGCTAAATACTGTAATCAGAAAATCCAGTGTATGTTAACATTATTTTTTATTAAAGTCACATTTATACAGTCCACACATACTGGTAACAGCGTTTGACATAACCGGCCCCACATGGGGTTGGTCAGCCCTAGGCCCAGAACACCCCTAAGGCGGCCTCTGGCTGTGAGAAAGTATTCGACCAAATTTCCTCTATTATTGCAAATGTTTTTAGTTGTGTATTCAAAATGTAATTTAGCTAAAGGACACTGCCTTTTGATTGACTTTGTGCGTCCATTTGGCCGTGCTGGCAAAGGCGTGCCTTCCAGATAAGCCAAAAAAAAAAAAAGATAATATGGATGTGCAGTATAGGTAAATATTTTCTAATGTTATCCTATTCTGGGATGCATCCTTGATCTGACAGAGAGTTCTACAAGGGAGAGCTAACACTAAGAAATTGTTTTTTTTTTTTTTTTAGGAAATCTTTGTTTTGGAGACAATGTGTACTATCTACATGCCCTCCAGCTAGTACAACAGCATGCCTTAGTTAGGCGTCATGACAGTTTGTCAAAAGAAGAACTTCAGGAAATTCATTTTAAAAGGGGAATTTTAAATTATTACATGGCAGAGAAAGACTGTGAAGCCTATATTGAACTCATACTTCAGTGTGTTTTCCACTGTAGTCAGAAATTTAGGTAATTTTATTGTGCCATTGTAGCTATATTTTCATTCTGAATCTGTATCAGCAGCCCTGCTTTAATAACTGTAGAAGAGGTTGTTTCGTACTCTTTCTCACAACCTGTGTATATATATGACCATAAAACACAATACAGTAATCTGATTATTGTGGTTCCAAATCATGGCAGGCTGGAGCTTGTCAGTGCATGCACTAGACACAAGGCAAGACAGACAGGGTGCCAGTCCATCCCAAGGCCCAATAATGCACAGTTTGGGTTTGCCAATTGACCAGCACAACAGCAGCACCAATTTTGTAATTTGCTTTTAGGATTATACATTATGTAATGTATGTCATGCATCTATCACCAACTTCATCATACTTTTAGTTCATTTTTTATTTCAATAATAAAAAAAAAACCAAGTCAAGGTCAGCAATGCTGTAAGCAATATAAGTCTGTTTCTTATGGAATAAATTATACTTCCTTGACACTCAAACTCAGCTTTTGTTATAAACCCATTGAGGTATGTAAAGTCCACAGAGACATTGACCCAGCCAGAAATCAAACCCATAGGGACTGTAAAGCAGGAACTTCAACTATGCTGCCAATGTTTTTCACTTTTCAAAAATTTTCCAAATAGTCTGATAAAATTCCAGTTC
The DNA here is from genome assembly GCA_026402145.1 of Polypterus bichir lapradei. Lineage (NCBI taxonomy): Eukaryota > Metazoa > Chordata > Cladistia > Polypteriformes > Polypteridae > Polypterus > Polypterus bichir. The sequence goes on from JANRMT010062793.1 coordinate 11,410,454, forward strand.
CAATAAACCAGTTAAACAAATAAAGCCAATTAACTTTTTTTTCTAAGGCAAAAGATAATATTCTTATACTTTCTTTACAGATTTTAAATTTTCCACAAAATATTGTAATAAATAATAGTGGTTCAAAATTGAACACTACTGTAATGACAGTATCTTTACTGCTTTTGTGTTTCTGGGCTATTTAATTACTGTTTTTGGGTGTCATCTGTCTCACCACATCTATTGCCCTGCATCTCATTGGGTATTTTGAGGCGACCACAATTACTCCTATATCAGCACCCCTTATTTTTTTTAGTTGCTCTGATATTTAAGAAATCAGTTAATGTACGTTAACACCACATTGAACAACATAAGAGAAACAGTACAATGATGGTTTAAACCTGTGTCAGACCTTTCCTGGAATGGGAAATAAAAAAAGTTAAAACAATAAAAGTTCAAGGTTGTTTGGGGAAACTAATTGCATAGAAAATAAAAATACCAAAAGATCAGAAAAATAGCAAAAGAACTTGAGGAAAGTCATTAAAAGGATATGTGTGACTGGCGATATTCTTTAATTGCTTTAAATTCTGCATGATAAGAATCAAGAAAATTTAATATGCTTGTAGAAGTCTTTCGACTTACAGCTTTGAAGTATTCTCCAAAATAGCTTTCAAGATTTCTACATTTAGTAAATGTAATATCTAGATACTTCAGAAAGAAAATACTGTAAGTAAATTGTATTGCACATAGGTTAAATATGAGACAGTTTGCATGTCATTTTGCAACATGAATTTCATGTTATGGTAGCAGCACTGGGTTGTGAATGATGCTATGGATATCTTGTTTGAGAAGGTGGCTGACAACAGTAGAGGAAGAACAAATCTCTGAAAAAGCAGTATCACTTAATGTTGAGGAAGAAATATGCTATTAGCATTGAAAAATCAGTGGTGCTCTAAATCGTAATATTGGGAGATTTCTGTCAAGCTTGGCAGAACACTTTGCCAATAACAAAGTAACAGAAAATATGTACAAATCACATTTTGGGCTATTTATTACTACAAAGCTGACAGAGTTGCATGAGCTGTGAAAAATGGACCAAGTTTAGGGTGTCCAAGATCGGTAATGTACACATGTATGAAGATAACTAAAAGCCGGTAATTAACTTAATTTTAAATTCTTTATAATTGCTGGAAAGAATGCTCTCAAAATGTACATTTCCATGTTTTACTACACCAAAGAAGCATATGGCTGGTAAAAGTCACAACTCAGGAAAAGAAACTGAGATCAGACAACTTCTCTTTGAGCTACAAGTGATCTTTTGTATGTAAATAAAAAAAAACAGATATCCACTGCTGCACACCACAAACAAGGCGATTATTACTACATATTGAGCACCATCATGGAAAGAAGCACTGAAAGACAAAGAAATAATAAAACTATTCCAATCTCATAGACTGACTAGAAGTTTAGAGAAGTCTCACCTTCTCCTGTCTACATTTTATCTATATGCATAAGTGGATAGGCTTAAAATCAACAAACAAAGGTGAATATATGTTGTGAAGCCCAGGGAGCGTACAGCCACCCTAATCCCGACACAGACAGGCAGGCAGGACACAGGTTCAGCACACAACACACGGTTTATTTACAGTTTGCCTTCCACATCACACAAGGCAAAGCACAACACAGTCCCTTTGCCACCAGTCCTTCCACCTCCACTCCTCCTCAAGAGCTTTGTCCACTTCCTCCTGACTCAGGCCATTGCGTGGTGGTGGCTGGAAGCAGTCTAGGTGACCAACGAGTTTATTCTGGCAGCACTTCCGGGTGTGGCAGAAGTGCTGCTAAATAGGGCCTTGCAAAAGTCCAGGTGCCTCCTGGTGGTGGCTACGGGCCCCGCAAGGTTGAGCTTCCATGCTGAAGACCTATGGCCCTGCTGGAAACCAAGGGAGCTGCCCTCTGTCGGTTCAGGAGAGAAAGGGTCTTGAAAATACTCCCTCCCCCGCTCCTTTCATACTCGGGGATCCCAGCCGGGTAAGGCCTGCGGCCGTCCGCCACAATGTAATCAGTGCACATGAACTATTTCAAGCTGTTTCTGGCATAGCAAACACTTTTTTAGCAAATAGTGCAATGTAAAAGCAGTTCAGACACCAGATGATGATGTCACACCAGCATGATCCCCTAAACTGCCTGGAAGCCATGAAATCCAAGTCTCTGCCACCTTGTGATACATATGTGGATATAGCACATAAAACAAAACTTTTACCTCATAGCTCTATACTTTCCTAAATGATATATGAAGTAGAGAAGCATTGCCATACAAATAGTTACTCCATCAAATGCAATATGGCAGGAATGGGCTTTATAAGAAAAGGATCTATTGATAAATGGGGCAAATGCAAAATCACTTTTCTGTCCCCATTATCTAGACATTAATCTGCATCCAGCCCTGTAAGCATGTCCTCCAGTTTACAGGGAGAATGCAGGGGTTGGTGGCATTGTAAAATAATCTCACACTCTTCCTTTTTTTTAATTTTATTGATTTTATTGAAATCACACAGCATTCCATATAAATAGATCAATTTTACAAGAATAGGAATGAAAACAAATCAACCCCCGCCCCTGAGAAAGAGAGCATGGGCAGCAGAATAAAACTTAAAGCTAGTAAAAATAAGTAAATAGATACATTAATAAGTGAATATAGATAAATGGAAAAGAAAAAGATATGGGGAGAGAATATGCTTACTCAGTGCTTTAAAAGCTTATTCTAAAATGTTATTGATTAGATCCTGCCAGGTTTTGAAAAATTTCTGCACAGATCCTCTAAGTCAGAATTTGATTTTTTCCAATTTCAAATAATATAAAACAACAGTTACCCACTGACTTAAAAGCGGAGAGTTAGGATTCTTCCAGTTAAACAAGATAAGTCTATGTGCCAATAGTGTAGTAAAGGCAATTACAGTTTGTTTGTCCTTCTCCACCTTAAGCCCATCTAGAAGTACACCAAACACAGCTGTTAATGGGTTAGGAGGGATTGTGACACCAAGGCTGTCTGATAGGCATTTAAAGATTTTGGTCCAGAATTATGTTAATTTGGTGCAGTCCCAAAACTTGTGGCCCAGTGAGGCTGGTACTTGATTGCAGTGTTTGTAGGTTGGATCTTGGCCTGGAAATATTTTGGACAATTTTAAGTAAGACAGATGTGCTTGATATATAATTTTGAGTTGAATAATTGTATGCTTTGCGCATATGGAGCTCAAGTGAATTCTCTGCATTGCTACCTTCCACTCCTTTTCTGAGATGTTGAGTGAAAGATCCTTTTCCCACTGTCCTCTTGGATCTTTGAAAGGGAGGGACTGTAAAATGGCTTTATACAGTATACTGCAGAAATGCTGTCTAAGTCCTCAAAACTGAGCAATATATTTTCCAGCATAGAGGGAGGTTGGAGATGAGGAAAACTGGGTTCTGTTTAACAAAGTTTCTAATTTGAAGAAAATGAAAGAAATGTGTTTCTGGAAAGTTAAATTTGCAATGTAATTGTTTGTAGGATGCAAAGACGTTGTCTATGTACAGATCTCTAAGTGATGTAATCCCAAATGTTTTCCAGACATTAAAAACTGCATATGTTTGTGAGGGTTGAAAAAGCTGGTTCTCGTGCAGAGGTACCACAGATAAAAGATTCTCCATCTTAAAATGCTTACTACATTGGTTCCATATTCTCAGTGAGTGAAGCACACACTCTTCCAGTGTGGTGCTGAGGTGTCCCCCACTGCACTCGGATCCCAATCCAGGTCATTTGTAATGTGGTCAGTGCAGCAACATGTATCAGTGCATGCTCCCAACCTATGGAGGGGTGATTTACATGCAGATTTTGCAAACTCTTGTGGATTTTTAGTTAAGCCCACAATGCTGCTTTCTCAAGATTGTTAAATAAAGATATGACACTGAAGCATACTGATTATGTAAGCTTACTAATAAAGGCTGACACTTCCAAGAAGAATCAGCTGAAGGAATCTCATTGGCAAGCAAAGAATGTAATCACTCAACTCAAAGCATGAAAGTACCTGATGACAGGTAAAGGAAAGATATGACAAGAAGAAGAAGAAGTTAAGAGTCACAACAATAAACCAATCAACAAAACAAAAACACAAAGGCAATGAGCAAAGTCAAGGGAAAAAAGCCAAAGGTCAAGTGCCTTTTAGCTTCATCTAACTATAAATCGAATTAGCATGAACAGCAAATGCAAAGAGATCCAAAACCAGAATGCTAGTAACTGTGTGCTGCCATCCTATATAGGCAGAGCATGATTAAAAACAAAAAAAAGCATGTTCCGAGAACAAAAGATGTAGCAGTGGTAAACAATATAGCCACAGCTCTGCAACTATGCAAGGATTAGCACAAAATAGTGGCAACCATACCTAGTACATACAAAATGGAAGTGCCAGAATGACAATGAAAGTTTTCAAAATATAGAATAACTAGGGGGCTTTGCCCCCTGCTTGCTTCACTCGCTAACCCCCATGCCTGTGCTACGCGCTAGCCTCTTTGCGGTTCTGTCACTCGTGTATGGGGATGTGGATGTACAATTTAAACAGATTTTTATTATCATGGGAATTGTTACATATGCATAATAGAACTATTTTACATTACAGCGAGTAATTAACCATATTGAAAAAGAGTAAAAAGTAATAATTTGAAAATAAATTATGTTTCATGTTGCGTTAAGAGTTATTCATTGCATAATACGATTTTGTTCTGCTGGGCTTTGAAATTAACATGCAACTATTTTTTAAACTTACACTTTTACTGTAAAACTTCAGTAAAAACAATTTTTTGAATAACATTTTCTTCAATGTCGCATTGAATTTTGATTCTGTGTTTGGATTTTCATTGTGACAATGCAACGTATAACTGCCCATTACTGAATTTTGTTTCTTTCTCTCTATTAAATAAAACAACTTTTTCAAATGTTTGGCTCTGAGATTTGTTAATTGTCTTTGCAAAAACTATTCTAACAGGAAATTGTTAACATTTTAATACGAGCGGCATATCTTTATTGTGTAATGTTATCCGCGGAAGATGTACTACATTACCTTTCTTGGATACATTCTTCTTTCTACAGTAATTTGTGTGGTGAAAGGCCAAGCGGTGTTAACTGTTGTAGACATTCTTTGGGATATTGTAAGCTGATGTTTTCATCTTCCGCACGATCACCACCAACTGTTTCAGCATAGTCTATTGATAAGCATTTAACCAATTTGCCGTGTAAACGATTGACATTTTTGGTGTTAATTCATTTGATTTCATAGTTTCTCAGTGATAGGATTGCCCGTGTACTCATTTTTTCGGTTGATAACCCTTGTGATAAAATTCTTCAAGAAGATTTAGATATAATATGTCTTCTTTAATTGGGAACTTAAAGTGAGGAAAATGTTAAAATTTATAAGAGCTGAGAGAGCAGAAACTATGTCTGTCAAAAGCATTCACACGAATTAGAGGTTAGATTCTGCGTGGTTGAATATGGTTGAAAGGAGAGGGTGATCTGAAAAACTCTCATGGCCAAAGACTCATCTCGCGGGGCTTGAAATAATCTTCCAAAAAGTCTTGTCTCATCGCACAGAGAGACAACACTGGCACATGCCAAAACTGGAGAAATATACTCCTTGGAATAAAAAATGTAGATTTGTGACAGCAACAATCTTGGCACATTTTGGCATTCATATTCATCTTCTATCTACTCAGAGAAGTGGAGGATCTTATCCCTGACATAATTTAGCTTCCATACTTGACTCACAATAGTTTTTTTAAGCTTTGAAATGATTAGCAAAAAGTTATTTGCTTAAGTTAATTAAACTTTTCATGAACTAACATTGGGGAGTTGTTTGTAACCCAGCTAATTGATTCTCAGACTGTTTCAGAAATTGTTCTGTCTGGCTCAGTGGCTATCTAGCAACTAGTTTACTCCAGTTGCCTGTTAAGGGGTGGCCTTTGTTGCCCAGGGAATGTGTCTGTCTAGCCCAGGGTATGGATTATCCTTGCAGCTTACCCATCCAGAGTGAACTATTTTTGAAAGTTATTTTGATAAGGAATGAGTTTCTGAATGTTTCCTGAAGGGAATGAACAGCTTTTAATGAAGGCCTATGCTGAAACCACAGTGTTGGTCTATCTTTATAACTCTCACATTACATCTTTGCCTTAAGAAAAGTGAATGTACTTATTTGAGAAAGGGCTATTGGTTGTATTCATCAGAGTTGACAGCTACAGATTTCATTCTGTTTAAAACTAGATTAGAGTTATCCGTAGAATACCCAATAACTAAAAAAACTGATAAAAGGCCTGATTCACATTTGCCTCCCACCCAAGAGTGTATTGCCCAAACACTGTCATGAGTATTACAAAGTGAAACACAAGAAGCATACAGTATTCCTATGCAGCTTATTAGATAATATTACAATCTAGAAGAAGAATGAGTAAACAGAGATAAGCCCACTGTTCCTCATGAGTTTAATAACAAAGAAGAAATTGTGTGTGGCAGTGTTAGTTTGTTATTGTTAGGACTTCAAAGAAGACACAAAGAAACCTCAGTTTTGACTTAAATCTTCTGACTCAGATACTTTAAAATGTGTTAAGTTCAAATTAAGGCTGAGAAGACATTTATTTTCAATTAACAATTTTTATGTTTGTTTGATCTTTAGTTTAGCAGCTGCAATAATGGCTGGAATTCTCCAGGGACACACTACTGATATCTGTGTGAAGATGGGTCTTCTTGCAGCTCGCCTTTCTCTGGAATCAAAGCATCCCACTTCACCACATATGAACAGGGCAAATCTCAGTCTGGAGAAGATTCAAGCAGTAAAATGGCCACAAGCTACGTTTCGATGGATTGTGTGATGTAGAAATCATTTAGAATTCCGAATTATATGAACATTTTTCTTAAAATACTGTGACAAATATTTTAATAAAACTGACAAATTTCAATACTTTGGCAAGCTTTTGGCAATTATTTCCCATTTGATTACATAGTTAAAAAATGCTCACACTTTCCTTATTCCAAGCTATCCTCTAACATTTAAGGGATTGGACTATTATGACAGTACCTGTAATTTCAAGATTTAGCGTAACCCCTTGCCAAATTGGGACCCTAAGTGGAATTTTCTTGGAAACCTCTATCCCTACCCCACCCCTCACTTTACCCACTATATTAGCATTTCTTATTCTTCTTCTTTCGGCTGGTCCCATTAGGGGTTGTCACAGCAGATCATCTTCTTCCATATCTTTCTGTCCTCTGCATCTTGCTCTGTCACACCCATCACCTGCATGTCCTCTCTCACCACATCTGTAAACCTTCTCTTAGGCCCTCCTCTTTTCCTCTTGCCGGGCAGGTCCATCCTTAACATCCTTCAACAATTTGAATCCACCTTTGAACCACCTGGCCTTACTGCCAATATTCAAAGTTCCTACCCTCAGTTCCACTCCCTTTACTTTTCTCCTCTCCTCCTGCCTCCGAACACGTCTCCCCCCTCTTCTTCTCATTCTTCTTCTTTGCCCAACAGTAGCCCAATTTCCACCAGCACCCTGTTGGCTAACAGTACTGGTGGCAGTCATTGTTAACCCGGGGCAATATTGTTGTCCGCATATTGATTTTGCAAAATTATACACCGGAAGCCCTTCCTGATGTAACCCTCTCCATTTATCCGGGCTTGGGACGGCATGAAGAAACACACTGGTTTGTGCATCCCATGTGGCTGGGTTATATTAGCATTTCTTATAAAGCTTTAATGTGAACAATAAATAATAAATAAAGAAGCACACATCACAAACTTAGCTATAACTTTTAACTTGAAGTAGAAATACTTTTTTTTAAAATAATCAAAATTTGAAAGTGAATGTTTAGGGGCTTCTTCAGTCCCTTTGTTGCATATCATAACAGCACATACCTACATTTTCTGAAAACAAAGTCACCTGTTACTGTAGGTCATTACACAACAGCTTTTGTGCGAGGTCTGAGTTGATGCTTGTGATAGCCAAGCAGCTTATGTGCCACGGATGACCTCAAGTAGGTCTTGATGAGTTTCAGTTTTGAAAAGCTGGTTACTGGAAGGGTTGCTGCAATCCAGAAAGCAGCCAATAGATTTGGACTTCAGTGGTATTTAATGGCAAAGTTATAAAAAAAATGATTTGTTGTCTTTATAAATTAAGGCTTAATTAGTAATAATAATAATAATAATAATAATAATAATGGACCAGCTAAAAGTATCGCTTGTGACATGTGATACAACAACAAAAACAATTTTAATACTACTACCATCAGTACTATTAATAATAATAATAAAATAAAAACTGCTACTACTACTACTAAACATGCCTAATAAACTTACTTAATTCAGTAAATACAGGTTCAAAATGAAGGTAAGTATTTAACTATTTAAAAAATGAACATGTGAATATATTTCCGACACTTATGAATTTATCTCCAATGACAGCAGACAGCAGTAAGGCATTAAATAGATCAATTATGTTAACTACCATTAAAATTAAAGAACAGTTAAAGTTAATCTGAGCTACTTCCTCTTTTCGTATGTCAAAGCTGCTTGTATAGTGCATTTCCACAGTTCACCCAATAACTAACTAATAAGCAAGAGAGTCTGTGTGTGTTGGTGAAATTTACAAATGTGTCCTCAATGCAACAACACTAAGAGCGCTTCATTTGTTGACTAACATTAGCATCCTTTACAAGGTGTACTGTATAGGTCTTTAGGTCAATATGAAGGTAATACATGGGATGTTCAAAAAGTTTCTGCACTTTTTTATTTAACTCTGTTTATTAAGAATTTCAAAAACAAATTATATCACTTTTCTACATAGTCACTGAGGTTTGCAATGCAATTTTCCCAGCGTTGTACCAACATTTTAATGTCCAATTACTACTCCTCTCGCCTTCATCATTTCCAACGAAAATATAAAAGTGCAGAAACTTTTTGAACATCCCTCGTAAATAATCTTTAGCCTTGTGTCAGCTAGGCACTGTAAACACTCAATATCATTTAACACCTTTCATTTAACGCTACCTAGCCCACTGGAAGTTGGACAAATTTAGAATTCTAAATACATATGCAAGTGCAGCATAAGCTGCTTCTTCATGTTTTCGTTTTTTTTTTTTCTGCTTTTCTGACTGGGGTTTACTTGAAGCCATCTCAAAGCAGATAAGTGAGAACAACATAAGTTTTTCAGTTCAAGAAACAGCAATAACCTAATTGAGTTAAGATGAGAACCTGCAGAGCTCCACTCCATTGAGGTTATCACTTTACATTATACTTCAGGGATGTTATGCGATGGGCCTAGTTGCACTATGGTTAAAATTAGGGTTTTGAAAGGAATTATCTAACTCAAGTCAAGAAAACCAAGCAATTAAGAACATGAAATCCAAGTGTCTGTCCAGTGGAGCTCTTGAACTGTGGAGGTCTGTGAGCCCCCAGTGGGCCCCCTCCCCACATTGGTCCACTGATTATGAGCCCCATATACAATGCTTGATCTGCGAATAGGTAAGGGTGGCTCTGGGTAGACTAGTATTCAGTTCTACTCAGACCTATTTAGAGCTCAGCACTATACAACAATTACAAAAAGACATACAGTATAAACACAAAAATTAATGAAAATGAATAGTGAAACATTTCACAAAAAGTTGGATTCAGAAAGTATGCGGACCTATTCACTTTCTGTACACTTATTGTGGTGTGGATTTAATTTTAAATGGATAAAGTTGCCATTTTTGACCATTTGTTTATACTCAATAATCCATAATGACAGACTAAAAACATATTTTCAGAAAGGTTTATGTATTTATTAAAATCAAAAACTAAAATCTTTCACTTATGTAAGTGTTAAGACCCTTTTCTGTGGCACTCTAAATTATGGTCAGGCGCACCCCGTTTGCCTTAATTATCCATGAGATGTGTTTAGAACTTGTTTGAAGTTCACCTGTGGCAAACTAAACTCATTGGAAATAGTTTAAAAAAACACACACTTGAGTATATAAGGTCCCACTATTCACACTGTATGCCATGACAAAAACCATGCCATGAAGTCCAAGGAATTCTATGTTGACCTCTGTGGTAAAACTGTGCTGAGGCATAGATCAGGGCAAGGGTATAAAACCATTTCTAATGGTTTGAGTGTTCCCTGGAGCACAGAGGCCCCAATGTTGTGAAGTAAAACCAGTTTATTACCACCAGGACTCTTCCTAGAGTTAGTTGTCTGGCCAAATTGACTGAATGGGTAAGAAGGGCCTTGGTCAGGGAGGTGATCAAGATCTAAAATGTCCACTTTAATAGAGCTTAATAAATTCTCTGCAGAGATGATGGCATTCCCAAATGGCACTTAACTAATTCAGACAGCATGAGAAAAAAGATTCTCTGCTCTGATGACACCTAAACTGAACTCTTTGGGCTAAACACTAAACAAAATGTCTAGATAAAAAGGGCACTGCTCACCCCCGCCTAATACCATCCCTGCAGTGAAGCGTAGTGGTGGCAGCATCACACATGCAGGGACAGGGCAACTGGTCAGATTTGAGGATTAAAGCCAAATACAGAAAGATTGTTGAACAAAATATGCTCCAAAGTGCACATGACCTCAGACTGGGTCAACAGTTCTCTTTTCAGCATGATAATGACTATACAGCCAAGACAGGCTTTAGTGTTTTCAGAACAAGTCTCTGTCTATCAAGGAGTAGCCTAGACAAAGCCAAACCTTAAACCCCATATAACATCTGGAGAGACCTGAAGATGGCAGCTTACCGACATTTTCTATCCAATCTAATGGACTTGAAAGGATCTACCAGGAAGAATGGGATAAATGACCCAAATCGAGGTGTGCAAAGCTTGTGGAGACTTACCCAAGAAGACTCAAAGCTGTAATTGCTGGCAAAGGGGCTTCTACAAAGTGCTGAATTAAGGGTCTAAATATTTACAGTATGCAAATAAGAGATTTCAGTTTTTGGTTTTCAATTAATTTACAAAGCTTTCTGAAAGCATGTTTCACTTTGTCATTAGGGGTTATTGAGTGGGTAAAAATGAAAAATGTTTCCAATCAAAATTAAATCTACAACACAAAGTAGGCAGAAAGTGAAGGGATATGAAAACCTTCTGAATCCATTGTATATATACAAAATAACACATACTGGGTATTTTGATACAGTTTCCATATTCTAAAAAGAACCACTCTGCAGGCAAAAAGAGTATTGCTTTAACTGAATATTGTTAAATTTGCCTTCAGAGGAAGTCAGACATATCTCTATTTAATTAAGGAAAACATGAGTTAGAAACCAAGAGAAATTCTTAACTAAAAAGTCAGTTCTTTCTTTTGTGAAAGCTTATTACAGAAAGCAAATAGCAAAGTGAAAAAGAAAAAGCAAGAAGCTTGGAAAGTGGGTCAAAAATGTAAAGCAAAGCACACCACATGTAAAAGTACATCATTTTGGATATTGGGTAGCATGTGTAGCTGACTTTTATTCCTCTGACCCCTAATGACATGTATAGCATGACACTGGATGTCATCCATTGCAATATCATAGTGACCATTATAACAAAACTACATAAAATGGTAGTATTCAAGGTCAAACAAAATAGCATTAAAAAATAAGGCTTAAAAATTAACATCTTCTGAAGGAAGCTTTCTAACAAAAAAGGAAAAAAAATATGTGGACTACAAAAACCCCAGAAAACATGTATACTTTAATTGAAACACGTATACAAAGCCCATGAGAAATTAATCAAAAATTACAGCAAATATAGCTCCAGTATTTTGGATGACATAACTACTCCAAGACAGACAGATGCACCATGGAGGACTCAAAGTAAAAGAAAATGGATAAGGCCTGTAATGATCAATTACAGTTAATTAATTAAAAAGCAGTATTAACAGTCTCGGCAGCAACTCCAACAAGAGTATGCTCTGCTAAAAAAATACATTTTCTGTCAAGCTGAGATGGATGTGGCTTTTCTTATGAAAGCAGAGTGATTATTCCAAGATTTTAGCGCCATAGCTCTAAAAGATTGGCCTCTAATGTTAGAAGTATAAAGTTCACAGGGGTGAGATTTGGGTTTATTACATATTTTTAAGCAGCTCTACATCTTGAGATAATGATATATGCTCTGAACTTTAGACATCTGCAATGTAAGTTGGAGTGAAAATATTAACAACTTTACATATAAGTGAAGGGGGCTGATCAGAACATAATTGGATGTATTTGAAGGTCTGTAGTCATATGATCATACATGCTGTACATCTAGTTGTGATCTTTCCTGCCATATTTTGAATTGGCTGCACAGTATGTTGTAACAATTTAAATAGTCTAAACTACAATTATGAATTGTATTTGAAACACAAGTAAACTAACTTCTTAAAGTTCCTGCACCCTATTCTCTATTTGTTGTTATATGAGGCTTTCTATAAATATTTACCTTTTATCACTCAGTGGTCTCAGGATCTCACATTATCCTCTCTTCTTTGCTGAGATACCAATTTAAAAAACATCAAGTTTTTGATACACCAGCCATTGATTTACTCAATTTAAAAATCAGGAAGTATCTTTCCCCTCATAAGCTACATTTAATAGATCTCAGCCCAGATTTCACTTTTGCTCAAATGATGTCCCAGGAACTTTATGCATATCTATTTGGTTTTACCCACCTGTTCTGGTTTTTTGGTGTATAATTTCCTAGTCTTTCTTCAATGCCATCACTTTGTATTCCACCCTTGCTACATATGTTTATTCACCTAGACCTTTGAGGCCTCGCTCTGTCTGTGCACCAGTGTAAATTTTTATGTTTGGGCACAGTAGCTGCTAAACATCTACCTTCTAGAAGATCAAATGAATTACTGGGCACAGTAGAATACAATCACATAAAGACAATAATCATGATCTTTAAAGAAAACAAACAGTTTAACCACCTAAGAAATTTGGCCAAGAACTGTAAAAATTTTGACCATTAGCTGATTGGTCTGATCGGCCTGGGGCTGTTAAAACTCTTCAATGCAGACAACACATGACAAGCACAGGCTAGGTGGGTAAATGAAAGTGTTTAGTGAAATAGTAAAAACAAAAGCAAACAAACCCTACACTCTCAATACCCACAAACCCAGGCTGCCAGGTGAGAGGGTGCAAAACCCAGTTTGCAGCTTCTAGTATTACCCAGGCGAATCAAATATCCCTCCCATACAACATTCAAACTAAACATTGTAAGATAGACGCTGTATAGCTCCCGGCCTGACACAGATTGGACATGGGAAGCACGTGTAAAATAACAAATACTTTTTATTTTCTTCCCCTGTGGGCACACGTCTTCCTCGTGACCCACAGGCAATACACAGTCCCAAGCACAAGCACACCACTAATGCACCGCACTTTCTCTTCCTACTTGGTACCACCACTCCTTCCAAGCAACCTTGTCCTCCTCCACCCGATTCTAGCCTTTGAGTGGTGGTCGCTGGCTCCCTTTTCTCAGGCACCCGGAAGTGCTCCAGGTGGTTGATTGCCGACACCTGGCTGCACTTCCAGGTAAGGTGAAACTAGTGCCCAAAAGGGGCCAGCCTCTCCTGTTGCAGCACCCCTTGGTGGCGCCTGCGGAACCCCACAGAGCTGCACAGAACTCCAACCCCCATGAAGCCCTGGGGGAGTCCAAGGCACCACAGCAACCCAGGGAGGCTGCCATCTAGCATCCAGGGGGAGATATTGGGCTTCCCACCCTTGTCCCCCTGGCAGATGTGGTGAAGGGGCGTCCCGGCCAGGCATGGGCCCCAGCCATCCATCACCACATATAAACAATCAATTTAAAACTCAATAAAACTGTTAGTTTTGTAATTAGCCCAATAGGCTTCAATTTGTCCAGTAGGACAAAACTAGTAAAGCAAATCACCCAATAAGACAAATAATGAAATCAAAACAGTAATCAGTTATATAGGTTATCAGATCAACAATTAAACAATAGATAAACAGTAGATAAACAATAATAAGGGCTCCCTCTCATTTTTGAATTGAGTTCAGACATAAACAGATTGCCGAACATTTACTTGGTACCAAACTGTGCCAGCTATTAACAATGGAAAAGTTTCAGTTCAACTCCTTTACCTGCAATGCCCAACTGTTTCTCCAAAGCTCTACCACCTTTTCTTAAATACCTGCCACAACTCTGCTTAAAACAATCCTGGGTGCTACTGACCTCGGGCTACAATTGGTAATTGTTACTTTAGACATTTTGTGGTAAAAAACTTTACCTGAATTTAAACTGCTCTTAAATTTCAGACCCCTGTTTTTGTTCATCTGACAGTCTATTCTCATTTGTCTTTTTGAGGACAAGTCTTTTTTCAATTCAAGGCACAACAGACTAGGCTTGCATACCTGTAAAATAGAGAAACACGCCTTTTTCATGAAAGCAGGTTTTTTCACTCCCACATCCTAGCTCTTAGCTCACCATCAGTTCAGCCTTTGTCCATACTTACCTGTCAACTCCACATTCAATTAACCATGGCAGGGTAAAGAGTGGCTTTATGCTCCATTCCAGTGACACTTCCTGTCATACCCCAGAACCAGCTCTGGATTCAGAGATTCTGTAGCTCCACTTTTGCTCCAGCGACACCACATTACAACTTCCACCAATAACCCTTGCTGTCTTCGCACTCCTGAACTGTGTGGTTCCTTTATAGGTCTTTGTCTGTAAAGATACACTAGTTCAATTTCTTCTGCTTAGTGACTATAGGCTTCCACCTCACAGATAGCATCCTGCCAAGAATATCCTAAGAAAGGATCGGCAGATTTTTTTTTTTAAATTAGGATCAAAAAGAAGAGTGGTAAGCCATAAGATAAACATGATTTGTCAAGCCAGAAGTTAAAACCCAACATAGTTTTTGAAATTATGTAAAGCAGAGGTCATTTTACCAAATAAACTAACAACATAAACACATGTTGATTCTTTTAGTATATCACCACAAACTGTAATGAATAGGAGGTGTTGTGATGTTTATACCTGCTACCCCAAGACGTCACCAGCTGTGTACTTCTGAGTCGATTACATAGCACAAAATGGTGGGGCTCACCACTTTGGATGAAAACTAACATCAAATTCAGAATCCTTTGGTTAAAAAAAAAAACCCAAAGCATATTTCCCTAAATATAAAGTGATTAGACATCTGTTATCTGGTGTATGTGGCTGGCGTTCATAAGAGGGTGGAAATGGACAAAGGCAAGTGGCCACCATAAGATAGTAAGCTGTGTGGCATGCCTCATTTTGTTCAGTGTCCACAACAGGGCCAGAATGTCCAATGAAGAAAGGCAACAAGAAGCATAAAGAAACAGGAATGTAAGAGCTGGAATGTTCAATGATCAAAGGCAACAAGATCTACAAAGAAAGAGGAATATAAGGCATATCCTGTGAGCAGAAGTTCGTAAATGCATGACGAGATCGAAACAGACAGGCTTACCTGTCTGTACCATTAACCCCATTTTAATAAACAGGCATTTGCTATGCTATTGCATATATATTCAGAAAACACCTCAGAAACGGCACAAAAAATAAATAAAAATGCAAATCATAACAACAGACTTGGTGCTAGTGACCAATTTTTCGCTTTTATGCATCTAAAGGGTTAAAATTGTTTTAGTTTCCATTGTTTGTGACAAAGCAGTGCCTCCTATTGCTCAAGAGGTTTTCCAACCTGCTGCCAACCCTTTTTGGCTTCAGTCTCTCAGTAATGCATTTTTCAAATATTTCCGTCATGTAGTATGTACATATAATCATTTGGACAGTGGTTGGTGATTACACATAAAATATATATATATATATGTATATATTTTTAATATATAAAAAATATATTTTAAAATATATAACAGTGAGCCTCCTGTAAATCCACTAACTGATCAATCAACAGTATAAACAGAGACGATACTGAATATTGTGATTTTGTTATTGAGTTTTTCATTCCACAAGCCAAATGTCTTTGCTCCCTAACAAAAGTTCTAAAGGAACTAATGTGAAGGAATCTACAATAATGAACTTAAAATTACAGTGTAATGAAATAACAAAGTTTCCACAAAGGAAAAGAGTTGGGGACCATCCCCGTATAATGTCCAATGGACAAAAAAATGCAAAAAAGGCAAATTGGTGATCAGCAGTTGATAAATGTGAATTACAAAGATGGTGTTTTTATACTGTAACAAAATGGCAGGCGGAAATGATGTGGCAGGAGATGACGTCATGACTAGCAGAAGGATGTGACGTCATTGTGATGGAGCCGGAAGTGACGTCATCAGAGAGAGCCGGATGTGGAAGTGACATTTGGTGGCCATCTTGGGAACCCCAAAGTATTTTTTCTTCTTTTTCTTTATATTTTTCTTCTTTTTGTTTGACGAAAAAAGGAGAGAGGCATTAGTACCACAAATTAACCCCTTGTCTTGCGATATTTCACTCACCTCAGGACTTGTTGACTGCCTCCTAAGTGCACGTGTGTGACAACAGTCAACAGTGCAATAAAAAATCTGAAGTACAGAAGTGCATAGCAAATAAGAGTTCAGGAGCATGATGATTGACACAGCATCATAGGCAAATATAAGGAGAGAATTCAAGAGTACAGAGAAAACAAACCTAAACAAGTGTTTACTGAAAGCTGCACAAGAAGACATTTGGTTATTTTTTTATATACTATAGCTGCACAGAGCATTCCATCAAAGACAATTTCCAAAGCCAAAAAAGTCCATATAAAAGTAATAACATATTAAATGTAATAAGGCATAACCCTCTGAAACAATAAATGAAAGTCTAATATATTTAATCTCCAAATGCAGGTTAAATATTCTGTGTAAACTTTCACATTATGTACATGACACTTGCAAAGAGACTATTAATGTGCTACTTTAATGAAAGCATTGACTATTCTTTCAACAAGCAGTATTACGATTAGAGATGCAAATTAGCTGAACAAAATGTGTTTCATAATAATAATGGCCCCATGAGGGTTAGCTGCTTCAAAAAACAATCCTTTACTGACTTTTTTTTTCCATTGTGCACAGACACGACTTTCCCTGTTGGCTCATTGCAGGTCATGCCTGAGAGCAATTAAAAAAAATGTTAATATGGAATCCTTTTTGAGATATGGCACCAAATCACAAAGCAATTCCACACAGCAGCATTTTCTTCTTGCCTGAAGAAGGGGCCTGAGTTGCCTCGAAAGCTTGCATATTGTAATCTTTTTAGTTAGCCAATAAAATGTGTCATTTTACTTGACTTCTCACTACATTCATAATGGCTAACACGGTACAACACCCTAGTACAACTTGATAAAGAGAAATCTGCTCCTCCTCACTGAGTAGAAGTAAAAATAAAGATATGAAGCTTCTGAACTGATGAGTATACTAAGGCAAAACTAGATGCCAAGCTGAAAAATACAAAGCGTTGCTAAGAAACATAAAGTTTGGAAACTCTCGATTTTGAATACACACTAAAAATAATTCAATATTCACATATGAAGGCAAAGGCCTTAGTATTAAACAAGCAGTAATGACTTAATCTTGGATTTTAGAATTACCTGCTTCCTGTATGGTTGACAATTGTGGTTTTGGCCTTTTTCAAAGCTCTTACAGTTAACACCTTTAACCCCCTAAAATCTGTTACTACTTGGTACAAGACAAATATTGTAAAGATATTCACAGTAATTCAATCAAGAAGTGATAAAGTAAGCCCCGAGATAATGCAATTATCAGGCAGTGGCATGCCCAATTTTATGAATTTCTTCATTTAGAGCTTACCTCGGCCAGTATAAATAATATTTCCATGAGATGTCTGGAAAGGAGGCTGAAAACAAAAATAGACACCATTTAACTTTAAGCTTTCCTGTTTCTTCCATTGCCCTTGGTACTCCAGTTTTGGGTGGGAATATGGGTGGAGTGTGCATGAGAGGTGGTCATCTCTGGTTGGGTTAAAGTCTCTTTTATTAATATCCTTAAAACCTGATTAAGCTGTTTTAATAATAATATAAAAATTGTGTTCATCTTGTGATCTATTTGTATTATAACTTACTTGCAATAAAAATTGATCTAGAAAAAAAGAAGTGATAAAGTACAGAGCTGGTAGTATTAATTCAAATTCTGGTCTTCTGAACGTAGCTACTCAGTTTACATACCAGTACTTAACTCATCTCTATCTAAACTGGATTTAATATACAGTAAATTATATACATGGGGGTGATCACCAAGAATAACTAGACAAATTGTAATAAATCCAGTAACAAGATAACTTGGACCAAATAAGTATTTTTTTTAGTTCTTAATAGTGATGTATATTAAATGTGTATATTAAATTTAGCTCTGTACTTATGCCATTACAGCTAAATGCCCCATGTCCTTAACTGGAAGCTATCATGTTTTCTGTTTACAGAAAATTGGCTATGCTGCCATCTTGTGTCCGTATACAGCATTACCAACTCAATCAAGAAGAAATTGTTACTAGTTGGAAACATCCTCACATGAAAATCTGCACTTTTGCCAATTAGAAATGATTACTGAGGTCATCTTCAACCATTGGACTTGCAAAATCCTAGCACAGGCAAGTTGGGCAATAAGAGCTGACATACCGTCAGGATTGTAGACAAAAACAAAACACGAACTAAAAGAAAAATCCAAAGATAATAAGAAATTTTCCACAAAATCGGGTTAAACAGCCAGTAAATATAATAGGAAACTAAGATCACGCTGAGGCAGACTGGGAGATGTGCAGATGCCACTAAGAACATCAGAAAATAACAGACAAAGCTGGAGTAAATGTAGAACAAGACATATGCTTCACTTTCACTATTCACTTCATTCATAATTCACTATTTTAGTTAAAATTGTTACTTTTGAGTATAATATCTTAAATGTTCAGGAGATTTGGGGTTTCTTAAATAATCTTCTTAGCTTCTTTGTCAGAGCTGTCCACTTCCCTATTTTCACTTATGTGGTTTAGGATTTGTTTTTGTTAATACATTTTCATTTTTAGTTCCATTTCTAATATCACCTTGGAATCAAATGTTATAGTAATTTCTGCAGATTTTTTTAGGATAATTAACCATCAGTACAAGTATCATTTGTGTTTATTATCTATAAAGAATTTGGTTGACATGTCATCACCGTTATTTTGCAAGATGAATAACCTGTACACAGTTAATGAAATGTAATCTGCTTAAAATATTTCTATTTAGCAGTGTTTCTCCTGCTAGATGTCAAGAGTTGGTTATTAATTGTTTTATGTGTTTCAAATTCTTTTCATTGTGGTTTGTTATTCAGGTGCCATAGCTAGCTTAGTATTTGTTCTAGACACAGAGGCATATAAAGTAACATGCTCAGACTTGCATAATGCAACTCATATTTGTGAGGAGACCGCTGTGTCAGGTACAAGGCAGGAACCAGTCCTGGACTGGGCACCAGTTCATTGCAGGGCCTTTTCCCACTCACATTGGAACCAGTTTTTTAATCATCAACCTGTACCCAGAGAAATCCTATACATATGTGGGGAAGAATATGCAAATGCCACACAGAGAACATCCTGACAAAGGATTTAAACCTAGGACCCTACATTTATGAAGCAGCAGCACTAGATACCATGCCTCACAAGCTGATATCTCTGAAAAATAGATGACAAATATACAAGTTTGATCAGGAATTGCAGAACTGAACTTGCTCCTAAAATGCAGTCCCATATTTTAGGGATGCAGTTCCCCTTGCACAGAACTGAGCATTCTTTTAGCCAACAACTCAGAATAAGCCCTAATAAAAATAAACTCTGAACTGACCCAAACACACTTACATTATTGTGTTCCTTCAGAATTGTGTTGATCTTCAAACTGAAGACAAGCAGTGTCAGGAAATGCATGTCCTATCAGAGAAAGGTTTTAATTACAGGGACCCAGTATAAAAAAAGAAGAAAATGCAGGTGGAAAAATAATGAAAGAAGTAGAAGAAGAATTGGGAATAGAAAATAAAAAGAAGTAATTTAGAAAATGAAGATTAGGAATACACGTTCCCTTAGTCAAGTGAGATAACAGTGAATAGTAAATGAAGCGAAAAAAGTTAAAATGATCGAATGCCAAATAGAAATTTAATGGAAAGAACAAGAGAATGAAATGAGAGTAGTTTTATAAATCAAAGTCATGAAGTTTAAAAAGGAAAGGAAGAAGATGTAAACAAGAAAGCAGAATGTTAAACAGTTTCCTACGAGAATAAATTAAAATATCTGGTAAATATTCAAAATGATTTAAAAGTAATTGAACAGTTTAAAAACAAAAAGGAAAGCAGAAAAGGTATTAATTTTGAACAAAAGAGGAAACAAGCAAATAAGAAAAATCACAAACATCAACAAGAAAAGAGAAAAAGACCCAGACCCACTAATGCACACATTAACAAACTTGGAACATAATTTCTGCTAATTTTTCAGATAGTGTTGACAATAGTTCTTAATCTTCTAATGGTTCTAATCAGAGTAATGACCAATGGGATTTTACTGCTTAATGAACAATCATTTATAATAACTTAGTCAACACTTGCCTTATTTTGCTCAACCTACCATAACACAGTAAAACATGTCTTATTTCAATTACCATTAG
Organism: Polypterus bichir lapradei; assembly: GCA_026402145.1. Taxonomy (NCBI): domain Eukaryota; kingdom Metazoa; phylum Chordata; class Cladistia; order Polypteriformes; family Polypteridae; genus Polypterus; species Polypterus bichir. The sequence goes on from JANRMT010062793.1 coordinate 11,431,055, forward strand.
AGCAAATCAAATTCAGATTCTGAGTAATTGTTTAAAACACTTTTACAATTTGTCTAACATTTATTAATATTAATTTGAGTTAAGCATGCTGAACCTCTTTTATTATTCTGAGCAAGAACCTGATATTGCATCTTCTGATTTGTGTTGCATAAAATGATAAGGGAGATGATGTACTGTAGCATTGAGTTCTAATAACTTTGTTGTAATTGTATGATGTAATGCACTTTATACAAACAATAAAAATACTTTAAAATAGAGCATTGGTGGAGAACCTGGGGAGTAAAAGTTTGAATACATCCACTGATATTGTATTCAACTTCTCCAAGTGCAGGTTTCAGGAAGGCAGTGTGTATCTTAACAGTATTGTGTACAAAGCAGGTGCGAGCCTTGGACACCCACCCACACTGGACTAACCTAGTGTCGCCAGTAAGCTTAACCTTTACAACTTTAGCATGTGGTAGGGACAGGCTTCAGGCAGAGGGGAAACAGGCTGGGATTTGAACCTAGAACTCTGTATCAGTCAGGCAGCAGAACTAGTGTTTGTACCACCTAAGTGTAGCACATGTTCGCACCCCACAAAGACACTGGGAATTTAGTTGGTTGTGTGGAAAGGAATTAACAATTAACAAGAAGCAAAGTCTAAATGTGTCACTCCTCTTGGTGTTTGTGGTGGCACATGGTTTACCTTGGAGTGAATGTGTCTCCACATACAGTTTAAATGTCATCTAGTCAAATTAAATTTTTGTTTACCTAATGAATGAACTTTTTTTAATGCAGCTGACCTAGAACAGCTGGAAATTGGATTTAAAACTACCTTATATTTATGTAAATGTATATTTATGTAATAAATACATAATACATATGTAATACATAAATACATAATATTTATTATTGGGGGTGAACACACAATAAGGAAATGGGGACGGATCAGTGGCTGGCTTGCTGCTGCTGCAGAGCTGCATGTTCTGCTTGTCGCGCTGCGAGTCCATCATTTAAAAGCCTGTACAGCAGCTGTCTTTTTGTCTCACTGTCTCGCAGGGGTGTTAAAGTGTCTCTGAGAAAATCACATATCATTTCCTTCCAAGCCTTCCAAGATTTTTTTTATAATAGAGATATATATTTCTCTTTTCATGTTTCAGCATTAGCTTAAGTCTTTATGGCACCTTTATTTTGCATATATCTGTAATTATTATCATATTTTGAATTATTATATAGGGCAGTCTAATAGGTGAAATGAGACTAATAACAATAGCTTGAACTCACAAACTGAAATTTCATTTAAGGAATGTTCACAATAAACTAAACACTTCAGTAAAAAAGTAAATAAAAATGATGCTGTGGCTGTCAAGTTGACTCAAGTGTTTTGTAAACTCCTTTCCCATGGTTTTGAGTGTCACCCTTAATCATTCTGATTTTCACCTTCTACAAGATATTTGCAGGCAGACAATGACATACTTTAAATGCCTCAGTACATACACAGAGAGGTAGTGTGTGTACTTTATCATTTCAACTTTTTACTAAACATGTTACATCTTTTCAGTTATGTTTGTTTTGCAATAAGAACACACAGTACTCTATCACATATCCATATATCATAATTTAAAATTGCTTATTTTGAATTTTAAATATTGTGCTACAACATGTGAAGTCATTCCAAGAGTTAAACTAATTGTATTTTATACAGCACCTTTAACAGTAAACACCAATGAAGGGATTTTACCCTTTCAAATCAAAATACCAAATCAGATCAAACTGCATTTGTTATATAAAAATTATACAATATGCAGTGAAAAGCTTAGTTGATCAACCCTAATGACTGTGCCATAATACAAATTTAAACAGACAATAACAATACATAGCTTTTAAAATCATTAATAGAATTATACATATGTAAATTACAAAAACAACAATAATAATAATAATATTATAATGTATAATAACATGCATTTCAAGGCACTTCCCTTATTTAACATGCAGATGGACGGAGGGGAAAAGCTCCTCCTTGGTTTTTCTGAAGTGGACTTTAGGCTCGGTTACCTGACCCAGCACACTAAAAAGGAAGTTGTTGGGAAGGTTGGTATCACATATAATTTTTCTATATTTCTGCAATGTAAAAGGATTTAGTGGCTCATTTGGGGTTATCCAAAAATATGCTTGGAAAATGCAGATTATATCAAACTGTAGTGTAATAATGAAATGTGTACTATAGCTATGTTTCAATACACTGTACATTTTTGTCATTTTGCTTATTGTCTAGTTGTTAAAACAGTTTTAGGCATAATTTTCAAATGCACTTAATTCAGTTCAAAGCTTAAATGGGCCAGAGTCTCTCCTTCACAGTAACAAAGTGAGCTGACTGTATGAATCACCTCACTGCTGTTAAGTGCTACAGTTGTTGTATGGGATGGGGCTTGCAGTGCATTTATTACATCATAGTCTACTAATAATATAAAAGTAAAACTCATGTTGTATGGCTGAAACAATGGACTCCCAGTCAATTCCCAGTTAAGAAAACCATCAGGTGAAGCCCTAAGTTTACCAGTCAGTCTACATCCCCATCTTCCCTTACAGTCGATAGCTCTGGATAGTTACCAAAGAATAATATTGTGGTTAGAAGCATTAAAAATCCAATCATGAAGCTCACTCTGTAACACTATAAGAGTTATAGAGAACATGACTGCAAGGGCTTCTACCACTTGACTGAGCTTGTGAATTCCTCAAAAGGAACTTGACATTGATGTTAGGGATAGGCAGATGACCAGATTAGGTGCGGCAGGACGTGTCTCCAAAAAGATTTTTGGGCATTCATTTTGTGAAGTAAATGCAATAAAATAACTAAAAAAACCCAAGTTGATACCTATTCTATACAAATCAATTGCACATGTAAGATAATGAATGACAAGTATGCTGCTTAATCCAGTTCAGGGATGCAAGGGGTCAGAACCTATCCCAGCAGCAATGGTTATAATGCTGTAAAACATTCCTGGACAGGACACACACACGCACACACACACACTAGCCAACAATGGGACCAGTTTAGAGTCTTCAATGAACCTACCCTTTGTATTTTTGGGTAATGGAAAGAAAACACGTACATACCAGGGAAGAATGTGCAAACCCAGTGGAGGAGTGGAACCCATGTTGTTGGATCTGAGGCATGCAGTGAAAGCAATTGTACTAATCACATTCTGACATATGCAACATAAAACTGATATGTAAAGATAATTTACATGAAAAAAGGTATATAAATAAATGCTTCAGTTACATTGCTTTATCTTTCATACAAACATAAGTCTTTACACATCTAAAATGATTATTGTATAGAATATCAAATTTGATTAACCCAAAGTAAACTATTAAAAAAAATTATCTGTATTTAATATAAATTGTAAATAACATTTTGATAAAATATAAGGACAACATAGAATTATTTAGACATTTAGCGAGTAAACTCATTATTGATATCATGCTGCTGCAAGATTTTTCACCACTGCAGCTTAAAACCACAGGGTTCAAGTAAATGTTCAATACAATTCACGTAATTCTTTTTTTTTTCTTACCACACATCTTCATCAGTGTGAGACAGAAGTGACTTGGTTTTCTAGATGTTGGTAGTTTATTTCTAAGCTGTGAATATTTATGTTTTGCACCCATACATGCAGCACTTGAAGCTGTCAAACAACATAACACGATCAAGAATATTTTGCTTGATTTTATGGATCCCCTCTTGATTTGACATCTTGTGAAAAAAAATCATCTCTATTATACTCTTTTCCATAGTTTTGTTGTTCATGTACAAGCTGCTATGTTGCACCAGAGTCCCCTAAATAATTGTAATGCCAGAGCAAGAGAAGGTCTTCTTCGAGTCAGCTAAGAAGTTCACTTTGTAGCACTACAGAGTTTGTTTATAGTAGGGAACAAGCAATGATGGGCACTAAACATAAACTACATCTTTGTTACAATAAGAGTAAAATAAGAAAACATTACCTTATTACCTTAGAGATATATGAAGAATGATTAGAGGTGTTTAACCTCTTCAGTTTAAGCTAATAGAGATTAAAAGATGACGTGACTGAACTGAACTTTTTAAACTATGAAAGGAACTGATACAGTGGATAATTTAAAATGCATTCAACATGAACAGTGGGCACAGTTGGAAACTTTTTAAGGGCAAATGTCAGACAAACATTAGAAAATTGAGTGGATAGGATTGGTCAGGTTTGTTAGGCTGGATGGCCTGTTCTTGTCAAAAAAATGGTTTCATATTCCAAGCATAATAGAGCTGTGTATTTACATATGTGCCTAGATCATATAAAGGGAGTAGAGAAAAAAGAGCACTATTTACATTTGCAAACAACTTTTTAAATGAAAGTTGTGTGATTGCCGAGGTTTACAAATTTCTTTGATGTTAAGTTGAAATGTTAACTATGATTTCTTTATCAAGTATTTGCAAACTTTCAGCATTTTAATGTCCTTATGCACTATTATATTTCTGATTTTTCTTTTGATATTATACTGCAGTTAATGTCATAATTTTAGAGGCTCTTTTCAGGGTCAGCACTGCTCATTTAGCTACCTCAGCCTACACACAGTTAACACGCAGTCTGCACCTTAGGTGGCTGTTGGCTTGACATACAAAGCCTACAAAAATGGCTTAATGAAAAATAAATACTTACCTCCAATGTATTACATTTAATGAAAAATCAATATTAGCGTCACCTGCATTATATTTTAACTATAACTGCAATGAGGGTAAAAAGTGAATAAGTTTTGCATATTTCCATATGTCACTCATTGACTCCTAGCTCCTTCCCATAATGCTCAGATGCTATCCTATGCTACAAAATGTCACACTTAGTTAGGTCCTGTGTGTTTTTATTTTTTCTTTTACATTTTACATGTATGAGCAAGAGAAAACAATTTTTTTGAGGATTTTTGTGTGCAAGCTGTGCATTCTTTTTTCTCTTCAAATCATGCCACTTTGTGCATGCAGACAATCCAGTTTTCATCAAGGGCCATGTTTTCAAGGGGTGCATTCATTCGAAGGCTGCAGCTTTCACCTGTTTCTTTTAAGTAATTGTGCATGAGTCATAAGCATGTCATGTTTTGCAGATGCACCAACAAAAAAAGTAAAAATATTAATGCTACAAAATAAAAAAAGGACATAAGTTACAAACATATACTGTATGCAGCACCCAGAATATTTAAACTCTGTTTGCATATATTTTAATAAGAGTATCTGAACTTTAATTTTTTCTTAATTTGCAAGCCCTACTGCAGATTTGTTTGTTGTAGACTGAAATTTTAAATTTAAGTAAAAAATTGCACCATTATGTTTGTGTCACCTCTTATGCCATTAGATTGGAAAAGGTCTGCAAAAGCTGTGGCCATTTTAGAACCAAGAACACATTAGAAGTGCAGGGATGCAAGAGGCCACCAGGTGAAGCTCTAGTCTGGCATTGCTGCTCAGTTATTAGTCCACCTCTAGTGAAAAAATAATTCCACACATGACTAAAACTGATTACTGTCCAAGGCTTAAAGCAACTTTGAGGCCCATGGCTCAGGGAGCGTAGGGCTGGGAGGGCAGATCACATTCTTTTGAATGGTAAGAGGAAAAAGTCAAGAGTGTCGACACAGGTTGACAAAGAAACAGAAGCAGCAGATACACATAGTGTTTGGGGCTTGGGATAGAATATTGGCACATGGACAAGTGGACAGAGGACCTCACAAAAAATATAGTTACTGGCCATGTGTTATGAAGGTCTAAAATGGCTCCAGGTGTTTATTGTACTTCTTCTGCAACTTTATATTTTAATCTGCCCTGCTCAATCCATCCCCATTATAATTATGAAATTAAACTTCTTTATGTTGTTGAATTGACTTCCATGGTGTATTTATACATTTGGAGAAAATACCTGTTATGTTTCAGCCAGGGCTCCCCAACATGGTTGGGGGTTCAAATTTCTCATTTATGTTTTGTTACTTTTTTATGTTAACATTGTGGAACATTTAGTTTCTATATGTATAAGTGCCCTTTTCTATGTGCCATGTGTTTTGTGGGTGGTTCCCCAATCACTATCAAGGGACTGAGAAAAACCCGAAGTCTCTTGCGGTTCATTAAAAGCACCGGTGTTAATGAGTTTTTATCATGGTTTTTCTGCATTTTTGTTAATATGTGAATTTTTGACCTCTGCACTCTTTGTCTTTATCGTTTCAAACAACTCCTTTGGACTCTTGTGCTCCTCAAAGCTTATCTTGGCTACAGAGTATTTTTGTTGATAATAATTCTTTAATTATAAAGATTCTATGTTTGCCCTTTTATGATTAGCCAGGGTTTTATGGCATCACCATTTTAGAGAGCATTTGTGCGATATTTGGGATTTTTTTGCTTAGGAACCCCAAATCACAACAGTACCAGAACGTCTCCCAACACAAATGCTGATTGGTTGATTAGTTAATCTAACTTGGTATGTTTTGTACATGTGTATGTACAGTATGTGATTTATGATGATCTGGAATCCCATCCAGGACTTGTAAATTTCTGCCACTATATACTGCAGAGATAAGCCCTGAATCTCCGTAAGTACAGTACATACAGTATGCAAGAAACAGAACAATTGATGGGTGGGAGATTACTAATTGAATGCATTTTCAAATAGCATAAACCACTGAAAGATAGTTTTTATTACCTGCTAGAACTTTTAACACACTAGCAGACAACCTGTCCAATCACAATCTCAACTAAACATGTTTGGGGATATATGGATGCACCTTCTTGAACTCTAATGCATCTGTTTTAACCACTTACAAATAAATCTGAGCACAAGATCACATCATGTTTTCAATATTTAGCACTTGTCAGTAATTCTTAATAAAAGAGACATCAAGCATGTTATGAAAAATCCCTTGTAATAGGTGAATAAAAACTCAACAAAAGAACAAACAAGCACATTTTATTTTATCAAATATAGTTTTGTATGTATCTCCCGTCTTCCATCTTGCTGTTGATTTTACAGTACACCATTTGCTCTGTTTAATTACTGAATGCAGGGATGTTCCATAGGTACTTAGTGTTGTCACTCCAGAGCTTCCTCTTGAAATGTGCCAGGTTAATATTATGCCATTTCTGCATTGCAAGTTTGGTAATGCAACCGTAGATGAATTTCCTGACTACTCTGGCTTGAACAAAGTAGTAATTGTTGTAGGGTGTTGGACAGAACAGAGGACTCACAGCAAACTGTTGAAGATTATTTTCCTGCAATATCTGAATAGTGGAGTAATCCTTCAGTGGACAGGTATATGGGAAGGTTTACAGGACATGTGTATGTTTGTAACAAGAAACATTTTCCTGTTTTAATTTTTTTCTTTATGGCATAACAAGAATCAAGACTACTTACATGCAACTTTGGACACAACACAGCAATCATCTCTGGAGGAAGACCTTTTAAATGTTGGGCATACTCACTCACATTCCCCCATTTAGGTGCTATAAGGCTGAGTTTACACTTACAATTGTCGATGGATGGAATTAGGGAAGAAATCCAATCCAATGTCTGTGATGTTTACATTACTTGGGTTAAATGTTGCCTAAGTATATACATATGTTTATATGCATTTTAGAATGTAAGAGTTGTGGCTGTGTTTTAACATAGTGACACAGGTAAGGTGTAAGTGTGGATTCTCATGTTTCTCCTGATGATGATTCTCACCCTCCTACATTCTAGAATAAAGGCTTGTTTTCTAAATGTGGTATAGGAAGCCTGATTTCCCAGTGCACCACTGACCTCCAGCTTCACCTGCTATGATTTTTTTCACATTTTGCATGATGCACAAAAATGATGTACTCAAGCCAGAACACTGAAAAGCGACCTGACCTATTAAAACTGAGACCAGATATACTACATGCAAAAGTGGCCTGTCTCCTATATTAAATAATTAGACACTGTGTGGTTTTGGGTGTCTACACCAAAATCCAGTCGGAATAAGAATTGTGGAAATTGGGTCACATCAGAATTGTAGTATAAATATTGCCTAATTCACCACAAAAGTATGTTTTGGTTTATGGGAGTATCCCTGAATATCTGTGAAAATACACCTGAACAGGTGGAAAACATACACTGTATTAAAAAAAAGAAAACAAAGGGATTAATTTATGCAAAAACATTGAGGCAGTGATTTATTTATTTTCCAATTTATTTAGGTAAATTTAGTTCTGTTTTAATGAATAAAGAAAACCTAGATTTAGTGTATTGAACTCGTCCAAATAAATCTGGTGATCTACACCATGTCAAAGTAACAAACACAAATCCGATACAGAATACTGAATTATATCTAGTATATTTTACTTTTGCATCATTTGCTAAATTACACTAAGTTATTAGGTACTTTTTAGTTTTAATAATCTTCATTTTTTTCAGTAATCATGTCAACATTATTTAAGAGCTTAAGGCTTCATGGTAGTACCATTAATTTTATAAACCTGCTTATCCAGAGTAGAGTCACAGGAGCAGTGTATCCCAGTAATCACAGGGCAGAGACAAGCACAATATCTGGACAGGGCACCAGTCCAGTGCAGGGTGAACACACACACACACCCATGCTAGGGCAAATTTAGCATCAATTTAGTGTATTTGAAATGCAGAAGGAAAACCCACATAACCAAGGAAAGAACATACAAGTTCCACACAGGAGCCAACCTGTGCCTACGCTTTGAGCATGGGAAAAATGCTATATAAATAAAATGTATTATTATTATTATAATTATCATTAATTAACCCAGCCACAGTGTGTTTCTTCGTGCCAGTCCCAAGCCTGGATAAATGGGGAGGGTTACATCAGCAAGGGCATCTGGTGTAAAATTTTGCCAGATAAATATGCAGACAACAATACAGATTTCCATACCGGATCAGTTGAGCCCTGGGTTAACAACGACCGCCACCAGTACTGTTTGCCAGCAAGGTGCTGGCGGAAATTGGGCTATTGTTGGCAAAATTAGGAAAAGAAGATGGGAGAGATGTGTCTAGAGGAAAGAGGAGAGGAGGATGGTAAAGAGAGTGGAACTGAGGGTAGGAACTTTGAATGTTGGCAGTTTGACTGGTAAGGGGAGAGAGTTAGCCGATATGATGAACAGAAGGAAGGTTGATATATTGTGCATGCAAGAGACTAAATGGAAGTGGAGTAAGGCCAGGTGGATCGAAGGTAGATTCAAATTGTTCTATCATGGTGTGGATGGGAGGAGAAATGGGGTAGGGGTTATTTTGAAAGAACAGTATGTCAAGAGTGTTTTGGAGGTGAAAAAAGTGTCAGACAGAGTAATGATTATGAAGATGGAAATTGGAGGTGTGATGATGAATGTTGTTAGTGCATATGCTCCGCAAGTTGGGTGTGTGATGGATGAGAAAGAAGATTTCTGGAGTGAGTTGGGTGAAGTGATGGACAGTTTACCCAAGAGACAGAAAGTGGTGATTGGAGCAGATTTCAATTGACATGTTGGTGAAGGGAACAGAGGAGGTGATGGATAGGTATGGTGTCAAGGAGAGGAATAAAAAAGGTCAGATGACAGTGGATTTTGCAAAAAGGATAAGCATGGCTGTAGTGAATTTGTATTTTAAAAAGAGGGGGAATACAGGGTGACATACAAGAGTACAGGAAGGTGAACAGGTAGATTACATCCTATGCAGAAGAGTTAATCTGAAGGAGATTAAAGACTGCAAAGTTAATGGCAGGGGAAAGTGTAGTTAAGCAGCACAGGATGGTGGTCTGTAGGATAATGTTGGAGATCAAGAAAAGAGAGTGAGGACAGAGCCAAGGATCAAATGGTGGAAGTTGAAAAAGGAAGACTGCAAGGTTGAGTTTAGGAGGAGGTAAGACAGGCACTGGGTGGAAATGAAGAGTTACCAGAGAACTGGGCAACTACAGCAGAAGTAGAAAGGGTGACAGCAAGAAGGGTGCTTGGCGTGATATCTGGACAGAGGAAGGAGGAAAAGGAAACTCCTTTGGTAGAATGGGGAAGTACAAGAGAGTATGGAGAAGAAGAAGTGGGATATTCAAAGAGATGCAGAAAGTAGAAAAGAGCACAAGGAGATAAGACGCAAGGTGAAGACAGAGGTGGTGAAGGCTAAAGAAAAGGTGTATGTTGAGTTGTATGAGAGGCTGGACACTAAGGAGGGAGCAAAGGATCTGTACCGATTGGCTAGACAGAGGGACCAAGCTGTGAAAGATGTGCAGCAGATTAGGGTGATAAATGATAAAGATGGAAACATCCTCATAAGTGAGGAGAGTGTGTTGAGTAGATGCAAAGAGTACTTCAAAATGCTGATGAATGAAGAGAATGACAGAGAGAGAAGGCTGGATGATGTGGAGATAGTGAATCAGGAAGTGCAATGGATTAGCAAGGAGGAAGTAAGGACATCTATGAAGAGGATGAAAAATGGAAAGGCCTTTGGTCCAGATGATATACCTGTAGAAGCATGGAGGTGTTTAGGAGAGATGGCAAAGGAATTTTTAACCAGATTGTTTAATGGAATCTTGGCAAGTGAGAGGATGCCTGAAGAGTGGAGAAGACGTGTACTGGTACCGATTTTTAAGAATAAGGGGGATGTGCAGAGCTGTAGTAACTACAGGGGGATAAAATTGATGAGCCATAGCATGAAGTTATGGGAAAGAGTAGTGAAAGCTAGGTTAAGAAGTGAGGTGATGATTAGTGAGCAGCAGTATGGTTTCATGCCAATGCCAACAGATGCAATGTTTGCTCTGAGGCTGTTGATGGAGAAGTACAGAGAAGGCCAGAAGGAGTTGCATTGTGTTTTTGTAGACCTGGAGAAAGTATATGACAGGGTGCCTCGAGAGGAGTTGTGGTAAAGTCGGGAGTGGCAGAGAAGTATGTATGAGTTGTACAGGTTATGTATGAGGGAAGTATGACAGTGGTGAGGTCTGCAGTAAGAGTGACAGATGCATTCAACGTGGAGGTGGGATTACATCAGGGATCGGCTCTGAGCCCTTTCTTATTTGCAATGGTGATGGACAGGTTGACAGATAAGATTAGACATGGAGTTCCCATGGACTATGATGTTTGCTGATGATATTGTGATCTGTAGCGAGAGTAGAAGCAGATTGAGGAAACCCTGGAGAGGTGGAGATATGCTCTAGAGAGGAAAGGAATGAAGGTCAGTAGGAACAAGAAAGAATACATGAGTGTGAATAAGAGGAAGGTCAGTAGAATGGTGAGGATGCAGGGAGTAGAGCTGGCGAAGGTAGATGAATTTAAATACTTATAATCAACACTACAGAGTAACGGGATTGTGGAGGAGAGGTGAAAAAGAGAGTGCAGGCAGGATGGAATGGGTGGAGACGAGTGTCAGGAGTAATTTGTGACAGACAGGTATCAGCAAGAGTGAAAAGGAAGATCAACAGGACAGTAGTGAGACCAGCTTTGTTATATGGGTTGGAGATGGTGGCACTGACCAGAAAAACAGGAGATGGAGCTCGAAGTTGCAGTTAAAGATGCTAAGATTTGCATTGGGTGTGACAAGCATGGACAGGAATAGAAATGAGTACATTAGAGAGTTGGCTCAGGTTGGATGATTGGGAGACAAAGTCAGAGAGGCGAGATTGCATTGGTTTGGACATGTGGCGACCCCTAACAGGAGCAGGTGAAAGAAGAAGAAGAAGATTAATAATTATAATTATTATTATTTAACTAGGATACAAACTCCAGTCTCCTTACTGCCAGGCAGCGGTGTTACCATTGCGCCACTTGGCCACCCTATCTAAGTGTATGCTTACCTAAACATTCTATCTAAATGTTACAAACAAAATCCATTATTATTTAATTCCTTTCCAGATGAGTAGTGCAGTGGTAGTGCTGCTGCCTTGCAGTAACGAGACTACGGTTTACATCCTGTTGCTCCCTATGTACAGCTTGCATGTTCTCCTCATGTCCACATAATTTTCATCCCACATTCCAAGGACTTACAAGTTAAGTGGATTGGCAATGCTAAATCGAGTGTCTGTCTGTCCGTCTGCCTGCCTGCTAACCTTGTTTTGTGCTTCTGTACTGTTCAGGAATTGTTCATACCCATTCCCTGTGCCTGCTGGTAAAGGATCCTGTAACCCTAGACTAAAAAACAATTGAAGAACCTTACTTGAAACACGTAAATAAATGCATGGTAAAAATTATATTTTTATGATTTAATTAAACTTATATAACAGGTTATGATGACACAATATCAATAGTAATTAATTATGCTTACCATTGCACAGTAGGTAAGTTGAACTTCATTTCATTAATTCACTGATAAAAAACAAAAATGATGTAGTGGTAACTTAATCAAGTCAGTTGGTAATGTCATTTCTTTCCACTAATATCTAAATTCCCGCCCACTTAACATGTCTACACAAGACCACGGCATGTTATCTGCCCATTGAATAACACTCGTTCAGAAACACTCGTCTAAAGTGAGTGTTACTTTATTTACAAACAGTGTTATGATCAAAGCGAGGCTTTGGTTCATGATATAACGGATATTTTTTTATGTTGATATTAATTTAACTTGCTAATGTTAACAAATAACGACATTTAATTGTTTGGAACAACGGTTTGAATTGTTCTCAATTTTAAAAAAACTTGCATCTATGCGTGTATTTACTGAGGACGCAACACATTAAGAGGTGGCTTGGCACTGTGGTGGTAGCACTCTCGCCTTCCATTAAAGAGATAAGGTTCTGATAGACGACGCCCTTTATGTATTGAAAAAGGAGTACATTTACCCCGGAAGAACTTCCTTTTTTTGTTTAGCCAATTTAAAAACTAGGGTACTAACCATTAAGTACATGACAATTAAAATACTTTTACACGTAAAGGAAAATCTAAGTCCCCTTACCCTTTTAAATGGTAATGAATCTACTTAATTTAAACAGAAGCTGGCATAACTCAAAAGCTTGATGCAAATGGTTGCGTTAATTTTTTGTATACCTCTATAAAACTGACAACTTAAATTTAACTTAGTATATTTTATTATTACATCATATGCTAAATTGTTCTAAGATGTTAGTTGATGATTTACTTCTAATAATCTTAATTTTTAAGGAAATTATTTCAGCTTTATTTAAGAGTTTAAGAAGTAGACTACCTAATCTGTCGGGATGTGTTTAGTTCATTAAATTTGGGCTTTTTGTACTCACTAAAACGGGGGTTAAAATTTACTCAAAGTGGGTGTAAATTGCTGCCCCCTTTTTTGTATTGTTTTTAAGCGCTGCTCATCATTCTTTTACAAACATGTATTTTAAAGGATGTAATTAATTTATTTGCTTTCAAAAGTCCAATATCTATTATTTTGCTAAATTTATCATTTTAATTATTTTTATTTCATGATAATATACTACTTATGAAATCAAATTTAAATAAGTTGAAACCCAATGCACCCTAACATAAATACGGTGTCCTTAACCTGCTAACAGAACAGTCTAAAATTGAGGTAGGGAAAGAGCTGAAGGGCAACTCTTGTTGAAAGTACTGCAGATAACGTATTCCTCCTGCGATGAGGAAATCTCTTTTCATTGTGCACTTGGACTGCAATTTAAAGCTGTTTAGGGGACAAGCATATGCTTAACACCTGGGTGACTAAAATATTCCAGTCGAGTGGTATTTAGGTGGAGAAACCGAGTTTCCAGGTGCTATTTGAGTAAACAAAGAAATTCCAGAGCCAATTTATGGCGTAAGGTGGGGTATCAGAAACGTTTATAAGGAGATTCTTCTGGGGACCTGCGCAATTGCATGAACGACTAGAATTCAGCACGTAGTTCTAATCTGAGTCACATTATGAAACACGTGTGTTTTCTTGCACTCCTCTTTCTCCAGATGCTGACAGGTGTTGACGGCAGTTTAGAGGATGCTGTGGATGCGGAAGAGCCGCGCAGTGGAGAAGGCGGTGATGTGCAGCGCGATATGGAGCGGAGGAGCAGCAGGCAGGTAGCGCGGCCCCCAGCGGCCAGCAGCCTTGGTACCAGGCGCAACGAAGCTGAAAGTATGGAGCGCTACTTTCGCAGCAAACTCAGCGGCAGTGGCTCGAGGAGAAAGAGCGGTTTAGCCAAGGTGCACGGCACTTTCAACCCGCAGAATGTGAGTGACTCGACACTGTCCGACAGGGTACACGTGGGAAAGGGATTTTTAAAATTGTGATGCCGCTTCAGAGTCTCACAAGCCGGCTCGTAATAAATAGCAAGAAAGATAAGTTTAGGAAAGCGAAATACTGAAAGAGCCGAAACGTTAAGTGTATGGCAGAAACGTTCTGTAACAACACACAATAATTAAAAATATGATTTTAGATTGCACCATGTAAATGAGCTTAAGTAAATTGTAAATTTTTATGGACTCGCTAAAATATCTCTAATACTCGCCTACTGCTGTACATGTATTGTGCCTTTCAGAAATGTGTATTCATTGACTCCAATTACATGAAGTGCTTTGATTAGGCTGCGCGCACAGCTATGGTTTCCAGGGACATTTTTTTTTTCTCGGTCAAAATAATATTAGCTGACTAGCTGAACTGGTTAGGTACCTACCTAAAACCAATGACAGAACCCAATACTTCACTGTTCCGTCACGATACGAACACAAGGAGCCGCGACTGAATTCACCGACACGACAACACAGCGCGAATCCTTTTGGTGAAATAATGGGCTAGCCTACCACATCGAACGAGTTTTATCGTATCACTAAGAATCAGAAGTCTCGGTAATTTTGAAGGGTTCCAGCATGTCCGTTTCTTAGAGTACGGTATATGAAAGAATTCTTTGGTTTACCCTATTTGATCCCGAGCCCTTCACACTCAGTGCTGGTAAACCACTTACGGAGGAGCAGGTGATGATCCAGAGATCTTTGTTACATGCGGTGTAAACATTTCATTTGTATTATAAAATATTCCGAATCAGTCAAACTGTTTGTGCAGTAGAAACATGTTCATGATTATAGCCTCTTTAGTAAGTCATTCAAGAACCATTATTTGAACGTATTAAAGTATGCATGCTGCTAAAATTTTGTTGAACTGCGATCTGTCCAGAATTACTTCTTGCTTTGCTCCCCCTGCGTTGGAATGAATGGATCTGGAAAATGAAGATCTTCTTACCTAATCAGTGTAAGAAAATTGTTTGATTTAAACTGACGCATACAGTGTATATATTAAATCAATGTTTTCAAATTAACACTTTTAAATGTTACTTTAAAACTAGTAGCTAATGTAACCGTTTTTCTGTGTGCGTTTGTTAGTGTGTACTGTGTTGGACTTGTCTCTTATACAGATGCTTTCAAAGGTCCTGCGCCTGAAGAAGTTAGGATAGGCTGCGGCTCCGCGCGGTAATACAATGGGACAAAGCTGGTTTGAAAGTGAATGGATGTTTAAATATATTTCATGCAATGGACAGATAAATCGGGGTCGAGGTGTGTGTGCTGAAAGCTGACCTAACAGCATCCCACTCGAAGCAGAAGTAAACCTCGGGCAACTCGCCACTTATACGCAATATTAACATCAAGCAAAAATTAGGATGTGAGCAAAATTACGACATGTACATATATAATATAATGTGTATATTTAATGTATATATAAAAAGAAGTATGTAAATAATATTTGTTTTATTAAGAGTACAAAATTATAAGAAATTATATACAGTAAGTACTCGTGAAAATGTTACGTGAGAAAGTCTAGAAAAAGTATGGATAGTCAAATAATTAAAAGTAAATTTAGCGAAATACATTTATCAGTATTTTTTTTTATTATCAGCGTGTATAATGGGAGAGAAACTCTTTAATTGTATATAAAGAATAACTGAGGGATGTAGCTTAAATATTGAGAAATATTCAGTATAACATAATATATTGGGTGTGTAAAAACAGCCAAAGATGTTATGCAGGACGATTTTACAGTAAATATTAAACTTAAAGTAGCGCTACATCATATTATTAATAATCTTAAACAACATATTAAGTAAGAAGCCAAATAAGACAGCTTCAGGTTTATAATTTGTCATTAGTAAAAAGTTCTGATGATTTTTATTGTTAACTTGGGACAAAACAGTTAACAAAAGAATGTATAGCAGCCATAAAAGAGGTATGAAAGAGTGAATTAGAATGGGTAGGAGGAGTTTGCTGCTAAAATAAGCAATGTACCATAAAGTATGCAGAGCAAAAAACAGTACAGCTGTATAAAACAATCTATCATCCAATAGTCTGCCATTCAGCAGTTAAAGTAATAGTGTATAGCAGTGAGCCAGTCAAGATTTTTTAAGATATAAACCATTTTCATTGTAAAATATTTTTTAGATTTTGTTTTATCATGATACATTTAGTGCCCTACGGTGGGCTGGCGCCCTGCCTGGGGTTTGTTTCCTGCCTTGCGCCCTGTGTTGGCTGGGATTGGCTCCAGCAGACCCCCATGACTCTGTAGTTAGGGCACAGCAGGTTGGATAATGGATGGATGATACATCTACATTAGGCAAGAAATGTTTCTTCACAGATATATAAAACACATGGAAATCTGAAAATGAGGCAAAGTAAAATTTTTAGGCAATAAGCAATATATTTAATGAACGTTTTATGTGGAGATACTGAGGTAAAAACTAATGTTGCATTGAAAAATTTGTCATGCACTTTCTAAACTCATCCATGCCTCCTCCCATTTTATAAACCTGCCTCATAAAATCTCAGGGTTTCAGTAGATTGGAGGCATTTTAAGTAACATTGGGTGCATAATAACAACCAACTATGGACAGACCTGCAGTTCATGAAATTACTTATTCACACTCATTCATGACGGGTCAATTCAGAGTTACTATTTAACCTGACACGCACATCATTAGTATATGGAAGAAAAGCCACAGCACCTGGAGAGAAAAAGCTACGCATACCGTGGTGTCTTTAACTTAGCATTGTAAATAAATTAATTACATTTTACATCAGTTTTTGATTATATGTGATTTAAAAAAAAATGTGAATATGAAATGACTTGAGCTTTGTATAAATTATATTGAACAATAAAAAGGTAATGTCTAACCCAAACAAACATCCATTTACTTAAATAATGCTTTTAGTGAACACAGTCCCAATGCACTCTATATGTCAGTTGTCACAATAGATGTCAAAATTCATGCCACAATTGTTTCCTTATATTTTGTTTTATAGATAATGCCCTGGCATCTTATTTGACTTGTTTTGGTCAGTGGAGAAACTGAATCTATAAACTTGTTGTTTAAAGTCAAGTTCCTTTACCATTACAATACACACTGCCATCCAGTTATCCATCTGCTCAGCCTGCATCATCTAGTTTAGTGTCATAGTGAGCCAAAACCCACCACAGCAGAATCAGGTGTAAAGCAGAAATAAGCCCTGGATGAGATGCCAGTCTGTCACTGGACACACTCATGCACACACCCACAAAAGACTTCACCTATAAAATTATTTGAAAAATCCCATTAAGTACTTACATCTACCTAACTACAACTACAATCATGTTTGTTAGAAACAGCAGCAAATTTTAGATAACATAAATCACAATGCAGTCCTGATGGCTACATGTAAGGACTCACAGCTTTGAAAGGCAGATACTTAAATAGTATAGAACTTGCCACATTGCAAAATAAGAAATTATAGTCAAATAGAGTAGAGACAGCTTGAAGTTAGAGAAATTTAAGGAAATTCAAATATAGTTCTTTGATTTCTAAAGACATTCAATTTTTTTCTGAGGTATAGGGCTCGATTTCTTTTTCTCTTCTGTTTGAAAATCTCACCCTGACTAAGTATGGTAGCACATACAGTGAAATAATCAAATATGTCAGTAATTTCAAATTAAATGTATTTATACAAAGGCTTGCATATATGGTTAATGTTTCTGGGGTCCTGGTCATTTTATCATGCAGGTCCTAATCATATTTGCTTTAAATTCCTTCCTTCCTAAGGCATCCTGCTTCGCTAAGTAGTGTGTTGATAAACTAACCTGGAGGGAGTGCACCAAATGTGAACAAAAGCCCTGTTTAAGGTGAAATCATTTTTGATTTTTTGTAGCTGTTGTTTCCAGGACATCAACTCTGAATAAGAAAAGTCCTATAAATTGCCATGGACAGAAGTGTGTTTCATTGGGAGACCATTCAAGAGGCTTTCGTTCTCTGACCCAGTTAATGTGATTGAGGATCACATGGAGCCATTCTGGCCTCACTGGGTACAAGACAGGGAAGCAGTCCATCACAGCAGCCCAATGTCTTAAAACAGGGGTGTCAAACTTCAGGCCTGGAGGGCCATAGTGGCTGCAGGTTTTCATTCTAATCCTTTTCCTAATCAACGAGCAGTTTTCACTAATTATTAACTTCTTTTCCCTTCATTTTAATAGCCCTGTTTCTAAGGATTCAGTGTTCTGAATTGATTTGTTTCTTCATTAAATGGCAGCCAAACAGAATTGAGATGTGAAACAAGCCAACCAATGACCAGCTAAATTGGAATGTCAAACTCCAGCCAATTTCACTCCAACCAGTTTTTTAATGAGAAGCTAATTCTTGCTGTTAAACTCGTTATTTAATTCCATGGCTCATTGCTGCTCTCATTCTGCCACAGTAGACATTTACAAAACTGTTGATTTTCTATTTTTTTCTAAGAACACCATCAATATGTTTTGGTAACTTGAGAGATCAGCCTTACTGAGAACTTCACCTTTCTTTATTTTCAGATATTGTGTGATGGGCGCCGGTGAGCTGGTCATGTGGCAGCTTATTTTGTGTCTCATTATTGTTTGGTTGCTCATTAAGGAAAAAGAAACAACTAAGGGGCCTGAGTCAAATTAATTAAAATTAAGGCAAAAGAAGTTAATTAGCAGCAAAAACTGGTCATTAGTTAAGAAGGTGGTCAGAATGAAAACCTGCAGCCACTGCGGCCCTCCAGGGGGGTATTTTCCGTACGTCGCTTAAATCATCCAAGATTAGATGCATCATCTTGGATGAGTTAATGCCGGTGAGGCTCATCCGGGATAAGTCAGTTTTTCAAACGCAGCCATGTAGTAGAATAGTCTAGCCGGATCTAATCGTCCGAGATGAATGCGCGCGCCCGCGCTGATTGAAAAGCCCATATATATTGAGTCTAGAAAACATGATCAGCAAGTCTTTGATAGGCTGTAAAAAAATGACGGAAGAACGGACGCATTTTTTTCTCCAACACATGCGGAGCAGGAACTTTTATTCGAAGGATATGAAGAATTTCAAGATTTAACATGCACAAGGGGTAACACTGCAAAAGCAGCCCAAACCAGAAAAGACGGCTGACAAAAAGTGGCCGACAAGTTAAACGCTAAGTAGTGTGCATTGTACTTACTGAATGCTGCGTTTCATTTCCTATGTGTCAGATTAATTATTATTTAATATGTCATAATTCAAGATCAAACGTCAGCACAAGGAGAACATGGGAACAGGTTAAAGTGAAGTACAAGAATATACTTCAAACTGGTAAATATTGGTATATAACTATTTAAAAAATTGTTGACATGAATCATATATAATATAAAAAACATTCATTTTAAAGCTAATAAGAAGGCAGAGAAGCAAAAAACAGGTGGAGGTCCACGCGGTCCAGACCTAATCCCTGCAGAACAGTTGGCTCTCCAGCAAAATGCCAATCGCCTTGTTTCTGAAGGCGTTTTTTTTTTAAGGGAATGTCATTTCCTTAGAACATGTGTCTGACCAACAAGATATTGACGAAGGTCAAATATTTATTCATCAGGAGGAGAGATACATTTTCCAAATAATGTTTGATCAAACTCCATTCTGATCAGTCCCATGTGCCCAAATCACATTTGGAAATCCTGGGTAATGAGAATGTTAGGCTGAGTGTGAGATTCTTTATAGAATTGTGGGTGTTTTTGCCTGTGTACCTGCAATGGCACGAAACGCTTCTTTTATTGTCTACAGAAGCAGGTGTCCAGGAAACACTATGAAAACCCGAAGGAAATATTTCAGAGTCAAACAGGCTTTACGGATTGCCTGGCAAACTGCACTTCTAGATAGATTTTCCGCATCGCCTACGGTTTATAAAAAAGTACCGCTTGCAAAAAACTCAAAGCAATGCATACTGTCTGTGTGGTTGTGAGAGCCCGACTTCGCCTAGTTTGACTTCGAATATAAGGTGCTAATAAATCTTTGAGGTACAATATTCCCCCTCGGCTAAAGCGGTACATTTCGAAAAGAATTTCCTCCGGGAGCAATAAAGGATCTTGCCGATCGCGCATAACCCTCTCAATATGAAATTCTCTTCTTATAATTTGCGCATCGATATCAATTAGTGGCTCATTCATGAACGGCAAAGCCATGTCTGAATGAATTCCATGCACGGAATCTGATTGTGTGAGCCAATCATTGTTTACATAGAACAAACCTGCACCGAGCAGGTTTGAGGATTTGGATGTGCTGCTATGACAAAACATCCAGCAAGAGTTTCGAAAAACCAACAGATCCAGGATCATGCCAAATCGTTAACAATTACATCCGGTTAAACGAGTAATCCACGTACGAAAAATACCCCCCAGGACTGGAGTTCGACACCCGTGTCTTAAAGTTTTAGATAGGCAAACTGTGATATATGACCACTAGATGTCAGTATTTACATAGTATTTTAGGATGAGGTCTGACTTGGTACAGGAAGAAAACCTCACATTTACAAAAAAGATACATTTGATTGTATGCACTTTAATGAGTGAAGTGGACAAATATGAACTTCTGCAACAGTGAAGTAGTCAGTTTATGCACAGTTAATACCAACCGATTTATTTACTCACATTATGAAATGCCCCTGCCTGCACATTGGCCAATTGCATTAATACTAGATTCTAGTACACCCTGCATAAATTTCCAGCAAAATTGTAGGGTACAGCCACAAAACGTTCACAAAAAATTAAATTACATGAGAAATTTTACATCTTATTTTATTACATTTTTCAGATTCATTAGTTGACAATTTTATACACTATGTAATGTTGAAACAAATTATACAATCTTTAAATATAATTAAGAGTGTGCTGTGCTATACTGTAGAGACCTCAGTTAGTAATACGAAAAAGCACACATTTTCCTGAAGAGGGGCAGTAGCACTAAGGTGGGGCAGTAGTAATTATTCCACTTACCTTTCTCCATTTTCTGGCCTGTCTTCCTCCTGCCAGGCAAACTCTTACCAACCCTACACAAAAAACTCAACTTTTCCTAGTCTGATTGTCCATCTCTGCTTATGTCCTAGAGGTACTCACTATTACCTTGACACATATTGTCCCGTGCTGCTACTCTTGTAATGAACAGTGCTATCTTTGTCAGTACACTTACCATCAGGGTTTCTTATGGCCTGGCTTTTATCTTACTCTATTAGAATTACCTTGCTTTCCCTTGCAGTTGTGGTCTCTCCAACATGACAGTGTAAATTTACAAGCAGACTGACACTCTGTCCAGGGATTGTTCCTGCCTTGCACCCGATGCTTACTGGGATGGGATCCAGCTTTCCTGCAATGCTGCTCTGAATAAGCATATAAAGAAAATGGATGGAAAGACAGCCATTTAGGAAATCTAGCACCTGTTTATGTTGAATCATATGCGTGAAAGGTTTTCAGACTGGATATTTCTAGAGGGGGTACCATGAAGTTAATGCTACAATTTTTTTTAAAAAGTATTTTTCAGTTTTGGACCTCAATATAAAATAAACAAAACTGCACTGGGACAGTTAGATTAGCCAAAAAGTAAGATATTAATACTCATATTAAAATAAGTATATACTGTATGTGAACATGTGCTAAATAATCTGGGTGATGCAAATACATTTGTAGCATTTTTTAAAAATTTCTTGTTAATATTTTTTTTTGTTTGCATCTGTGAAGCATGACATGCTTATGGGTTGTGCATTAACTGCTTAAAATAAGCTAAGGTGAAAACTGTTTATTTTCAAGCAAGGCTGAAAAGGGCTCTTCAAAATTCTGACTTTAAAGCCAGTATAATAACAAAATGAATTTCAGAATTATGGCAATGTATGAAAGCATTAAAATAGAGAAAGTCTGCAAATGCTTGATGAGGAAATGAAAGTTAACATATACCACATTTGACATAACATCTGTAAAAAAATATGTAAAGGTCACAAGTGATTTGCTAAGTGCAAACTCTTTCATTAAAAATGTATACATATAAAAATAGGGCTGTAGTACTTGAATCCACTCAAAACTTTTCTGTGGTCTCAGACTTGCCTCTGTCTTAGCTATTACTCTCATCGATTATTGTCCTTGGCCTCAAATCAAAGCCAGCTCCTTCCTTTCAAATTATATTTGCATTTGTCTCTGCATAAGAGGCATGTTTGTTTCAGGATTCCATTAGTAATTTGGTTTCTGGAAATATTACTATTCTCCTTTAATTTATAATACATTCTTATCACTACTTTTCATGGGTACAGTTGTCAGGCAGGAGAATGCTTGCTCAACATAGAGTCTGGTCTTTATGAAAACAAGGGAAAAAGATCCTTCATGTGAACTTTGGTGACAAGTAGGATAAGATATGGAAACTGTCTATTTGATTTTTTGGTAGTATCTTGGTTTTTTACCAGCCTAAAAGATGTTATGGTACTAGAAAGATGGCTCTGTGGGGCATATTGTAGTTAAATGTTATGTTGAGTAATCTATTGAAATATGATGATTCATTTCAGTTTAATGCAGCTTTTGCTTCAATGCATCACACCATTCATGGAAGTGCAGGTTGCATATGAGAATGTTGAATGTAATGTCAGGCAACAAAGTATACTTAAAATAAATAATATGGCCTACTTTGATTCATTTGATCCTACACTGTTGTTCTACTGCATATTTGGAAAACACTGCTATATACATTTTAAGTACAAGGATAGAGAAAAATTGTTTAAATGTGTATTGTTTACAATAGACACACAAGCAATTTAGTTGTTTGCTCCGGGACAGAGACAGTGCATCCAAAGTGAGGACTTACCTTGCAACCTAAAAATATGAAGTCTTGTGCCTTAGCTACTAAGTAACACATGCCCTGTATACCTGTAAAGAAGAATAAATAAGGCCATTTGGTAGTATATTCCTTAGTGAAGTAATATTTTAACTACTTGGTAAGCAGCAATTGGTACAATTTCATATTGTGCGACATCCACATTTTAGTTCATAATGAATTATATTCCTAGTTAATTAAAAACTCAATGCAAGGCTTATGCAAGTAGCAGTGACACATTAATATATTAATGTACAGTACAATCATGTTTTATTACTCTTCAGAAAACATATGCAATGCTTATCTTTTAGCAAAAACAATCTAAACAACTAATAATGTCTTCCTGTTTTTTATATAACACTTGCTGTCTAGTCAATCACTTTCATTCATGGTTCGGTTTGCTCCCTCTACACACAATTGAGCCTTTTTGTAGAACTTTTAGGTTTCTTCTAAATTAACAGAATTGTTGTTCTAACAACATGTCTCAGACCCAAAATGGAACAGATTAATAAATACTTTGATTTTTCCATCTTTATCCTGAGTCTGGTTGTGCCATTACAGGGTCATAAGGAGCAGTCCTAGGCATGACAACATTCAGTTGAACCTTATCTTGAACCCTCCTATGTTATATTTAACAAAATTTCCAGTTCATGAAAGCAAATGTTTGAAAGTGTCATTTTTAGTAAAATCCTTGAAGAATATAAACAAGTTTGCCAGGTTTTGCACTGTCAAGCTTTTTTTTTTCAGAACACAGACTCAGTTTCTCCAGCCCTCCCTTTAAACGTGTCCCTTCATATATTAAAAGTTTTAATTTTTTCCACGTACTTTCAAGGAAACAAAAATCATTTCTACAATGTGGCGACCAGCACTATAGACAGTTCTGCATATGAGGCATCACCAATGTGATAGAAAACTTAAGAGTTCTTCTTTTGAGGTACAGTACATATTTGCAAATGTAACTTATTCTCTTTTATGTCACCTTAGGTCCTCCCCATATGCTTCTAACTTAAACACCTATTACCTTAAATGCTTTTTACTAGGTCTTATGTGCCATATATTGCCTACCCAGTTGCATGTAGTACTCAGATCTTAGTGAACACTACCTATCTGGATAACATAAATATAATACATATTATTGTACTTTTCCCACAGATTTAAAATTAAATGTATAGTTTCAGAAGTGGTACATGATATTAGCATTTTGTATTTTTGAAATACTTACATGGCTGATATTGTCAGCCCTAGTCAGTCCGTGCAGGTGGAGTAACAATGTATAAAAATTGTAACAAAATATAGATGGGACTTTCTCTTCCCTAATCTGATACCTCTTACCCATACAAGGTAACTTCCTTCTGACCAGAAATCAGTTTTCTTGAACACTGTAACAGATTGCTCTATCCATCCATTAATCTGCATATAGTATTAACTGACTTAAGCATTTCAGGGTCACATGGCCATGCATAACATGCATTGCTAATAATAAACATTATCTTCTTACTAAGATGAGAGACAAGTTCACAAAATGATACAGTAGTTTTAACAATAGTATTGCTTACCTGCTCAGCAGGGTACGTTAGAGACTCTCTCTTCTGTACAAATTTATTAATCACTTCTTTATGTAACATTGTGCATTTAACAACCTTCATTAGTGCAGACATTAGTGACAGTGTTAAAATGCAGAGCATATACATTTTTAAAACTTCGTAATTTTGTGGATGTTTAAGGTCATACAGTAGATGCAAAAAGAGAAACCACTAACCTTAATGAGTTTACATCAATGTGTGGGGCTGGATTTACAGTATAGTAGCTGTGTGATAAGCGCTTCTAGTGCCATTAAGTTTGTCCTAACCCACTAAACTCAGTCTAATCCACATGTATCCTTCTCCCTGAGTAATGTAAATTACTTTATATCTTTATCCAGTACAGTTGTGCCACAATCCAAACAAAGTCCTGCAAGGATGCTTCTGATTGTGATGGATGCCTAGGCCTCTATACTTGTGTGGTTTCCAAGGGAAAATGTGATCTGAAAGGAGTTTCCAGAAAAGAAAGTAAGTAATTTCTAGTACTGAACTGTTCCAACAGTTATAATAGTCTGAAATATTATGAACTTTAACACAGATAAAAACAGACTGCTTTTGACAGCTTGCTTATGTCAAATATAACACTACATATATTGAAATAGAACACATAATTTAAAGTATATTTGGAACAATATATAATAATAATAAAAATAATAATAATATAATAATAATAAACTAAAATGAAATTCCCTTCCACAAATTAGAACTGAAGAGCAACCTTAAAAGATATTCAGTTGAAAGCTGCAGCTAGGAAAGTGAACGAAGTTCCAATTTTCTTATTGTTATCCTTTTTTATAGTACAGCATGCAAGTGCATTACTTAGAGGCACTGACTGAACTTAGTTTGGGTAGCCAGCGAACACAAGGAACACATTAAAGGGCAGTCCAACCATTCCACTATGGTCAGTGATCAATGAGAGTATGGCAGACACAGGAAGACCAGATCAGCATAACCACTGAACTGTTGAAGAATGTTAGACTACACCCAAGGTTAAGTTGCCTTTGTTTTTGAGGGGAGCCTGAAATTAAAGCAAAATTTATTGTGGTATTGTGCAGTTAAAACATCATTTGTTTTAATAAAGATTAATATTTAATACCAAAAATGTAGTGTTTACTTTGTTGTCACTCATGTGTAGCAGAAAGTGAAGAATATGAAAAATATGAAATGAAAAAGGGGCAATTGGCAATGCTTGTCTCACCTCCATAAACCACTAGTACCTTAACTCATCTTTCTTCTCAACAAACAAAACTCACTGCTGTTACATGTTCTCCTATCCATGTCTTGATCTTTTCCTCTTCACTATTGGTATACTTCTCATCCTCTGGAAGCACACTTCAGAAATAAAGGCCTGCCATTTAATTTCTTCTGGGTGAATCTCCCAACAGGGCTCAGAGCATAAGAAATACCTGGGAACGTTTGTGTTGATGTCCATAGATAGCTTAGATTGAGTGTGGTTTTAGATACTTCATACTAAATAGTACCTCAGTCAAAATATCTGTTGCTGTTCTGAAGAACGTACTTTAAAAGTGATAATTCATCCAGAATATCCCTTGCAATATTTGAATGTTTTCACCAGACACTGAGCACACTTCATTCTTCCACATATACCTCCATTTTAATTAGCCGACTTTTTTCATTAAGGGACTGCTGGGAATTGGTACCTATCTTAGCAGGAAGGGTCAGTAGTATATCACTGGATCCACTCATCAGTCTCACTTATATCTAGTCAACTTAGTATCAGCAATTAACCAAATGAACAGCTTTTAGGTACAGGAAGAAAACAAAACAGGGCCTCATTTATAAAATGCTGTGTGGATTTTATCGCAAAAATATGCACACAGCATAAAACAGCAAAATGTGTACACTAAACAAAACAAATCTGATTAAGAAAATATTTCAAAGCAATTTAACTTTATAAATCACAATCTTGTAAATGGTCATTTGTGAACACGCCTAGATGCTAATTAACCTCATATATATGCAATCATATATGCTACAGACATTAATTGAAAAGAAGAGCAGCCTCCATCTTGACCCCACCACCTGTATTGAAGAGCACCTGTGTACACTCTGCAACTTAGTGCTCAAGATTGTTCATTACAATATAGCTCCTCTCCTATGTGCTCTGGAGATCCAGGAAAGGTGTAAGTCTGATTGAGTAGCCACTATCACCTGGTACATGCAATGACATGATTGCTGAATAACAGTGAATAGTATAGAACAAATGAAAAACTAAGGGGTCAGCCAGTTAACTTACCAACATGCCAGCCACCATGTACAGTACTGCCACGTATGCCAAAGCTAGTGTACCTCCAAATAAATTAATCACTGGTAGACCCAGGCCACAGCTACATGATTTTTTTAGTCTCATCTTGGCATCACACATGACTTGTGCATTAATAGAACAGCTTATGGTTAACAAAAGCAGTTTCATTCTCGCTAAATGCCCCTATTGCAATATGAGTACAGTAATGTGATCCAATTACATTAGGAGAACAGCACACTGCTGCAAATTGCTTTTTTACATTGTCAAAAATATGTTTTATATATGTACACTCACACCATACAAAAACTGGATGTAGCACCTCACTAGTAACACCTAATGGCTTCCAGCACAGTGGGCCTGATGTAGTAAAGCTTGAATTATTGAATGCATGTGTTGCCAAATAAGCTGGTCTAGCTGCATGTTCCTGCTTAATCAAGGTTGTCATCATTTCTCAGTTTTTCCAAAATGCTAAGTATGCATGGGACAGAATTACCATGAATACACGCAATCATTCACGTCAAGTTTTCTTTTATAAATCATGTTGTTTGCATGGGAAGTTCTGTGCTCACATTTCAAGCTTCTTTTTTTGCATGGCTAAGCGCTATAAATACAGCCCCAGATGAGGACTGAACTCAGACTTCTGGAGCTGTGAGACTAATTTTAATGTTTTAATCCACTTAATTTTTTGGAAGACCAGGTGTAGTCAGCAGACGCCCTCTTCTGATGATAAACAAAACTGTGGGAAAACAGTTGTGGATTTTAAGTGGTTAATGGTGTCACTGAAAGTTCTAAACTATTAATAATGATCCACGTGACTGATGTACAGTAAATGATGTACATCATTAATTTTAATTTTTTAAGTAAATGAACATTTGTGGGTGTCACAATGGCACAGCTAAAAATAATGAATTAGAATCCTGGTATGGTCACTGTCTAAATGTCTGTGCTGTTAGCTTAATTGGTGGAACCACATGGGCTATGGTCCAGCTCTCCATAACTTTCAGAAACAGGATATTAAGTCAAAAATACCAAAACTGGTCACTTTTTGGCATAATGTATAAATGGATATTTTATATACAGAGATGGATTTGTTTTCATTCAAGATTAGTTTTATTTATTCTTAAATATTTGTAAAACAGCCTAATTTCTGATTAGTATATACAGTGCATTGAGAAAGTATGTTGAAACAATTTAAAATCATTTTTCCTGCATCAACTCTCAATACTCCAGAATGATGAAGTAAAAACATAATTTTAGAAATTTTTGCAAATATATTCAAAATAAAAAAAAATGAAATCTCATTGACACTAGTATTGAGACCCTTTACTCAGTACTTAGTCGAAGCACCTGTGCCAGCCATTATAATCTGACGTGACAAGCTCCACATAGCTGGATTTGGGAATTTTTCTGCCATTCTTTTCTGCAGATCCTGTCATTCTCTGTCAGGTTGGATGGAGGCTGCCAGTGGACCGTTATTTTCAGGTTTCTCAAGAGATGCTTGATTGGGTTCAAGTCCAGGTTCTGAGTGGGCAACTGAAGGGCATTCTTAGAGTTGTCACTAAACTATGCCTGTGTTGTCATTACTATGTGCTTAGGGTCATTTTCCTGCTGGAAAGTGAACACTCGCCCTTGGATGAGGGCAAAAGCACTCTGTAGCAGGTTTTCATTCAGAATATCCCTGTACTTTACTCTATTCAACTTTCCCTTGACCTTGACTAGTATCTCAGTCCCTGTCTCAAAAAAAAAACAAAAACAAAACCCAGCCCAGTAGCATGATGGTGCCACTACCATGCAATGGTGTTTCACAGGTGATTAGTGGTACCTGGTTTCCTCCAGATGTGACACTTAGAATTGAGGAAAATCTTGGTTTCACTAGACCAGAGACTCTTGTTTGTCACAGTCTAAGAGTTCTTGTGCAAACGCCAAGTGGGCTTTCATGAGACTTTGACGGACGAGAGACTTCTGCCTAGCCGTTCTGCTGTAAAATCCAGATTGGTGGAGTGTTGCAGTGATGGTTGTCCTTCTGGAGGTTTTTTTCCATCTCTACACCAAAGCTTAGTCACCATTGTGTTCTTGGTCACTTCTCTTATCAAGATCCTCTTCCCCCAATTGCTCCAAGAAGAGCTGAGGTTCATATAAACTTCTTCAATTTAAGAATTATGGAAGCCACTGTGCTCTTGGGAGCCTTAAATACTGCAGAACATTTTTGTAGCATTTCCCAGCTCAGTGCCTCCTCAAATCCTGTTTCTAAGCTCTGCAAGCAATTCCTGCAAACATGTAGCTTCGTTTTTGCTTGATACACTTTGCAAACTATGGGACCTTATAGAGGTAGGTGTGTGCCTTTCTAATCATGTGGAATCAATTGAATTGACCATAGATGGACTCCAAACAAGGTGTAGCAATTACAACAATGATCAAGAAAATGATTAATGATCTGATCAAAATTTTAAGTGTCATAGCAAAGGTTCTGAATACTGGTGTCAATAAGACTTTTTTTTTTTTAGTTTTAAAAAATTTGAAAATATGTCAAATTCCTGTTTTTGCTTTGTTATTCTGGGGTATTGAGTGCTGTTTGATGAGGAAAAAAATGAATTTAAATGAGTTTAGCACAAGTCTGCAATATAGCAAAATGTGAAAAGGTGAAGGGGTCTGAATACTTTCTGAAGGCACTGTACAGGTACAATTTGAAAACAAACTGCTTCCTGTAAACTTATTTATTATTTATCTTTTTCTGCTCATTGGATCAAATGAGTAAATTGTAAGGAACAATTAAAATAGAAATAAAATGTAAAGGACTACACCATTGATGTCCTAAAAAATAATTTTACAAAACTCCCTTAACTCAGTTTCATACTTAAATTGGTATTTCTGACATGATGACTGTTTACTAAAGATGGAGTGCAGTAATATTACATCTTAATTCATCTATGTATTACAGAAAATCATTATATTGCTTGAATTAACAATGTGTAAAACATGTTGCTGCTATTTACATGCATTTAATATTTGCCAGCATTATTGCCTTCTTAGATATCATAAATCAAGATGACAGGCAAGAGTTACTACAAGTAGAAAAGAGAATCATGCTCAGTACTTTAAAAGCAGTGCTTCTGCCCCACAGCTCCAGAGATGTACTTTGATGTACTGTCCAATTACTGTCTTAATGAAGCATACACAACTCCTTTATGGTTACTTGGATTTGTAAATGTTAGGTTAATTCACAGGCCTAAAATGGACAGCATGAAGCTGTATAAGTATGAGTGTGTGCATGATGGGTATTTGTGATGGACTGGGACATAATTCAGGAGTGATTCCTATCTTAATTCTTTCCTGTAATAGGCTAAAGCATCCTGCAACACTACACTGGCGAAAAAAGTTTAAAAATTGCATAAATTATTTGAAGGATGAATTTTAAAAGCTATCCTATGCTCTGTCACAAAAAAAAAATCACAAAAGACAGAATGTATTAATCTGCTTAAAAGAGATTTTGACACCACAACACTCTTTTATCTTTTTCCTCAAGTAAGTCACCTGAGACGATTACAAAAAATGAGAGGCCAGTTGCAAATAAACACAGAAAAAAGATGATCTCTAGGACTTGGTTAATAAAGAAAAAGCAACAATTTTATATAGCAATGTTCATCAAGAACTGGCTCAAAGTGCTGCATGAAGAAAAGCTGTCAACAGATAACTAGTGTGGAACGGGACCCGGACACAGACAGACGGACATCGTTCGTTCACCCAACACACATTTATTAAGAGCACCACTATACACAATATTTACAATCCAAGTGCACAAACCCAGTGCCTCCAGCATCGATTCCCCAAAAGTCCGGGCCACTCACACAGTCCTTTATGCCCTCCTTCTGGCCGCCTCCAGTCCTCTCTCCAGCTCCGTCCTCTTCCACCCGACTTACGCTCTCGAATGCAGGCAGGCAGCCCCTTTTATACCACCCCGGATGGGCTCCAGCTGCTTCCCGGCACTCCTCCTTGGACACGCCCCCGTGTGGCGGAAGTGCTGGCTGCGCACCCGGAAACCCTCCGGGTGTCTCCATTCTTCTTCCTCCCAGCACTTCCTGGTGTGGCGGAAGTGCTGAGGTCCAGGGTTCTTCAGGCACCAGGGCTCAGCCTGGCGGTGGCCACGGGCCCCTACAGGGTTGGGCTTCCAAGCCCCCTAGCCGAGGCCACCAACAAAACCAGGGCGGTCGCCCCCTCGTGGTCAGGAGGAGGCACCAGCCCTCCTCCGGTCCCCTCGGGCATCCCGGCTGGGCTCCACCCCCAGCCGCCTGCGACACTAGCAAGAAGGAAGTGGATAAACCTTGCATAAAACAGATAGGATGGAATCAGAAGAAAAGCAAACCACTTTAAGCAAACAGGTCTCATATAAATTAAACATCAGGCAGGCCAGTGCTAGCTGACCATGTAGCTCCTACACTGGAATTTGAAATATACTGTAATGTTAAAATTGTCGTGGAAATTGTCTTGCCTGAAGCTGTGATGTTGGAAATGACTGCCTTGTTTTAAAGTGTTACCTTGATTATAATGCTGCTATCCTGTTGCAGGAAAATCATCCAACGTTTAAAACCATTGTAACAAAAGGCAAATGTACCTGCCTTAAATATACAGTATTAATCATGGAAATGATTTATTGAATAAGATGTGAACCTGATGGAATATTGCCTGAGCTTGTAACATAATTCTCAACTCTATGCAATAAAATGATAGGATCAATTGCATCAAAGGCAGCACTTATTAGTTGTAATGATGCAATTAAATAATTGTGTTTTTCTACATTAAAAGCAAGACTGATTATTTTAGAATAGATGACAATTGTTTACATAGACCCTGAGATGATATGGTACAAATTTTCTTTCTTATATGCTTTTGCACATTTTGTATCGCCATCAGGGTCTAAATGTAAAATCTTAATGGCAGTAATAATTTTTACTTTGAAAAATGGCTTTTAATAAAGGAATCCTTTTTATTTAAAAAAAAATGTTTATTTGGTGCAGTGTTGTAGAAATTGGCTAATTTTATTACATGGACAGATAAGTCAAAATTTCCATTTTAAAATGAATGGAATGAGGAGCTCCATTACTGGAAGCTAATTGTTCATTCTATAAAAATGTTATCTACTGGTGATGTATTAAGGCAGACACCTCTAATAATTTCTTTTACATGTATTTATTTAGCAGATGGTTTTAACCAAAGAGACTTACAAATCACAAGTGCTTGAAGAGAAATACAAGGGGAACAATAGAAGCAATAAACAATAGGTACTGTGTCACAATTATTTTATTAATACATGTTAACTAGACCTATCAAAGCAAAATTACATGCAGAAGAAAGCATTACACTCATAACTGCAACTGAGAAGAAAATAAAAAATCATGAAAAATACTACCACAGTTTAAAGCACATAATCAAGTAATCAGCGAAGACCACTGTAAAGGGGTCAGGAACCAAGGAAAAAGAAACTAGAAGGCACTTTGGAATAAAGAGAAATTTCACAAAATAAAGTATTTGGCATTTGATGTTATCATAAGACTAAAATGTGTTTGGGAAATCTTATGAATGGCAGTTTGGGAAATAAACAATAAGATCAATTATTAATGCACTCAAAATATTGTAATGCATTATGTGAAGATGATAATTACCTGGATGCATTCCAGAAGTTTTCATAAAGTTAGTTCATGAAAGCGAGCAGCTCTCAGATTTAGGTGTAAAATGATTAATTAGAGGAGAGAAAAAGGACAAAGTAAAGAGTTTTATTTAAATAAGAAAAACTATATTTATACATTAACATAAAAATGACATATACTGTATGCAGTGTTAAGGATGCACATAATGTTGTTTACTTATTATAATGTCATTTTCTTTTTATTTTAAAGTCACACACACCCAGCTATATGATTAACCCTTGGACTGGTTTTCATTTGAGATAAGAATAAAAGTTTATTGTTTCTCTGTTTTAATTAGCTATTCATAAATATGCTATTCTTTTCAAAAAATGTTCATTATGCATTACAAGCCTGCATATTTTCACTACGCCATTAAAGTTCATATGTGATTGGTTTTGGCTATTGTCACTTTAAAAAAATCCAGAATGCCTTATGCCAATATTATAATTGTTTTAGGATTTTTTGAAAATGCATTTTTATTTACTTCAAATTCTGGAATTTCTAAGAATTACCCAAGTATGTTCTGGTCCTTTCAATACATTCAAGTCCAATATTTACAGTATTATGTATTGATTTTTTCATAATACTATTAGTTACACAGTTTGGTCTAGTGAACTGCTGAACTATAATTAAAATTAAGCCATTCAGTTAAGAATGAGAAATGTGGTTCTGGAGGTCTGTGAACTATTAATACAACGTACAGCTCAGTGTTTATATATAACAGGCGCATCATTAAAATTGATCTAGCATTCACAGAGTAATTATAGTGTTCATCCTTCCATTTTTCAATTGTAGAGTCATAGGGACTGGTGCCAGTCACAGCAGTAGTGGCCACAAGATAGCAACCAGCCCAGAATGGAATGTCACTCTATCACAAGGGACACACCCAAACTCACTCACATAGAGATGGATTAGCGTAGTCAAATAACCTAACATGCATACTTTTCAACTAAAAAAAATGTACAACTAGAATGCTTGTAAAGAGTCCTGGCTGGGACTGAAACAGGGTCCAGTGAGGCAGCATTTTGAAGCACTCACCGACATATGAGCTAAATGATCTGACTGAAATTAAATGCAAAGCCTTCATTCATGTCAGGGTATAGGCTTTCTGTAAAACATAAATCTAAAGTATTAATTAAGAACTGCTGTTTGTAGCTCTAAAGTAAGAATGTCAAGGTTGTATTTAATTTTGAATATAATGACAATAACCAGACCTTTTTAATGCTTAATCTTTTGATATTTAGAAAAGAGTCTTACCAAAAAGTAAAAGAGTTCACTTTGGATGTCTGAACAAACCAAAATTCATAATAAAGGAATGCCTAGGTGAAGATTCCAATTATGTGGTGTTCCACACCAAAATCAAAATAATACTTTAAAGGGAAAACCAATGCAGAAATACACATTTTACTTGCTAATATGGTAGTCTGCTACAGTAGCAGGTAACTATATTCACCATCATTATTTCTTACTATGCTTGGCATAAATTAGCCATTGATTTGACATTTGTTCTGCTCTCTCAGGGAGTTGCTGGTTTCTTGTGGAAAATATTCACAAGAGATTAAGTGTGACTTTTCTTTGAATTTTGGTCCAAACTATTGTTTTAGTAACATTTGTGCTGTTGAAATAATGTACTTCACCTCCTTCTGAATACTTTAGCTCTTTTGAAAATTTTTGTACTTTGAAATAACAACATCACAATCAGTAAACAATGTCTGAAAACTGTCAACCTACCGTGTGATGAGGGAAACTCTTGGTTTTATTAGTCTTAGTGCCCATCTTAGACATTAGATGAACATGTCCTTCTTAAGTAGGCTGTGGAGCAAGGACAGAAGAAAATAGGTGTGTGCTACAAGAACAAAATGGCAAAAAGTTACAGAAGATATTTGAAACCCCTTCTGTTTCCAGCAATAACAAGACTAGGGAATAATCTGGCACAGGCTGGTGCAGCTCCTAGTAAGATGATCCTATACTTTTTAATTCACTAAGCATCAACTGTTAGATTATGGTTAATGTTTGTTGGGGAAGGTTACTTGGGAGAATGGCATTTCATCTGAGCTTTACACCAGAATACAGTACGTCTTACTAAAGGAATATTTTAATTACTGCTTTAATAGCAATTTTTGGATTTTGATTGGTCCAGAATACCAGTGGAATACAACTGCCTTGTTTGTTTATTTTGCAAGATTATGTATTTTAATTGTAAATTAGGATTGTAATATAATACTATAACCACTGGATAAATTATTCCATCTCTGCTCAGGAGTAGCTCCCTAGAGATGTCTGTTCAGACACCAGAGATCCATTTAACTCAGTGGTAGAACCTGCTGTTTGTAATTCCAGTATCCCTTGCTATTGTCTCAGCATAGCCATGCTGGGTGTGTGAATATATATAAATATATTTATAAATGTTAAGAAAATATATTTTCATTTGACAGATATGTCAAAATAATTCTGAAAAAGAGAATTAACCATGTCAGCCTTTCCCCATAATGCAACTACTAGAATGTATTGTATCCATCTATTACTTTTATTGCCTGTTTGTCTTGCATGAATCACTTAATAAATGTCCACATTTACCTGAGTGGTTTTCCATTGAAGTGTACTAAATGTGAATTTATTTCTGACAAATCTAACCCATGATGCTGTTAAATGGTTTCTTTACCTAATGTGTCCTCCTTTTTAACATGTACTATTTTTGTCCTTACAGGTGGATTTTTCCAAAGCCTTCAGAACACATGAAATAGAAGACAGACGATTGCAGATATTTTAAACAGTTACAAAAAGGAAACTGTTTATGCTCATTTTTGCACTAATAGATGAACACCATTTAACATTTTGGAAAGTTTATGCATTGTGACTTTTGATAGCAATACTTTTATCTTTTCTAACACTTGCATGAATCAACTTCCAAAGTAATCACTGCAATTTGTACTAATAATATAACTTTTCATGAATATGTGTACTTTTTCGTAGTTCTGTATAAATTAAATGAACATTTATCTGACTACAGTTTTCTTCAGAACTGGTAATCTTTACACTTTCTTGGGTATTAAAATGTGGCTACATGTACCTATATGGTAATTTATTATTTTGTGAAATAAATACAAATTGTTATGCGTTTGATTAATGGTAAATTATTTGTGAAAAACTGAAAGCTTTTCCTTAAAGCTAACATCATTTTGGGCTATGAATGTATGATTTAAAAGTTGTTTTACACATTCCAGCTCTTAGTAAGCCCTGGACTGATTTACATACAGCTGTTGCGGAGAATGTAACTTCTGAAGCACGACTTCTATTAAAAATATAACAAGAACACAAAAGGCTGCATAACAAATGTAATATCTCACACTGTCTATACAAGTTATATTGAACTTTGCATATAAGCTGTGTCACAAAGCATTCTTCCACCTAGAATCAATAATTCGATTTGTGTGAAAAGTAGCGCAACATTCAATGCAGCTAGGCATGCATATGATACATTTTTATATGTTTGTTATTCTCATGCCTGCCATATAAGGCCTTATTATAAAAGAAGATGACTAGACAGCATCAGATCTTGGCGGCCTTGGGGTGTTGGTATTAATGCTACCCCCAGCCAGAGCCTCACACTTTTGGATTGGTGACACACTACCCCGAAGGACAGAAATTTTAGACAAAAAACTAATTTTGCTTGCTTTTATCTGCAACCTCACATACCAATGGCCTTTGCACCCTCCTTGTTCTGATCATGACTAAAAAAGAGGTTGTAACCAGTCCCAAAACAGTAATTCACATAGGGAGTGATCAATCAATCAATCAGAAAAGAACAGATTACAAATCTAAATGGAAAGACATAGTGATTTTTTTCCTGTCTGAGACAAAAGACAATAATCTCAACGTGAGACTTCAACTAAACTTGTGACAATGTTTATTTCCACCTCTAAAGGTATTAAAAAGCATGCCACTGTCTGGGAAGGGTTTTGCGCCTGATGAAGCCTGCTGGAAAAGCAACAAGAAAAAATTGGGACTAGGAGAGGAAAACCAAATAAAAATGGAATGCACACAAGAAAAACTGTGGAACAGTCTGAGGTCTAAATTGGGAGAGCTTTAAAATAGTCAGTAAGTAGAAATCAAAACACAGTATAAAAATTGAGAAGAAAAGACATTTGTCATTGTTAATTACAGCATTGCCACAAAAGGGAAATTAACAAGCAAAAAGATAAAAAAAAAAAAAATGCCTAAACCCAATGAAAATTCTAAAAATCATAAAAGAAAAAACAGAAAAAAATTGTCATAACTCTGTAAATAGATTTTCCAATAGCTAACAAAAGTTTAAAAGAAAATATCTAGAAACACTCACGCTTGGACTGAGGGAAGTAGTCCGGACTCAGCTACACCAAACTATACTTACCCTTCAGTTTCTTACATGCACTATACTCAAGTCCCTCAGCCGACAGACAAAAGCAGATAAATTAGTCAAAGATAAAGGTTCAGTAGTTTTAAAATTAATTCATTAGGAGAGGATGAAAAATTACACACAACCCAAAATTCCCCGTTTCCGATGCAGATGCAAATATTTACAGCGACAGAAATCCCCCCCACACACACACAAAGTAGACCCAACCTCATTTGTCTTAGCTATGAAACATACATAAATTACAAAACAAAAAATATCCATATACATAAAGTCCAATGTGAAAACACTGTAACAGCAGATATTGCTGGCTGTCACCCATTTTCCCAAGTCCCAGCAAACTACAGCTCAAACTAGATTATTACGAAATGTAAAGCAAAACAGTCTCACCGGTGAGTCCTGATAGCAGTCCAACAACCATGGGTAGTCGATGATGGAAAATCCAAAACACCTTATCAATGTGTGTAAACTGGATGAAAAGTGATGATCAGTTGCTCCTTTCGATGAAATGATAGCAACGTTTGTTATGTTCTCCCCTCCCTTTTGAAATGAGTGGTCCTATCAGTTAATACATGCAACCCGGAACTAGCAGGAAACTCCTACCTCCAAAAAAGTCAAGTGCTATGATTGTTGACGTACTTGCCGATGAAGGGGAAAATGTTCTTCAGGTATATATACATTTTATACTAAAAAAAGGCGAAACAAACACAACACTTAAACATTGAACAAACACAATTGACATTTAATGTAGCTCCACCACAGACCCCACCTCAATTTGTGGACAAGAGAGTTCTGTGGTACGCTTGGATGTTGGCCACACGTATGTCAGTTTTGGCGTCTGTTCCGGTCCTCTTTTGAATAAGGTAATTAACTGACACTGAGTATTTAATGACTTTTGCTGGTTGTTTCCATTTACGCACTAGCTGGGCTGTGAACTTATGTGCATCATCAGAGAGGTGGTGGGCTCTAGCCTAGTTTAGGTCTCTAGCCATTAAGTGCGCCTCTCTGCTACATGTATGATACTACTTAGCTTTCATGGATGTGCAACCACCAGCTTCTTCTGAATTCTCCACCTTAACTGTTGTAGAGTTGTGTATGATGTAGTATGGTCTTATATTAGGAGATGGGGGAGTGGCTATTAGTCAATCGAGTGGGCCCTTAAGCTGTCTGCCTAATGCCACCAGAGCAGGAGTTTCCCCTGTAGCTTCATGCACAGCCGTCTTCAAGGCA
Organism: Polypterus bichir lapradei; assembly: GCA_026402145.1. Taxonomy (NCBI): domain Eukaryota; kingdom Metazoa; phylum Chordata; class Cladistia; order Polypteriformes; family Polypteridae; genus Polypterus; species Polypterus bichir. The sequence continues at coordinate 11,469,206 of JANRMT010062793.1, forward strand.
AACCTAAGCTCCAGGAGCCACATGTCCCAGTCCTGATGGCAATCATCCACAGAGAAGGCCACCATGGTCTTCAGTGTCCAGTTCACCCGTTCCATCAGGTTATGTTTGGGATGGTATGATAGAAGGAACTGTTTTCTTCTTTATATGATTAAAATGGGCTATGATATCAGCTAGTCTAGGGATGAATTTGTGTTACCAACCCACTAACCCAAGAAAGTCCTGGAGACGTTGTTCTGTAAAAGGAGAGAAGATGATGATGACTTCATAAATACAGACAAAGCAGATCCATCCCTTGTTCAATTACCCTCTGAAAATTGTCTCCAATGCTTTTTAAAACCAAAAGGCATAGCACTGAAATGGAACAAGCTTTCCAGGGTTAATAAATTTGTCTTCTGCTTGCCCTTATCTTCCATCAGCATCTGCCAATATCGACTGTGGGGACTAAAACAAGAAATGTATTTTCTGGTTTAGTGTATTATTCCTTTGCTTTTCATATTTTGCACTGATATGTTGTCTGGCACCATTTATTTTGATAGTTTAGAAATAGACTGAATGATAAACTGCAATATAATAAACAGAAGTAAAGAACAAGTTCCTGAATCTTTTAAAAGAACTACTTCAATAACTATGGATTATAATTATTTTAATATTTGTGAATATCACTTAGGGCAAATATTTTCCTTTTGTCTTCAGACACTTTTCAGGGAATGTCCTACTGTGCATACTTTTCTTGATATGCCTAAAATGTAGAAGGAAATTACTGCAGGTGTTTTACCAGGCATTTTAAAAACATGCCATTCTGTTCTTGTAAGTGTAGGTTATATTAAATATGGATGGATGGCCCAAATAGTAACAGACGGTTTGTGAACGAAGTGGGTGTTGTCTCTTCAAGAGACTAATTCACTCACCTGTATATATTAGTCTAGAAACAGTCTGAAGCCAGGTGTGTGAAGAGATAAACGACTAATTGGGTGTTGCCATAAGGAAGTAAATTCTATGTGCCTCAAATGTTTGTTTTTATGTATTAGGTTTTATCATTTTAAAGTTTTTTAGTTTTTATGGGGATTTTAAGTATTTTTGTATGTATGTATTATTAAGAGTCAAGGTATTTAAACTAAGTTTTGCTTTGTAAATATAATGTGGATTCTCATATTTTTCTTTACTTTTTTCACGATAATGTTAGATTGATTTGCCATGTGTTCTTGCTGCACTCTTTGTTTATTCTTTTATTTTTCATTTTGCTATATTACTAGTTCTTGGGGGCGGCACAGTGGTGCAGCAGTAACGCCTCGCAGTTAGGAGACCTGGGTTCGCTTCCCGGGTTCTCCCTGTGTGGGTTTCCTCCGGGTGCTGCAGTTTCCTCCCACAGTCCAAAGACACGCAGGTTAGGTGCATTGGCGATCCTAAATTGTCCCTAGTGTGTGCTTGGTGTGTGGGTGTGTGTGTATGCCCTACAGTGGGCTGGCACCCTGCCTGGGGCTTGTTTCCTGCCTTGCACCCTATGTTGGTTGGGATTGGCTCCAGCAGACCTCCGTGACCCTGTAGTTAGGATATAATAAATGGATGGATGGATGGACGGACTAGTTCTTGGGAGGTTTTATTGCACATTATAAAGTTCATTTGTATTCATGTTTTAAGGAAGCCTTGATGAGTCGTATTGTGATTTTGTCTGTTGTTTGTAACTATTTATGGCGACAAAGGCAGGAGCATTTATTATATTAAATGCTGGACTTGTGCTACTTAAGTAACAAATGACCAAGTGCCTCACATATAAATAGTGCATATGCACAAAAATGTTACGTACGCCTTTTTCCATGCTCACTTCAAGATGTATAAAAACTAAACTTGGCCTAAAGCTATGTACATTTTCACAGCAGCCTCAGACCATGCGTATGCACGTTTCTGCTCAGTTTTGTAAACAGGTGGCACCCAGCATCAAAGTAGTGCTACTGTTTCTGTGTCATTTCCCTTTCTTTTTAAAATTTGCATCCATGATCTTGGCTTTATCAACTAAACTATCAACTCAACTAAATTAATTGCATATTGTTTACAAATTTAATTCACTTGATTACAATCATTCTGTAATAATTATATGGTGCACGGAATGGCCAAAGTATTCCAACTACCATATCTGCTTTAGCATTGTTAGAAGACATTGCAAATGGAAGAATTAGAAGAGAGTGTGTACAGTGGGATGCAAAAGTTTGGGCAACCTTGTTAATAGTCATTATTTTTCTGTATAAATCGTTGGTTGTTACGATAAAAAATATCAGTTAAATCTATACTAATAAAAGGCAAAGCCCTCACTCACTCACTCACTCACTGACTGACTCATCACTAATTCTCCAACTTCCCGTGTAGGTAGAAGGCTGAAATTTGGCAGGCTTATTCCTTACAGCTCACTTACAAAAGTTAAGCAGGTTTCATTTCGAAATTCTACACGTAACGGTCATAACGGTCGATAACGGTCGACAACGTCCACCATGTTGAACTTTCTTATTTATGGCACCATCTTCACGAAATTTGGTAGGCGGCTTCCCTGCGCTAACCAAAACCGATGTATGTACTTATTTCGATGGTATGACGCCATTGTCGGCCGCCATTTTGAACTTTCCAACGTCACTAATTTTCCAACTTCCCGTGTAGGTAGAAGGCTGAAATTTGGCAGGCTCATTCCTTACACCTTACTTACAAAAGTTAAGCAGGTTTCATTTCGAAATTCTACGCGTAACGGTCATAATGGTCAACAATGTCCGCCATGTTGAACTTTCTTATTCATGGCCCCAACTTCACGAAATTTGGTAGGCGGCTTCCCTGCGCTAACCGAAACCAATGTACATACTTATTTCGGTGGTATGACACCACTGTCAGCCGCCATATTGAACTTTCCAACGTCACTAATTCTCCAACTTCCCGTGTAGGTAGAAGGCTGAAATTTGGCAGGCTCATTCCTTACAGCTTACTTACAAAAGTTAAACAGGTTTCATTTCGAAATTCTACACGTAACAGTCATAACGGTCGACAACGTCCGCCATGTTGAATTTTCTTATTTATGGCCCCATCTTCACGAAATTTGGTAGGCGGATTCCCTGCGCTAACCGAAACCGATGTATGTACTTATTTCGATGGTATGACGCCACTGTCGCCCGCCATATTGAACTTTCCAATGTCACTAATTTTCACAATGTCCGCCATGTTGAACTTTCTTATTTATGGCCCCATCTTCACGAAATTTGGTAGGTGGCTTCCCTGCGCTAACCAAAACCGATGTACGTACTTATTTCAGTGGTATGATGCCATTGTCGGCCGCCATATTGAAGTTTCCAACGTCACTAATTCTCCAACTTCCCGTGTAGTCAGAAGGCTGAAATTTGGCAGGCTCATTCCTTACAGCTTACTTACAAA
>JANRMT010062793.1:11472710-11616150 GCA_026402145.1 Polypterus bichir lapradei
ACGCGGGTTCCCAACGCTAACTGAATCCTACTTACGTACATATATACATCCATAGCCTGCAGCTCGGTCAACGTGTAAGGCGGCGTTGGGTCCCCCATCCCAACGCCTCCCACGTTGTTGGCTGCCTGCCTATATAAGGCCATCTGTCGCTCCAGTCTCTACATTCCCTTCCTTGCTTCGCCACGGTATTCACATCTCCCTGCTGATAACTACAGCCTTTTTATTTAATCCACGGCTTCTCCGCTGTTTTATTGTTCATTTATTACGATTATAGTTATTGTATAGGTATTTTAGACTTACTTTACATTGTTCAGGTACCCATTTCCTTTATCATTCCAACCGTACCCCCATTAACATGTCTATCGAGGTAATCACCATCGATCAAAGAACTGTCACTTACCAAGTGGTTTCCATGCCCGGAGATGGCACCTGCCTTTTCCATTCTCTTTGTTACATATTGCACAGCCATATCAGGCTCACTATTGATATCCGGAGGAACATTGTGTCTTATGTATTGAATGACTGGGACAGGTTCAAGGTGTGGACTGATGACGGTACAGGAGATAATTATACTACACAGGAGCACTAGAAGAGTGAAATGCTTAAGTGTACCGAAATGGCCAAATATTTTACACCTTTGGACAACCGCCAATGCCTCTTAAACATCTTAGCTTCACAGGTGACGATTTCAGTAGTGGACACTTTGATGTTTAGAAATGTTTAAACTCTCAAAAGCTGGATGTGAAGTTATCAATGAAACTGGTTGTATACTTACAACACTTGACAGATGCCGAATGTCTCTTCAACACAAGTCCTACAAATACTGTCGTAACTGAAACAAACCATGAAACTCAAACCGATTATGACAGCAGCAATCCAAGCTGTGAGATTTGAAACAAGATTACTGTTCACATGGCCAACTGTACATTGCATGCTCAAGAGTAAGCTCAGCGCACAGCTACAGCTTGGTCATATTGCAACTGGAGGGCCGAACTGACAACGTGGCATACAAAGAGATCTTTAACAAATAATTATTGGTATATTTTCCCTCAGTTTAAAAAGGTTTAATTTTCTTCTTAATAAAAATTTTAAGGCAGTACTTCACCGCTGCGAAGCGCGGGTATTTTGCTAGTATATCATATAGGAGACACACACAGTGATATTTGAGAAGTGAAATGAAGGTTTATTGGATTTACGGAAAGTGTGCAATAATTGTTCAAACAAAATCAGGCAGGTGCATAAATGTGGGCACCACAAAAAAGAAATGAAATCAATATTTAGTAGATCCGCCTTTTGCGGAAATTACAGCCTCTAAACGCTTCCTGTAGGTTCCAATGAGAGTCTGGATTGTGGTGGAAGGTATTTTGGACCATTCCTCTTTACAAAACATGTCTAGTTCATTCAGGTTTGATGGCTACCAAGCATGGACAGCTCTCTTTAACTCACACCACAGATTGTCAATTATATTCAGGTCTGGGGACTGAGATGGCCATTCCAGAACGTTGTACTTGTTCCTCTGCATGAATGCCTTAGTGGATTTTGAGCAGTGTTTCGGGTCGTTGTCTTGTTGAAAGATCCAGCCCCGGCGCAGCTTCAGCTTTGTCACTGATTCCTGGACATTGGTCTCCAGAATCTGCTGATACTGAGTGGAATCCATGCATCCCTCAACTTTGACAAGATTCCCAGTCCCTGCACTGGCCACACAGCCCCACAGCATGATGGAACCACCACCATATTTTACTGTAGGTAGCAGGTGTTTTTCTTGGAATGCTGTGTTTTTTTTCCTCCATGCATAACGCCCCTTGTTATGCCCAAATAACTCAATTTTAGTTTCATCAGTCCACAGCACCTTATTCCAAAATGAAGCTGGCTTTTCCAAATGTGCTTGAGCATACCTCAAGCGGCTGTTTGTGCTGTGGGCGGAGAAAAGGCTTCCTCTGTATCACTCTCGCATACAGCATCTCCTTGTGTAAAGTGCGCTGAATGGTTGAACGATGCACAGTGACTCCATCTGCTGCAAGATGATGTTGCAGGTCTTTGGTGCTGGTCTGTGGGTTGACTCTGACTGTTCTCACCATTCGTCGCTTCTGTCTATCCGAAATCTTTCTTGGTCTGCCACTTCGAGCCTTAACTTGAACTGAGCCTGTGGTCTTCCATTTCCCCAATCTGTTCCTAACTGTGGAAACAGACAGCTTAAATCTCTGGGACAGCTTTCTGTATCCTTCCCCTAAACCATGATGGTGAACAATTTTTGTCTTCAGGTCATTTGAGAGTTGTTTTGTGACCCCCATGTTGCTACTCTTCAGAGAAAATTAAAGGAGGAGGGAAACTTACAATTGACCCCCTTAAATACTCTTTCTCATTATAGGATTCACCTGTGTATGTAGGTCAGGGGTCACTGAGCTTACCAAGCCAATTTGAGTTCCAATAATTAGTTCTAAAAGTTTTGGAATCAATAAAATGACAACGGTGCCCAAATTTATGCACCTGCCTGTATTTACAGATAATAACTGGCATGTCAGTCTATTTAGATTTTCAAGAGCTATCATCGTGGAGTTGGTGCTGTTATAATTCTAGGATGTATACTTGATACAATTTCAATTGCATTAAAGTACAGTATATATATATATTATATTTTACTGATAAATTATTAACTTCATTTAAATTTATAATGTTTGTAGCTGCGTTTCCCCAAAATTACGAAGGTTCTGCAGCTTTAGTTTGCTTCATGGGATTCTGGAAATAGCCTGACATGTTGAAATGATTCCACAGACAAAATACCTTTCAAAGTAAAACACTTCACACAAAAATAGAGAAAAAAATTGATATAGCAAAGAAAAGAAAAGTTCTTGTTTAAGCTCTGTTCAAAGCTTATATATCTTGTTTAATTCTTTAAATTTGCTCATACAGTTGAACCATTTCTAAATGGTCAGAAAGCTGTATGCCTATCCCATTTACATAATTTAAATGGGACTTTCAGTCCATGCTAGCTATGAGCCTATTCCACACTGTATTACAGATATAGATAAGAAAGTTCTATCTCATATTAACTTACAGCAGACGAAAGGCTATACCATAATTTATAGCTATGAAGCTATGAAAGAAAATGATGTTCTATTCAAATTATACAAACACTAATATGAGTTTAACTTAAAGTATTACCTTTCTATGATTGTTTCTTACAATATTAATATTTAAACATGTGAGGGTGGCACAACTGAAGCGCTGTTGCCTCAGACTAGGAGGATCACGTCCCAGGTGTCCCCTGCCTGGAGTTTGTATGGTTTCCTTCACGTGATTTGGTTTCCTTCCAAAGCATTGCAGATTAGGGTATTTGGTGATGCTAAATTGATGCTATTAGTGTATGTGTGTACTCATATTTACCCTTCAATGAGCTGGCACCCTGACCAGGGATTGTTCTTGCGCTCGATGCTTTTTGGGACAAGCGTGACCCTGGATAAATGGAATAATTAAATATGTATAATAAAGATTTTTCAATTTTTCAAAGCAGAAGGACAGGAATTGGGGTTTGGTACATTTGACAGACACAGTAATGCTGCAATAAATTATTCCATCCAGGGATGCACACTTCCCAGCAAGCATCGTGCATGAGGCAGAAACAACAGACACCAGTTCATTGCTACTGCTGTGCCACCGTGCCTCTATGTTTAATGCATGCTTTAAGTCATTTCATTATGAAATTATATCAAGTATACATCTTGGTATACTAAAGTGTTCAGATAATTTTAATATCATGAATTTATTGTATTCTGTGTGGTGAGCGCTGCCTTTGCATAAGAAAAAGCCCATTTAAGAAGCATGTAGCGATTGACAACTGGGTCTGGAAACACTTAGAATACGAAGCATTTAATATGCTACTTTAGTTATGATGGGTTTTAAGAAACTCTAGTAAATTAACATTGATTTTAAGATGAAGTTTATAATGTTTTATTTTAATGACAAACTATGAGATTAAAGTGAAAATTTTGAGGTTAAAGTCAACATTTCGACTTTAATCTCGACAGACAAATAGGCAAAAAAGTCGGGGTGAGGCTGTAAGTGCGTGCATGTGTGTTAAAATTCACACTGATGAGGGTTTATAAAGGGGAAGTGTGTGGAGCTTTGCTCACTCATAGTTTTATGCATCTGCATTTCCATTTTTGTCCATACGCCATGTTTTAGTGTGAATTACATGCACAACATTATAAACAAAGCCTCAAGAGAGGAGATGATGAAGAAAATTTCTTCAGTCTGTACAAAGTGTAGAAATATTTACTCAGCCATTGGTTTGACTTCTAAAAAAAAATTACATTAACAAGGTTTTTAAAGATACGAATGTATGTATACATTTAAGCAGTGTTTCAACGTGCAAGACTACTTTATGTGTATGCATTACCACAAAGTCATAGTGACTAACGTTAAAAAAATATATACTTTGCTACAATTCATTCAAAACATAAACTCAATTTTCATTACACAGCTACCTTACAATAATTTACCAAAAAAATGATTATAAATGCTGGTTTAATGTAGATGTTTTGACATTTTTAAATAATGTGCTCCTGAGGAAAAGTGTTTGTGTGTGCATGTTGTCATATACTGCACAATGAAATTTTTCTGAACTTACTTACTGAAATATTTTTCTTAGCATTACATTTACAGTTTTCAGTACATCACTGCAAATTGTTCATTTTGACTCCCACACCTTAAAGATAGGTTAGCAAACATATGTATATTTTTTCCCAACCAGTTAAGGATTTTTTGTGGTTATAGAAGATGAGTTATGGGGATTTGCATTTGAAGAACATGGCCTATAATCACAAAAGCAACCTTTTCTTCTCCACTGGAAAACATTAACTACTTGTATTAAAACACTGAATATTCTTTTTTTATTGATTTTATTAGAAGAAAGTAACACTCTATACAATCAAGTCAAACTTAAAAAGGCTAAATTCTATTCAACCCCCACTCAAGAGAAAAAGAGGAAGACCAACAGCCAGAGTAAAACTTTAAGAGCAGAAAAGAAAGTAGAGAATTATTTTCTCTAATAAATGCTTATTCTAAAATGTTATTTATTAGATCCAGTGAAGTTTTAAAGTTTTGAACAGATCCAACAGATGAGAATTTGATTTTCTCCAATTTCAAACATACCTACTGACTTAAAAGAGGTGGGCTAGGATATTTCCTGTTGAGCAAAATACAGGTAAGTCTTCGCACTAGTAAAGGCAATTACAATTTGTTTGTCCTTCTCCACTTTAAGCCCATCTGGAAGTACACCAAACACAGCTGTTAATGGGTTAGGAGGGATTGTGACACCAAGGCTGTTTGAAAGGCATTTAAATATTTTGGTCCAGAATGATGTTAATTTGGTGCACACCCAAAATATTTGGCCAAGTGATGCTGGAGCTCAGTTGCAACATTTGCAGGTTAGATTTTGTCCTGAAAACATTTCAGACAATTTTAAATGAGACAGATGTGCTTGATATAAGATTAAGTTTAGTTGTATGCTCTGCACATATGAAGCTAGAGTGAATTTTGTGTGTCAGCCTTTCACTCCTTTTCTGAAATGCTGAGTAAGAGATCTCCCACTGTACAATGGGATCTTGGAAAGGAAGAGACATTAAAATGTTTTTCTATATTATAGAAATGCTGTCTGAGTCTTCCAGACTGATCAGTATTCCTTCTGGAATAGAAATTGGTGTGAGGTGAGGAAAATTGGGAAGATTTTGTTTTGCAAAGTTTCTAATTTGGAGATAATGGAAAAATTGTGTTAATGGGAAGCTAAATATGGAGTGTTATTGTTTGTAGAATGCAAAGACATTATCTATATACAAACCTCCAAATGAGTTAATCTTGTATGTTTTCCAAACATTAAAACTGTAAATTTGAGAGAGTGGAAAAAGGTGATTATAGTGTAGATGTGCCACAGATAAAAGCTTCTCTAGCTTGAAGTGCTTCCTACATTGGCTCAATACTCTTGAGTGAATGAAGGACAATTGGGTTGTTAGTATATTGGTGATATGTTGTACTTATTGGGGTACAAAGCAAGGAATATAAAGAAGTGCTGCAGGATTTCATTTCTATTGTGGACCAAGCCTATATGTGTTCATCAATTTGTGACAATGTCCAGGTTTTTATAGCTTGTATATTTTCTGTCCAGTAATAAAGTTGGGTGGAGCCATGCCACATTCCGCTTTAGGTCATCGTAGGGTGTTTTGAATTTCAAATAAATGAGGTTATGATTTTAATCTAATTTCTTAAATGATTTGTTAATGTATATGTGGATTCTTTGAAATAGAAAAAAGCTTAGGAAGAATTCATCTTAACCGTGTTAATTTTCCCTGCTAAAGTGAGATGGAGCATTGACCATCTATACACGTCTTGTTAATGTTTTTCCATGGAGACAGCAAAATTTTGTTGAAAAAGAACTTTATTTTCTTGCAATGTCTACCCCTAGGTATTTAAACTGATCTGCGATGATAAAAGGGAAGGTGTCCAATGTAATGTGTGCTACAGAGTTCACTCTACAATCCACACTTTTATTCAAATTAATTCTGAGACCAGATATATTTTGAAATTCTGCTACCATCTAATAGCACATACTGCTGTTAGTGAGTTTCAGATTATTGTCAATTTACGAAATGTGGTAGATATGGATGATTGTGATTATTTCCTTGTTGAAGCTTTGAATGGTTATGCGTTTAGCATTATATAGGTAGATGAAACAAATTAATGCAACATTTTCCATTCAACCACCTGTATTTTATTTTCTTTAAGATACCTAACAGCTAAACTTGTGCAACTCTTGAACAATTCACGAAATCACATTTTGTAAAACTTTATACAAAATTACTGTATTTTGGTATTTGATTTTTGGTCATTCTTATCAAAGTTAAACTGCAATTTATTTTTGCTAATGTGTGTATCATGAAACAAGGGGTATCCATAAATTGATACTTTGGTTATGAAGAATTAGTTTAAGAACATATTTTTCATTTTGTAAATCATATTTATCTATAATGTTTTTACAGACTCTTGAATTCCCGGAAACAGTGTTTTTTTTCCATTATTATGATAATTTTCCAGGGGATCTATTGTCTGGGAAAGTTCATGTAAATTCCTCCTGTTCAATAGGCAGAATAAATAATTTTACTGGTTAAGCTTTAACGTTAAGTGGTCTGTTCTCCCACCAAGCGACTCCAACGGCTCCTACTGAATAAAGAAGGCAAAAAAGATGTTTAAAAACTGTAAAAGGCATCAGAGATGTTCTGTTTCCTTCTGAAGAAAATGAGTGATTTATAAATATGAATCGGAATTCATCCAATATCTTATTCTAGAAATGCAAACATAATGAAGGCAAAATTTATCATATTTTCTAAATCAAGCAAATGCATTGACTCTGAGGCAAAATGTATCTGTCTTATTTTCTAAATCAAGCAAATGCATTGACTCTAAGTCATAAATTACAGGTGCATACCCATGGCTGCAGATTCTTTTAAGTCACGATTAAACCTTTTCAGTTCATTTATGTACCAAGCTTCCTGTCAGCACTGAATGATTTCCTCTGTTGTTCTGCATACTCACCCAGATTTGGACATTGTCTCCATGGTAATTTTTTTTATTTATATGAGATCTACCAAATTGTTTATAGCGGAGCTAAAGGAGTCTGTAACAGTTTCAGCGCATTAATATTGGAACATTCTAGAAACATCAGTGGTGCACTGTATCATTGTATTTATCCGTGAACTACTAGTTTCCGTCTAATTGGCTTATGATTGTTATCTATGTGCCATATAAAATTGGGACATGGCACAGAGTAAATGAGATATTGTGCTCCTTCATCTTAATACTTAAGTCAACCATTTTTATTGACTCCCTTAGACAATTTCTTTGAACCACAATGTTTCTTCCATGCAGATGTCCATTGAGCATCACTTATCCTATATGGGGATGTTCTGTCTTGATCTTGGACACTGTAGAATCCAGTTCTTTATCTCTAAGAAGTGTAAATGTTGTACTTTCACATCTTGTACTGTTGGTTTTGAAATATGCAAAACAGATGCTACTTCTGTCAAGATGTTCCTTAATAACAGCATAATTAATTTTAATATCTTCTTTAGTGATATGACGTATGGAGCCGATATCCGATAAATAAGTTTAGTATTGAATAAGTAGGAAAAAAAATGCTAGTTAATATCTAAACATAATATGTAATATACTTAAAGTTGCTGCCAGGAACCTATACGTTTATACAGTGGCATGCAAAACTTTAGGCGACTCAGTCAAAATTTTTGTTATTCTGAATAATTACAGTAAGTAAATAGAAGATGAACTGATCTCCCAAAGGCATAAACTTGATAGTTTTTTCAGCATTTTAAGCAAGATTCATTTTACAAAACAAAAATACAGTAGAGTGAAAAAAAAGGAAAGGAGCACTCTGCAAATTTTGGCCACTCCAAAAGATCTGGGATCTCAGATTTTGCAAATTCCTCACACCTTAATTAGGTAATTGGAGCTATGGCTTGTTCACAGTCATTGTTAAGAAAGTCCAGGTAAATTTCAAAACTTTATAAATACTCTGACAACTCAAACCTTGTCCCAGCAGTCAGCAGACTTAGGTTCTTCAAAGTAGCTGTCTAGCACTCTGAAACATAATTCATGCCCTCAAAGCAGGAGAAGGCTATAAGAAGATAGGAAAGAATTTTTAGCTAGCCATTTCTCAGTTTGTAATGCAATTAAGAAATGACAGTTAAACAGGAATGGTGGAAGTCAAGTTGAGGTCTGGGAGACCAAGAACATTTTCTAAGAGAACTGCTCAATGGATTGCTAGAAAGGCAAATCAAACCCAACTTTTTTCTGCAAAAGACCTTCAGGAAGAGTTAGCAAACTCTGGAGTGGTGGTACACTGTTCTACTGTATAGCCGTCCCTGCACAAAAGAGTCATCAGAAGAAAATCTTTCCTGCATACTAACTACAAAATTTCAGTATCAGATAAATGAATATCTAAACAAGCATGTCCTGTGGACTGAAGATGTCAAAATAGAACTTTTTGGATGCATTATTCAAAGAAATGTTTGGAGAAAAAAGGCACAGAATTCCATGAAAAGAACACTTCAACTGTTAAGCATGAGGATGGATAGATCATGCCTTTCACTGGTAGACGAAAGAATTATTTTCAAGGAATGGGCTCTTGTCTTCTGTCAGACTGGCAGCCATACACCAAGAGGTCAAAGAAGATTGCATGCAGCTTTTTCACTTGCTTTTTGATGACTTTTTCACTGTCGAATGTAAAAAGTCTGTGGCTTTTGGAAAACAAGGAAAGATTCCTGAAGGAAAAAGACTTCTTGAACCAAAAAAGTAAATGGAATTCTCAATATGTTTTACTTTGCAGAGTTTTTTTTTTTTTTTTTTTTTTTTTTTAAAGACACACTATATACATGTGTTGTGGTGAAAATAACCTTTAGCTGTTTACAGAATTTCATCTTATTCCTTCTTGCCTACAGCATATGTGATGCGGAGGGGTGCCCTAAGTGGAAGGACCTTGGTGGAAATGTCTAAACTGAAGAAAGCCTTTATTAAAAAGTGCCGGACGAGAGTCTGCAAGGGCAGCAACAATTAACACTGAAGAGGCCTTGTTATATATTGTCTTTCCCTCTGCAATATTTCTCCTCTTTTTCCCCCCATCACTGCAAGACTAGGTAATATAAAATGTTACAATGTAAAGCAGTCACACAGCAAAATGCATGCTTTGCTGTGCTTTTTTTAAAATATGATTTAAATATTATATAAAATATTTTACTATAAATATATATAGTACGAGAGGCGTTCAATAATTTTTCTACCTCAATGGAAAAGAAAAGTGTTTTCAAAAAGTTTTTTTTATTTTTCATTATAGTCCCCTGATAGCTCCATACATTTCGCCCACTTTTCCTGCAATGACTTTAACCCCTTTGAAAAAAAGTCTTCCGTTTGAATTTCAAACCAGGACATCATAGCCGCCTTGATGTCTTCACCACTTGAAAAATGCTGTCCACAGAGAGATTTCTCCAAAACTCGGAACAGGAAATAATCTGAGGGGGCCCGGTAGGGACTGTGGAGTGGATAGTTCAGCTGCTGAAACCCACATTCTCAGATGGCAGCCTGTGATTGACATGATATGTGAACCGGCACATTGTCATGAAGAAGCTTACATGGTTTGCACAAGGACTTTCCTGACATCCTGTCTGTTGGAATGAGTCACTGAGTCACAGCTGTCCATGCGTATCATTTGAGACATTGCTACTTTCTTTCATACTCAGATAGATAAATTATTGAATATATATATATATATATATATATTTATTTATTTTTTTATTAAGTATTATAAAATATTAGCAATATAAACAATAATAAATGTAAATATGTATTATTTACAAGCATGTAGAACTTTAGGATGAAGACTAAGGCCTATACTTGCCTGCTTGAGTTGCTTTAAAATAGTTTTGATGTTCTTGACATAATGTTTCAAATATCTTTTTTATTGTATGAAATGCTTAAATTGATCAACTTTTTATTTTGTTTGTCAGTTTGTTCGTTTTTAAAATTTTAACATTGGCTTAAACAGAAACTTTTCTTTAAAAAGTTGAAAGTTTATTTTATTCAAAGACCTGAGTAAAAATGCAAAGAAACATGTTTGATAGTACGTTGCCACAAGTTTGAATACTGGTGAACTCTATAATTTTGCTTTACTTAATGTAATTTAAATTTACAATTAATGTATACTGTTGTTGTTTTTCAAGTTTTATCTGCATTGCTATTGAGATATCAGATAGATACTGTATTTTGCTCCAGTAAGGCTCTATGGTTGCTTTTATTTAACAGGGAGAAACAAGTCATTACTAAGATTATTAGATGATACACTACTGTGTTCTCTATACTGTCTCCTATTTTTCAGTCTTGTATCTGAATTTTGTCTCCATCTTAGGACTGTTTTTTCTCTGTTTTCTTGATAGTTCTCCTAAGGCATTTAAGGACAAATACATGAGTGAAAGATGAAACCTAAACAATTCAGTAATGAGAATAAAAATTGTACTTGTTGAGCACTAAATAGGACATAACTGAGCGATATTTTTTTTCCTCTGGGCACCTACACATATAATACTTGCCATATTTTAAATCTTGGATATATTATTTAAAATGACATATAATTGCCAATAAAAAGCGAGGAAACATACCCTCACCTTTTTGTGTTGTATACACGTTTAACAGTAAACAATGAATACTGTAAATAAGTAGTATTCATATATCCATAAAACAAAATAAAGAACAATCTTTTAAGGTAATGAACAATTAAGAATTTCAGTCTTTCCTGTAAAAGATGGTAGGCATGTAAGCTTGTGTGAATTTTAGTCAGCCATAAAGATCAGAAACATGTATGCTGCCAAATATTTGCATGGTTTGTTAGAGGGTACAGGACTTCTGAGAAAAGGAAAATGTCAGCATACAGAAACTGGTGTTAACTTGTCAGTTTACAAATTGTGATTCTTGTTGGAAATGACAAACACCTCTGCCACTGGAAAATCCCAGTTTCCATATTAACCCAGATTACATAATTCCTTCCAAACCTAAATTAAGCTTCTTTTAGTGTAAACTAGCTGTTTGTCTCATTTGATTTCCTCATGTAATTTTTTTTAGTAAACCAAAAGAAAAACTAATTAGGGAAATTAGTACGTTAAGTTAAACAGTTGAATATGTGATTTTTTTTTTCAAATTGGTGATGATATAATGGAACTTCTTACAATGTGACATATATCCACCTAGGTTCTTGAATATTTCTGACAGACCATATTCATATTTTAAATATCCTGAGCAAATGAACCCACAATACAATGAAGTCTTGGAAAAATGATTATCTATGTAATATGTGTGTGTGTAATTTGAACTAGTCCTCTTCTCCAAAGGTAATGTACCATTATTATATGAATAAGGGCACGTGTCGTCGTCACGTCAGGTACTTTGTTAAATACGAAATTCTGCGCGCCCTGCTGCGATTGAAACGTGTCCAAGCTAGCTCGCTATGAGAGGTCTAGTCACGGGATTTCAAGTTTAAATAGTCGTGACGGGACATATGGCATGACGCATGAAAAGGCGTGCCAAGGCACTATAAAACATTAGGGAAATCACGCAGTCTGGTTACGTATCATTGAGCAGAAGAAAAGACTTACTTTCACGGATTACCTGGAAAATATATGCCAGCTGATTACTAACGACTCTTCACGTAAGTTTACATCGCGAATGGGGTTTTGGGGAGAAGGTGGAAGCATTTCTGTGAAAGGTTTCGACCAGTAGCTGTGCGTTAAGGAAATGTCTGTACTTAAATTTGCCATTAAACAAGAATAAATATTGTCAAGACTAGTAGTAATCCTTTTCGACTAGATACTATTTGTTTTTTTTGTTTTTTTCAAACTG
This sequence comes from Polypterus bichir lapradei, assembly GCA_026402145.1. Taxonomy (NCBI): domain Eukaryota; kingdom Metazoa; phylum Chordata; class Cladistia; order Polypteriformes; family Polypteridae; genus Polypterus; species Polypterus bichir. The sequence continues at coordinate 11,485,158 of JANRMT010062793.1, forward strand.
AAATAACCAAACTGCAAAAGAAAGTCCATGATTATCGGCCTGAACAGTAATCGCTTATAAAACTATAGCCACAGTTACTATTAAGTCATCCGCAATAGAAACGCCGTCTCTTGACAGCTTATCCGATATAGCTAAAGTCGATTCATGGTTTTCAACCGCGTTAATGTCAAATGGAAATTAATGATTAAATATATATTTGATCAGGACTAGATTTACACCTTTTAACCACTGTAAAAAGTTGACATGCTTGGCCCTCTTTCTCCGGATGTTTTAAACTTTATATATGTTTGATCTGTTCATTAGCAAATTCATTAGTTCAAACGAAATAAATTAAACATGCGCTGGATGTTATGATTCGGGCCTTTATTTTAAAAAAGTATGGGTATGCGATTTTAGTTGACAGGTAGTTGCGGGTTGGAGAAAATCAACTTTTAAAATTCTACATACGAGTGTAGTCTCCCATCTGTACAGAAAACGTCCTGCCTAAAGCCTGTCAAACAGGACGTCAACAGATATATATTTCTGTATATGTCGCCCAAACATGACAAAGTACACTTCCAAATAGTTAGTGTGTTTCTTCGTTAAACAGCATAGACAGAAGAACAAGAAGACATGATCCACCCTACTGTACGTCGGTATGTTGAAATAAACTGTGCGCATGCGTGGAGACGTACGTGAGTTTATTACCTCAAGCACGCATGCGGACACTTGAGGCATTCGAGGTCTTGAAACTCGGCAGTGTCTGGCTAATAGCTTTCATTTTAATTAATCTTGACTCAAAATCGACGTTTTTCCTAAACTGGCCCTTCATAAATTTTTTCCAGAAGTAAAGGAATTGTAAGATATATTTTAATACAGTGAAGTAAACAACTTTTTATATTGTTAGAAATAAACTACTTTGAATTATGAACATTATGAAATAAAGGAAACGACAGAGCACTTTATTTACTGCCCTAAATTAAGAACACCAATTTACAAATTAATTTTAGAATTTGACAAAAGCACCCTGTTTGTTAAATCTGAATTATCACTAAGGTAGCAGAGAACAGAAGGCCTTTTAAAATTTGTATTTATTTTAAACTATACATATTTTATATATTAAAGTTTACAGTAATGTAAGTTAATGTACATTCACGAACCTCCTGCCAGGAGGTCTGAAAATCATTTGAAGTAAGTCAGTTGGCCATTTAATCAGAAGATGAACTAGGCTCTTCATCGGGTGGGCCATTTGTTTTCTAAGTGCAATGACTGAATGTTTACTGGGCACAGTAAATATTGAACACAAAATGAATGGGCATAGATATCATGTCCATCTGAAGGAGTATTGGCTTTTTGAAACGGGGGGTGGGGGCTATAGGCTTCATGAAAATTAAACCAGCTTAGTCTTGGAAGCTGATCCCAGTTGAGGAAGTAACAATTTGCAGCCTTGGGAAAGGTCAGTTTTTGGACAATACAGTATTGACATTCAAGTTTTTTTTTTCCTGGCCCTTGTAAACTCTGGATGCCCTAAAAAATACATAGATAATACTGATAGCTGTAGTGCTGCTGTTTGCAGCTGTACAGTGTTGGTCAGGTGCACCTCACTACTAGGTGTAGTACTGAAGTTTGGCTCTGGCTGGTGGCAGGGGTACAGCGAAGTGGCCTAATGTCTCATCAAGCCCAGGGTCATGTGGACTTATTCTTCCCTGCAAGTAATAATTTATGTATTTCCTTATTCACATGATGAAGTCACAATTCAAAGTTTAAAAAAGCTACAGGCAGTAAATTTAATTGCCATTCCCCTGCATCTGCATTCTAGTTGGATGCTGCCAGAAATTACTGTAACCAGGTTTATTTGGATTTGAAAGCAAAAACAGTCAGCCATTAAAGCACATTTATGTAATGATAGTGTGTTACTTGCTTCTTTGGTTTCAAAAGCTCTAATAAAGTAGCATATTTCTGATGAGTTATATACTGCTTATAAAACATAATATAAAATGTGTTAAATAATTATGTTGTTATAAAAATACTGAAAATCAAAACATACATAAATTCTTCATTGAACTGTCCAGCCATTCTTCCTGTTTTTTCCTGGATGTGGTCACAAAGACCAGCAGCTTTTTAAGGCATGCAGGAGCAAGCTTTGGATTGGGTAACAGTCCATCACAAGACACTCTGATGGGTAAATTTAGAGTCACCATTAAGTGTCTTTGGAATTTTGAATGAAACAAGAGCATTGCTACATAGATATGGAAAGAATTAAACTCACTTTTATTTATCATTGAAATTAATTAAACTATTGTGTCTTGTGATTGCAGTGTGTGCTCTGAAGTGCAGATGTTTATAACCTGTGTGGAGTAAAGTGGTGTGAAGCTATATACGACTATATATGTTAAGGTAAGGTTATTAGTATTTACTAGAAAAGACTTAAAAAGTATCATACATGTATAGCTGTACTTCCATCAGGTATTGCCAGGCAGTGTTAGAGATACTTTTAAAAGTAATTTAATTATATTACTCATTACTTAGAAAAAAAGTAACTAGATATTATAGTGTTGTGTAGAATAATGGCTTCCAGTGTTTATGTACCCTCTAAAACTGGACCTTTTTGATTTTTGCTGACCACAACCCAGCTTGGATGGTGTACTGCTGTATCTCATTTGTGGTACGATATTTCTGAGCTGGTAGCTGCCTGACTTCAGACTGTTGCCCAAGGCATATCAGTGTCTGTTGGACCCTTTCATCCACAGTATTTTAGATATTGCCATATCACGCTATAAAACAGTTTTGGATGCATAAATATTATGCATTAATATTTTATCATCTATTTTAATAAAATCTGTCGCTGAAGATTTGACTATGTAAAATATCAACCATTTCTATTTTTAGTTTAGTTTATTTTTAGATGTCACTTTATATCAAGTCTTTAAGGATTTTTGTGAAGTGATCTCTGATTTCTGAACTACATTAATGCTGTTGATATGAACACTAATTATAAACACAAGCAGGCTCAGGCTAACTGGCACGAAAAAACTTCTGAAAACTATTTAGGGTTTACTTGGACACAATATTCTCTTTGCCAATACACTGCAAAACAGGAATTCAAAAGGCAAAGAAAATGTTTGGTTATAATGTAAAGACTACTGAACAAAAATCAAATTGAAAACAAGTTGAACTATTGAATATATAATCTAAAATTATGCTCACACTCTGTTTAGTCACATCTGGACTATTTTGTGTAGTTTTGATCACGACACTACGAAAAGATAAAGCAGCTACAGAAACTGTAAAGAAAATCAACCAGGTACATTCCTGGCTAAAGGGAGTATCCTGCTCTAATATGATGTTGGGAACCTAATCCATTTCTTCAAAATGCTTTAATGGATCAAAATCCTTTTCTGTTAAGCCAGGGATTCCCAGCCTAGAGTGCCCACACCCCCAGTGTGTTGTAGACTGCAGAGTGTCAAAGAGGAAGGCTGCATCATGACTCACCAAAACTGAGTGTGGTTTGTTGTCCAACTTTATTGTGGTGCAATCGGTATCTTGCAGTATGCAGTCATATTTAGGTTATTTATTAGTTAGTTCTCCTGTTCTATGATAGATAAAGAGTCAAGCATTGCACGTGCAATTGTCACCTGTGAATGAGCCACAGAAATGCATATTCTCATGGGTTCCTTGCTGCAGGTAGAGCTTTTGTAAAGGATGATAATGTTTTTTACATGAATGGAATTTGGACTTTGCTACTCTTTGATGATTCAACAGAACACAAGGAAGTCAGATGTTTTTTGCTTAAGACGTGGCCTGTCTGAACATGCCTGTGAAAGCCTTTGTCACACCCACTGTTCCTCACATGTAAAATTCCACTATTTTGCATTGCCAAATGAAACTGTAAACTGACATTTTAAATATCTGCTGATCTTTAAATTGTTAAAATGTGAATGTCATTGCAATGGCCAAGATAATGGACACAAATATGTGAAAGTAACAAATTTAATTGCATAATGTTCATTTAATTCTGGTGCTTAGTTTTGTTTTTTTTTTCAGTTGTATTTTTGCACACTACTGACAACACTGTATTGCATGTGTTTAAACTTGATTCATAAGTCAACTAATGGAAACATAAAAAAATGACAAACTTAAATATGTAAAACTAACAAAATTTGAATCAGGTCTTCTGACCCATGAATGACTGTCAGTCCAGTTGACATAATGTGCATTTTACAAAATGCTTCTAAATGATTTTTACAGGAAATTTGGATGACTGTAGAAAAATGATGACTCTTACACCTTTTAATGAGCTGTGTTTGATGTGGCAAGATAATTAAACTAAAGTAACAGGACACAAATCTATTCATCCTTTACAGATCCTATCCTCACAAGATCCCTTCTTAGAGTGCAGTAGCCCTTTTATGCTCTCTCTCGCTCAAACACCTATATCTATCTATCTCTATATATATATCTCTATATACATATATGTGTGTTTTCGAAGTTGAAGGCCTCCCTGAAAAACTTGAGCTCGGGATAAAGAATGTTCCCCATAGGCCTGTTTTAACTTTTCAAACGTCACACTTGCCGATTCTCCAAGCTTAACACAAAATTTAATGGCACAATGTTGCTCCAAATTCCGCTGTTCCATTTTGCGTGGCGCACAACCAAAAACACAACTTCGCTAATAGCAGTCACAAAAATCACGTAGTTAACGGAAGGAGTTGAAACTCGCACTGAGCTATGGGAGGGTACTGATACACATGCTCTATCAAGGACAACAGTGCAGCGTGCACCTCGTGTGTGTGTGTGTGTGTATATATATATATATATATATACACACACACATATATATATATACATATACATATATATACACACACACAGTATATATACTCAAACAAGATCTACTTAAGTTGTATGACAAAACCATAGTGCTCGACACAGATGGATGCTGGGAGTGGAGGTAGCACTATATAGGCACTTAATGAGGTAAGAGTCTGTTATGTGCCAGGAAGATGTTTAAAATTCCACACCAGAAAATGAGAGCATGTGTACATGCCAATCCGAGTTCTGTAACTGTAGAATGAGCACTGGAAGGTGATCCACTAGGATAATAAAGGTTCTGCTCTAAAAGCTTACATCATTCCTAAAGAACAGTTGAAGGTGCACTCTAAGAATGTCTGACCCACCTTCCAGTAAAAAGATTCCTGCAAGAGAGAGTTCAGTTCTTCTGTGGACAGCAGAAGCAGATCCCACTTGGGACAGATGAAATCTTGCTACTTAAATGAAGACAATACAGTCTAAAAGCTTCTTTGCAGTCCTAGCCCATTAAAGAGTATCTAGAAGCTACTTTAATGCCTGCTGACATTGCACCCAAAGCTGGTTTGTTTGGTGTGGAAATAACCCTATGTTGAGTTTTAATGACTGCTCCTTACTAGTGGGTTTATTTTCAAAAGTGTATGGAAGCAGGGGAAGACAGGCCAGGGTGTGCAGGACTGAAGTAAACTAGGGAGAGAGTAAGCAAGAGAGAGAAAATGAAAGCAAAACTTGGGCTGTTTAGTGGAATCAGGAAGTATGAAATTGGAGAAGTCATCACAAGTGGCTGTTTAGAAGGGCTACAGTTTTCCCCCCATGAACGATCCTCATATGTGATATTGTTTTTTAAACCATTCCTTTTCATAACAGTACTAGATTAGTATAAAGGGGGACTAGTCAGTTTTTTCATTTTCCTTGGAGTCCTCTGGTTTCTTCCAACTCTTCTTCCTTTATCATTTGGTTCACTTATGGCTACTTCCATCACCCAACTGTCAATATAATGTGCAATTTCTGCTTCATTGTGGTTAAGTGGTTTATTTTTTGATTTTTCCCCCAATGGTTCCCTGCACTTGCTAAGCAGACAGCTTTTACACAAATATTGGATGCAAGTAATACTTTATCATTTTAATAATAACACTTATAGTATGAAGGTTAATTTTTTTTGCAAGCCTAAATCTCATCTGGACTGTTTTTTCATTTCCCTTAAGCTGCTTGCGTGCAGTGATCACAAAAAGATTATTATAAATGTTGCAAAAAATTAGCAAGAAGCAATATTGTGGCAAAAGAGACGATGATTCATCTGTGATGTGCAGTCATCTGCTATTTTCAGTTTTTATGCAAGAAATAAATTAAACATAACTGTGAAACTTGCCTGGGGCACTTATGCTCACATTGGATTATCAAAGATCACATATTTCTTAAAAGACATTGTTTTGCGACAACACATTTTCTCTGTAGCGATTTAGTTTACTATACAGTTCTTACTCCAAATCATCCAGCAGTGGTTTGTATCACCACTGCTTTGTTCTCAAGCATAAATGTTGTCTAATGGCAAAGGCACTGGACTTTTGAAACAAAAGGTTACTGGTTCACTTCTGGCCTGTGGATCACGGTGTTAACCCAGAGAAAGTCCTTTATAATGCTTGTTCCTCATCTGTTAAAAAAAAAAAATAAATCAATGTATAATTGCAGTTTACCTACTGTCCCCATGTTATTTAAACAAAAGGCAAAATATTGTAGACATTATATACCTTTGAAGTTTCATTATTGAAAATAAAATTTCTTTGCACAGCAAGCCGATTTTTAAATGTTTCTAAACTTTATTTCAGAATTTTTCTCTGCCAGCCATTCAGGATTCACATGCATTCCTAAAACCAATAGACAAATAAATCAATCAATCTGCAGACTACATTTTAACATATTGTTTTTAAAGAAAGTGATAATAATGACCTCTAAGTTGGCTTGCTTGTTGCAGAACAGCTTCTGGAAGCTACTTATTTTATATAAATAGGTATTTGTTTTGTGACCAGCGAGTTGAGACTTGAGTATTTTATCAATTTATTCCCAACAGAATGGCGATTTCAGTTCTAAAAAAAAAAAAAAAAAAAAAAAAAAAAAAACACAAGTTCAATTCAGTGACAGCATTGTAGCTAATCAGATAATTCTGTAACACAGTCACAACTAAAAGGCTGTTTAGTTCTTTTCTTTTTGTGGTCAGTCACAGTTGTAATGATTATTGTAGCATTCATGTGCTATTGGACAGATATGAAACACCCAGTTTTTAATTTCACATGAATGTCTTTCAATATGGGTGCCACAGTAACACAGTGGTAGCGCTGCTGTCTTACAGTAAGGAGACCAGGGTTCACATGTTGGGTCTTCCCTGTGTGGAGTTTGCATGTTTTCCCCATGTCTGCATGGGTTTCCTTCCACAGTCCAAAAGTGAATTAGTGATCCTAAATTGGCCCGTGTGTGTTCAGCCTGTGAAGGACTGATGATACCTGGGATAGGGGGTCCAGCAGACCCTTGTGACCCTCTTCAGGAATAAGCATGTTAGAAAATGACTGACTGACAGACCTTTCAATAAATTAACTCCGAGACAGTTCAGAGAAAATGGTGCCACCCGAATTCTTGGGTTGTGACATAATGCTCACCTTCCACCTAAATCAGTAAAATAAAAATAAAAAAAACTTGGTCAATCAGGATACACTAAATTGGCCCTAGTGTGTGTTTTGAGTGTGGGTGTGTGCTCAGCCTGCAAAGGACTAGTGATCTGCCCAGGGTTTGTTCCTGCCTTGCACCCTATGCTAGTTGGGATAGGCTCCAGCACCCCCCACAACCCTGGTCTGGATTAAGTGGGGTAGAAAATGATATGACATGACTTGGTCAATCAGAAATTACAAATCCGAGATTGAATTCTGTTGGTAACAACATGACACATTGTTATGCATTTGTTTTGCTCTTTATATTTAAATAAATTAAGCTTATCTTTAAATGTCTTATGTAAACCAAGCAGTGACCTTGAGTTTCTACCAAATATTCTGCAAATTCACATGTATGCAACAAAGTGGGAAGGTGATGTGACTAATGAGAATTTAATTTCCATAGCATGTGAATGCAGGCTTCAGTAATGCCAGACACAGCCAATGCGAAGTATTTTCTTTCATATGGGCCGGAAGCAGGGGCATAGCCAAATGAAAACACTTCCAGGTCAAGCAGAAGCCCCCAAAACAGGGAGTCCTTCTCCCTGCAGTGTCCTCTGGTGGCATTCGAGGACCCAAACAGTCCCTCAGGACTATAAATCTCTTGGATCCCTGCGAGTGTCCATACTGGATCCAAACCAGCAGAGCACTGCCATCTGTTATACTGGTTAAGGAACCATTCTTTTAAAAAGAACCTCCCCCAGTACATCCATTAATCTTTCCCTTTGACTGGGATAATAATCTAGCCCTATCCTGATGGGGTTATGCTTCTTCTCATGTTGTCTGGCCAGAAAGCTGTAATGGAAGGACAAGGATCCTCTATAGCACTTACAGTATATATTGTTATACTCTTGCATGTATCCATTTTCGACTATCTTTATGTTATAAACAAAATGTATTTTGTCAATTGCAACAAGTGTATTTGGGGTATTTGTTGAAAAATAGTCTATCACCACGCCCAACCACAGAGAAAATGTTTAATGTAGACTTTCACTTATGAATGAACCTTGTTCATAAATTGTAGAGATCTATTCATGTTTCCAGCATCTAGGCTGGAAAGGAAACAGTAATCCTTCACTCAACCTTCGTTAGTTTGGCATACCTTATGTGGGTGTCTTGTTAATTGTTTTAATTCATTACCAGCATTGTCAACAGTAAAACTTATTAACTGAATGATTAACCTCTTTTTCTATAGCATTAGAAAAAAATCTAGAGAAGAGTGATTAGTCAGATTTTCAGCCTGTGAGTGAAGAAGGTTTGAAGTAGTTGAATCTATTCAGTTTTATCAACTGAAGATTAAGAGGGGACACAATTGAAGTTTTTCAAGTAATAGCTAACATCTATTGTATGAATTCCTTGCCTAATATTTAAAATTGTATGTGGGGACACAGATGGAAATTGGTTAAGGGTAGATTTAACATAATTAGAAAATATTTCTTTGCACAGGATATTCCAAATCAGCAGTTATTCTGAATAAGATCCTTTAGAATAGGATTGATGTTAGGAGGAGCATGCACGCACCACACAATGAACCACCACAGTATCCCATGTAGAAACTTTATACCTACATTACAAATTAGATAGTTTCCTTGTGGTCATATCATCAGACATCTTTAAGGTTAGTACCTGGTTACTAGTCTACAATGTCATGCTCATTAGGTTTGTCAATCTCCAAAAAAAGTATCGCACAAGAGAAACTCAGCATGGGCAGAGGATGTCCAACTTAGACAAGACTCATTGTAGCAATATTCAGGTTTTGGTACGGTGTTCAAAATGAGAAATAATGGCTGAAAACCTTGATGTTACAATTGAGGTAACCAATTCACAGTCTAACAAATGTAGTAACATTTCCTGCTTATACCTCCATCATGCATCAAATGTATGATTCAAGATGTTTAAAATTTCCCTGTATATTTAAAATATTTTTAATATTTAATATTAACATGAAAACAATCACTTTACCAACCAAGACAGACAGCTGGCACAGTATGCGTCTCATTTTCTGAGGGGCGTCTCATTTTCTGAGGAGCAAGAAATGATTACAAAGAAATTATTATGTTAGAAGTAGAAAACAAAACAAAATGTGTACTTATTAGTGGGAGTCACGAACTCGACAAAGTGGCATAGGAATGTTTGATGCAGCCAACCGTATATTATTTCCTGGCTGCAAAATTAAATAATTTGATGTAATTAAGAGTACAGATCAGAATCCCGTACAAAACTCAGGGGATAGAGAAAAGGTGGTGGCTTTTAAAGGCCAGTATAGGAAGTGACCTCAAAAGGTGCCAGAACTGGAAGTGTCTTCATCCATAGGCTTGGTCCTGGAAGTGATGTCATCAGGGCAGAATTTCCTGTGAACGGTCTGCAGAAAAAAGATAAAAAAAAAAAAAAAAAAGAGTCTGTGCACTCTGCCATCTCCTTGTCTGGTTCGGAATTACTCTCATTCAAGCCCTTTAGCTTCCTCACTTGTGCATGTAAGTGACATAGGCCAGCTGACGGAATTACACTGCCATCCTTTTGGGTACATGACCAAAATTAGAAGTTGTATATATAATTTAACACATTTTGCATTTCAGGTTTTTAATTTGGGTGAAATGTTGGTTCAGTGGTTTGTGTTTCTGCTTCACAGCTCCAGACTTCTGGCCCAGTTGCTGGCGCGTTAGGCTTTGCATATATCTGCATGGGTTTTCTTCAAGTACGCGGATTTTCCTCACACATTCCAAAGGACATTCAACTTACAGTTAACACAAATCAAAATATATCCTATTTGAGTAAAGCACTCTGTTTCCAGTGGTATCAGGACGGACTTTTAATCCCTGCGATACTGCATTGTACTAACTGCCTAAAAAGCATGACTGGATGGATGTTCAGTCAAAACACTAATTGCTATGCATAGCAGCATCTGACCCAATATTTTCTTAAAAACTCAGTGACCCTAGTGAGAAAATAGGCTAAAGCAAATAGTTGGATCAGTCCCAGAGTTCAGAAGTTGAGTGAATTCTGGTAACAAACCTTGACTCTTAACTAACCAGGAGCTCTGTCCTGTTTGTTAAGAGTGGAGGTAAGGTGGTTTTATTGAGTGAATGTTTAAAATATTTTGTTCACTTATTTATTCAGTTCAGGGTTGTGGGGGACAAAAACCTGCCCTAGCAGCACAGCACCATAAAAGGAATACATGTTGAAGTTACTTCATTAAAAATATTAAAGAGGAGGCAAATGGAGGCAGTACAGTAAATGGGTTTAAAACCAAATACAATAGTAATGCTACTATATTAAAACCACAGGAAAATTAGTTTTAGTGTTGAAATGAAAGAAGGGTACTGTTTCTAGGATGTTATTGTGACAGGATAAGTCTTTAGAAAATGAAACAAAGATGCTTGAATGAAATGTGTGGTTGTTAAAGAACTGTCAAGCAACACAATTGGTTTTTTGTGCTAAAAGATTGTGGTAGATGTCACTTCCTCAGAGTTTCAGGTTACTGGATTCAAATCATGGACTCTGCACTTCCTGTGTAGAGTTTAAATGGTTTACTTATGTTTTTTGTGGATCTTCCTACCATATCACGAAGATTTTGAAGGCAGGTTAAAATACCCTACATTAATGGATCAGTAACGGACTGGTTGCCTGTCCAGAGCTAGTTCATGAATTAAACCCAATGCTGCTGTGAAAGAACTTAGAGTGACCCTGGCTTTCTGAACTGGATTAAGCAGATTTGATGATATATAGCGGGTTGGATAATGGATGGATGGATGGATAATATGTTATATAATGTATCTAATATGTCTTTTCAGCACTTACAATATAATGCAAAAAGTTTTTTAAATTATAGTTGGAAATTTTTTTTTCTTTGCAGAATGTGTCCTACCTCAGCAACAGAGATGGAAAACAGCTCGCCATCAGACAGCATCTATGAAACCTATGAATTTAAGATGCTAATGGCCTATGTCCAGCGTAGGAGGCCTACATTAGACTCCCCAGATGGCAAGAAAATAGAGCAAGCAGATGCAGCTGGTGAGGAGAACAAGCAGAAAGGTTCAGCAAAAAAACAAAAGAAATGGAAAGGTTGGAAGAAATTTCTTCCCAAGTGTGTGACATCACCTGATGTAGTTGTTGGCCATGAGGAAGATGCAATAGCAAACCGGATGCTACAAAGTAAGTTTCTGAATTTGTGTTAACGCAGTGTGATTTCACATTGCCGGTTTGCTGTTGCATACACTGCATCAGCTATATTGAAAATCTGTAGCACACAGCCCAGAAAATTGGGGACCAGTTTATCAAGACAGACGTCTTGTGTGACATTTGCCCTTGAGGCAAATTTTCTTTAGTCTAAATTTCAATTTTGTTTTTGAGAACAAAATTACTTATTGTATTAATTATTAAATTGAATTTTACTTATGAAAAGTGAATAATGCAATATTATACATACAGATGTATAATTAAAAACACTACACTAATATATAAATAAAATGCAAGTCCCATATGGGATAGACAGGCATTCTGAGCAGGAGAGGGGATGGTTCCTTACCTGGACAAGATGTTCCAAGTAGACAGACAGGCATCTCAGCCAAGGGAGAGGAAGGTGCCAGACTCAAAAGAGACTTCTCAGCTGGATGCACATCCTGACCAGGAAAGAAGATTCTTTACTTGGACAGGAAGCCTCAGGCAGTAGGACATATGTCCTGACCAGATAGATTTTTAGCACCTTCCCTAATCAGGATGAAATAGAATGACAAGGAAGGAAGTACTGTCTTTGCGGAATGTTTTTTCCCCCTGGATGCTAGAGGGCAGTGTCCCTGGATATTGGTGCCCAGTTAGAAACCAGCAGGGAATGCCAGGAATTGTAGTCCGCAAGAGGGCGATGCAGGGAGAGACACTCCCTGTTATTTGGGACTTTCATATGACCTGGAAGTGCTTCCGACTGGCCAGATCCCTATCATCAGAAGTAATCCCAGGTGCTTAATAAAAGACTGCACTGCCTTGTCCAGATAAGTCAGAGCTGGAAGGAAGGTAACACTCAACTGGAGGAAAGCAGTGCAGTAGAGAGAGGAGAGGAACAGAAAGAGAAGAGACAACTTGTTTTGTGCTTGTTATGAGGTATTCTTATAGTAAAACACCTTTTATTTGGGACTGTCTTGTGTTTGGGGCTCACTTGCACCCCTGGGCTTCACAATACACACACACGAATAACTAAAAAGGAAGAAAATTAAAGAAAAATTTTGACTTGGTGATCAAAGTAAGGCATTGTGCAAGCATATTGCTGTTGGTATAAAGGAACCCCAGTAGTGTTTACATTTCTGCTGAATAATTCATTGGCTGAAAGTACTCATTGTTAGTGTGTCAAAGAGAGGAACTGCAGCATTGTTCGTAATGGCACTCAATTTTGTTTTCATTCTGTCCTTCACTGCTAACACCAGTGTGTTGATAGTGTGTCCCATAACTGAGCCTGCCTTTTTAGTTTCTTGATTCAGTGAGCTTCTCTTGAAGTGATATTACTGGTCCAGCACACCACAGCATTAAAAAAAAAAAAAAAGGATGTCATTACTTATATCAAAGGAATGCAATCTCCTAAGAAAAAAGAGCCTGCTCCACCATTTCTTATATAGTTCCTCTCTGTTACAAGACTACTCCAATCTATTATTGATGTGATCCCCCAAGTACTTGTTAGGAGTGCACTACCCCTACATCCACTACACGAAAGCGAGACCGGACACAGAGGCTGTTTGGTGCAGGGAAAGTCAATAACCAGTTCCTTAGTTTAGCTGATGTTAACTTGCAAACTATTCTTTCTGCACCAAGAAACAAAGTTCTCCACCTGACTTCTCCATTCTGTCTCACCCCCCCTTATCAAGACACCCCATAAGTGCAGAGTCATCTGAGAATTTCTGTAAGTGATATGACCTGGTGTTGTATTTATAGTCGGAGGTGTACAAAGTGAAGAGAAAAGGAGACTGGACTGCTCCTTGTGTTGCTCACATCCATATCAGAAACACAGTCCTTGAGTGTCACAAACTGCAATAGGCCATTGTCTAGGATAATTTTTTGGTTTAAATATTAGAAAAACTGCTTTCAAAATGTGGACAGCTTTGGGAGCAAGGCAGAATCTATACTTGAAAACACCAGTCCATTTCACCGTGTGTCTTGCCCACACCCATAGCGCTCACACCAGCCAATTTTATCTAATTGCCACATGGTAGGAAATAAGTGTGCCTGGAGAATATTCATGTGTATCCAGGGAAAATGTGTAAATGCCAGACAGACAGTGACAGGGCTAGCACTTAGGGAAGAGGTAGGCAGCCCCAGGGTTGAAAATTATGATAAAAATGAAATTATGCACCCTAAAACCTTTTGAGTTAATAGATGGCTGATGGTTTTTTTTTTTTCAAGCTGCTTAACACCCAATTATATCTACTTGCAAATTTCTATGTACCAGACAACTATAAAATGACTTTAAATCTTTAGATTTTTAAGTAGTCTTTGATCTTAAGGCTAAAAATGAGTTTTATTAATCCCTGTTTCACCACACTATATGCTTAGTCAAATGTGTACAGTTCATTAATTTAATTTCATTTTTGTTTAACTGCAGAAAAGGATAACTCTGAAAAAGTTGCAGAAAAACTTGGAGAGATTCTTAATTCAAATGGTCATTTAAAGAATTTGTCACCATCTTTGGAAAGTCTTGAGACAGATGGAAATGAAGGTAATTAATATAAATAAATATTGCTAAACAAGTTTTAAGTATTAAAACCTAAAATATTCATTCTTAATATTTATTAATCTTAATAGCTGTATCTTAAATACTGTCAATAAGATCTCCAGACTTTCTTCTAATTCTGCATAGAATGCACTTTTATCTACAGCTATATTTACCTTTCAGCCTTACTACTATTGCTGGATGGAGGAACATTTGAAATTTTACTCTATTAGTCTACCAACCTGTTTATACTACAGTATTAGACCAGATGATTGTTCCATGTTGCTTTCTCTGTCATTGCCCAACAGTGTCCTGCCTAACAAACAAACATCTGTGCAAGCAACTAATATCTGAATTGACTGTGATAATTTACGGAGGTCAACCTAATATGAACCCAGAAGGCATGAAACACAAACAAAATATCTAAAAGATGAAATCAGCAACCAAAAAAAAACCAAAAAACTAAGAGGAGAACCAAAGGGAAAGCCAAATAAAAATATATTGTATGAAATGTATTCATTTCAAATTAAAAGATTGGCCGAGTCACTTCATAAATCAGATCCTGTCTGCCTCTCTTGTCATTGAAACTTTATACAAACTTTCCTCTTAGGTTAAAACTGGGAGCAACTTTTAAATGCCAAATCAGGTTATGTCCTGGCCCAAGCTCCAAAATCACTTATATTTCCTCTAAAACTCTAGGGCTACTATATTGCAGTTGTAACCAAAGCCCCAAAGAAGAAGTGCATCCACTTTAGAAATATTCTTTACCTGCATTTCTACTGTAAATCTGAAGTAAAGGTGAATGGAAAATTGAATCTGTGTTTCAAAATAATTGTTAGGTGGATTGATGATCCTAAATTGTCCCTAGTGTGTGCTTGGGTGTGTGTGTGCCCTGTGGTGGGCTGGCACCCTGCCCGGGGTTTGATTTCTGCCTTGCGCCCTGTGTTGGCTGGGATTGGCTCCAGCAGACCCCCCGTGACCCTGTAGTTAGGATATAGCGGGTTGGATAATGGATGGATGGATGTTTTAATTTGGTTTAATTTATTAATGGCCATCAAAATGGAGCAAAACAGCACATTAAGGATACAAATCTGACACTTCAGCAATGTATGACAATAAGGAATTTTTAAGAACATTAGAACAATTGTGACAAGAACATGCCATTCTGCCCAACAAGCTTGCCAATGCTACTTATCAAGATTGTCCAAAGTAACATTAAGTCAAGATTTGAAGGCACCTAAAGTCCTACAATCTCCAGCACACTACTTGATAATTTATTCCATGTGTCTATGGTTCTTTGTGTGAAGAAAAATCATTGAGGTGCCAAGAGTTCAAGTCTGTAAAGAAAGCTATTAGTTTTTTGTTTGAGTATCTCTAACATACCCAAAGAGTGCCAAAACATAGGATGCAAAAGCGATTCTAAATTAAGTCAATACTACCTCACCTGTGTTGGTGACGTGTTGTCATTTGCAAAGAAAGCTCTGTTATCTCTCTGTCTCTCTCTTTCTCAGGCATTCATTTTATTTCCCACCCTTCTTTCACCTCTATTACAGGGTTTCACCTTTGTAATTCTCAAGTAACTTTATCAATGTTAGCCTTTGGCTTCACTGGTAGAAAGAAGTGCAGTATGAAAATGAAGGAGACCCCAACCCTATAATTCAAGCAGTTAATAAGTATCAAATAATTTACCACCCCAAAATGGTATAAAAAAAGAACAAAAATTCTAACTGTGAATCTAAACATTAACTTGAACTTTTTTTACATAGATGAAGAGCAGGACGTGATCCAGAAAGTCGTGAACCTAATAAGAGAGTCTGGCGACCAACTCAATGAACGGGTAAATGCATTTTATATGGAATTCTCTGATTCAAATTATTAATCCTTGCATTTTATAGTTATTCTCAGCATATTATATTGAATTGCAAAAGTATACTGTTAACACATAGTATGAAAGTCAATTTTTGGTACATGCAAAAGTATTTCTACTTTCAAGTGTTCTTATTCCTAAATATTCTTGCTTCTCTGTACAGAATACTCACATCCATACATGGCATGTTTAAATCTTATTTCCACAATTTCAGTGATAGATATAATCATATGTACATATCTGTATGTTTAGGTCAGTGGCTGACTGACAATCTAACTTAGACAGAGTTTGTTTTATGGCTGTGTGATCATCATTTGTGAAAACAATATTTTTTGATTTTGTTATTTTATGCAATTTAATTCTTACAGTATTAAGTCCACTTCCTATAAAACTGGATCACAGAGTTCCAAATATTTACAGATAATACAGCACATTTTCAATAAAGCACAGTGCACCATGCCGTTTACAGTATAAATATATTTATAGGGTGGTCCAGATCTAATTATGCAATTTTCATTACGCTATAACTTAAGTTTATTACATAGAAAATCACCTGAAAAATCCCGGCCCATCAAGAAGTGTGCGAACTGACGACATGAAGAATCGTCTTCGCGCTGAACTGGAATCGTCCCTACACAAATCAAAGTCATCCAGACAATCTGGATCTGCATAATTAGATCTGGACCACGATGTATTAAAATGCAGTGTCTATGCATGTGGGTCTTGTAAGTGTTTGAAATGCTTTTATGCAGATGACATAGACAACATCTCTAGGAGACCATAGAAATGACAAATTCTTAGTTAGAACCCTGTTTGGATTTTCTATAGTACTGTGCAGGGGTTTGTATATGACTTAGGTAGAATCATACTTTAGTCTGATGCTGGGTCTGTAAACTGTGATGCTGTTATTTTCATCCACTCTAGGACCTTAGACCAAGCTTCTAATGAAATGCTTATGCAACACCAAGCACCACAGCCAAACACTGACATAAGAAAAAGAAAAATGAAATGTATCCAGAACAGGACATTTCCTTATATAAAGCTGTATTGAGGCCAAACATATTCAAATTATAAACTCTATAGATAATATACAAGAAAAAAAAAAAATTCTGAAAATATATAGAAACATATCCTGATCTACAAGACCACCTCACTCCAGAAGAGGTCATATTGTGTTCAGTAATGCATAATATGTGAAAATCCATTGGAAATTCTTAACATAAAATTTTGACCTTGTCAAAAAGTTTATATACTTACATTACAAGGAAGTTAAAAAAAGCAAGTAAATAATCACAAGGTACTCTAAGAAGAGCCGGTCTTGATAAAATAATGGAACTTTGGTCTTGATTTAAAATTCGAAATTGATCTCTAAGTAGATCAATCTATAATTTGCAGGCACCTTAGTCAGAGGCCCCATTTCCAGTGGTAGTTTTATTTACAGGTGCATCTCAGAAAATTAGAATATCGTGAAAGAGGTAATTTGTTTTCATAATTAATTTCAAAAAAGTAAACATTCATATATGCTATATTCATCACACCTTAAGTGAAATATTTCAAGCATTTTTTTATCTTAATGTTGATGATTATGGCAGATCAAGAAAATCTGAAATCCAGAATCTCAAATTAGTAGAATATTATACAAGATCAATCAAAAAGGGATTCACAATACTGAAATGACCAACTTCTAAAAAGTATGTTCATCTATTCAGTCAATACTTGATTGGGGCACCTTTACCACAAATTACTGCATCAAATGCAGCATGGCAAGGAGGTGATCAGCTTGTGGCACTGCTGAGGTGTTATTGAAGCTAAGGTTGCTTTGATAGTGGCCTCCAGCTTGTCTGTATATTTGGGTCGGGTGTATCTCATCTTCCTCTTCACAATATCCCATAGATACTCTATGAGATTCAGGTCAGATGAGTTGGTTGGCCAATCAAGTAATACACAGTAAAACCATGGTCAGCAAACCATTTGGTAGTAGTTTTGGCACTGAGTAGGTGTGAAGTCCTGCTGGAAAAGGAAACCAGCACCTCCATAAAACCTGTCAGGAAACAGAAGCATGAAGTGCTCTAAAATCTCCTGGTAGATGGCTGCTTTTACTTTGGACTTTATAAAAAACACAGTTGACCAACAGATGACGTATTGAATCATCACAGACTGCAGAACCTTCACACTGGACTTCAGACTCCTTTTCCTCCAGACTCTAGGGCCTTAATTTCCAAATTAAATGCAAAATTTACTTTCATCTGAAAAGAGGAATGTGGAACACTGAGCAACAGTCCAGTTCTTTTTTTTTTCTTAGCCCAGGTAAGACACTTCTTACTGGTTCAGGAGTGGCTTGATATCAGGAATCAGTTCTTGCCCAGGATTGCGGTTGCATGTACTAACCTAGACCGAGAGATACACGTTATTTACACTGTTTAAACATTAATTTACTCAAAAACTTGAAATGAGACATTCTAATAATCAGAGAAACTGCATTTCAAATTTTCGTGATCTGTCATAATCATAAATATTAAATCAAAAAAAGCTTGAAATTTCACTTTACGTGTAATGAATATAGCATATATGAAGGTTTACCTTTTTGAAATAAATTATGAAAACAAATTACTTTTTTCACAATATTCTAATTTTTTTGAGTTGCACCTGTATTCTGTAAATTTTAAGAGGACTTGTGGCTTATGACTGAAGTCTACTCAAGAGTAGGGCTTTCCATGGCATATTATGATTTCATTTAGACTGTGCTTTAGTCATTAATACATTTCAAGGTAAGGAATGGCTCAGAAATGTATGAAACTATATGTTGAAAATGGCATTTAAAAATTATCTGTAAATTTACCTAGAAGAGACACTTGAGAAATGAAATTACGGTATGTGATTGTACTTTTTAGGTCTAGTCCAGCCATCCTCACTATTATGTTTTCAATTAAGAGTGGGGCACCAAATTAATGATAGGAATAATTTAACAGTAAAGCAGTATAATAGTTAATATTGCTTGAGACAAACAGAACATGAGATCCTGCGAAAATGTTTTTTTTTTTTTGGTAATATTTCTAAGATGGAGAAAGCAGATCTTGGAATGTGAGAAAATGGGGAAAAAAATCTTGCTGTAGTTTTTCATTTTCTTTATCAGTATTTACAAACTATTTGGTATGTCTTCTGGTGGATAATGAAGTGTGCAAAACTGCAAAAGGAACTAAAAATTTGTAGCAAAATAAATATGCTGGGTAAGCAGGTAGCCTTAATTCAGCAACCTAAATTACATTCTTAAAGCAACAAGCTACAACTGTATCATAAACCAGAACAGACAAAGGATTTAAAACACAAAATAAGATTATTACTTAACTTTGAATGATCTTGCACAGGTTCATTAATTAAATTTCTATATTGCCATATTTCATTACAAGGTAGCACGGAGCCTGAATTTATACCAGTAGCTTCAGACACAAGGCATTAACTAATTCTAGATGACTGTCCATCTCGAAGCATACTCAGTCACAATTGGAGCTGTCAATCAGCATTGCCTGCATATCTTTTCATATGAAATAAAACACCACCACCACCCTGAGGAAAAACTACACCTACAAGAGAAGAATGTGCCAACTCCAAACAAAGTACACAGGCCAGGAATAATGCCACCAAACTGGCATGCACAGCCTGCATGCCTATTAAAATATGCAAAGAATGGCTGGACTCTGTTCCTGCACTTCTGAACAATGAAGTCCTTTCTGCCATGCATTATCACTAGCTGCTTAACTGGAATGGTTTCCTTCACTAATCATAATCTGTACTGGTTGGAATGATGTTAGGCTATCATTGGTCAACTTTTGGAAAATTTAGAGACATCACATGACCTAACTGCATGTCATACTCATGTAGGAAGATATTTTATATTAATGGATTCAAAACTAGCATAATATATCAAGCACTACCCATCCCCCGCAGCTTTGCCCATGTAGAAGTGAAACAGGACAGTGGAGGAGGACCCTGCCTGGCTCCCTACTCCTGACATCACTCTTCTCCCTCCTCTTGGCCTGTAGCCTCTCTCTCAGATTAGCGCAAGTATATTGCTGCAAGTGAACTATGATTCTTAGTGCAATGAGAGAACTCGCAAAATCAACCGGAACGTTCAAGCAAATTCTAGAAAAAAGGCCAATCTAAATCCATTAAGTAGTTCTCTCATTTGCTAACTAAGCAGATGTAAGATACACCCTGAGGTTGGCACGTGAGTGAGGAGGGCCCTGCACCCCTCCTCTCGGCCCAATGCATCTCTCTTTGCGAAAATAAAATCGGTACCGCAAGCGAACTATAATACTTAGCGCAATGAGAGAGGTCGCAAAATCAAGTGGAATGTTCAAGCAAATTATAGAAAAAAACCTGATCTAAATCCATTAAGTAGTTCTCTCGTGAAAAGCAGACAGACATTGGATTTTATATATATAAAAATTTTATATATGGTATATATATATTGAACCAGGAAGAGGTGAACAAAAGATATGGTGGAAGAACAAAGAAGCTTCAAATATGTTTCCGATTGGTAAAGTTAAGCTTGAAAATGCCATATAAAAGTAGGTCAAGAGCACTCTTTAAGACCCAGAATGGGACATGATCTCTTCCATACTGTTTCTACCAACCCAGCCCATTTTTTTTTTCATTGCCTGGTAGTACCACTTATATGTAGCAGACACTTCATGAGAGTGGCAGAAATAGTTCAGATGGATTGCAGATACTAACCTTGTGCTTCTTAGCCTTTCTAAACTCAAAAGCAAAATAGCCTGCACAATTTAATCTTCTAATATTTTTGACTTTTTTGGTTGCATTTTGAATTATGTTTTAACTGTTATTTTGGCCTGTTTTGTCTGTTTTTTCATCTTTGCACATTTCCTCTTTTTGGATAATAAGCAATAAAACATACATTATTTTACTATCTGGATTTGCCATGAATCCACTGCCATGACTCAGTTTTTCTAGATTTAAGTGTCAACTTTGGCTGCCATTGAAAACTGAGCATTGCAGAGCTCTTTTCCATTTTGTCCTTGGCTTCCTTGCCATAGAACAAGATGTTGGAATCTTGTGCCAAGCTGGTGATCTGCTCTGGTCCATCAGTGAATAACAATACTATTTTATCTACTATATCTGCTTGTAACTTGTTACACAACTGTAAGGAAACTGCATTCTTTGCCTTAATTGAACACATTCAGTATTTTTCTTTTCCCATTCTGTATCTATACTCATATCTAGTGGAATTTTCGTGGGTTCATCTAATACAGTATATCTGCTAAATTCTACCGTGTATTTGCTAAGTGTAACTCTAATAATCCCACTTCTTTTGATTGAGTCAAGAAAAAGCAAGAGAGTCGAGGTAAAGTTTCTAAATCATGAGGTGAAGGCCATTTGATTTGGTTTTCTGTGATTGAGAATTCATTTCTTTTTATAAACAATTACCATATTTTGGCTTACCAAAAAATGTACAGGTCATGACATAGTGTCACAAGATTGGTGCTGCTTTTCATGTGGTTTTGCCAGGACAAACTATAGCTTCTCACAGCCATAAACTGAACAGGTTCAAGAAGTGGATAGAGGTTTGAATAATAAACCATTGCTAAAAATATCTTTCATTCTTTTCTTAACAGATTAAAGACAACAAAAGAATTGAACAGTGCTTAACTGAAACGTTTACATACAGCCTATTCAAAAATGTACTTGATTTGTTCTTCAAACAATCAATGAATGTCAAGGATGAGGTTAAGATTGCATACACTGCTGAACTCACAACAAAATTTTGTGCAATTGATCATCATCCCATGAATATGGTATTAGGATTTGGAGCCAAGTATTTGCAAGATAATTTTAGTCTATGGATTCAGAGTCATGGTGGATGGGTAAGTATGATTTCCTGCTTTATATTTACAGTTTTTATCATTACAACAGCATTCTCATCCATCCATCCATCCATCCTCTTCCGCTTATCCGGGGTCGGGTCGCGGGGGCAGCAGCTTGAGCAGAGGCGCCCAGACTTCCCTCTCCCCAGCCACTTCTTCCAGCTCTTCCGGGAGAATCCCAAGGCGTTCCCAGGCCAGCCAGGAGACATAGTCCCTCCAGTGTGTCCTGGGTCTTCCCCGGGGCCTCCTCCCGGTTTGACGTGCCCGGAATACCTCACCAGGGAGGCGTCCAGGAGGCATCCTGATCAGATGCCCGAGCCATCTCATCTGACTCCTCTCGATGCGGAGGAGTAGCAGCTCTACTCTGAGCCCCTCCCGGATGACTGAGCTTCTCACCCTATCTTTAAGGGAAAGCCCAGACACCCTGCGGACGAAACTCATTTCAGCAGCTTGTATTCACGATCTCATTCTTTCGGTCACTACTCATGACCATGACCATAGGTCAGGGTAGGAACGTAGATCAACAAGTAAATTGAGAGCTCTTTGCCTTACGGCTCAGCTCTTTTTTCACCATAACAGACCGATGCAGAGCCCACATCACTGCGGATGCCGCACTGATCCGCCCGTCGATCTCACGGTCCATTCTTCCCTCACTCGAACAAGACTCCGAGATACTTGAACTCCTCCACTTGGGGCAGGATTTCTTCCCTAAACCCTGAGAGGGCACTCCACCCTTTTCCGGCTGAGGACCATGGTTTTAGATTTGGAGGTGCTGATTCTCATCCCAGCCGCTTCACACTCAGCTGCGAACCGACCCAGAGAGAGCTGAAGATCACGGCCTGATGAAACAAACACGACAACATCTGCAAAAAGCAGTGACCCAATCCTGAGTCCACCAAACCGGACCCCTTCAACACCTTGACTGTGCCTAGAAATTCTGTCCATAAGTTATGAACAGAATCAGTGAATCACTGAAAATGGGCTCGACTTACTGCCGGCAATGCGGACCAAGCTCTGACACCGGTTGTACAGGGACCGAACAGCTCTTATCAGGGGGTCCGGTACCCCATACTCTCGGAGCACCCCCCACTGGATTCCCCGAGGGACACGGTCAAACGCCTTTTCCAAGTCCACAAAACACATGTAGACTGGTTGGGCAAACTCCCATGCACCCTCCAGGACTCTGCTAAGGGTGTAGAGCTGGTCCACTGTTCTGCAACCAGGACGAAAACCACACTGTTCCTCCTGAATCCGAGGTTCGACTATCCGAAGGACCCTCCTCTCCAGAACCCCTGAATAGACTTTTCCAGGTAGGCTGAGGAGTGTGATCCCTCTGTAGTTGGAACACACCCTCCGGTCCCGCTTTTTAAAGAGGGGGACCACCACCCCAGTCTGCCAATCCAGAGGCACTGTCCCCGATGTCCATGCGATGTTGCAGAGACGTGTCAACCAAGACAGTCCTACAACATCCAGAGCCTTGAGGAACTCCGGGCGTATCTCATCCACCACCGGGGCCCTGGCACCAAGGAGTTTGACCACCTCGGTGACCTCAGTCCCAGAGATGGGAGAGCACACCTCTGAGTCCCTAGGCTCTGCTTCCTTATTGGAAGGCATGTTAGTGGGATTGAGGAGGTCTTCGAAGTACTCCCCCCACCAACCCACAACGTCCCGAGTCGAGGTCAGCAGCACACCATCCCCACCATATATGGTGTTGACACTGCACTGCTTCCCCCTCCTGAGACGCCGGACCAGAATCTCCTTGAAGCTGTCCGAAAGTCGTTCTCCATGGCCTCCCCAAACTCCTCCCATGCCCGAGTTTTTGCCTCAGCAACTACCGAAGCCGCATTCCGCTTGGCCTGCCGGTCCCTATCAGCTGCCTCCAGAGACCCACAGGACAAAAAGGTCCTATAGCACTCCTTCAGCTTGACGGCATCCCTCACTGCCGGTGTCCACTAAAGGGTTCGGGGATTGCCGCCACGACAGGCACCTACCACCTTATGGCCACAGCTCCAGTCAGCCACCTCAACAATAGAGGCACGGAACATGGCCCATTCGGACACAATGTCCCCCACCTCTCTCGGGATGTGGTCAAAGTTCTGCCGAAGGTGGGAGTTGAAGCTACTTCTGACAGGGGACTCTGCCAGCCGTTCCCAGCAGACCCTCACAACACATTTGGGCCTACCAGGCCTGACCGGCATCTTCCCCCACCATCGAAGCCAACTCACCACCAGGTGGTGATCAGTTGACAGCTCCGCCCCTCTCTTACAACAGCATTCTCAAAACTGCAATTTAAGTGTTGGGTGGTACACAGCCTATCCAGGCAGTACTTGGCACAAGGCAGTAACTAACCCAGGTGGGTGGAGCAGTCTATCACAGACTTCCACTCACACACAGGGCCAGGTTAGAATCACATGTTAACACACATCTTTGGATTGTGGGAGGGAAAAAAAAAAAAAAAAAAAAACCATGCATGCATATGGAGTACATGTGAACTCTGTGCATACAGTGACCAAAAGCAGAATTGTAACCCAGGACACTGAATCTGTAAGGCAGCAGTGTTACCTATTATGCCAACCTGCTTCCTGATTGTTAATACTGTAGTATTCATAAAGTGTAGTACAGTGGTATTGAGTTTAGTACTGCTGCCTCTTGGGTCAAGATTAGGTTCAAATCATAGCCTGTCCACGGTCTGTATGAAGTGTCTTATATTCTTGACGCACTTGCATGGCTTTTTCATTGGATATTCATCTTCAACATTCCAGAGATAAATCATTAAATACTAATAAGTAAGTTTACATTTTCCCCACATGAGTGTTGGCATGTGTGGGAATGGGCCCTGTAATGAACTAACGTGTGGTTCCCACTTTGTGTCCAATGCTCCCATCGTAAAGTCTGTCTTCCCATGACCATTAAATAGAATTAAGTGGATTCTAATATTGATGGATAAATAATTCTAGGACAATGTACAGTTCCACGTGGTCCTACTTAATGGAGGTATATAGCATTACTATCATACTTTGTGCTTAAGATATGAGTATGTTCTAACATATGCAACTTAAAGCTTAAAAAGTATTTTTGGAAATTCTGCCTTTTATATGTTGGGTATGACCATACAGGAATTCAGAAACAAAATTACGAATAACCACTAGGAGAGTCTTTGAAGGGAATAAAAATCTTTGCAAAGAATGTAGCCAAATAACTGGCTTCTCCCTGTTTCTACCCATGAACATCTGCTTTCATGCATTTAACATTTACAATTAATGTGCATTTATCCATCCATCCATTATCCAACCCGCTATATCCTAACTACAGGGTCATGGGGGTCTGCTGGAGCCAATCCCAGCAAACACAGGGTGCAAGGCAGGAAACAAACCCCAGGCAGGGTGCCAGTCCACCGCAGGGCACTCACACACACTATGGACAATTTACCAATGTACCTAACCTGCATGTCTTTGGACTGTGGGAGGGAACCAGAGCACCCGGAGGAAACCCACACAGACACAGGGAGAACATGCAAACTGCACGATTTACATTTACAACAATTTGGATTTTAGACAAATTAATTATGAGAAGACTGTACATATCAGTCTTTATTTGTGAAGCTATGCTACGATTATGTACAACATTTAGATTATACATAGCTGCTAAATGTAAAATGTTAGTTTTATGTAACATGCCAACTTTCTCTTTCTTTCAATAGGAAAAAAGTTTGCAGATCACTGATGATGAGGAGGTCGAATAAGCTTTTCTTCTAACTTCATCTTTAATTCATTTCATATGCTTCCATTCTGTTCTTTTAAAGTCCTTTGTGTTTTGTCACTGCTAAGGAGACGATAAACCCTAGTGGCAAGCACAAGGAAAGCAGTCAGAGCCAATGGATTCTACAGCTATACCATCTACTTTTATCCATTTCATTACCTTGTTTAGTGCCAAAGAACACAAAAAAAAAAAAAAAAAAAAAAAAAAAAAAAAAAAAAAAAAAAAAAAACGCACAACAAGCTTCCTAACAACTTTAAAAGTCTGTAAAATGAGGTACAAAAAGGAAGACTTTTTTTCTATAGTATTTAGTCTTCTGATGCTGTTGGACAGACTAAAGAATCATTTAGACTGTGATTTATATTATGATGATAGGTAGAATGCCCAGAGGGGACTGGGCGGTCTCATGGTCTGGAATCCCTGCAGATTTTATTTTTTTCTCCAGCTGTCTGGAGTTTGTTTTTTCTGTCCACCCTGGCCATCGGACCTTACACTTATTCTATGTTAATTAATGTTGACTTATTTTATTTTTTTACTGTGTCTTTTATTTTTCTGTTCTTCATTATGTAAAGCACTTTGAGCTACATTTTTTTGTATGAAAATGTGCTATATAAATAAATGTTATTGTTGATTATTGGTGTGTGTATACTGCCAACAAGTGTCATCTCATGTCGGACAGTTGTGCCTACTGCCAAAACAAAGATGGACCCTAGCAACATGCACCAAGCAGAAGGGAGAAAAAGCAAGCATTATACAGTGGAACTCCCAGTCATTTTTATATTAAATTCTTTAAAAAAAAAACATTAGAAGATAAGGATTTTTTTAATCTGAAAAATGTCATATTGCATGCAAAAATAATTTTGAAGGTTGCCTCTGGTGTGAAAATGGAGCACTAATGCTGAAAAGTGTTATCATGGAACTGTATTGGGTCAATTAGTATTGGTTACAAGTAGCAAATAAGACAACAATTATTTTAATATAAAATTAGTTTTTATATGGGAAATTTCAATATACAGTGGAACCTCAGTTCACAACCATAATTCATTCCAAAACTCTGGTCGTAAACCAAAGCAATTTCCACAATAGGATTGTATGTAAATACAATTAATCTGTTCCAGACCGTACGAACTGTATGCAAATATATATATTTTTAGTTTTTAAGCACAAATATACTTAATTATACCATAGAATGCACAGCATAATAGTAAACTAAATGTAAAAACATTGAATAACACTGAGAAAACCTTGAACAACAGAGAAAACTAACACTGCAATAGTTCGCACTATAGTGCTAGGAACCGCTCGCTAAAAACACTTTTTTAATGAGTTTTAAGCACACGGAGAAAAAATTAACATTTGAAAAATCCGTAATTTAACAAACCAAGAAAAGTAACGTTGCCACAATGCACACTATGAACCGATCGCTGTAACAGAACTGAAAACAAAAACAAGCCTTTTCTACCTTATGCGTCCAGTCCTCCCTTCTGTGGGGCCAAACAGGCCATAAATCATATATTTCTCTGTCTAATCTATTGGTTTACGTGCGAACACTATTGGTTTATGAATATTTACTATCAGTTTGCATGCATACTTAATTGGTTTGCGTGCCTACAATACTGGTTTCATTCATATGAACTATACTGGTTCGTGTCCGTATATTATCGGTTTGTGTGTGAACAATATCCGTTTGTACGTGCATACCACTGGTTTGCATATGAACTATATTGATTTGCATATGTATATCACTGGTTCCAGTACGATTTGTTATTGGTTTGTGAGTGAACTGCATTGGTTTACGCTTGCATGTTATCGGTTTGTGTATGAACTATATTGGCTTGTGTTCTGTGTCGGTCTAACAATGCACTATATTGGTTTCATGCACGTGTTATACTGGTTTCATGTGGGTAACCTGTCGATTTTGCGCTTGAACTCTATTGGTTGTATGTGTGCACTATGTCAGTTTCGCGTATGAAACATATTGGATATGCGTGCGCACCCTATCGCAACTTTGTATGAACTATATCGGTTCTGCGTGTGAACTATTGGTTGTTCACGTGATCTTCAGAGGAAATGAGCGGGGCAAGAAACAGGAACTCAAGGGCCAGTAGAGTCATGGAGTGTAAAGAGGTGTGTCCAGGAGACACATCTGCGTTTAAACGGCACTATATATTTTTTTCCGCACAATACGTTTGCGAAAGGACTTGGTGGTAATTATTACTATTTAACAGAATCTACCCTTGAGTCTGTAATGAACACAAGGCTGAAGTTAGGTACGTATTGGGCCGTCTTCTTATTTGCTTCCACGATCATGTTTGCTCACGCCCAGCCACAGTACTTTTTCACACAACTTTTGAAACCAGTTATTCATTCTGAAGGCAAAATATTCTACATTTACTAACGCCTTTATCCAACATACAACATTTAGATACTACTGGTTACATTCGCCCAGTGCCCCCCATGCCGCACAGACAGGTGAAGTGACTCATTTATGGTCACAATGTCATTATCAGGACTTGAACCCACGAACTCAGTTTAAAAGTGCAGTCTTAAACACTACGCCACAATGCTTGCACATCTACAACGTGTATATTAAATTGGCATAATATAAACTTGTCCAGGACAGATTCCATTGTTAAAGTTGAGTTTAACATTTTCAACCCGTTCAAGTTTTGGTTGAAAATCTGGAATATTTTTTCAAATAATGGATCAGTTTGTGGATTAATGTACACACTGTATATTTTGCCTTGCTGTTAATATAGAAGAAAAAGCTGGTTTGTGAATAAGAAGCTGACTGCAAGCTTATACTGGATGTAGCTAGAAGTGAATAAAAAGGCAGCTGAATGTGCACCCAACTTAAAAATAATTACAAACAAACCCTTTCACAAACATACTGTGATGTGCAAAAGTATTCAATCCCCTTGAAAGTTGTCAATTTTATGCAAGACAAAATATTTGTACACATTTATGCATTCCGTATTTTTTCTTATGCTGTAACAAAACATTACCAAACTCAAAATAAACTATTGTATGTAGACATTTAATTGAAGAAGAAAATCTCCAAAGTTAGTGTTTACATAAGTGTTTAAACCTCTGTGCTTTGGAAGCTCCAGGTTTACACCAATGACAAATTAAATCACAAAGGTGGCAGACATTTGACAGTCATATTGAACATAATGAGGTGCTACTTTCTCTCTGGATATAAAAAGCCCCCTTCGTAGGGGCCATAGTCTTTGGTGGACAGTCTGAAAAAATAGAGAGAGGAGCATTCTGCTGATGTGAGAAGCAAAGTTATTAAAATGGACAAGGTAGCAGGAAAGGACTATAAAAATATCAAGAGTTTGAATGTCCCATTGCGCACTGCTGGATCCATCATCAGAAAGTGGAAGGTTTATTGGGGTACCCAGACTCTTATTAGAGCAAGCCGTCCCTCAGACTGAACATCAGAGTTAGACATCAACTGGAGAGAGAGGAAACTAAAAATCCAACCGTCACTCTCAGATGTTTGCAATGCTTTTTGGCTGAAACTGGAGTAAATGTGCAGGAATCCACAATTTCAAGAGCTCTCCATTAAACAGGCCTCTACAGGAGGGTGGCAAGAAAGAAGCCATTCCTTAAGATGGTCCACATAAAGGTGAATGTTTCGGATTGGCCAAGTCAAAGCCCTGATCTTAACCCTGTTGAGAATCTGGGGCATTGTTTGAAAACTGCTGTTCAGAGATACCATCCCACCAACATAGAGGGTACCTAGAAATCATGCCAAGAAGAATAGGGAAGAATCACACCTGAGAAATGTGCAGAACTGGGGCATATTTACATACCCAAAAAGAATGAAGGCTGTTACTGCAGCAAAAAGGTTCTTAAAGTATGAATATGTTGGGCTTGAATGCTTAGGCAAACAATCACTTCGGAGTTTTTCCTTTAGTTATTTGGAGTTTGATAACGTTTTGTTACAGCACAAGAGTTCACTTTAAAAATACCAAATGGATAATTATGTGGACAAATCTTTTGTCATGCAGAAAATTAGGATGACTTTTAAAGGGATTGAATACTTTTGTACGTCACTGTATGTTTGTGAAAGGGCTTGGTGGTAATACTTTTTACCAGTATTTTCCCTTAATTCTGAAATATCACAGGGCTGAAGTTAGGTACGCATTCGGCTGGCATTTTATTCACTCCCAGCTACTTCCAGTATAAGCTTGCAGTCAGCTGCTTACTGTATTCACACAGCTTTTGCAAAGTAGCTTCTTATTCTATTATAACAGCAAGGCAAAATATTCTACAGCGTGTACATTAATCGGCATCATTACAGACTAATCCATTATTTGAAAAAATAAATATTCCACATTTTGGTCCTGCACAGGTCAAAATTGTTAAACTCTAATTTAACAAATGAATCTGTCCTGGACAAGTTTATATAGGTCAATGTCACAAAACTATGAAAATTAAGGTGGCCCAACGTCATTTAACACTTTACAGTGCCCATTAAATATCACAGTAAATCCCATTTATCTGATATTGAAGTGGGAATACTTTGTCAGATTCACCCTGATACTCGAACTGGGCAGAGCAAAACTCCGCTGAATCTTAAAAAAAACGCAACTGTCTTTTCACAAAACTGTGAAAGGTAAGGTGGCCCAATATGATGTAACTGACCCATGCAGGTCCTAAATGTTAAATGTTTAGCTTTTCAAAGAATTGACACCTTTAGTCAATTAATATACACGTTATAGATGTGCAAGCATTGCGGTTAGGGCTTTGCACTTTTAACCCTTTGTTCGTGGGTTCAAGTCCTGGGACTGACACTGTGTGACCCTGAGCAAGTCACTTCACCTGTCTGTGCGGCGTGGTGCGGGGTCGCCGGGCATAATAAATCTAACTAGTAGTAACTAAATATTATGTTGCATAAAGACGTCAATCGTAAACGTTGAATATTTTGCCTTTAGAATAAGTAACAGTTTTGCTAATGTAGTACTGTATGAACAAGTACAGCTGCGGGTTGCAAGCAAGCATGTAGATAGGACTGAATAAGATGGCCGAATACATACATATGTAGCGGTCAGAAGCCGCTAAGATTCACACCGTCGAGCGTGACGGTGATTTATTTATTTTAATCGAGGATTACCAGGGACAACCCCAGCCTTGGCACGACACACACACACCCTACAGAGACAAAGAAAACACGCTGGGAACTTAAACGATAAAAAAAGTATAATGGAATTAAATTAACTAAATGGAAACAATACCACCCCTGATCCCTTCGGCGATATTACATTTAACAGATAAACTCGACAAACACGCAGTAAAGTCCATGGATGAAATGATCAGCGGTGAAGTTATGTCCAGCGATTAGTATGAAGCGAGGGAAATGGAAAAACACAGTCCTACCGGTAATTGCTGAAGTATGACGACAAATGAATGGTTCAGGAGCGGTCCTTCTTCCGTGAAAGCCAATGAATCCAGACACCGTCCTCAGTAAACAGGTAGACAGGTAGACAAATGATTCCAGACCCCAACAAACAATATAATCCAGGACACGAAGATGTATGGCAGAAAAACGGCAGGCAGTTCAACAGATAAATACGTGCACCAAACAAACAAAACAAACTTTTTTTTTTCTTCTTCGACACCTGCCCTCCTTTTAAACCCCTCTGGCCACCTTTGACCCCAACAGCCCCTGCAGGGACTGCTGGGAGATGCAGTTCTAACTAATGGTAGCACCGCTACACATAACTTCAGACATTACAGACTCAAGGGTAGATTCTGTTAAATAGTAATAATTACCAATAAGTCCTTTCGCAAACGTATGATGCGGAAAAAATATATAGTGCTGTTTAAACGCAGATGCGTCTCCTAGACACATCTCTTTACACTCCATGACTCTACCGGCCCTTGAGTTCCTGTTTCTTGCCCCGCCCATTTCCTCTGAAGATCACGTGAACAACGAATATAGTTCACACGCAGAACCGATATACTGTAGTTCATACACAGAGTTGCGATAGGGTGCGCATGCATAACCAATATGTTTCATACGCAAAACCAACATAGTGCACACATACAACCAATAGAGTTCAAGCGCAAAATCGACAGGTTACCAACATGAAACCAGTATAAGACGTGCATGAACCAATATAGTGCATACGCAAATCCATTGTTAGGCCGTCACAGAACGCATGCCAATATAGTTCATACACAAACCGATAACATTCAACCAAAAATCAATGCAGTTCACTCACAAACCAATAATAAACGTACTGGAATCATTGATATACACACGCAAATCAATATACTGTAGTTCATATGCAAACCAATGATATGCACGTACAAACGGATATAGTTCACGCACAAACCGCTAATATATGGACACAAACCAATATAGTTCATATGAATAAAACCAGTATTGTACGCAGGCAAACCAATTAAGTACGCACACAAACCGATAGTAAATATTCATAAACCAATAGTGTTCACATGTAAATCTATAGATTAGACAGAGAAATATATGATTTATGGCCTGTTTGGCCCCTCATGCTCCCTCTCTCGCTCTCTCTTTCGTGTGTGCGTGTGTCTCTATTTCACGAGCCTGGAGCGCCTGTGTGTGTCTCTCTCTAGCATGCTCCTGTGTGTGTGCCCCTCTCTCTAGCGCGCGCCTGTGTGTGTGTGTGTGTGCCTCTCTCACACGCGCCTGTGTGAGTGTGCGCCTCTCTCGCGCACGCCTGTGTGTGTGTGTTTATGTGTGCCTCTCTCTCGCACGCCTGTGTGTGTGCCTCTCTCTCCCACGCCTGTGTGTGTCTCTCTGTCGCGCGTTTGTGTGTGTGTGTGCGCTTGTGTGTGTCTCTCGCGCGTCTGTGTGTGTGTGTCGCTCTCTCTCTCTTGCTCGCTCGCTCGCTGCACAGGAAATGCACAGGGAGAGACTGAACATGTACAAACCGAAAAGGAAACTGGCTTGTTAGTATACCGAGTGTGTGGTCGTGAACAGAGGCAAAAGTTTGGCGAACTTTTTGGTCGTAAACCGATTTGTATGTGTACTGAGACGTTCGTGAACCGAGGTTCCACTGTATTTGAAAGTACTTTATTTGAATTTTAATGTGTCCCTCTTTACAAATCATTGCAAAGAAAGTTAAACTGTACTGTGATAATTTACTCATAATATTTAAGCTTTATATGGATCAGAGATTCTCCCACATTTTCAATTGATAACAATAAGTGTTGTCTCTCTGTGTAGCACAGACAGCATTACCATCTTTCTCCTATGTTCAGTTCAGAGACTAATCAGTGTTAGTAGTTAGCACATTCTGTCTTTGTCCCCATTGGGTTAGCAGTTTCCTGTTTAACAAAAGTGAGTGTAAGGGAATGTCATTATGGGTACATATAAGCGAGAGTCCTGGCAGCAATATTAACAATGGTTTGGACCTACACTCATTACTAACAGGATAGACTCCAGGTCCTTGTGACCCAGTAATAGAATATACTGTTTTTAACAATGGTAGGTGGTAATACTTTGTTTTTCCATACGTTGTAGTAAAATATATATCAATAGGTGTATTCGGATTTTATTGCTAAGAAAATCCAATATATCTTAGAAAAACATACTGACAAACCTCATAACATCCAAAAAGTACAAATCATCATCTGAAAACTGTAAGAATCTCCGTTACAAGTACATAATAAGACACAACTATCAGAAACTAACTCTGAAAAAGGTTTGGATGTTTAAGTTCAAACAATACTCTAATCATTTTGGTAATTTCGGGAATAATTATAAAATCTATTATGGTAGGAGACCAATCAGAAAAAGTAAATACATTAAACCTTTATTCTGCATTAGACATATTCCTCTCTTTTGTTTTAAATTTTAAATAAATTAATACACTCATCTGTTTACAAAAGCATATAACCAAAACATATTTTCAGATCTTAATTACCAACAACCAACAAGTATAGCTTTCTTTAAAACTGTTTATTAAGCTATAGGAAAGGATATTCAGATAAGATTAGAGGCAATAATTATACGTATCTGCTAGGGAGATAAAACTATCACTGTATGATAGTATGATGCAACTTTTACAGAATGTACTTTGGAATGCATGTAGTAATAAAGCATATTGCATTTTTCATTTCAACAAATTGTACAGTACATCACAAACATTTCCACTGATCTTGAGAATCCTACAGTATATGAAATGCAATAAAACACAGGCAGCAGACAACCTGACACTATAACTTAAACATTATAATTTATAAATATGCATTTAATTATATCTATTTATAGATTGATTGGCTGTATTTGCCATGTGAGTCTGTATTGTTATTTTTTC
This sequence comes from Polypterus bichir lapradei, assembly GCA_026402145.1. Classification (NCBI taxonomy): domain Eukaryota; kingdom Metazoa; phylum Chordata; class Cladistia; order Polypteriformes; family Polypteridae; genus Polypterus; species Polypterus bichir. Next base: position 11,519,153 of record JANRMT010062793.1, read on the forward strand.
ATGTTTCTAATTAGTTCTCTAATCTAAATAGAAAATAATATAGGAAATAAAAAACAAAGAGGAAGAAGCAAACTCATTGAAATCAATTAGATTTTCTGGTTATCTGCCAGAATCTCATTAATTTAGCAAAATGAGTGCAGGAATACATTTGGTAAATGAAGTGGCAAATTCTATTAACTGCTAAAAAGAGGGCACACTGGCTCTCCAGGACCCCTATAGTCTTATCATCCACTACTTTCCTCTGTGTGATTAGGATTAGTACTTTTTCTATCAATCTTTCTGTCTGTTGGTGTTACCAGTGTTCCCAGAAGGAGGTGTTTCATCTTGCAGGGCACCCTTGATATCATCAAGAGGAGTCACAGCGCACGGCTCAATGGCAACTCTAGCCTGTAGCGGGAACTGAGAAGGACGGCCGCGAGGGCTCTGAGGGCAGATAAAGAGGCATTTGTTAGAGGAATCTTTGAGCAAGCGACACACCATCTGTGGTCTAGCGACCCACGTCCTCCTTACAGAGGAATCAAAGCATTACGCACATCTGAATCTGTTCCTTGGAGAGTCGCAGTCAGGACGGCTGATGGAATGGTCCTTACGGATGACACTGCAGTTGTGACCCGCTAGGCTGACTACTCTGGGCAGTTGTTCAAAGCTGATCCTCCATCTAGGACGTTGGATATCTCTGGGTCCACAGTCCTTGAGGCTGATCCTCCAATTAGCTGTGAACCACCTAATCTCACTGAGATTGCACAGGTGGTGAACAAGCTGAAGGGAGGAATGGCTGCAGGGATCTGTGGTATCCGGGGTGAACTTCTCCAGGCTGGTGGTAAGGATGTCCTCCTGGCATTGCAAGCAATCTTTGCTTCCATTTGGGAGACTAGCATCATCCCAACTGACTGGAAAATGGGACTTGTCAAGCCTATGTGGAAAGGGAAGGGTGATCGCCTGGATTACAGCAACTACCGGGGGATAACACTGCTTTCGGTGCTGGGTAAGGTCCTTGCTAGGGTCGTCCTCCATAGGATCCGTGATCATTTGCTCACCTACCAGCAACCGGAACAGTCTGGTTTTACGCCTAAGAAGTTTACCATCGACTGCAACTTGGCACTGAGGGTTCTCATGGAGCACAAACGCGAATATCGACAGAGTTTCTTTGCAGCCTTTGTCTATTTTTGTAAAGCGTTCGACGCAGTTGTTCGAGCTGCCCTGTGGGACATCCTGAGGGTTCGCGGGATCCCCTCGAGATTGCTGGATATCATGACCGGCCTGTACACTGGTACTGTGAGTGCTGTGCAGAGTGGAGGCAGAAGCTCTGTATTTTTCCCAGTTGATTCTGGGGTTTGTCAGGGGTGGGTTCTTCTTCCTACTCTGTTCATTGCTTGTATGGACTGGGTGTTGGGCAAGGTCGTGGGGTCCAGCGGTTGTGGGGCATCTGTTGGTGAAGAAAGATTCACAGATCTTGACTTTGCTGATGATGCTGTGATCTTTGCAGAGTCAATGGAGGCTCTGATTGGGGCACTTGAGAGGCTGAGAGAGGAGTCTGAGTGTCTGGGCTTGCGAGTGTCCTGGATAAAAACCAAGATCCAGGCCTTTAATGACCTCTTGGGCACATTAAGCAGCAGTGTGTCTGTTTGCGGAGAGAGTGTCAACCTTGTTGAGAGGTTTACTTACCTTGGCAGTGACATTCATGTCTCTGGTGACTCTTCCTATGAAGTCAGTAGATGGATTGGGAGAGCATGGGGGGGGGGGTCATGAGGTCACTGAAAAGGGGTGTGTGGCACTCCCAATATCTATGCAAAAGGACGAAGGTCCAAGTCTTTAGAGTCCTGGGGCCTCATGTATAAATGGTGCATATGCACAAAAATGTTGCATATGAATGTTTCCACGTTCAAACCGCAATGTATAAAACCTAAACTTGGCGTAAAGCCATGCACATTTTCATGGTAGCTCCAACCCTGGTATACGCAAGTTCTCCGCTCGATTTTGCAAACTGGCGGCAACCAGCATCAAAGCAGTGCTACTGTTCCAGTGTGGTTTCCCTTTCTTTTTTAGATCCATATCCCTGACGTGGCTTTATAATTACACTGAAATTAACCACATACTGTTTATTAGTTTAATGCATCTGATTGTAATTAACCTGTAACAATATAATGGTCCACAGAATGGTCAAACTATTCTAAATACCATAGCTGCTTTAGCGTTGTTACTCTCATTGCACCTTTTTCTTCTTCTTTCAGCTGCTCCCTTTAGGGGTTGCCTCAGCGGATCTTTTTTTCCATATTACTCTCACTGCACCACTAGGAGTATTTATATCACTGTATCTGAGTGGGGAATCACAGATCTACAGCAGCTGACTGGAAAGAGAATTATCGGTATACAGCATCTAGCACACGCTGCCTCAGCCATGCTGTCTATTGAACTGCTCTCATACGGCAAACGCTTCAGAGCCTTTTCTTGCGGTTCAGAAACAGTTTCATCCCAAGAACTATAAACCCACTCAATCAGTCCATCAATTGCTCCTTGTAGAATGATTTGTACTTATAAGTACAATTACCTTACTGTTAACTTGTGATAGTTATAATATTGCACAACCTGAGCCACTTTATAAAGCACGTATTTATATATGATGACAATATCATTTCTAAGATGAAATGCAGCAAAATATGTTTATTATATTATACAGATAAAACTTTAACTTCATTTATATAATCTATATTGTTAATAATTAAACACGTGAGGACACAGTGCCGCAGCGCTAGCGAGGAGCTGGCGCTCCATTCACGGATTGCTCCTGCCTCGCACTATATTCTTGCTGGGGCTGTCGCGACAAGGGAAGGAATGATGAATGGAATAATTAAACATGTACTACGAAGATATTTCAATGTTCCTTAAAAGTTTTGAAGAATCGGCGATCTAAGCTTATGGATGGCTTAACGTCTATTACAGAGCTGATTGTGTGGTGATTGGTTACTTGGAGAAAGAAAAGGAAGGACAAGAATTGGAGGTTAGTACATTTGAAAGAGACAGTACTGCTGCAATAAATTATTTCATTGAAGGTAGCACACAGCGCAGCAAGCATCTTGCGTGAGGCATGAACAATCACAGCGACACCATGTTCTCATGTTTAATAACATGCTTTAACTCCAATCATTATAAAAATGATATCAAGTATACATCTTAGCATTTAAAATTATTCAGAGAGCTGTAATATCACGAATGTAATGGATTCTGTGTCTTGTCAGAGGAAGAGAAAGCCGATTTAAGAAGCACATAGTGATTCACACACATAGAGCACATAGAAGATCAAATACAAAACAAAGCATTTAACATGCTACTTTAGTTATGATGGGATTTGAGAAACTAGTAAATTAAACGATTTTGAAGATGAAGTTTATGATGTTCTACTTTAATGACAACATAAATTACGTGATTAAAGTGGAAATTTAGAGATTAAAGTTGACATTTCATGCTTTTTTCCCCACTGTGTGCCTATTTTTTTTTTTTCTCTGTACCCTAATAAGCTTTCATATGACACTCAGACAGTGGGCTACGACTCGCCTTTTCACAGTGCCTTTGATATCTGACGACTTATTTTTTATTTCGGGCACTGTGCGACTTTGTGAACTTGAGCTTTCGAGTTTCTCCGACACTTTGTCACTCAATCAACTTCCTTTTGTTGATTATATCACTGTTTAAACCAACAAATACGTTTTTCCTTGCCTCCATTTGGTATTCGCTGAAATTCTTCTATTTCCCTCTGTGCTTTTGCCATTACCTTTTCACAGAATGCTGAGCTTAAGGAATATTTATATTGATTTGCATATTCAAAGAGGCGTAATTCTGGGCGGAGACAGGGCAGGACAGCAGGCACGTGCACGGTCACATGCGTTACTTTTCATGCTGACCGGGATTTATGTAGCGGAAGAACGTGGCTTTCACATTCAGATTTTTTTGTGCGTAAGCACATTTCCGTTTTTGTCCGTACGCCATGTTATTGTGTGAATTCTACACACGCCGTTATGCATGAGGCCCCTGGTGCTTCCTGTCTTGCTATATGGTTGCGAGACATGGACTCTATCCAGTGACCTGAGACGAAGACTGGACACCTTTGGTACTGTGTCTCTCCAAAAAATACTTGGGTACCATTGGTTTGACTTTGTGTCGAATAAGCGGTTGCTCATGGAGTCCTGAATGAGGCACATTACCTGCATTGTGAAGGAGCATCAGTTACGGCACTCAAGCCATGTGGCGCATTTCCCCAAGGGTGATCCGGTTAATAAGATCCTCATTGTTGGGGACAACAGGCCAAGGGGTCACCCACGTAACACCTGGCTACAGCAGATAGAGGGTAATTTTTGGAGGGTGGGACTGGACTGCGTGTCTGCCAGGGGGGTTGCCAACCAGGATTCTGAGTTGTTTCATCGTGTAGTGGGAGTGGCAAAGCACTGTACCAGTGCATGCTCCCCAACTTGACTTGACAGGATGGTGTCTGTTGTAAGCACCATTTGTTAGAATGAAACATATATTTAATTTGTACATGCAACAAATGCCTTGGTAAGGGAATATATCAAGAATGACCCCACTAAGTGGGTTTGTCACAAATTATATAATAATATAGAGATATTAGTAAGGACATAAACTGAACCCTGACAGATGTTAGTTTTCAAGGTCTCTCCAGGCTTCGCTGCAGTTAGTTAGTGAACTAAGCCAATAGAGCCAGTTTGGTGACAGAACAGTCCACATGACAGAACAGATTCCCTGCATTCTGCAATATTTCTGATTACACTAAAAAAGTGCCCATCATTGGTGATTTCAATTAAGTGTTGTCTGAGAATTGTTAACTATGAAAACCCAGTTCTGCAAAAAAAAAGCACCGTTCTGGAACCAGAACTGAAATTGAAATTAATTGTGTTCTCTGCTGCCTTTCTCAACACAACTGCAGTCTTACTGCTATTACTGAGTAAGAGATGAAGATGGACAGAGCCAAGGAAAAATTCAGTGCTGTCTTTCACCAGGCCAGTTTAGAGTTACCAGTGTGTATGTTTTTGGGAAGAAAATACAAACACTTGCAAGGAAACATATAATGTCTACACTGACATATACACTTCTCAATTACAAGCTCGGAGCAGAGTGCAATATACAATTACATAAAAAGTAAATTTAGATAAAACAATCATATAGTGAGTCACTTTACAGTAGTGTGTGTGTAAGCAAATATACATATAAACATATTATATATCTATAGATTTTTAAAACTAAATTAGAGCATTCACAATACTATATGCAGAACCTGCTGATAGTTACAATTTAATTAAATGAAAATGTATTACTATTTTATGATATGGCCAGTTGGCACTAAAGGGCTCGGGGTGAGGTTGTTTCTAGTCCTCACAGACATCAAGGAAAATAAATCACTGGTAATTTAGGAGTACTTAAGTCCAAGTCTATCTGACCGAGGACAGCCAGGAATTACACGAGGTACTACAAGGTAGGTTTATGTCCATTATGTTGGTGGAACACAAAAAGCTCTGATGCTCAGTTATGTCATCAGAATAACATCTGTCCATTCTGAGAGCACATTTCATAATCAGGAGTGAAAACAGAAACCACCACAAGCTCCATCACAGGACAGAAAAGACATAAAATTTGAAAAGATCTGACAATGACCAAGTGCAATGACTGCTAAAAGTGTTACAAAGCAATAAGAGCAGCCACACTAGCAGCTCTAACGGATAAAATTAACAAAACTCTTTTTCAATATTGATTTAAATGCCAAGACTAATTGACATTCTAAATATTGGCAAATAAATCGCACTAAAACCATAGGGTTCATGCAGCTAAAGATTGTTTGTTAAGGTAGTTTTAGTTTCCTGAGAGTTTAAAGTAACTATCTTTTGACTAAAGGATACACTTCAGATTATATGCTTTAATATGTTTAGCAAGATAAAGAGGGGAAAACCATTTTCATCTTTATATGCCAAAATAATTTTCAAATTTAGCTTTTTTATATTTTATTAGAACAAAACATTAAGACAATTCAGCCAAAGACATAATTATGACTGATACAAAAGCAAAAAAAATTCTGTTGAACTGAGGAGTTTCAAATGTATGTATATTTAACTAAAAGAACCATTTGAGCTCCCCTCTCTAGAGATTGGTTTGTAATGAAATTCGATGTTCTTTCTGTTCTTTCAGCTGCTCCCATTAGGGGTTGCCACAGCAGATCAACTTCTTCCATATCTTTCTGTCCTCTGCATCTTGTTCTTTTACAGCCATCACCTGCATGTCAACAACAACAACAACATTTATTTATATAGCACATTTTCATACAAAAAGTAGCTCAAAGTGCTTTACATAATGAAGAAAAGAAAAATAAAAGACAAAATAAAAAATTAAAATAAGACAACATTAGTTAACATAGAAAAGGAGTAAGGTCCGATGGCCAGGGTGGACAGAAAAAACAAAAAAAAACTCCAGACGGCTGGAGAAAAAAAATAAAATCTGCAGGGGTTCCAGGCCACGGGACCGCCCAGTCCCCTCTGGGCATTCTACCTAACATAAATTAAATAGTCCTCTTTGTAGTTAGGGTTCTCACAGAGTCACTTGATGTTGATGGTCATACAGACTTCTAGCTTTTAATCCATCCATCATTGTTGGAACATCACAGTGCTTTGAGTAGATGCGCCACCACCAAAAGGACACCGGAAAAGGAAACAGAAGAGAGAGTAGAGGTTAGTACAGATTTTAGAGCCACCATGAATAGTTATTATAATGAGTTGGATATACAGAGTATCAGGATTTTAATTACAGTGAAGTTATGAGAAGGCCATGTTAAAGTAATGTGTTTTCAGCAGTTTTTTAAAGTGCTCCACTGTATTAGCCTGGCGAATTCCTATTGGCAGGCTATTCCAGATTTTAGGTGCATAACAGCAGAAGGCCGCCTCACCACTTATTTTAAGTTTTGTTCTTGGAATTCTAAGGAGACACTCATTTGAGGATCTGAGGTTACGATTTGGAATATAAGGTGTCAGACATTCCGATATATAAGATGGGGCGAGATTATTTAAGGCTTTATAAACCATAAGCAGAATTTTAAAGTCAATCCTGAATGACACAGGTAACCAGTGTAGTGACATCAAAACTGGAGAAATGTGCTCAGATTTTCTTTTCCTAGTTAGGATTCTAGCAGATGCATTCTGCACTTGTTGCAAATGATTTAGTCTTTTTTGGGTAGTCCTGAGAGGAGTGCGTTACAGTAATCTAGTCGACTGAAAACAAACGCGTGAACTAATTTCTCAGCATCTTTCAATGATAAGAGGTCTAACTTTTGCTATGTCTCTTAAGTGAAAAAATGCTGTCCTAGTGATCTGACTAATATCCGATTTAAAATTTAGATTACAGTCAACAGTTACCCCTAAGCTGATTACTTCCGTCTTGACTTTTAATCCTAATGTATCCAGTTTATTTCTAATAGCCTCATTGTATCCATTATTGCCAATCACTAAGATTTCAGTTTTCTCTTTATTTAACTTGAGAAAGTTACTATTCATCCATTCTGAGGTACAAGTCAGACATTGTGTTAGTGAATCAAGAGAATCGGGGTCATCAGGTGCTATTGATAAATACAACTGTGTGTCATCAGCATAGCTGTGGTAGTTCACGTTGTGCCCTGAGATAATCTGACCTAACGGAAGCATGTAGATTGAGAAGAGCAGCGGACCCAGGATAGAGCCTTGTGGAACACCATATCGGATATCATGTGTCTTTGAGTTGTAATTACCACAACTAACAAAGAATTTTCTCCCTGCCAGGTAGGATTCAAACCAATTTAAGACACTGCCAGAGAGGCCCACCCATTGACAGAGGTGATTTCTAAGAATATTATGATCAATGGTGTCAAATGTGGCACTTAGATCTAAGAGGATGAGAACAGATAAATGGCTTCTGTCTGCATTTACCCGCAAATCATTTACTACTTTAATGAGTGCAGTTGCTGTGCTGTGATTTGTTCTAAAACCCAACTGAAATTTATCAAGAATAGCATGTGTATTAAGGTGATCATTTAACTGCATAATGACTGCCTTCTCCAGAATTTTACTTAAGAAAGGCAGGTTAGAGATAGGTCTAAAATTTTCAAGAGCCAAGGGGTCGAGATTATGTTTCTTAAGTAGGGGTTTAACTACAGCAGTCTTAAGACAGTCTGGGAAGACCCCCGTATCTAATGACAAGTTTACTATGTCAAGAAACTTATCAATTAGCACGCCCGATACTTCTTTGAAAACATTTGTTGGTATTGGGTCAAGGACGGAGGTGGAGGGTTTCAGTTGAGAAATTCATCCATCCATTTTCCAACCCGCTGAATCCAAACACAGGGTCACGGGGGTCTGCTGGAGCCAATCCCAGCCAACACAGGGCACAAGGCAGGAACCAATCCTGGGCAGGGTGCCAACCCACCGCAGGACACACACAAACACACCCACACACCAAGCACAATTTAGAATCGCCAATCCACCTAACCTGCATGTCTTTGGACTGTGGGAGGAAACCGGAGCGCCCGGAGGAAACCCACGCAGACACGGGGAGAACATGCAAACTCCACGCAGGGAGGACCGGGAAGCAAACCCGGGTCTCCTAACTGCGAGGCAGCAGTGCTACCACTGCGCCACCGTGCCGCCCACCAGTTGAGAAATTATTTTATGTAAATCAGGTAAATCTATCCTAGTGAAAGAGTTTAATTTGTTTATAACGGAATGCTGGGGTTTAGGAGGATCCTTAGTGTTGGGGAAATATACTATGTTATTTCTAATATCATTAATTTTTTGATTGAAAAATACAGCAATAGCCTCACAGGTTTTACTGGAAGTACTTAGGAGGCATTCCTTTGAGTTACCTGGATTTAGCAGATGATCAATCGTAGAGAATAAGACTCTGGGATTACTAGCATTGTTATTTATAATCTTAGAGAAATAGCAGCGCCTCTAAAGACGGACTGTGTTATTGTATTCTGTTATTTTAACTTTTAATATTTCATAGTGGATAGTTAGTTTAGTCTTCCTCCATTTACACTCAGCTCTACGGCATGTTCTCTTTAAATCAGACACTCTTTGGGTCTTCCATGGTATAATAATGCTAGAAGATTTTTTAACTGTCTTTTCAGGTGCAACTATGTCAACAGCAGTTCTCACTTTAGTATTAAATTTTTCCACCTTACTATTTACATTATCCTCGCTATTATAGTTGGCACTATAAATGGACTGATTGCTTAGAATGTTTGTAAATTTTAAAGCTGCTGATGAGTCAAAGAAGTGTTTTTTTAACAATGTGCTTCTCATGAGTGGTTTCTATCATTATTTGTATATTAAAAAGTAGAAGAAAATGGTCTGATAGACCCGTATCAATGACCTGCTTTATATCAACTTTTAGTCCTTTAGTAACCACTAAGTCTAACGTATGACCTGCTTTATGTGTAGGCTGATTAACGAGCTGTCTCAAATCAAAAGAGTCCAGGAGGTTCATAAATTCTTTTACTTTTTGGTCACACTGATTATGTATATGAAAATTAAAGTCACCGACTATTAAGAGTGTGTCATAGTTCGTAATTAAAATTGACATTAAGTCAGAGATTTCCTCAAAAAAAGACGCGTTGAATTTTGGAGGTCTATACATGGATAATACTAGAACATGAGAATCTCCATGGATAACAACGGTGAGATACTCAAAAGGACTTGAATTTACCAAAACTGACATCTTTACACTTTAACCGGCTCGAGCAAATGTTTGCCAAGCCACCGCCTCTTTTTCCTTGGCGATTTGCACGAGTAAAATTGTAGTCTGGAGGCGCAGATTCGATTAAAACAGCTGCGCCATCTGAGCTAAGCCACATTTCACTTAGTGCAATAAAATCTATTTTTTTATCACTAATTAGATCATTGATAGAAAATGTCTTGTTAGTTAAAGCTCTAACATTTAATAGTGCCATATTTAATGTTTCGGAGGGGCAGAGATGAATACTATGTGCATTATTGATATTTGGAACAGGAACTAAGTTATTTTTATTAGCGCCACTCAGTGTGTATTTTTTGTTTAATCTATAATCTGTTTTTATAGTTTTAATACATTGTTCATCTAAAGTAGTCATTTTAATTAAATTATTGGTGTTTATGCCGTATAAGGCAGTGAGACAACATTTAAAACAAATTCACGGACATACCTAGCAGTTGTTGGAATGCTTTTGGCAGACACACTTCATGTGCTCCCAGCTCTTAAAACATCTCCTTAGCGTGCATTCAGCCGTCCTTCTTCACAACACGAGCAGCTTTATACGTCCTGTGAGAAAGATTTAACCACGCCCGGAAATACAGGACAAGTATTGTTTTTTACAAAAGTTTTAAAGTAAAAGTGAAAATAATGCATATGTAACAGTTCCCATGAAAATAACAATTACTTTAAATTGTATTTCCGGTAAACCAAACCCAGGGGTGGATGAGCGAAGCGAGCAGGGGGCGGAGCTCCCTAGTCCAAAAAAAAAAAAAAAAAAAGGGGGACAATCTATGATATTAAAAAATCAGCATTACAAATGAGTAAGCCAACAGTCATCAGGTACTTCATGCTCTGTCAGATGAGCCCAGTGTTGTAGCGCTGTCACATAAATAGAGTATATTTCTGCTGTCGATCAGGTGTTATAGGGGAGATGCTTACATCCGGAGATTGACAGCCGTGCCCCAGAGGTGGAACTTCCGGTTTTACTGTTTTCTTTCGGGAGTCATTTGCATAAAGCGTGCCGTTTTAAAGAGAGAAGGGGAAAGAGGAGAAAAAGGAAAAAGGAGAATCGGTGAGAAAAAGCAGATCAGTTACTGCACTGGCCATACAAGAAGTCTAGGAGCTCCTACAGTCCTGTCAGAAGGTGGAAGGTATTCTTTTGATCGGGGAATCAAACGTTCTGCTAATACCTACGGACTCGGGTGAGCTATTTCAAAGGACTTATATTGTATCATGGCGCAAGACTGACTGTATGTCTTTTATGACAAAGAGGTGATTGTGCTAGTAGTCCGCAATTTTCAGGACACCTCGTTTGACCTTCCGGCAGTTGCAGGACAGAACAGTGGACATCTGTGGATCTATTTATCATCTCTGTAAGGGGAACTGGGAGAATTAATATTGTTATTGTGTAAATATATGTATATTATTTGTGGCGCTACAGAATAAGGGTTATTTATGGTGGCAGGGGGTGGTGCATGTGTAAGGGATTGTATTCTTTTTTTCATTGTATGTAATATACTTGTTATTTGATGATAGATCTTGACTATTGTTTTTTTTGGGAGGCTATAAAGTATTGGCATTAAGGGACTGAACCGGGTAGAATAAAGGGTGTACGGGAAATTGTTTGGGGTGTGATATTGGCCTATCCTTTTATCATCTGCCGTTACCTAGGACAGATTAGCGGTAGCAATCGGCTCGTATTAGTGCGCGGGACGAATTGTTACAGTGTAACATCAGTCTACTTTTCATTCAGAACTGCAAAAAAAAACAAAAAAACACTCAAGCTTTCAGTTAAATATTACATTACAAACTCAATGACATGCCATTGATGGGATTTAAGAAAAAATGCATTTAGAATTGAATCCAGGAAGCACTTCTTTACACAAGAGTTTTGGGAATCTGGAACAGACTTCTGAGTCATGTAACAGAAACTCTGAAAACATAAAAACTATCTGGATGGGATTTTGAGAAAAATGTCTCTATTAGCTAACCAAATTAGTCTGATGGACTGAGTGGTCTCCTAAAAAAATAACTTAAGGTCTTTCCATGTACCTGTATGTTGTGGCCACCAATGGGTGATCCAGCTCCCCAAACACACCAAATAACAGATAAAGGCACAAGTCCACCAACACACAAGGCTTTATTTCAGTGGGAAATGCTTTTCTTTTCCACCAACAATGCACAGTACACAAGCATGACTAATAAAAGAAACACACAGCAATGCCTTTTCTTCTTTTTTCTTTCTCTTCCTCTCTGTCTCCTTCCACCTCCAGTCCTCTTCCAGCAAGCTTTGTCCTCCACCTCCCAACTCTGGCTCCCGGAATGAAGGCAGGTAGCTCGTTTTAAGTGATCCCCAGAAGTACTTCAGGTGTCCTGAAGGCTTGGCCATGGGAGCACTTCTGTGTAATGCTGGAGCCCCAGTGAGTAGTGCTCCCCTGACTCCACAGCACCCAACAGGGCCGAGTTACAGAATTCCAATTCCCCTGAAGCTCTGTGTGAAACTGCGGTGCAGTCACAACTCAGGGAGACTGACATCTATCACCACAGGCAAGATAATGCCCCGCACACGTTCTCTCCTCCGGTCCTTCCACTACAGAAGCGTCCTGGTGAAGAAAGGGCAATGGCCATCCACCACAATGTGAATAACCACTCCTGTTAACCTTGGACATTCCTTATTAATATCTGTCCATTCAAAATGTGGAGAAAGGAAACAATGGGCATTTTTCCAAGCAAAGATTTCCCTGAAGTAGAGTCTGGGCTCTAATGATCACCGAGTAGTCTCAATTTAAAAAAAAAAAAAAACCTGGTTACTTTAACTTTAGCTGTTTAAAGTTTAACAGCTTCTAGAAGCTGGTAGAGGAATAAAAACAAAGAACAGAGCAGCCTACTTCCACCAAACAGGAATAACTAATTTATTGAGAGCCTGATATTCATTTGCTTTTTATATAGAGTCCCTGCATGAATACCTAACTATCATGCAGCTGGTCATGCACCGCTCTAAAACTGTAATGGCCATTAGCATTAGTTATGTCTTGAATATGCACTATATATACACTATATACTCTTTAATTCTTTTAATTACCCTACAATCAAACATGATTTGAGATATTTGAGAATTGACTGTGTACCCATAGGGATTTTATTATCCTGATGGTTGACTTGATAATTCACAACCAGCACAGTTAGAACTAGAGCTACAGCGATAATGAAGATCCTTGAGGTCTGACAAAGAGCAGGGACGTATGGGTTTTAATGAAACTGACAGGATTATAAGCTGCAAATGAAAGCTGTGTGTGATAGGTTTTAAACACTTTTTTCTTAGTGTTCACCTTTGATTTATATACATTTGTTTTCACATTGCTTTTCTAATTGGGTTTTACATCTGTATTTCACCGTTTGAATTATTTAACAAAATTTTAATTGCCTCTCATACTATAGATATCAAGTTTTTGATTCCTAATTTCTTTCTATTAGATTTGTAAGCAGCCATGAGTACAGCCCTTCCAGTTTTAGGCACACCACCCTCTGAACAGGCATGTGGAGGTTTCTGTGGGATGTTAATGTTCATTGTGTTTGGGAACACAGAGACACTTTGATAATGGCTGGTTTTTAGTGACCTACGTAATTATGTGAATTGTAATCAGAAATGGTGTAATGTTCACTAGAAACCCAAGTTTCTAAGTTTCTAATCAAACCTGTGTTTTGATAAATTCACATAGCCTATACACACCAAAAACTGCTTATAGAAAGCAGGCAAGAGGGTAACAGAACAAACACAAACTTCAAACTGACAGCATGTAAGTATGATTTGAAGGTACACAGAGGCAACTTTGTCTTCCACAGATGCCTGACATGAAAATGTTACTTGCGCTCTACTACTACTTAAAATGGACAGGAGGCTGATTGATACACCTTTTTATTTCTAAGGGATGGCATTATTTTTAGGGAGTCATAGGGGAAATATTGTACCAGCACTGCAGTGCTTACAGATGTGCCCCGAATAAACTTTGTATTTAATGTAATGCATCACCCATGCAGCATTACCACATATAAGGTTGTTCTTTTTGTGCGGTTTGGTGTCTGGTACTACTGTGCAAATCCATGGGACGTAAATGTGGAGTTTGTTTCTTTAAACAGGCTTTGCACATATGCAGAGGGTCTGATGCGAATTGTAGCATTTATTTGTATCCACTGTAAACATAAACAGTTTTAGAAGATACAGTGGGACCAAAAGCTATATAGCCCTTGGTAGGTCTTGACCTGATGGTGGAAATGATGAAAGAAGTTGTTTATTGAGTACAGTTCCACTCCTCAGGAAGGAAGGTCTTTTAACATCAAGACCAGCTTGCACCATATCATAGTAAGCCTGGCTGAATGAATGAACCATATACAGAATCCAGAAACACTGGGTTTGCTGGCAACTGATGGCCTGAGCTCTCTGAATGTCTAACTTACACCAAAAATGCGAGAACCATTCCTGTTAGCAGCCAGCTCCGTAGAGGCCAAGGTGCCAGACAGTCAAGTCACCCAGGAGTGACAAGTGACATAAAAAGTAGCCATCCAGAGAAATACATGAGGAGCTGCCCTAATATGTAATAAATGTAATTTTGGAGCGTGAATTCCAGAGGCCAGAACAGCGGACGTAATTGTGGAAGTCGGCACCACCACCGCAACATCGAGAGATTATGTGAAGGTTCTTATTTCTTACTTTGCAATAAATGTTATTGTACAGAGACCTTTAATAACTGACAATGCCATGTACCAATTATTTCTTCATTTTTTTTCCAAAATTACCAAAGCTAATTACTAAAACATTGATGAAAATGTTTATGTTTACAAATTATTTTTTAAAAGTAGAATGAAAAATTTTCACATTTCCAGATTATGAAATGCACAACACGAGTCCGGCCGAATGCACCATTTCGAATTTTGTGGCAAGACTCTCAAACTTAAGAAAGAACAACTTACAATAATTATAGTGAATAATAATAATAATAATAATAATAATAATAGTGAAGCGCCATCTGTCGTCTGATTAGGAAGTTGACATGCAACTATTGGTAAATATAACGAGACGCCTGAAACCAATAAATCCTGAACATTTTTGTGACTTTTTTTTGATATTTCATCATTTTATTTGGTTAGTCGAATTTCGATTGGACGTCTTCTTTTTATATTGCACACCGCGCTTCTACAACTTAAAACTTTTAATTAAAGGGGGGTACATTTGTTCCGTAAATAGTATCAGTACTGTACTTACAACCGCCTCGAAAAATTGTACCTTCAATAATCGGTACTAACTGTAATTTAGAATTTTACTCTAGTAAATTTAAATTGTAAAGAAAAACATTATTTTACCTTGCGTGTCCGTTTCCTTCGTTACTGTTACATTATAGTTTTACTCGTTTCATCATCCTATCCTCAAGACCCCGCAAATGTCTACTATTACGGAAAAACTAACGACAACCCCTAACGATCAAGCGGCTTCTTTTGGGGATTTCAGGTCTCATTTGCGGCTACAATTTTCCTCTTTTAGTACTCATAGCCAATAGCGAACCTGATCACGAGCTGACAAAGAATTCTGTCCATTTCATTGGTTAGAACTGGCTGCCAATCACAGATGCTCCGCTAATGGTCTCCAAGAACCGAATTTGACCAATTCTCTCCGGCTGCAGGTCGACGGAACTTTAAAAGAAAGGGCACTCAAACACATGCTACTAGTATTTTAAGAAGTTCCAGCCGCGTAGCTGGAAAATCAGAGGCAAGTAACCCAAATGAACCATTTACGAAAATACCTGCACATATGTGGTTGTTTATTCTTTTGTTGTGTATCTGGCTTGCCAACCTGTTGTCTAGGTGGATAGAAAACTCTTCTGTATATGTGGGACAATGGCTCACTAGCTACATTAGGCAACGGGATTTTTTTTTTTTCATTAACTAATAAAGATCTCAGGTTCACACTAGCTACCGTTCGGCTTTTATGTCGTTATCATCTATCAAAACAGAATAACAAAATAAAAAATACAGAATTATTAGGAAAACTATATTGATAAAGGGCCTGCTTGTGTGTCAGGAAACACTACGGAATTGGGGCTCCTTATTACCAACAGCAATACGCCTACATAATGCCTCGTTGTGAATGTGACTGCCAAGTCATAAGTTAATTTTTTTTTAATTTTCTTTTCAGTGTGCTCAGAACATAGTACGTCTGTGCAAATCTATCTAGTATTATTCATTTATTTAATGAATTTCTGTAAAAGGCGCAATTTCCTCCTGGTCTCAAATAAAGTGTTCTCTCTCAACTTATTTTTTGTTTTGTTGGAAGCGCAATGATCCTGAAATAATACGCTGATACTGACATACTGAAGAATACAACATGTTACAAATCACTGACAAAATTAACTGGCGTAGTTATTTTTAAACAGCTACCTTACATAAAAATACCTCAAAATGATTAAATGTTCTGGCTTCATGTAGATGCTTTTAACAACATTCCTTTTTTGTAATGTGCACCTGAAATGTGGATTGCTATATATAGCGTGATACAATTTTCACAACTTTTTTCTATTTTTTTGTTGATACTCATTTCTAAGCTTACAAAATGTCGGAACATTTGCATGAGGGGTGCTTCAAACCGTTGCTAGTGACACCATACCTTTGTACGACAGAAGAGCAACATAAAGATAGCGAACTTATTTTTCCGCGAAGGATTAATGTTTGTTGTGGATATGGAAGCTGGTTTATGGTGAATTGTTTTAGAAAAACTAAAGAACTTGTAGCATACTAGTCAATGTGGGACGCTGTATTTTAATACTGATTTTATATCAATTTATGAAAAAGAAAGAAGAGTCTGATCATTTTTATTAATATATTCTCCGTTTTACTACTTCTGTCTTAGTAGTTCACTGTAGATAAGCTGTACACTGACCGTTACACAGCGAAACTATGCACCAAATGCAACAATTCAATTACATTTTAACTGTTAACTGCATTAATTTTTCTTTTACAGTACACTACCTATTGGTCAATTCTTTTAACAGTTTTTTGATTATGAAATAACTGCCAGATTTTTAACAATGTATTATGCCGGTCTTGGTGTAGCACAAGTCCGGCTTTTCAGATAATAAATGCTTCTGCCTTTATAGTCATAAAAATAACATTCATTAAGGGCAGCAGATAAATAACTACAATATGACTCGTGAAGGCTTCTGCTACATCATGAATACAAAGAAGTTTGTAATGTGCAATAAACCCCCACAAACCTCCCAAGAACTTGTGAAATGATAATAAAATAGAAAACAAGACCTATAAACAGTGCAACAACTCATAGCAAATTAATCTAACTATTGTTAAAAGAGTAAAGAAAAACGCGACAAGCCCAATTGTATCTACAAAACAAAACTTACAATTAGTTAAAAACACCGTGACTCGTAAAAATATACATGTTTTTACAAACACTTAAAATCCCCATAAAAAATCTTTTACTTAATTAAAACCTACCACGTAAAAGTGAACATTTAAGGCTTAAATTTCTTTTCTGTACGGCAACACTGAGTTAAGCCGTTAATCTCCTCACGCAATTGGCTTGAGACGGTTCCTTGGCCAGTTGAAACAGGCGGGTGAATTAGTCTCTTAAAGAAACAACACCCACCTTGTTCGCAAACCACATGTACTATATGGGCCATCCATATTTATTAATCCTAAATTGGGAAGGTTCAGAGGTATTATCCAAAATGAAGATGAAATAAAAATTAAGAAACGTCACAAAAATGGTCAACAAGAAACACGAGGCTGAAGCTGACTACTTATTCGCAGCCTCTTATTCGGCTGGCTACTTATTCTTGGCACCTCAGCATAATGCATTACTGTACAAGTACTGTACTGTACTGTACACAAAGGTCCATTACAAAGGTGACCTTTTAAATGCTTAAAGAATTATAAAGGAACCACCATGATTTGAACAGTAATTCACCCTGGAAGGCGTGCAGATTTTCGTTGCAGTACTCGTATTAAAATGTAAAATTATCCAAATGGTGTACGCTTTGACATCTCTGCAGAATGTGCCAACCAGGACTATTCTCTGTCTTATCCGATTGGTGGTGCCGCCAATCAACTCCAGCTATCCGCAATGCATTTTTGAGAAACCAATTGGGTGGGACCCAATGGATGATTAACGAATAGGCTAATTTAGGCTGCAGTCTTGGGGCCCCGAATGACTGAAGGGTCCCAGTTGGAGGGGGGAATAATTTAATTTGTTACTGTCATTACTTAACAGGTGAAACTTATATTTATCAGCAGGGATGGACTGGCCATTGGACTGGACTAATGGGACAAACCCCACCGTGCTCTTCCTCTGTTGGGATGGGCTGATCGATACCACAGTAATCTATACTTCGATGCTCAAACTGTACTCATTTGATATCCGAGTGCCATTAAATATATCGATTACTGTTTTTCTTTTGTAAAATAAGGTTATCGCAATGGTATAGAATGTTCTAACACACTTTCCGCTCACACATACTGATATGAGCAGACGCGCGGTGACGCAAGAAGGCCATAAACCCGCGCCCCTTGCATAAGCACAGACTCTGTATGACAATGGCTGACCGAAAGCATAGCATTGTACAGTATGTTGCTACATTTCACAGATGAATAAGAATACAGCCGCCCGATTCAATATTTGTGAGAAAAAAGTTTAGCACAGTGGTAAATCAAAAATCTTATTTGAACATTTAAGAAGTGCATATGTCGAACAACAAAAAATGTTGGTAAAACATCAAATGGATGCAAATCTGAAGCCCGATTTAGCTGTAATCAGTGCCAGATAAGGGATGCTGCAGGCACGAGACATTATCCAGGTAACTCTACAGCTAGCAGGGTTATGTAAACGGGGCTTTAATAAAGACTTTTTAGTTGAATTCAACATTTTGCTATTTACCATTAATTAATACTTATGAAGCGCAAAACCCATTATTAGCATAATTGAGGACACATAAAGCATAACTGTCAAAGCATTTTGTCGCAGTTACTGTCTGTTTTTTTTCTTCTAATTAAAATGAAGTGGAGAGTGTAACCAATATTTATAAATAAAAATGTTAAATAGTCTGACACTATGCAAAATACTTAATAGCTATGCCTAATTTGAAGATGAAAACTTCATTGAAACTATTTTTTTCTGAGAGAAAGTGCCAGAGTAAATGTTAGTAACAATATTAATTATATTATAACTTTAGTGGATTTAAAAGTATTTGAATTTCATTAGTAACAACATCTTGTGTAATTGAATATATTTTTTCTACTTAATTTTGAAATTTTAAAATCATATTGTGCTCCTGTCTCCTCCCACAGTCCAAATAAATGCATTTTAGCTGGACTGACAATGTTAAACTGGCTTCTTATGTAAGTATGTGTTCACCCTGTGATGGGCTATCCAGGGATTGTTCCTGCCTTGCACCCATAGAGGCAAAATAGGATTAAGTATAAAAATATCAACATTACTTTTTCTAAATACAAATTTGACACTTAACTAAATGTAAAGCTAATATGACAAAATCTTTCTTGATAAACCAGAAGGGTAAAATATAATAGAAAATACAAATGTGGGAATATTATTTTTTTTGTAAATGTTAGTTTTGTAAGGGCATCAGTTTAAGTACTTTCATGAAGTGATTGCCTGGTTTACATGTATTAAACAATTAACCAAAACTTTATGATAACATAGAAGCTCATATTATCTTTATTATGTTTGTATGTTCATTCTAGGCAGCATGGCGGTGCAGTGGTAATGCTGCTGCCTCGCAGTAAGGCAACATAGGTTTGTGACCTGGATCCTCCCTGCATGGAATCTGCTTGTTCTCCCTGTGTCTGCATTGGTTTCTTCCCACAGTCCAAAGATATGTAGTTTAGGTGAATTGGCAATGTTAAATTAGCATGTGTTTGGTGTGTTTGCCTTGCAATGGATGGGCATCCTTTTTAGGGTTTACTCCTGCTTTGTGTCCTATAGAAGCTGAGATAGGCTCCACCTCCTCCTGGCAGACCTGATCTGGATCAAGCAGGTTAGAAAATTACAAGACTTGTTGATTGTATTAATATGGTATATATTTTGTAATAAATGTGTTATAGTGACCTTGATGTCCTCAGTGCCAGAATGCAGTCAGTGGTAGACCTCTCAGGTGTAAAACCAAAATGCTCCGGTTGCTGATAGGTGAGCAAGTAATCAAGGATCCTATTGAGGATGACCCTAGCAAGGACCTTAACCCGGCACTGACAGCAGTGTTACCCCCCTGTAGTTGCAACAATCCAGGCAATCACCCTTCCCTTTCCAGATAAGGATGACAAGTTCCGTTTTCCCATCAGTTGGGATGATGCCCATCTCTCAAATGGAATCAAAGATTGCTTGCAATGCCAGGAGGACAGCCTTACCACCAGCCTAGAGAAGTTCACCACAGATACCACAGATCCTTGCAGCCTTCCCTAAACATGAACATCAGCAGTGATTCTTTGCAGACTTTGTCAATTTTCGTAAAAGCATTCAACTCAGTAGATCGATCTGCCCTGTGGGACATCCTGCGACTTTGCGGGATCCCCCTAAAGTTGCTGGATATAATGGCCAGCCTGTACACTGGTACTGTGAGTGGTGTAGAGTGTGCTTTAGAGTCCTAGTGCTTCCTGTCTTCCTTCAGTACTGTGTCTCTTCAGAGAATCCTTGGGTTCTACTGGTTTGACTTGAATGAGTGATTGCTCATGGAATTCCAAATGAGGCACAATACCTGCATTGTGATGGAGCGTCAGTTATGGCACTACAGCTATTTGGTTTGATTCCCCAATGGTGATTCAGCTTGCAGGATCCTCATTGTCGAGGACCCAAGTGGATGGACCAGCCCAAGGGGACACCAACGTAACACCTGACTGTGACAGATAGATGATCATTTCCTGGGGGGTGGTACTCGGCCGCATGCCTACATGGGGGGTTGCCAACTGGGATCCCAAGCTGTTTCATTGTGAGGTGGGTATGGCAATGCGCTATTCCAATGCATGCTCTCCAACCTGACCTTGATGCTGTGTAGTGTGATATTAGTTAATATCAATGCAGACTGACCAATTAATATTAGCCATTCTAAAACACTATCATCATTTGAAAATAAATGCCTATGGTCTTTAAAAAATAATCAGTATTGATATCAGTATCGAAAATACTAACACATAAATACTTTTATCAGTATCTATTTCAAAAATAGTGGTATCAGCCATCCCTACTGTGCATTGCTGTTGAGCCCAAAATGAGAGGAGAGAGTGAGAGTGAGAGAGAGAGGTGACGTGAGTGGCCCACGCAGCATGCTCTATGTACCTGTCTGTCCAATCACATGGTTATTCTACCTCTCGACCACCCCGCACCAATGCAAACAAGAAAAATGCAGGTTATTAAATAAACAACGTAGTATTTTATGTGCAAGGAAGTTCAGTGGAGTCAGCAAATAGAAGTAGTTAACAATGAAATTCGTTCTTGCTTGTCTCCTCTGAACGGCTGACAATGCATTACACAAATCCTTATCATACAGAGCAAATAATGTATTAATCAGCAGATAACTGAAAGGTAAATTGAAAGATTAGGGGTGTTTTCAAGACACATCATAGTCAGATGATTTCTAAATTGTTTTATACTTTATTTTACAAAGACACCAACATTCAAACACATGGAGTGGAGTTAACATTAGCTGGCTAGCCATAAACAGACATTTAATTAGGACTAAAATTTCACTCGATAGATCCTCAACATTAATTTTTTTTAAGGTCATGTGCAGCATCTGCAATAGAGCAGAGCAGAGCTGAGGAGAGGAAGAAGGACAAAGCAACTGCAGGAGTACTTTTTTATCAATCCTGAAATTACGGACTGGTTGTGCTAAATTTTTGCCGAAAGATAAGAACATTTGTGCACTAAATGCATGAAAAAATCTTTTTTCTTTTTTTTGCTTTATATTTTGGTTATTTAAGCCAAAATTTACTAATTATGACTTACGTGGGTAATACTGAAATAAATAGCCACTGTCCTTTTCTATTCATTGTTCTTGGCCTGGGTCTGCCTTGTTTGTCATCAGTTCTTAGTACTTTATTTGGATACAATTAAGAGAACAGTCCTACAAAGTTAAGAAAATGACCAAACAAAGTTAAACATTTAAGAACATCCCAAAAATGCAGATGTTTATTAATTGCTCATATATGAAACTATGGATTTACTGCACATTTATTAATGCAAAACAAGAAAAGCAATAAAGGGGAGATAATCTAAACATGAGATCAATAAAAGGTAAAAATGATTCATTTATTGTGAAACAAAAACCTGTAGCATTGGGGAGAGGTTTGAAGGACCGAACCTCTGTGTACTTTATGACTTTACTAGAAAATCAATAGGAAATAACATGTGCAGATGCCATGAAGGGTGCAAGAATAGCTGGTGCCTGGCCAATTGTTGCATGTTACTCTGGACAAAAGTCCAGGGACAATTTCTGATGCCAGTCCACCTCTGATTACCTGTCACTTATGCCAAAGAAGAGTGCTCTTTATCAAAGTGGGCTATAGCATAAAATAGACTGAGGTCTATATATCAACAGGAAAGACTCAATAGTGTAACACTGATCCCCCTTAAAACTGAGACCCTTCAACAACTAGATTTAACAAGAATCATAAAGGATTTTGCGGCAAATGAAACCAGAATAAAAAGCTTACAAATACAGTGATATGTATTTTGCTATTGTGCTATGTATTCATCTGAGGTGTGTGGATGTTGTAGGTTATCTGGCTAGACAACAGTAGGCCCACTGTGTGCACTAGCATAAGTGACCTTGTTGCTCATATTGTGTTGTTTGTAGTTGATCATATGGTTGGCCTAAAAGCCAGATTGGTGTGTCATAGTACATATTTCTATGTTCCATAATATATTCTTTATATTTTTATGTTAAAATAAATGTGTGCATGAAGTGCCACACTGTGATTTGCATTTCATACCTGCTATGGGTTACTACCAGGTCGTGGTGGGCCCTGAAGCTAGCCTTAGCCTAGGGGCCCCCAAGTTAGTTAATCTGCCCCGATGGGACCTTCCCAATCATGCCATAGTTAAAATCACTGAGATCAAAATTTCACATGATTTTTCATGTGAACATTATCTGATGCTCCTGACCTGTACCTGTATCTGCATTATTTTATGCATTGTGATGTTGTCACACAATTGTCTGATTAAATAATTGCATGGATAAGCAGGTGTACAGGTGTTCCTAATAATTTGTACACGGAGTGTATATGAAAGAACACATACATTTCTCTATTCACAGAGCCATATACATTCTTACATTGTCTTTTCTAACACACAATCTCTACATCATTTATAAACAAGCCATATTATTTGCATGGTTCGAAAAATATTTTGTGATAAGCTGTAAAGACAGAGTTAGGGAAGATATACATGCTAAAGATAGCACTTTAAAGCTGTTTTTGAGTGGAATGCAGAAGGTTGTATTTCTAGTTGCACAGAGGTGAGATATTTGAAAAGACCTAAGCATTTGAAACAGTTGGTTTGTGCAATATGCATAACAGCACACTTTAAATGTTTGCTTGTTTTTGTATTTGATTACTGTTTCATTGATCCCAGTTTTGTTGGAACTAGCAGACATAATTAACCCAAAGACATGCAGGTAGGTCAATGGGTTTTGTTAAATTGCCCTTTTTGTGTGTGCGTTTGTGTGTTCACTCTGCAAAAGTGCAATGCACCCTGTCCAGGGATTGCTCCTGCCTTGCACCCTATGCTTACAGGTGTAGTGAAAAATTCAGTGCCTTGAGAAGATCCATTGAAAATCCATTTTGCTGCACCAAAAAAGCAACCGGCTGTCCCTAGTCAGGTCTCCAAGTAGCTTTTGCAAAGGGTTGTGTGCCAATTAAATTCTGGAGACATGAAATTTATGAAGACAACAGCTCTTTTTATCTACTCACCTACCCAAATTATGCGTCAAAACTGAAAACAGCAGTTATGTCTGTTACAGACATTTTTACAAGTGCTAATGATTAGTGATTTGACATATCAGAATGCTTTGTTTCTAAAGCACCACATACAATTCTACACATTAAAATAAAATCAAGTATGGTTATTCTTAAAAGGCTCAAATGTGGGTTTCAGTGTACCAGCACTCATTCAAACCTTTGGTCTGGAGGCATCCATCATTATCTCTATGACTTTTAATCTCAAGTACCAGCATTTAAATGTTTTTTTTAATTAATGAAACACAAACTTGTCTGTAAAGCCAACTTAAAACAGATTTCAATAAATAGTGCAAATAGAAAACCAAGTGAAGTCCATGAACTTGAGCCCAGTGCTACTATAATAGATTTAGGCTCCTCAGGACCATGACTTGGAATAAGCATTCAAATAAAAATAAATTGATAAAACTATAGACTTCTAACCCCCTTGACTCTCAAGTAAAATAAACACATTTGCCAATAGATAGATGGAATGGTAACTGTAAATTTTTAGTGTTATATTGTCTTTTGTGAACTAGTTTGTTTCACCATCACATTGTTTCACATCTCCTGGTATAGTACTGTAGATAAGACACTGAACCAAATGAGCTTCAATATGTATATACTGAATTGTACATTTACTTGACTTGCTAGTTTCAAATTTCAAGTGTCAAAGGTATATTTCATATTTAGAAAAAGTAAAAGTGTACATTCTATTGTGGCAAAAGAAAGATTTACTCACTTTCTGGATTACCATAAATTTGACAGCAGACTCTTTCACTATACACCAATTGAGTGTCCAACAATTAAATTCAAATCATTTTCCTCCTAATGCACGATCACCCATCAGATAGAGAAATTACTCTTTATTTGCCCTTAAGAGGAAATTAAAATTTTATAGAAGCTCAAAAATAACAAACATACATATATATATGAGTATATTCCCACTAACCAACACAGTTACAAAACACAGTAATTAAAATACGCAACACTTTATTTTCTCTCTTCCTCCGTCTCTCCTTCCACCTCCACTCCAATCAACAAGCTTTGTCTCTATTCCTCCCGACTCTGGCTCCCACAATGAAGGCAGCGGGCTTCTTTTATGCCACCCAGGAGAACGTCCGGTGGCCCATGAGCATGATCCAGAAAATACTTTCAGGTGAGGCAGAAGCCTGATACAGCATAGCTCCACAATCCCTGCAGCCCCCCTGGCAGCATCCCCAGAACCCAACAGGACTGAGGCACCAAACTCCAACTACCAGCGTGCCCTGTGGGAATCTGTGGTGCCACTGCAACCCAGGGGGGCTGCCATCTACTAAATCTGGGGGAGGTAATGTCTTATGCATGTTGTCTCCCCTGCTCCTTCCAGTATACAGGCGTCCCAGGCGGGCAAGGTTCATGGCTGCCTGCCACAATATATATATATATAGTGGATGATGTAATAGTTGGACGGGTGCCCTGACTGGGATAGATTGCAATACCTTTTCTGGCTGGGAGGCTATAATAGAT
Organism: Polypterus bichir lapradei; assembly: GCA_026402145.1. Classification (NCBI taxonomy): domain Eukaryota; kingdom Metazoa; phylum Chordata; class Cladistia; order Polypteriformes; family Polypteridae; genus Polypterus; species Polypterus bichir. The sequence goes on from JANRMT010062793.1 coordinate 11,544,419, forward strand.
GGACTTCATTTATGGGGGTACAGCCCAGCCAGGATGGTTTCAAGTTCTTGCCCCAGTCAGGGAGACCATATAATGGATGGAATGGTGGAGACTCTATACCAGAGATGGATTGTACCCCAGTATACTGCTCCCCTGGCATTGTTCTATTTTGGATACTCACAGGCTTTGCATGGAACTCATAGTTCAAAGAGCAGCTCTGTTGGGGTCCATGGGTGTTTTCAGATGGTGTTGCCAGGAATAGGCCTTCCTGTTTTGTGGAGCTTCCACCTGGCCTGGAAGTGCTTCCGCTGTGCAGTGCTGTAGCATTGGAAGTACTCCCAGATCCTGCAAAAAAGCAGCCTGTCTGCCTCATCATGGATTTGTACTGCTGTCTCTACTGCCTAAAATATGAGATTTTTTTTTACTGTACATGTGTTATTTGATTTATCAGCCTTCTTCACTGACCTAAATTATTTTGATTTTAGGTTTATTAATAATGGTTAATATCCCAGCAGCACAGAACACAAAGCAAGAGCAAAAGCAGGATGAACAGAATAGTGTGTGATAACTCACACTGGACTAATTTAGAGATTCTGACAAACTTAACAATTTGATGGAAACATGGACAGAAAGTATAAACTCTACAAGTTTGAAAAAGGTTTCCAACAATTGCACTGATTTTTGAAAAAAAAAAGTATAGTTCTTTTTCCTTTGTAAAATGATTTCACCCGACCTAGCCCAGTTTCATCAAGGAAAAAAATCCTCAAACAAATATAGCAGCTAGTAACTTATGGGTTGTTTTTTAACAAGAAAAATCAACAGCCTCCTCCTCGACATTACTTTAGGTCAAGGAGGCAACATTATCCTTATAGGTTAAAAAAGCAATGAATCCACCATGTAGGGGGTTGAAACTGATAGCACTTTCTCAACCTTTATTAATTATGTAAAGGACTCGCTAGTCACATGGCCTAGTTAATCACCCTTTGCCCCCGATACAGGATCCAAATATACAGTATATATAGGATAAGAGAAATACAAAAGGGACTAAAGAGAGAGGCAAAATATGGGTAAATGGAGGAACTATATGACCATTCTGATTAGATCCAACTGTTATGCTTTCAGTCTACTGTATGCCAATATTTAATTCAATAACTATTGCAGCAACATTTGGTTTGAGAACAGAGAACTTAAGATTTATTTTGTATGTACAGTATTATTTTTAGATGTATGTCCAATAATTTTTGCAATTGGCCTTTGGCACTATCTTTTCTAACATGTTTATGAAGAGTTGGTTTTTTGGAGGTGGGAATAGAAATATTATTTAAAAAACAAAAAAATGTTTCCCATGTACTTTCTTACTGACCCTGCCTGTAAACAAGTCATTTGTACATTAAAGCCACAAGTTTTCCACAAAACAAATTATACTAGCCGATCATAGATATCAGACAGGCCTGCTACTAAAACACCCTAAAACAAATATATGAAATCACATTTTCCTAAAATTTCACCTTAGATCAGGAGCATTAAGAAAATCTGAAACCAATTTGAGATGTGCTACTAGGATTAAAAGGTCAAAAGTATAGAAATTGAACAGTAGAGACTGCATTTACTTTAGAATACAACAATTAGCTTATTTTATTATTGTATAAATGCTTAATTGTGTAATTTTCATAAATTACTGTATATTGAAATTAAGATTTACACTGGCAACTATAGGCCAGTTAACTGGCACCACAGAGAAATTAATAGAAGAACAAAAGAAAGAAGAAAATGACTTTAAGTGCATGTGTCTTAGCAAAGAGTACAAATGGGCTGAGAAGAAGATTAGCCCATTTAGTAGTAGTAGTTAACTAACAAACTACAGTATAACAAGGTGGCTGGTCAAACTAAAAGACAGAGAGATTTGAGATGCAACTTGCAGGTGACTGCCAAATGAACCTCTTTCTCATTCATTTAGGTTCATACTGTACATCCGAAAGAACAGATCTTATCTGACGGAATATGCAGCACAACTTCTGGTCCATGCTTTGGTCTTGTCATGTGTGGACTACTACAACTCACTTCTGGCAGAAGTACCCGCAAGTGTTATCAAGCCACTGCAGATGACCCAGAATGAACTAGCCCATCTTGTATTTAACCAGCCAAGATGGGCTCATAGCACTCCTCCCTTCAGATTGCTACACTGGCTCTCAGTGGCAGCACACATTAAGTTCAGATCCCTGATATCTGACTACAGAGTAGTCAGTGGGTCAGCACCTGCATATATGGAGACACTGGTGAAGTGCTATATGCTCCTTCTCACCCACTCAGGTCTGCCAGTTAACAGCATCTACTGATGCTGCCTCTGCCTAGTATTAAGTCTCAATCCATTCTCTTTTTCTGTGTAGTTCCTAGTTGCTGGAACAAGCTGCCACCTCCATCCAAACTGCTGACTCCCTCAGTGTATCTAAGAAGCAACTGAAAACCCATCTGATCTGTGAATAGCACCTGATGACACCGACTCTCTCGATTCACTAACACAATGTCTTACTGGTATTTCTGAATGGATGAATAGTAATTTTCTCAAGCTAAATAAAAAGAAAACTGAAATTTTAGTGATTGGCAATAATGGATTCAATGAAGTTATCAGAAATAAACTTGATGCATTAGGATTAAAAGTTAAGATGGAAGTAAAAAAACTTAGAGGTAACTGTTGACTGTAACCTGAATTTTAAATCGCATATTCATCAGACCACTAGGACAGCATTTTTTCACTTAAGAAACATAGCAAAAGTTAGACCTCTTATATCATTGAAAGATGCTGAGAAATTAATTCATGCTTTTGTTTTCAGTCGCCTAGATTACTGTAATGCACTCCTCTCAGGACTACCCAAAAAAGACATAAATCATTTGCAACGAGTGCAGAATGCAGCTACTAGAATCCTAACTAGGAAAAGAAAATCCGATCACATTTCTCCAGTTTTGATGTCACTACACTGGTTACCTGTGTCATTCAGGATTGACTTCAAAATTCTGCTTATGGTTTATAAAGCCTTAAATAATCTCGCTCCATCTTATATATCAGAATGTCTGACACCCTATATTCCAAATCGTAACCTTAGATCCTCAAATGAGGTGTCTCCTTACAATTCCAAAGGCTAAACTTAAAAGAAGTAGTGAGGTGGCCTTCTGCTGCTATGCACCTAAAATCTGGAATAGCCTGCCAATAGGAATTCGCCAGGCTAATACAGTAGAGCACTTTAAAACACTGCTGAAAACACATTACTTTAACATGGTCTTCTCATAACTTCACTTTAACTTAATCCTGATACTCTGTATGTTCAATTCATCATAATAACTATTCATGGTGATTCTAAAATCCGTACTGACCCCTACTCTCTCTTCTGTTTCTTTTTCCGGTTTCTTTGTGGTGGTGACCTGCGCCACCACCACCTACTCAAAGCATCATGATGCTCCAACATTGATGGACTAAAAGCCAGAAGTCTACGTGACCATCATCATCAAGTCCTTCCGTAAGAACCCTAAATACAAAGAGGACTGTTTTATTTTATGTTAGGTAGATTGCCCAGAGGGGACTGGGCGGTCTCATGGTCTGGAATCCCTGCAGATTTTATTTTTTTCTCCAGCCGTCTTGAGTTTTTTTTTTTTTTTGTTTTTTCTGTCCACCCTGGCCATCGGACCTTACTCTTATTCTATGTTAATTAATGTTGACTTATTTTATTTTCTTACTGTGTCTTTTATTTTTCTATTCTTCATTATGTAAAGCACTTTGAGCTACATTTTTTTGTATGAAAATGTGCTATATAAATAAATGTTGTTGTTGTTGTAACTGATTGAAAGAAAAATCTTTGCTCTGTGATCTTTCATATTGATAGCTGATTTATTTTTACATTAAGTTTAACAACTTTATTGTTTGTTAATCTATGATTGTAAAGTTATTAGTTATTACATGTTTTCACTTGTAGCAATCAACTTTTGTTACCTATCCTGCTACAGTTTCTAAACAAACAGGCCCTAGTCTAATGTTATGTTTACCTCTTTTTTAAGCCACTTTGGATAAAATTGCCAACCAAGCAAATAAATGTTAATGTAAATGTGCATAGATGACACAAGGAAACATTCAAGTCGTTAAGATTAACGACCTCATAAAAGCGTATTATAGAACATTTCACATTCTTTGATCATAGCCACACTAACCTTTCTGTTTGTGTTCTTTCAAAGGGCTTCAAAGACACATTTCAAAGAAAAACATAAGAAGCTAAGCATAGGATCTCATATTTCTCCAGGTCGTAATGACTGACTGGCTTTAATCTCTTGCTTCATCTTCTTTAATGGCAGCTTTTTCTCACATACTGTTACTTTTTCTCCTTTCAACTGCCCTGGCTTTGTTCCCTCCTATATATGTTACCTGCTCTTTCCTTTTCACATACAAACTTGATGAAGGCTATACAGCCTTTTCAGCACGGAAATAACCTTTAACCTTTTTTTCCTATACAGCACAAGAACTATAACTGGAACATGTGTGGTGATCTAAAGATAGTGGCACTGCTACTAGGAATGCAGCTTAGAAATATGAAGTACTGTTGTTGCATTTGCAAATGGGACAGCTGTGCTAAAAAGTTTTATTATATTAAAAAGAGCTGGCTGCCCCATAAGTATCTGGGGATGAGCCAGAAGAATGTCCCACAGAAACCACTTGTAGACACAACAAAGATATTTTTTACTTCCCCTTTATATAAAACTTGGACTGATTAAACAATTTTGTGAAAGTGATGAACAAGGAAAGCAAAGGATTTCGATACTTGAGGCGGATGTTGCAGAAATCACTGATGCCAAGATTAAGGAAGGCATTTTTTTAAGTTGGTTTTTCTGTCAACTAAAGAACACCAAATTTTGTCCAGCTTGTTGATAACATGCATCAAGCAGGCAATATTATCAAGTTCAACAATGTTGCTAAAGATTCATGTTCTGCATTCACACTTGAGCCCTCATGTATAAATGGTACGTACAAAAAAGATGAGATGTACACAGGCATTATCAATTACACCGAAATTAATTGCAAATCATTTGCAAATTTAAGGCTCTTGATTGTAATCATTCTGTAACAATATAATGGTGCATGGAATGGCCAAACTTTGCAACTACCATAGTTACTTTAGCTTTGTTAGAAGACATCACAAATGGAAGAATCAGGACAGAGCGCAAATTTATACAGTGGTGTGAAAAACTATTTGCCCCCTTCCTGATTTCTTATTCTTTTGCATGTTTGTCACACAAAATGTTTCTGATCATCAAACACATGTAACCATTAGTCAAATATAACACAAGTAAACACAAAATGCAGTTTTTAAATGATGGTTTTTATTATTTAGGGAGAAAAAAAATCCAAACCTACATGGCCCTGTGTGAAAAAGTAATTGCCCCCTTGTTAAAAAATAACCTAACTGTGGTGTATCAGACCGAGTTCAATTTCCGTAGCCACCCCCAGGCCTGATTACTGCCACACCTGTTTCAATCAAGAAATCACTTAAATAGGAGCTGCCTGACACAGAGAAGTAGACCAAAAGCACCTCAAAAGCTAGACATCATGCCAAGATCCAAAGAAATTTAGGAACAAATGAGAACAGAAGTAATTGAGATCTATCAGTCTGGTAAAGGTTATAAAGCCATTTCTAAAGCTTTGGGACTCCAGCAAACCACAGTGAGAGCCATTATCCACAAATGGCAAAAACATGGAACAGTGGTGAACCTTCCCAGGAGTGGCCGGCCGACCAAAATTACCCCAAGAGCGCAGAGACAACTCATCCGAGAGGTCACAAAAGACCCCAGGACAACGTCTAAAGAACTGCAGGCCTCACTTGCCTCAATTAAGGTCAGTGTTCACGACTCCACCATAAGAAAGAGACTGGGCAAAAACGGCCTGCATGGCAGATTTCTAAGACGCAAACCACTGTTAAGCAAAAAGAACATTAGGGCTCGTCTCAATTTTGCTAAGAAACATCTCAATGATTGCCAAGACTTTTGGGAAAATACCTTGTGGACTGATGAGACAAAAGTTGAACTTTTTGGAAGGCAAATGTCCCATTACATCTGGCGTAAAAAAGGAACACAGCATTTCAGAAAAAGAACATCATACCAACAGTAAAATATGGTGGTGGTAGTGTGATGGTCTAGGGTTGTTTTGCTGCTTCAGGACCTGGAAGGCTTGCTGTGATAGATGGAACCATGAATTCTACTGTCTACCAAAACATCCTGAAGGAGAATGTCCGGCCATCTGTTCGTCAACTCAAGCTGAAGCGATCTTGGGTGCTGCAACAGGACAATGACCCAAAACACACCAGCAAATCCACCTCTGAATGGCTGAATAAAAACAAAATGAAGACTTTGGAGTGGCCTAGTCAAAGTCCTGACCTGAATCCAATTGAGATGCTATGGCATGACCTTAAAAAGGCGGTTCATGCTAGAAAACCCTCAAATAAAGCTGAATTACAACAATTCTGCAAAGATGAGTGGGCCAAAATTCCTCCAGAGCGCTGTAAAAGACTCATTGCAAGTTATCGCAAACGCTTGATTGCAGTTATTGCTGCTAAGGGTGGCCCAACCAGTTATTAGGTTCAGGGGGCAATTACTTTTTCACACAGGGCCATGTAGGTTTGGATTTTTTTTTCTCCCTAAATAATAAAAACCATCATTTAAAAACTGCATTTTGTGTTTACTTGTGTTATATTTGACTAATGGTTAAATGTGTTTGATGATCAGAAACATTTTGTTTGACAAACATGCAAAAAGAATAAGAAATCAGGAAGGGGGCAAATAGTTTTTCACACCACTGTAGATGATAATGATGAATGGCTTCTAAGTTGATTTCGATTTCCAAGAGCTATCCTCTGAGCTGTGTGTTGAACTGGCACCAGCTCTACCTGCTGCTTTGCAAGTTCTGTTCACTCTTGGGTTTTTAGCCACAGGAGCTTTTCAGTGTGAACTTACTGACCGATAGGGTATTTCACAAACATAACAGAGTCGTGCCATGCCAGCTGTATAGGATGGTATTATCCACTTGTCATCCAGTTGGTTATATGAGATTTCCTTACACTGGGAAATATCGAAGTGCAATTCGCAGCAGCGTCCACTTTTCAAAATGTAACTGGGGCAGTAAACTGCACGCACATTGCTATTTCAAAGACTCTGGACATATTACATCAGTCAGGGTTGAATCACCAAAAGAATGATCTGGCATTATATCATGTATAGCAGGAGTGCCTATAAAAACGGCAGCTCTGCAGGTGCTTTTTCCAACTAGTGTGGCAAAAGGCAAGCAGTCCTTTTAAGGAAAGCAAGTCACCTCAAAGAGATATGTAAATAGTAGAGAATTTATCCGTTGTGGCTCTTGGTGATGACACTACAATATAAAGGTGCATTCAGAGGATGAATTTGCTTATATAAATAGAAAGCATTTCCACTCTATTAATGTGCTGCTCTATAGTGGAGAGAAAGTATGTTGCATTGTACAAGCATGCAGCATGCTGCCTAATGTGGCACACAATCGTGGCTTGCCTGTATTTGAAGAGATGCAGTATGATGAATGTGACCTAGACCCACCAAATGATCAGCCAAATCTGACAGCCTTGCAACCTTGTTTGAATGTAATTAGCAGAATGTAAAAACAGGTAATCAGATGCAGCATTTATTTTTAACCAACTCATTTCATTTGTGATCAATATCACATAGTTCAGCCCTAATATTCCTTAGTTCATTGGCCACAGCTCTTACAGCATCCATTATTGCATTTTGTAACTCCAGAACAGCGTCCATCAGCACATAGCCAGATGGTCGCCAGGCAGTTTCCGAGGCAGAGGTTTGTGTGCAGCCAGCGCCCAAAAATGTGCTGGCAGGAGAGCACCATTACTGCCTGGAGGTCAGCTTTTGCAATATTGTCTGAAACATAATAAACAGATGGTGGGCTGTGACTCGCTTTTCACATCAACTTTGATATCTGACAAAGTCTTTTTTATTTTGAGCACTGTGCAACTTTCTGAACTTAAATGTTCAAGTGTCTCCGTCCTGCTGTACCACTCCTTTTTTTGCTTATACCACTGCTTAAGTCAACAACTAGTACATTTTTCCTTGTCCCCACTTTGCATTTGTTGAAATTCTTTTTTCTATGTGCTTTTTCCATTGTGTTTTAACAAAACACTGAACAGAAGGGGCTACTTATACTAATTTGCATATTCAAATATGTGAAATTCTAGGAGGCGTCGAGGTGGTGCTGTAGGTGTGTGCACGTGCATTAAATTTCATGTTCATTGGGGTTTATAAAGGGAAAGTGTGTGGAACTTGACATATGCATAGTTTTATGCATCTGGATTTTTTTGTATGTATGCATATAACCAGTTTTGTCCATACACCATGTTTTGGTATGAATTTTACACATGGCATTATACATGAGGCCCCTGAACTTCTTCCCTGGTAATCTTGGTGCATTCAGTACTAAACATTGTAAAAGTTTTCACCAGAATGTTGCAATGGTAGAAGCACAACCTTTGTCCCAGGAGCTCGTTTCTTGAAATTGTAGTGTATTACCTATGTAGAAATTAATGAAAAGGGTACATGCCTCCCTAACCCTAACTTGGTGACATGTTATGCATTCAGTGAATAAATATGTACTCGGGACTTCTAAAAACATCCTCACAGCTATTTTATTATTAGTCAGCAGACAATCCACATGTACTTCAGAACAGGTAATCCACCTAAAACTAACCATGTTAAGGTCTTGCGGGTTTCTGGATGGCAGACCATTTAGAAAAAGCTTAGGTTGCCATCAAGGGAAACGTTGATGAGGCCGGTAGAAATTACTTACCCCGTGGTTTGTGTGTGGATTTCAATGCCCCAGTGCAGTGACTGGAACACTGTGCTGAAATAATGGCAATCACACCGTCTCTATTTGGCTATCTCTCTCACCCCTTCACCACCTAATAGCTAATGTGTAATGAGTGTACTGGAGCAAGTATGGTTGCTGTTGCATCATCCAGTTGGATGCTACACATCTGTGATGAATGTAATGTTTCCCTTCTGTCTATGTAAAGCACATTGAGTAGGTTAGAAAAACATTACATAAATGTAATTATTTATTATTAGTCATTATCTTATTACCATTGCAGCCATCAATTTTACCACGAGTCTTCAGAGATTTTAAATCTCCTTTAGATACTTCTTGAACAGATTTTAAAGTTAAGAAATGTGAGCTCCTATTAGCCATAGACCTTTCATAGCCAACAACAGCACATCAATCATTCCTAGGGTTACCAGATTAGAAAATTAGAAATACGGGACACTCTTAAAATCTCTCTCTATATTACTATATATATATAAATGTATACATGCTTCCTCCACACCCAGACCAATATATTATATAAAAGTAGAGACATAAGTTAAAAACATAAAGCAAGGATTTAATGGGTTATGAGGAAAACAAAAGTAAAATCATTTGAAAATTATTTAATACAAGCTAAAAAAAAATTCCATAAAAGTGAGATAATTTGAAAATATTTATTTAGTACAGACAACAGAGAAATATTATTATTTAATATAGGCAGTTAGAAAAAAGTGGGCCGTGGCAAGTAATAACAACACACTTTGTTGACACTGTATGTTGCAATGCTGATACAGAACTGCACAGCGGGTCGGGCGCTATATAGCGCAATTCTTACTATGTATATATGTATATGTATATATATAAATATATATATATATATATACTAGCAAAATACCCGTGCTTCGCAGCAGAGAAGTAGTGTTTTAACTCTTTCAGGGCTGATGTTGACTTTTGTCATAAGGAGGAGTTGACGATGGTAATCAACTGTACATTGTGAAAAACCAACTATTATGTTTTAGTTGGACTCTTGTTGCTAGATGGAAAGTTAGCTTCATTGGGTTGACCAAGATTTCCTGCGCTCGTGTGAGTAGCAAAGCGCAAACAGCAGCAAAAATGGCACTGACATCTGGCAAGAGATCAAAATTATTGCATAAAGCAAACTACTGCGTGGACGACGTTTTGCCTGTTATCTCTGAACTGGACTATGACTTTTGATATTTGTGATCGAAAACGAATGTGAGGTTCCAGCTTCAGTTGACTGGTCCCCAGCTAATCATGGTGCTGAACGGGTTCATGTAGCTGATGCGCCTATGGCAATGTTCACCAGGGAGGAGTGCCACTTAACAATGATAAGAGGTAGAAACTAGATTGCAATGCACTGTGACCGTGATCACTGCTGCTGCTGCCTCAGCCATGTGAAGACAGCTTGGCAGCAAGCCTGCTGCACATTCTTGTCAAACTGGCTGCCACAGCATGCAGCAACAGATATTTTATCTTGATTTCTGTGTGAAACCTTTGCTTTTCAGAAACTGTTTTTTGAAAAAAATATTCAGCCCTCAAAGAGTTAAAGAAGTTATTTTAAAAATAACGTAACATGATTGTCAATGTAATTGTTTTGTGACTGTTATGAGTGTTGCTGTCATCGAGGATTTGATTATCATTATTTGTTTCAATCAGGTTCGTATTTGGAGGATGTGTTGTGTTCAAGTTACATTCCGTGTTTGTCTAGTCTATCCTTGACCATCTCATCTTCGTTGTCAACCGTTGTAAAGATAACAGGTTTCATTTATCGAAGTGATCACTACCCATATTGGTACTCGTGAATCTAAGATGTTTAACAGGCATTCCCGGTATTAAGTTGTGGATTTGCCTGCGAATATTTAGCGGCAGCGTGTCTATGAACGTAATTTAAACTTAAGCTTCACACCTTGCTTTCCTATTGATATGTCTACAAAGGCTTGTTCAGCTTCATCACGTGAACCGCTCGGAGTACATGCATCGAAGGTTCTCAGCTGTGCTTGTGCTATCTCGTGCGATCTTGCGATGTCCACAGCTTTATTTAATGTTAGCTCAGACCTGGCACTTATATAATAAAAACATACATATGATTTGCGTCTGTAATATCCGGTGTAAATTTATAGTACTTGTAACAGTTAGTGTTTTTTTTCGCTTTTATTCTCTCAATCACGATCACAATACATACTACCCCCTCGCACCCACCAGATCTGACACTGTTAGTTTTTATTTGAAATTGGGAAAAACTATAGATGTGAGTGGTGTTTTGAGACAATGGAACTAGAAATTCTCTGATCTGGAGGGATAAAACCTGACACACACAAATGCTGGTGAATCTGCCTTCTTGGCATCTCATTTTTTTATTCACTTTTATTTGAGTGTTCTTGTTCATGCTGAATTAGTATGCACCTTATGGTCTATGATGTCAAAGCCGCACTAACAAAAAACAGAGACATAGGTATACTGTATATGATATTTAGAATAATTCATTTTATGGCCTGTATAGCACATTTCGGAAAACTTGGTGACATGGATGCAACATTATTCATATTATTCATATTCATTCGCATTCTGTCTTGCGGGTGTAATCAGTGACCGTGTATTTTTTTCCCCTGATCTTGCCTAATCTCCACTTTTTGGTGCAAGGTGGTGTTTTTTTTGTACTCCAGGATATGCAGAGTAAAGAATAGTACAGAGAGGTCAGTTCCACACTATATACAATCATCAAATTTAAATGTTAACAGTTCCCACACACCCAAGGACTATTCTTCCTACATTTACAACATGTGTACCTGTTGCAATGTACACACTTCTCTCTATGTTGTGGTTTCTATTACATTGAAGGGGCACCTGACACTGACTGAGTTTGCTTTTCTAGGGGAAGCGGCTGTCTTGGAACAGACGTTTGTTGATGTTGCATCCTCTTTTTCCATTGCCTTTTCTTGTAAGAAGCAACGATGAAGTTCCTTTGCAAGGTGAGCCATGAACACTCTTTTCTCAGTGGCCCCCGTGCATGCCTTGCACAGTACATGTGTGTTGATCACCACCAGGTCAAGCATTTTGTAGCACCAGCAACTGGCCACCTGCGTGTTCCTCCTTGCACTGAATAAGCTCACACCTTCTGGTGCATGATGTCAATGCAGCACCGGGGAAAAAAAAAGAGACAAATATATGTGACATTTTGAAGAAATCATTTTATGACTTGAATAGTAACGATCGGAAAGCATCATTGCACTAATGCAATATTATTTGAAAACGAACAGCATCAGATTGGGTGTAAATATATGGTACTTGTAAAAGTAAGCTTTTTTTTCAGTTTTATTCTGTCAGTCACGTTCACGCTCTACCCCCAACCCCATCCTGATCTGACCCTAACTCATCGCAGCAATATGAGAGTATTTTAAAATAAATCTTAACGGACATGGGCAGCAAATGTAACAATGCTAATACCCATGAAATGTATTGTCTATTTTTCATTAAAATTATTGCTTTTATATTTTGATCAATATGTTAATAGGCTCCAGCTTTTCTTGGTAGACTAGAAAGGAAAGCGCTACAGTGATGAAGCTGACTTAAAAAGTTATTTTTTCAACATCCTTCAACAATGATGAAAATGTGCCATGCTTTTCTTAAAAGAAAAAAGAACATACTTTTCTGTAATCAGTTGTATATTGCAGATTAGGCACTGTTATTTGAAATCCACATTGTAAAGTGTGGCATGTATGCATGTTGTGTAAATATGAAAAGTGACAAGAGTATTAGTGAGCGCGAGAAAGAGGTGTGAGACTGGCAGAACAGAATTAAAGAGGAAACAAGAAAAAAGGAGACAACACAGAAAAAGCACATAGACTAACAGCTATATATAATTATAAGATCAATCATTTGTAAACTACTGAGAGCAAGACAAGCTCAGCCTCCAAGAAGCTGCAACTGGTGCAACTACCTGATAGTGACACTCCAGAAAAAACAGTCATGACTACATGAAGACTTCTATTGTGATGCTACTGTCAAAGAAAAATTTAGATGAATATTGAATGTTTAGAAAAATGTTTTAAAAAATCAGTAGAATTCATAATAAATGAACTAAAGGAAGGAATGAAGGAAGAAATTTAAATTAATGAACAAAAAAGGAACTGAAATGCATTCATTCTTGGAACTTTTATTGATTTAGAGTACAAATTGACAATATGTTTGTATCCTTTGAACTACTTGACTCATATATAATCTTTTGTTAAACATTAAAATTAAACACATTAAAATTACATTTACTACACACAACTTATACATGTTGCTGAAAGAAACAAGGCCAACTTCCATTAACTTCATTAACTTCAACATCTACTAACGAAATGATATTTCTAGTGTTTATAAACACACAGGTTGTATCTCCAAACTATTCCATTGTCTTCAAAAAGGTACAACTCAAGAGAATCTGAGACGTTGTTAGAAACAGTGCCTTCCAATGAGATTTACAAACCAAGAATGGAAGTCACCTTCTGATAGATTACATTCTGCTCAATCTTGGCAACATACAACCTACTAACAATTTTAAAACAGCACACAACTCTCTTAACTCTAGGTCCGTAGGTCAAAATCCTAATTGTGAGCTATGTCATCAGGCACAAGGTCAGATATTTTAGAAATGTGACCAGGCAGTTTTAGCTTCAGTATAATCCCTATTATCCACAAATGGAAGACTGACCTAAAACTGAAGCCAGGAAGTACTCCTTTACTTAAAGAGTTATGGAAATCAACAACAAACTAGTGAGTGATGTACTTGAAGCAGAAACTTTTAGAGCCTTTAAGACATTTCTGGATGAATCACTGAGACATCTTAGCTATTAGCTAAATAAACAACTCTGAGGGACTCCTCATAGTTGTCAAATTTTTTATATTCTTTTGTAGCAGAGACAGAGGTGGTCTTTTCAGCAGTTTAACAAGAAATAGTACTTGATCTATACTAAGATAAAAAAGAAATGTGTATCACTTATAAAATAGCAAGAGAGACTGCATGGCAATCTATAGGAGACCAATGCCTGTGTACATTATAGTTCAGAATTTTTGCATTACATAATTAAATGTTAATGACATTATTTAAATTTTAAAAATTTCCTTTGAATTGTCTAGTTTTAAAACACTTAAACCAATTAATTATTCAGCAGCAATGTGAAGCACAGTTGTCAGCAAGTGAAAATTCTATAAAAGAACATACTGTACTACAGAATCTAGATTTATATAATAACATATACAGTATCATGAATTTAGCAACCAAAAAGAAAGTTGCAGCTCCTGCCACTGGTGTGATGCTTCAGTGTCACTCCTGCTGAAGGAGTTTGCTCTCATCAGAATGTCTAATTACACAATATGACTGGTAGTGCCACTGTAAACCTTCATTATACTTAGATTCACTAACCAAAGTAAATAAACAGATGCATTGATGCAAACCATTTAAGCAATGTTCAGCCATTTGCTGCAAAAAAAATTGACTTGTCAAAGTATGGCTTCAACTAATTGAATATAAAGTTGTTTTTTGCAAATCTTTTGTCAACAGGAAATGCCAAGAGGTCTGAGCTATCTTTTCTATCATGTATTAACAAATCTGAGTTACCTCATTCAGCAGATTTTCCAAGAATGGGCACACCATGGATGATGATTGAAAGCAAACTGACTTTTATGCATGTTACCACAAACATCTGTATGAAAATTATCAGTATGAGTACCAAAGCATACTTGCCAATTTTCATCTTCTTCTTCTTGTTTCGGCTGATCCCATTATAGGTTCCCACAGCGGATAATCTTTTTCCATATCTTCCTGTCCTCTGGATCTTACTCTGTCACACCCCCCACCTGCATGTCCCCTCCCACCACATCCATAAACCACCTCTTAGGCCTTCCTCTTTTCTTCTTGCCTGGCAGCTCTATCCCTAGTATTTCTCCTCTGCACATGTCCACACCAACACATATCCAAACTGTCAAATCTTAGCTGACCCTCTAATGTACTGTCTAATGTGAGACCTTCCCTTTCACTCTTGCTGGTACACGTTTGTCACAAATTACTCCCGACACTTTTCTCCACCCACTCTACCCTGACTTCACCTCTCTTCCACACTCTCCATTACTCTGTATTGTTGATCCCAAGTATTTAAACTCATCCACCTTCGCCAATTCTAATCCCTGCATCCTCACCATTCCTTCCCACCTCAATCGCATTCACACGCATGTATTCAGTCTTGTTCCTACCGACCTTCAATCCTCTCCTCTCTAGAGCATATCTCCACTTCTCCAGGGTCTCCTCAACCTGCTATCCAATCTCCTCCGTCAACCTGTCTATTACCATTGCAAATAAGAAAAGGCTCAGAGCCGATCCCTGATGTAATCCCACCTTAACCTTAAATGCATCTTTCACTCCTACTGCAGCCCTCACCAGTTACACTTCCTTCTTACATATTCTGTACCACTCTTACATACACTCTTACTCTCTGCCACAACCAACTTCCTCATACAATACCACAACTCCCCTCTAGGCACCCTGTCATATCCTTTCTCTAGGTACAAAAAGATACAATGCAATTCCTTTTGACCTTCTCTGTACTTCTCCATCTCAGAGCAAACAACAAATCTGTGGTGCTCTTTCCCAGCATGAAAGCATACTGCTGCTCACTAATCATCATCTCCCTTCTTAAACTACTCTTTCCCATTACTTCATGCTGTGTCTGATCAATTTTATCCCTCTGTAGTTACTACAGTTCTGCATATCACCCTTATTCTTAAAAACAGGTACCAGTACACCTCCTTCTCCACTCTTCAGGCATCCTCTCACTTTCCAAGATTGCATTAAACAAACAAGTTAAAAACTCCACTGACATCTCTCCTAAACATCTGCCTGCTTTCACAGGGATGTCATCTGGACCAAAAGCCGTCCCATTCTTCATCCTCTTCATATCTGTCCTTATTTCCCCCTTGCTAATCTACTGCACTCCTGGTTCACTATCTCCACATCATTCAACCTTCTCTCTCTCATTCTCCTCCTCTCTCTCATTCTCCTCATTCATCAACCTCTTAAAGTACTCTTTCCATCTGCTCAATACACTTTTCTTACTTGTGAGAATATAAAGAGGGCAAATGTAATTAATTATTGAGGTATGCAACTGAATCTATTTAATGTTACCCTTTAATATTATCCAATATACAAACATTGACATGATTTATGTGAAAAATGACAATGGCCTTTATTTTTAATCATTTTGTATTGATGGTTTAAAAGATCTACATAGTATGTGAGCACCCATTTTAATGAGATTTTAAGGAAAGGAGCACAACATTTAATTCTAAAATGACTTGTGTGAGCCAAAGTGGGCATTTTTACAAGGCTTTTACTGACACACAAGGCCTGTTTGTTAAGGCAGCAGATTTAACACGGATGCAAAAATTCAGATACAACCAACCTGCATTCCTGAGTGGACACTAACGTGAATGATTTAACTGGAGCTCTACCAATACTTTGGTTGGAACTGTACTTCATCTGATAGCAAAGGTTTAAATCATATTTATGCTGACACCTCTGTAGACCTCATTCAGACAAAAAGACATCCAGATGGACTTACATTAGGCTTGTAACCACATACTGAACTCTGGCTGGATGTGATGGACTAAATAATGCACCTGTAAGGAGGGATATGCTCAGTAACTGGAAGGGAATTTGTTCCAAACACCAGAGGTAACACCTTACTTCAAATCTAGCTACATTTATCCTTAATGTTTCTTGGAGGAGCTGAAAGCTGATGAGACGCTCTCTTTGGGGTAAGAAGCCACCCACTCTCTGAGGAGCAAAAAGCTCAAAAACTTTCTTTGACATGGAAGCTACTCTCCATAGAACCATGTAGCTGGATGTTCTGAAATATTTCCAAGATCTATTCATCCATTTGTATAGTTGGAATCCTTGATATCATTCTGGGTTGGAAGGTCACAACAAGAGCTTCTGTAATTTACAATAATGGACCTGTCAAAAGTAGCCTTACTGTATATATGGCACAAGTATTAGTGCTCAGGTCAGGCATGAAGTAGATACTGTTTACATATCTCCGAAATGCTATATAGAAGTGAGTGGTGATTATTGAATAAAAGTAACCAGAGAAAACCAATTACTAATATTTCTATCTTAAGAAATAATTTAGTTTTAATACATGTGTTCCATGCCTATGTCCGAGATCAAAAAGACTCAATGTTATTTTCTGTACAACTTCCTATAAAGTGATATTTAGATTGGAATGGCAAAAAGTTACCAAAAAGTAAGTGTATAGTAAATAACTTTGCTGAATTAAGCATGATTAATTAGCCTTCCCTGACCAGTGGGGAGAAGCTGGAGCCTATCACAGTAATGAGCACAATACAACAATCTTAGAAAGGAGGCCAGGTAATTTAAAGCACACACATGTTCATTCCGCTAGTATACTAGTGACTTTTGTGTCACTGCATGGTTTAAACACAAGTCCCCAACTTAAACATGTAAGATACTGTAGTAGTACTATCTTCTGCATTTTAAAGTGACACTGTATCCCAATGGCTTTCAAATTGGCCCTGAAGTAATTGTTTCATTTTAGTATTCAGTGTTGTTCACATTTCTATATAGTTAAGGGGGCAGACTCCATAAAAAGTGTTAATGAAAAGAGCAAAGGAAATGTAAGCATTTAAAACACAGACAACATTCTTTTGCTGTCAGTAGCTCAGAGCAATTAGAAACTGTAGCTACCCAACAGAAAAAAATATTCCTACTAAAGGATTGATTTACAAAGGATAACAAAAATGTGAACATAATTTACTTTATAAATGTAATCAAACTAAAAAATAAAAACTACAAACACTATGGCCATACATAACAAAATACTATGTGTAACATTGTGTTCAAGTTCCCCTTTCTTTGTTATATAATGAACTACAAAAAACACCTAGATTTTAAATCCTTAAAGGACACCCAGTCCTTAAAAAAAAAAAAAAAAAAAACTCCTTTCACAGCAACTAAAAGGCAATCCAAAACCAGTTGATCCCTAAATATTAACCCCAAGTTGTCCAGCAACAATGATCCAGCTCCTTTCAAAAAAGTTTGTTGATATTCTGGAGTAAGTAGGTCAATAATCATTCCCTCACTTTACCCTTGTATGATAAATATAACAAAAGATAAAGTTTAACTCCTTTTCAAGGGGTTTTCCCATTGTTATCATATTAAAAACCACAATTATGGCTACTGATAACAACCGCAAAACACCTATTCAGGATACAACATAAAATTACAGCTATAAAATACTTCCAGAAAACAAAGGCACAAACAAAGTAAGTGTGTGTGTGTGTCTGACTAATCACAGAAGTAGTCTAGCATCCACTATTCAATGCTATATACAATTACATACAGAACACTAACACAGGCACCTTGTCCTGTCCTCAATAATATCACCTGTGTTTCCACTTACTGATAAAAAAACTGGCAAGCCAGCTACACCACAACTAGTTTCCTGCTTCAGGGCTACATTCAGATCAAGAAATGCATCATCATTAATCACTGCTTTGTGTTAAAGGTTGAGAAACATTAGTAAAAACACCCAATCCCATAAATGCTAATAAGGCTGATGTATATTAAGAATATTGCTTTGCATTAGTGATCACAGTCCCAGCTGATTTACAGTACTTCAATCAACAGACTAGGCACAACATTTATAGCACTCGTCCATGAGTGGGTTTTCTCCTGGGTTTCTGGTATCCTCATACGTTCTAAGTGTATCTAGTATTTGACTCTAAATTAGTCTTGTATGACAGTTTGTAGTTTTATGGATTAGTGTGCTATGTGATGGACTACAGGTATGTGATTACTTTCTTGTAATGGAAGCAGTGACTAAAAAAAGTAAAAGCTGAAAAATTCAATAAAATGGCCCAGTTTTCTTCACAAATTAATCTACTGGGGAGGGGGGCATGTAGTATGGAGGGGGCATCTTGCTCAAAAGTCCAAGACTGTAGTGTCAAATAACACCCATTTGGTTATGTACTATACTCTGCCATTACAATTTAGACTGGATAGTGTTTTGTTATCTGTCCTATGAAACAAAATGAACAAACAGGACTCAACCTAACGTTACTCAGTTATGTTTACCTCTTTTCTAAGTCGCTTTGGATAAAAGTGTCTGCCAAGCAAATAAATGTAAATGAGACTGCAGGGATTACTAAATTGCCAGTCGTGCGAAGACACGTAACGAATGATGTCCGAAGATCTGAAGACGGCAGCAGACCCCAAAGCGAAGGTTAAGGATTTGTGAGCTCAGTGGGGAAATTGTGCAGTTCTTTTAACATCGTTTCTATTTTACCTTAAATCTGAATTGCAAAAACAAGCTCAAAGGAGGCCTGCAGGTTCAGCGCTGTGAAACTCTACCTGTCGCCCACCTGTCTCGGCACTCCGGTCACTGTGCTTACTTCCTGCTTTTTTACGCGCGTTATTACTGCTCAATTACTTTTTGGAGAAAAAAAAAAGTTGCGCAGCCGGCACTCAAACCAGCTCTACCTGTGCGATGTTGGCAAGCAAGGAGGACGCGAAGGAAGTTAAATAACCGCTGCTGCTTCGCATGGCGGCGGCAGTTAAAAACAAGCCCAAATCTGCCGCGGCGGCCGCCCGGCAACAGAAAAGCCCCATGAAAGCGCTGAAGCCTGCCGCCCGAGAGCTATTTGGATTCGGCAAAGGAGTTAAAAATGAACCTCAAAGCGAACCGCCTGCCGCAGCCATCGAGGATACACCCGCACATCGGGGCAGAAAGAAAGGATTCCGGGCGCCAGACGTGAGGACCATATTCGAGAGTCCCGAGAAAGACCCTCGCGTTCGCCTGGAAAGAGGAGAAGGTCACTGTTTCACCCGTGGGGCAGAGCAGCAGTGGTGTGACGTGTGCTGTCAGCTCATTGTTACGCAGTCTCTGAGGTGCACAGGTACGTGTGACCTGGGGAGGGAATGTCCTGCACCAACTTGCAGGATTTAAGACTAAGCTAAACTCTCCTCAGTATACATGCATGCGTTTACGAGTCTGTATAGAATCATTATACAAACATGAATACTGTACATATATATATTATATATACAGTGATGAATGCATAATATACACTGTATATATCACAATGTAGTATTACAATTGTTACAAAAAAATCTCATTAATCTAACATTTATTTACATCTTATTTTTTGTTTTCCTTTCATCATCAGTTTTACTGTGCCGACATATCCAAACCAGTAACGAAAGCTAAGAAAGCAAATTATAGGTATATAATTTTATTTAAAGGCGTATATGATTCTGCTCTGCGTAGAATATATGGGCTGATTAAAATAACTCGAATACATTTTTCTATTATAGTGACGCAAATCGGTGGGGCCGCCGCCCCGGTTACTTAATTTTTGGATTTTAAATTGTTAGACTGGCCTTTCCCAACCACAAATATTGTACTAACCTTAAAGTTAGTGGGGGTGGAGCATATAGGCCCCTTTGGATGCCTAATCTTAAAAACGATAATACGATTTGTGTCACGGTAATAGAAAAGTACCGTCCATAACAGTAATATACCATCCATCACACACAAACACAGCATCCACCATCAATTTAAGTTACACTGCCTGAGCAATAGCGATACCAGTCCTGGATCGCTCGGAGTGCAAGGCAGGGACATTACAGGACACGCTATTTCATTATTACCTGCAGTGTTTCATACTGGGCAAAATCCATCTCCAGCACTGCATTTAAACGTTCACTTTTTAAGTGTTGACATTATATGAATGAGATCATAGTTATTACGCGCAGTGAATACTTTTTACCGATAGTTCAAAACGATTTTCCTGCACACCCAGCGACACTGACCTGATTAAGTACTGTAGGTTTTCTGATGGATGGATGGAGTATGTCGTGCAGTAAAATGGAGTGAAGTGTTTATGTGCGAAACGCAGGTAATGCAAAAGTAAAAAGTAAAGTATGTCAAAATGAGATGATATAATCGTAAATATTATTCGCTATTTATGATTTTGGCGCTTTTCTTATACAGCACATTTTGAAGGACATGCTATAAAATAAAGGCTCATTTGTCAGTCTGTTAAAAATGAGCAGCTAAATTTGTTTAACCCTTAAAACTGCATGCCCACATTCCTGTTTAAGATATTATTTGTGCGCATTTGACACGTTCTCGACCTGTGTGCGTAACATTGCCTCCCACATACCAAACACGTGTGCGCATAGAATGATTGGCAGGTACTCATGTGTGAATTAGAAAAGACTGCCCTGCGATTTCGGCTCCCTGCCCAGTGCTGTTGTTGCTTTTCCCCTCTGTATGACACTAACATAATGTAGGAATATCAGATTGTGAAGGGTCACAGTGGCTGCATGTTTTTGTTCCAGGCACTTAATTAGTGACAGATTACTCCTGCTAAATGAAAAGACGCTGTTTGTTATAGTTTCAGCTAACCTGCTTTTTAAGATTCAGAAACCTTAATTATTTTTACCATAACCAGCAGACAATAAAACACAAAGAAAACGAATCCATGATCAGTTAACTCCGGGATCTTTGACTCATTTCCTAGAGGACCACCATTTTCGCCACAGCTGATGTCTTAATTAGAAGACAATTCTTGTTTTAATCGAACCTGTTATTCAATTTTATGACTTCTTAAGCGCGGTACACAAAGTGTGAAGTTAGGTCGCAGACCGTACCTCAAAGCAAGCGCGCGGTGAGTGACCGAAACACATTTATACTTATTGCGGCTCGTTCGATCGGCGCGCTCGTAGTCTCCTAGTCAATAAGTGACAGTGTTTGGTCAGTGTTGCATAGCAAATAAGGTCACAGCGGAAGACGTGAGACCGTGCTGATGAAAGAAGAGTTGTGCCTGCTATTACTGACTTCAAGAGGAGGGAAAGGAGAATGTGGAGTGTCATACCTATTGAGCTAAAGGAAGGGGAAGGGTAATATTTAGGGCCCACGATTTACCGCGGCAAGAAATCGTAAATTCCGCGGCATGGCAAATGCAGTACCAGAACTCCATAAGACTAATTCGTAACCCAAGCAAAATAAATACAATTTTTCATATTCTTAATCCTTAATAATAATCAATCATAATTCGTAATACTAATCAAATAGGTATATCAAAGCGTTCACATCTGCACATTTTAATCCACAGATTTACTTTCGGCAAAAGATGCTGAAACATACAGTATGTAGGCATAATATTATTCTCAACAAACTATCGAATAATGTTTCTAAAGTTATTGTTTATTTATTGATGGAGAAAACGGCACTGTAAGCTCTTAGGTTTTCTTGTGACAGAGAATATTGTAGTGGTGACGACACCGATCCATATTTTGAGAACGAACATTCCACATCAACAGAAGAGATAGGCAACGCAATGTAAACTTTAGCAAGAGCTGCTAGGCCAGGCAGTCTGTCCTCTAAGGCACGCCAAAAAGCAGTGATATCAGCTGGAATTACATCACGAGATGCTATGTCCAGATAAGATTGCCATTCATCTGCTGCAGCCATCATTGTTGGCACTGATGGTGCATGATCAGCAAAATTCTTCGATAAGAGTGGTAGCTGTCGTGGATCAAATATTCTCACAGATCTGAATAGGTCTATTGCCGTCTGTTTGGTTCGCACAAATATTCGTCAAGTTTAGCGGCAGCATTGTGCTTTGCATCTTCACAGCTGCTGGTTGCAATTGGAAATCTGGACGATTTCAGGCAAGGCAGTAAGTCAGACACTTTGTTGTAGACATCGACAGCCATGAATGACTGTGCCTCAAAAAAGTCAGAGTGTTCATAATTGGCTGGCAGTGCACAGATACAAATTCAAGTTCAGCTCGTTAAATTTATCAGTACTTTGCAGCAACGCCGACAGCTTCATTAACTGTACTGTAGCTCCACTGTGTTCGATTTCAGTAACAACGAACGAGATATTAATGAGATGATGCAATAGGCCAAAGAAAGAACTTAAAGAAGTAATCCAAACTAATCATACTAATATCAATATGCCTCAAATGGTGATATTTCATTCAGATTTGGTATTTTCCGCGGCAGTTAGGTTTATTCCGCGGCGTGGCGTTTTACCGCTGCAAAACCCTAAATTCGGCGGGTTGAGGTAAATCGTGGGTCCTAATAATATTCTTGTGAGTGGGGGACTTGCATGATAAGCACATGCATTTCAAATCTGCATGTCTGATTTGCATTTTGATGACCAGTTGCGTCATATTCAACCCTAGTTGTTCATCATTCTGGCACCCACGTAACCAGCCTCTCTTTGAAATTCACCATTTTAGATACAGACACACCGCGCATGTGTAGTTGTAAAAAATTTTAATTGACTCCGCAGATGGGCCCTTCTAAAAAATTTGCGCACACGATCACCAAATATGACGCAGTTGTCGTCGCGCGGTCATCGCGCCCTCAAATACAGTGTAAGCTAGGCTTTAAAGATCTCATTCTGCCTACCAGAAAATCCCACAACGGTTGATTTTTTTTCCCTGAAAGCATCACTAACATGTTTTGTTTGCCACATCATCAGATCAATATTTCTGACAGCTTTACCTTTTTTCTTTTAAAATCTTTTATTTAAACTAATGGGAGTCAGATGAGCTGGATCATCTGTTGGCCCACTTCATATCTCATTTTTATGTGGCTGCTGATTAAGAAAAAATAGTGGTGTAAATCTTAAAAAACAGGTCAGCTAAAATGAAGGCTAACGAAGTCTGGTGCATAGAAAGAGTAATTGGTCACTCTTTAAGAAAATGATGAATGAACGAAAACCCACAGCCACCGAGGCTCTCCATGCTTGACAGCACTACTTTAATATATGAATTGGGTATTCTGAAGTAAATCAGTCCCACACACGTCACTGCGAACAATCAAGACTATATATATATATATATATATACACACACACTAGCTGTCCCCCGACGTGCCACCCATGTAGTAGTGAAACAGGACAAACTTTAAAAAATCATTAAACAAACAGGTATCACTAGCTAAGCGGAAGCAAAGTACGCTCCAAAATGTGGCCAAAGGTAGAACAATTTGAACGGAGGCTGGCGCATAAGTGAGGAGGGCCCTGCCCGGCACCCCACTCCTGATGTCACACTTCCACCTCCCCTTGGCCCGCAGCCTCTGTCTCGGATTAGCACAAATAAATCACTTCTGCAAGCGAACTATGATACTTAGCACGATGACAGAAGCCGCAAAATCAATCGGAATGTTCAAGCAAATTATAGAAAAAAAAGCAATCTAAATCTGTTAAGTAGTTCTCTCATGAAAAGTGGATAGACATATAGACAGACAGGAGTTGGATACATATATATATATATATATATATATATTTCATATACAGTGATCCCTCGCTATATCGCGCTTCGACTTTCACGGCTTCACTCCATCGCGGATTTTAAATGTAAGCATATCTAAATATATATCACAGATTTTTCACTGGTTCACGGATTTCTGTGGACAATGGGTCTTTTAATTTATGGTACATGCTTCCTCAGTCTGTTTGCCCAATTGATTTCATACAAGGGACACTATTGGCGGATGGCTTAGAAGCTACCCAATCAGAGCATGTATTACGTATTAACTAAAACTCCTCAATGATATACGATATGCTTTCCGTGCGTTGCTTGATTGTTTGCTTTTCTCTGTCTCTCTCACTCTCTCTGACATTCTCTGCGCCTGACGGAGGGGGTGTGAGCAGAGGGGCTGTTTGCACAGAGGCTGTTTGCTTAGAGGATAGCTCCTCTAAAAGATGCCGCTTTATCGCGGTGCTTCGGCATACTTAAAAGCCCAAAAGCACGTATTGATTTTTTGATTGTTTGCTTTTCTCTCTCTCTCTCTCTCTCTGTCTCTCTGACATTCTCTGCTCCTGACACGCATTCCTTTGAAGAGAAGATATATTTGCATTCTTTTAATTGTGAGAAAGAACTGTCATCTCTGTCTTGTCATGGAGCACAGTTTAAACTTTTGACTAAAGGGTGTTATTTCATGTCTAGAGGGCTCTAATAATGTTAACAGTGTGGGAGAGTTTATAAGGGCTTAAAATATATAAAAATAACCATACAAACATATGGTTTCTACTTTGCGGATTTTCATCTATCGCAGGGGGTTCTGGAACGCAACCCCCACGATCGAGGAGGGATTACTGTATTCATATTTTAAATCCGAAAATGAGTTTTTGGTTGTTCTGGAATGTAGCTTTCATAGTTCTTCGGGTAGTAAGTGAATTTTATTCAACAGCCTCCACTACTCTACTGAAAATAAAGACATTAAGTTTTGAACAATGTTTTTTGCATTCTTCATAATACACTAGGAAGTTGCCTGGTGTCATCCAGTTGAGAAAATGCAAGGTAAAAAATGTATGTATGTATGTATGTATGTATGTATCTATCTATCTATCTATCTATCTATCTATCTATTTAAATAAAATATTATAATACATTTTATTTATATAGTGCCTTTCCCATGCTCTAGGCACTTACAGAATATAAGAAAGAATGGCAGGGTATGCAGTATATAGCATAGTACAAACCAAATAAATAAAGAAGATTAAGACAGTAAATTCAGAGAAAGCCTAACAGACAACAGAACTGATGGTCTAACACACACACAGGTTACATGAGTATCTTGACAGAGAGGTAAACTGAGAGAAGGGGAATGAAGTCAAGTAGAGCTAAAAGCCTTCCTGAACAGATGAGTTTTGAGTTGTTTTTTAAAAGAATTCATGGAGTCAGCTGACCTGATTAATTTTGGTAGGTCATTCCAGAGTCTGGGCGCTATACAGCTGAAGGCCCTGTCACCCATGGAGTGTAGATTAGTGTGGGGCACAACAAGATTGCCAGAATCAGAGGACCTTAGCGAGCGGGCAGGCACATAGTGATGGAGAAGGTCACTGATGTAGTTTGGCGCGAGGTTATTTAAGGCTTTGTAGGTTATTAGTAGGATTTTATATTTGATTCTGTAAGACACAGGGAGCCAGTGAAGATGGAGCAGGATGGGTGTGATGTGCTCGCTGCTGCTGGTTTGTGTAAGGACTCTTGCAGCCGAGTTTTGAATAAGCTGGAGCTGTGATACAAGATTAGAAGGGGCACCTGCCAGCAGCGAGTTACAATAATCTATGTGGGATGTGATAAAATCATGGACAAGTTTCTCAGCCTTAGAAAAGGAGAGGAAGGAGCGAACACGGGATATGTTACGGAGGTGAAAGTAAGAAAGTTTCTTGATGTGATTTATGTGGGAGGAGTAAGAACGGGAGGAATCAAAAATGACGCCAAGATTCTTTGCAGTAGAGGCAGGTCTGATGAGATCACTGCCAAGATTGACTGGGAAGGAGCTCATTTTATTAAGTTGCATTTTAGTCCCAATTTGCAGGAGTTCAGTTTTGTTGCAATTTAATTTTAAAGAGTTTCTGCTCCATCCAGGTTTTAATTTCACTAAGGCAGGTTGTGAGCTGAGAAAGCTCTGATGAAGTTCCACTTTTAACATTGAAGTAGGGTTGAGTATCTTCTGCATAAAAATGATAGCCCAGTCCATAGCTACAAATAATATGGCCAAGGGGAAGCATAGTTGAATTATTTAGATCTTTTAATTTTGTTACGGAAAAAGTGGAGGAAATCCTCACAGACTTCAGTAGAAGAGGTAGTTGGGCCAGATTCAGGTTCGAGTAGTTTATTAACTACAGAAAACAAAACCCTTGGGTTATCGTGGCCACTTTCTATTATCCTGCCATAGTGGGTGTTCTTAGCAGCAGTTAGTGCTTCTCTGTAAGCTCTTTGGTGGTCAGAGAAAGCCTGGATGTGCACGGTGAGGCCAGTCTTACGTGACATTCCCTCAAGGCGTCGGCCAGCTGCTTTCATAGATCGCAATTCTGAATTATACCAAGGAGCTGAACGTTTAAAGGAAACCTCCTTATGTTTTAAAGGAGCTGTTTTATCTAATGCTGAATGAAGGGCTGAGTTATAGCGATCAACAAGACCGTCTAGTGTTGACAGAATAGGTGCAGACAGTAAAAGATCAGAAATGGATCCAGAAAGGATAGAGGGACAGATATTTTAAGGTTTCTATAAGAAATTTGTCATTTACAGGTAAGAGGAGGGAAAGGCAGTGAGACAGTGAAAAATACTGCTTTATGGTCAGAAAGTCCCAAATCAGGGCTGTAAATGTTGGCAACAGATAGTCCAGAAGTGCAGATCAGATCCAATATATGACCACCAGAGTGGGTGGGAAAATCAACATGTTGTGTCAAGTCAAAACAGTCCAGTAAGGATAGGAATTCATTTCTCAGTTTAGATGTAATAGTGTCAATATGGATGTTGAAATCACCAAGAAGGATAATTCTCTGAGAGTAAGAGCTTAGGTGGGTTAAAAGTTCAATCAGATCAGATAAGAAGGATGCATTGTATTTTGCGGGACGATAAAGAACAATGAGTGAGACAGGACCTGTTTCCGTTATTCGTTTAAGAGCCAGGCACTCAAAAGACAGTGGACAGTCAATTGGGATTTGTTTGATATTTAAGTCTGCTCTGATAATTACCGCAAGCCCACCTCCTGGTCTAGAGCTGCGTGGTTCTGTATGGAAAGTGAATCCAGGTGGAGTCGCCTCCGTGAGAGACGTCAATTCGTTTGGTTTTTGCCAAATCTCCATTAAACAAGTACTGTATATCAAGTTTGGTGTCAGTGATGAGTTGTGACAGCACCAATGCTTTGCCATTAAGAGATCTCGAGTTAAACAGTGCAATATTAGTTAATGAGGCTTCTTTTTGCACAGAGCTGTAATCAGGGTTTATTTCCACACAATGTAAATTTGGCACACTGACACTTGTATTTCCATGGCCATGAGAAGGAAGGCTTATTCCTGAGCAAATGCTGCCGGTTGTCTTTTCATTCGCAGCCCGGCGGTGGCGGCGACCTGACCCGCGATGTATATATTTCGGGCGCTGCAAAATACCGGCGTCTTTTAGGATGTTCCAGTCAGACCATTTGCTCTGGACAAACTGTTTAATAAGAAGGAGTTTGTCATGAGAGTATTTTAGCATGTTACTGGGCAATACTTATCTTAAAAGCAGCGGAGAAGCAACACAGCACAGCGGAACCGGTAGAGCAGGCAGGTGTGGTAGCGTAGATGAGATGAACGGCGATAGCAAAGCAGCAGAAAGCATAGCAGGAGGAGGTAGCAGGATTTGGAGGTTCCAATATACAGCCACAAACAGTAACGCTTGGTAATTTCATGCGTGATCGCCCCGGAGCCATAAGCCAGGTTAGTATGAACATCAGATCAGATCCCTGTCGTAGAGTACTGTAAAATGAATCGGGAGCAGATCAGCATAGCGAATATAATCACGGAGACAGATCATCCCGAGGTCATAGAAATGTTCGTAGGTCTCGTCCCGCGATCCACAGACTCGGCTGTTCCCTGTCAAAGTAGAGTCCATAAAATCTGTAAATATTAAGCCAAATCCATGCAATTCAAGTCGGCTCTATCCACGAACTATACGTACAATAAAGGAAATAAAACAAGCGTGAGAAGTGTAGAATTAAGGCGAATTTTGCGAAAAGTGTTGTTAACAGGGAGGAGCGGCAGCAACTTGCGTGCGCCAGTGTTCCCTCACCTGTCATGCATATATAATCTGTATCCTTAACACCTGTTGCATTAATATTCCTAGGTACTGTTAGTAAAACATTGTTGCATACAATATTGTATTTTCTTCTGGTGCAAAGAATCTCACCTTGCAAATTGAAATGACTTAACTCCAGTGACAATAATATTTCCCCCAACTCAGGTAGTTTTGGGGCCAAAACACAAAAACATGACACGATACCTGAATACAGAAAAAGTTACATGTAGTGGGCAATAATCAAACTGCAGTATCTTGCTTGAAAGGCAAGCTTCTCTGACAATAGAGTACTGTACTGTTTATTATTTTTTGCCTGTCGTGACAACACCTAGCAAGGAAAAGCTAGAAAGTTACAGTAGATTCAGAAAATGCTCATACCCTTCACTTCAGTTTGGCTGGGCAGGTAGCTCTAAGAAGAGTCATGGTTATTCCAAACTTAATCCATGTAAGAGTTAAGAAGGCTACTGTAGTACTATACTGGGAAC
The DNA here is from genome assembly GCA_026402145.1 of Polypterus bichir lapradei. NCBI lineage: Eukaryota > Metazoa > Chordata > Cladistia > Polypteriformes > Polypteridae > Polypterus > Polypterus bichir. The sequence goes on from JANRMT010062793.1 coordinate 11,573,420, forward strand.
CTTTAATTCTGCAGGAATTTTTTGTAGGCTTCCCCAGATCTGTGCTTTGACGTAATTCTGTCCCTAGGTTTTACAGGCTTGGTTTTTTCTCCAATACACATTGCCAGCTGTGGGGCCTTTAATAAACAGGGTTGTGCCTTTCCTAATCAGGTCCAATTGATTGACTTTATTACAGGTGATCTCCAAACTAGGGGTAAAAACGTAATGATGATCAATAGAATGTGCCAAATTTCAAGTTTCATAGCAAAAAGTGTGAATACTTGTGTCAATGTGATAGTTCTTTTTTTTCTTTTTAATTGTTAATAAATTTACAAAAAATGTCTTCAACCCTGTTTTTTCTATGTCCTTCTGGGTTATTGTGATCTGTTTGATGAGGAAAAAATGTAAATGATTTTAGCACAAGGCTGCAATATAGCAAAATGTGAAAAAACTGAAGATGTGTGAATATCTTACACACTGCAAGTAACAAAAACATGACTTTTAATGAAATGTACCCATACATTGCATTTTTATTCTTGGGGGGGGGTGGGGGGAGTGTGTATAAATAATAAAAACAAACAAAAAATGTACTTTATAGACATTTTCAGGGGAAAAATAAGTATGTGAGCATTAGATTGATTGTCAAAACTGGTCTCCTTGTGGGTTGGCTTTTACCCTGTGCCGAAGCTGTCATAATTGGTTCTTCTTCCCTTTGATTCTCAATCTCATACAAGGGTCAGAATATAATGAGAGGAAGGACATTTCAGAAATCTTTCACAAAATGTGTGGGCATTGTTTAAAAACACTATGGCCATAAACATGCCTGGACATTTGTGGGTTTAGATTGTTTAATAACAGTTAGGACCAATCACCTGAGTGTCACTTTCAGTTTCATTCTTCTGTATTCTTCTGTAGCATGGACAAGCTCAGATTTTTGCACATGTTTACAAGTATAAAATGGTAACCTCCATCCATTTGAGAACGGCAAAGAGTGAGGACACATGGGCGTATGTAAGCAGTAACTAATTCTGGATATTGTGCTTGTCCATTGAAAGCCACACACATTCATAAAGAGGTAAATTTGACTGAACCATTAAACCCTTTTTAAAACCTTTTAGGATATTACGAAAAATGGGGTATGGGAGATATTTTCTGCGAAAAAGGAAATGAAAATTAAAATTATAAAATGAAATTGCAATCTCTTTTGCAATTTAATTTTCAAAGTCTGCACACAGAAATGCTGCTAAAATTAATACGAAAGACCCCCATTTGCAATTTAATTTTCAAAGTCTGTGTGCAAGAATGCTGCAAAAATTAAAATAAAATAATCCAATTTCATTTTCAGCCAGAATGAAGCTGCAAAAATGAAAACTAAAATGCAAATAAGCACTGGCGCTACCTACTGCTCATTGACTTTTCATTTTCAACTTCTCAACATGCAAATAGCGAGGGTCAATGGGTGGGGCTTGGTGATTTTCCACAGTTTTTTTTGTCCTTTATAGCTGTAGAGCCACTTCAATCCATAGACTGCTTCTCAATTTGACTGTGTTTAATTCACGTGATTTTGATCTTTTTCACCCCATACTTGAAACTGAAACTGTCTCACAAAATCCAAAGACCACACACAATTATAGTGTTGAAGAAATTAATGTGCTATTTAATTAAGATATTTAACATGACAGGAATTAGCCTTTATTACATAATAGTTTACATCTATTTATACTGAAGTGGAAAGGGAAAGTGGAGAACTTTGTTTCTTTTTGGAGAAAGAATTAGCTGTAACCTAATAACAGCAAAACCTTCTGATGCCCCAGTCACTATTCAGGGAGTGGATTTAGAGGTGGTGCACAGCTACAAGTACATTAACAGACTGGGTTGGTCTAATAACACTGAGGAACTATGCAAGATAGGACAGAGCACACTTTTTTTCAATGTGGGCAGTGAACTCTTTACAATTTCTGCAAATCTGAAATTGCCAATTTCTACTCTGTGGTGTGCTGGGCTCATAACATCAATTCATGAGATGCTAACTAAAGCTAACTAAAATGACAGGCTCAGTTATGGGATGCACTGTTGACAGCATAGGAGGTAGTAGTGGAGGAGGGAATGAAGACAAAACTGATTGTCAATATGAACAATACTGGATATCCTCTCTCTGGCACACTAACACTAAGTACTTTCAGTCAGTCAACAAATCATAAAACAGAAGTGTGTCCAAAAAATGCTACTTGCGCTCCTTCATACTAATGGCAATATGTCTTTATGATCCTTCACTTTGATTGTGACTCTTTAATTTGTAGCTGGAAGTGTTCTTTCTTTTTAATCATTATATATGTATTTGAAATGGGGTTGTTTTTTTTTTAATAATAATATTTATTTATTGATTTATTGAGCTTCCGTAAAAAGCCAAATTTCTCCCTGTGTACAAATAAATTGCTGTGCAGAATTTTTGTTATTTCACAACAGTGTCGCTAGTCTAAAGAGGCACAGAGCAACCCATACTTGACTGGGCATGGTTCCAACCAAGCTCACACTCACACACGTTTATTAGCAATAAATCAAATTTAGAGTAATAAACCAAAGGGATGACAGAAGGAAACACATATACTTGGTGAAAGTCTGAACAGAAATGGGGAGACCGCATAACTACCACATTCTAACCAAGTGGCATGAAGCCAGTAGGGAGAAATGCAAACTAGTGGAGGGACTTAGGTGACATGGTACTGCACAATAAATGCTGTTTAAAGCAAAAGAAACATCTATGCCACACCTTAATAATTTAAATGGAAACACTTTTCTATTTGTCCAATTCTTTTTCAAACTCTTCCGCAGTGATTTGTATAAACTAAATATATCTTGCACTTCAACACTGCTACTGTCCACAGCTCTACAGTTTACTGAAGTGGGGTTGACAAAATACGAAGATGGTTATATCAAAAAAGCTTTGCAAGTGGCATTTTATTAATCTTTGGGCTCACCCCTACTCTGTAACGGATTATGCCTGTCAGAAAGTATATTAATGGATGACAACCTTAGGCTGTAGTTTTTAGTGATTCATTAGGATATTCACACTTCCCCACGCAGATCCTCGTACTAGTTATTTTTCACAGGTTTAGTATGAGATATTGACAGCTATGTGCCAAAGTTTCCCAGACAAATGCAGACCAATAAGCACCAGAACTCATCATTCCGTCTTGTGTTAGAATTTATTTTTCACAAGCCTCTTTTCTTTCATCTGTTGGTCCTCAAAATGAAACTTAAAAAAACTTATTCATTAAAAATTAAAAGGTCCAATGACATGCAGATAAAAATAGTTGTAGTTCCAATGACGTGCTTCATTAGCACATCGATCAGAGGGAAGAGAAAAAGCAACTTCAGTAGGTATACTTCAAAAGACAAAACAAGACATATACAAATAATTCCAAATATGATTAATTTCTTAAGTACTAATTTTAGTTCTTATTTTGCTTCTGTGAATACTGCATTTCCTTGAGCACAGTGTTCTGTTTCTTGGCCATGAGGGCACCTACCAGTAACCAAAGTTAGATTAAGATAAGTCCATAGTAAAAGCAAAATATTTTAAATTAGATATACAACAGTACAAAATTGAATAAAAGTGGTAGGATAAAAATTTGACAAATATAAATGACTGTTATAAACACACATCCTGCTATGCTCCGACCACTCATCGACCACACAGTTGGCAGCTTAGAAACACTTCAAGGTGAAAAACAAAAGGGAAAAATGAAAACTGATGCAATAAATTAAATTAATAATTCAAATCCATCACTATTGAAAGACTAGTGACACACCAGAAAGGAAAAAAAACAACAAAAATATTTTACATACAACTTAACTAACAAATGTAAATTGAATTAAAATAATTTTCAATCAACTTTCAAGTGAAAGAAAAAATTGAATAAAAATGCAAATTAATTAACAAGTGATAGTTGTCAAGCTTTAGAGATAGTCAATCCTGATATGAAGCGTCCAGGTTATGAGCTGTGCATTATTTGCTAACATATTAATTATTTATCAGGAGAGAGAGTGTGCCAATTATAGCTCCAGGGCCCGCTCCATCATTTTTTGTCAAGATCATTCTTAAAGTTTAAAAGGATCCACAAGCCAGCTTTAATGTCAATTAATCAATTTTTGTTTGTTATTTTCATTTACATGAATCATTATACTGTTAGTTTGTGGACTTCTTTTATCATTTTGAGTAAATATTTTCTACTGGGGACATGGGGACAATCTTTCCTAAAATGGGACTGTGTTTTTTTTCATGTGCCATTCTGCTCTGTCTGATTACCTTTCCTATTAATTTATTACTCTATTTATTACTGTATTCATTTAGTGCAAGTCAGGAGTCATGGGGACTTCAGCCTTTTCCAGTAGCATAGGGTCCTAACAAGAACGAACCCTTGAGGCTTGGCAATGTGAAAAAAGTTTACGGAAATAATAAAAAAATAGCCTGTGCTCAAATCAGTACAGACAAATAAAACTAACAACGTGTTAGTTCCTCCAAACTGAGAAATCATTTTCACATTGTAAAGGACTCACCAGTTATTTTTTTTCTTCTCAGTCTGATTTATCACAAGAAAATGGATTAAGCGCAAGGTAAAAGTGAACAAAACATCCCCTTTGTTATCATGGGGAGGTGTTTGGGCTAAGATAAAAGGAAATGGAGTCTGGTCTATATAAATTACTTGCAAATTCACATCCTTCTCTTTTGCCTTTAAATGCTCATTATTCTAAAGCACTTTATATTTACAAGAAAACTAGACATTGACAAAGCTGGGAAATTGTTTTACAAGAATATGATGACCATGAAATTACAGTTAATTCCAGTAGTAAGTAAGCAGTAAGTCTATCAGTAAGGGTCAGTCACCTCATTATAAACTTACTATCCCTTTTTCGGTTCTCCTGTGTTTTAAAATTTTACATGTTTACCCTTAATGTGGATTACACATAATCATCCATCCAGCCATTATCTAACACACGTCATCCAAATCAGGGTCTTACAGAGCTGAAACCTAATCAGGAAACTTTGGGATCAGGAACCAGCTTTAGACAGGGTTTTAGAACATTACATGGAGCATTCCCACACAAATCAGTTTAAAGCCTCCTTTTAACCTAACCTGTATAGGATGTGAATTCAGTTGTTCAGAGCTGTGAGTTAACACTTACCACTGTGCCCCCATCCTACCCACTTAATACATGAAAATCAGTTACTAATAATGCAGTGACTGATGTATGTTTATGTAGACTTCATTGCACATAGTGTATAAACTGAATTATTTATTTAAATTTGTTCTTTTTCTTTCTGCTTTCAATTCACTTAAGTTTCAATTTGGTTTTCTTAATGAGGATCACATTAGCATTATACCAAGCTGGACAGAAATCCTTTTCTACCACCTCTTAGCAAAGTCTCAGATGCTCTCTCCATTCTGTATTTAGTGTACCAACTCTACTTGAAGGTGCTAATTCTCATCCCAATTACTTCACTTTGGGTTTCAGAGTTTTCCTGTCAGTACATGATATAACAATCTGATTAGACCAAGAGAAACACATAATTTGTGAAGAGCATAAATCCAACTATAAGGCTGGCACACTTGACTGCCTTTGCAGTACCATGATGCAATAGAAAGGAAAAAAAATGTACCCTTGACAAAGGAAAAATATCCACAATGATCAGACGACCTGGCTGCAGGAGTACGTTTCAGTATCCCTGTTCCAGGTCAGGTACTCTTGGATCATTTTTTAAATAATTGTCATAAGGTTTATATTTTTCAATTGTTATTTTCTCAAGAAATCCGTTTCAATCTTACCAGAAGCACATACTGTATCTCCTGACTATGTAGCTCTAATGGTCATTAATGTATACAATAACCAACAGCACACCAAGGTTACAATCCCGGGGCATTTCTGCACAATTGTACTTTTATATTAAAGTCTTATTTTCAGACAAAAGACAACAAAAATAAAGTTCAAATTATAGTGCATTTTTAGACTTTGATGTTCAATATGGTTTAATATAAGATTGGTTTATTAGAATAATATAAAAATAGGGAAAAGTAAACTTTTTATGACAAACTTTTTTGAATACTTGTAAAATATGTGCTACAATCAAAAGCATGTTGAAAGTGTAAAGTTATGCATTTCATAGTGTAGCTTAGTGGCTAACAAGACTGCTGGTCTGGTCATCTTATCCACTTTTGTTGATGTAAAGGCTGACATCAAAGCAAGTCATGTCAGGTATTTCTTCACCTTACTAATACCTTCTAAAAAATATATTTAAAAAATACTTAAACAGAACAAGATTTCCATACTTTGGTTTCTCAAGTTACACACCCTTTGACTATACTCTGTCAAAACAATATTTGAGGCACTAAATGTGCTTGGATCGACCTGTATTAACTTCTGGATTTTGCAGTTTTATCCTACTTTAGCTGTGTACAATACTTAGGGCTGGTAGAAGAGTTTTACTATAGAAAGGCTCTGTATATCATATGTTGTTTGTTTCTATTGAATAAAATTTTGACTGTATGTTTGTATAACTGAATAGCACTATATTTAAATACATGTTTACACCTTTCTCGTCAGGGCTTTTTTTCATTTGTTTAAGAGCATAGAACATGTTAGAACAGAATTAATTATTTTTGTGCTCCACCTTGCTTTAATAACACCTGTACAGAAACCTGAAGACACCAGTAGCAGTGGCAGATTTGAAATTAAAAAAGGATAAAAGACAATGGCCTTTAAAGTATTTATGTTACAGAGCTCAGGACACACCTCTCTTTACTTAAAATTTTTAAAACCAATTATCGTTCTCTTAATCCTTCATTACCTTCCAATATCCAGAAAAACAGGATTTATCTCCGTGATAAAGATATATTTCTTTCTTTCCTCATTTTGTTTCCAGCAGACTTCAGTATTTTGATGATACACCAGGGAGTTGCTATTTGTTAATGCGTGGAATGAATAGCAAAATCAGTAAAAAAAAAAAAAATAAGGTGACTCAGTGGTTAATGCCTGTTACTCACAGCTCTAGAATCCTAAGTCTGAATTCAGACCATGGCTTTCCTCCCACATTCTAAAGTTGTGTAGGTTATATTACCTGACCTAATATGAGTGAGTGTGGGTGTGAGCATAAAAAGGTGCCCTATCCCAGGTTGGTTACCACCATGCCATCATTGTTTCGAAACCCTGAACTGGATAGTGGGCTTAGAAATCGAGGAATAAATAAAAAATCTGCAACTAATTATGTAGTAGGTGGCAGATGCAGCCAATACATACAATAATTAATTAAATATAATTTGTTGTATTTGCCAGAGATTTCTGCCATTCATTTCCTGGGACAGAATTTCAACATCTTCCAGCTGTATTTTGCAGGGGCACATTCCCTGAAAACTTTGTTCTTACAGCCTAAAAAGATACATGTGTACTGACTTGGTGTGAGGAAGTTTGCCCTGGTACTCAATCCATGGGTGATCTCCACCTTGTATTCAGTGATGCTGGTATAGGCACTGCCTGTTTCATAACACAATTTTGTCAGTAAACTATGCAGACAACTTCATCAACCTCATGATTTCGTTTTTGGTGTGATACATATCATCATCCCTGGGACCTTGTATAGACAGGTGTGCATCTTTCCTTGTCTGCCTAGTGAATTGAAGTGACCACAGGTTGACTCTTAACACGGTGTAGAAACATCCCATTGATGATAAATAGAATGCACCTGACCGGAATTTCAAGTGTCATAACTAAAGATGTGAATACTTGTGTCAATATGATGTTTTAGTTTTTTGTTTTTTTTTAATACATTTGCAAAATACTGTTTTCACTTTGTCATCCTGGGGTATATTGAATGTTGCTTGACGAGTGAAAATTATTTTAGCATAAGGCAATAACATAACAGAATATAAAAAAAGTGAGGGGATCTAATACTTTCTGAATGCATTGTACTGTATCTGTTAATTACCAAAGCTTCTATTCAACATTCACGTATCTATCCATTTACTGAACCCATTTAATCCAGTTCTAAGGTCATGGGAGCTGGAACCTATCACAAATGCATTGAATATGCACATGGAGAACTGCCATTTTGCCTTGGCTCCACATATGATGTTCAAATGCATCACACTCTTTAAAGTGCACACGTCAAGTTCTAAGCCTTTGATATGTTTGCTTAATGAGTATGTCATTGTTCAGTACAGTAACAAGATAAGCTGTCTTTTTACTGTCCAATTTGGACAGGATGATTCTGGCAATGAGTGTTATCAGTGACAAGCAGAGAATTAAATTCACATGCAGCAGAGTCAATTTTGTTTTTTACAGTGCTGGCAAACAGAGATTTTTTTGTTGTTTTTTTACTATAAAAAGACAGATATATAAAGTTATTATAAATATATGTCAGTGTTGACAAGCTGTAATATAATTTCAAAGTGCTGTATGTAATGAAAGGAAAATTCACACATTGTGGCATATGGGCCCAAGTACCAGTGGCTATGTTTATGTCATGAATCATTTGTATAAGCATAGCTTATACAAAGATATACTTTTTGTTGCCTCTCACTCAAGATTAAAACCCTTCTGAAATTAAATCCCATTTTGCAAACATTATGTGTGCACCCCACTCCTTCTCATAGCTATAAAAGTCTGTATAGTTTGAATGTTGACATGTTCTTTTGGCAAATAATTTTGGCTATTACATCTTCTTGCCTCATTCTGTTTATGTTTTGAAATGTAAAAAGACCTGATATGTGACTTTTGGTGTAGGTGTTAGTATAACTAATAAACATTTTGGGCTGCCCTCAGGTAATACTTCTTGAACACCAATAGCAAAAAACCTGGCTTTTCATGAATAATTTGAGCTTTAAAGACAGCAGCCGAAGAAGATATGGTGACTGCTGGATGTAAAGTATAAACTTTTAAAAGGCATTTTAATTTTGATATAATTTTGATATGTGATAAATGTTAGTAATATAGGAAAATGTGTGATTTTTAGCATGTTACAATTAACTCTGGAAAAGAATATTTAAAGGTGAAAATACAGTAGCAATATTTCTGATCTTTCCATATCTCACACTCATATCAATCCCAGAGGCCATACTAGTAAGCCTTGATAAATACATTGAGAGTATTTTAACAATATATTTCTTATCATTACTTACCATTCAAAGATCCTACAGAATGATTTGAAAGGACCCTTTCAATAGGCATCTCATAAAATGAGTGTAGCTCTGCCATACATGGAATACACTCTATTTCTACTATATACTCACCAAGCAGTTCATAATTCAGCTGGAGGTCTTTCATCAATCACAGTTATCTCATTTGAAATTGTCCAAAATGTACCCAGGGCAAGGCTGATCCTGCATGCACTGCCAGATTCCAGATTCACTATTTCATATGTTCTGGGAATGTACTAAATTAACATCATCTTGGACAAAACATTTTTGTACCTCACTGATAGCCTTGGTGTTTGCTATTGTAATACAGTATTCTGTTTTTTGAAAACTAAATAAAATTTATTTAAAAAAAGTAAATAATCAAAATGATCAATTTCCCTTTTAATGCATGTTACTACAAAATGGTTGCACATTGTTTTCTCTCAAATTAATATAAAAAATGTGAATAAAATCCAAAATTGAAATTACTGAGCACAAATAATCCAAATGCATTTCTTTTTGTAAATCATGAAAACTATATTAACTGATGCTTTATAATTTCTTCATCTCTGCTTAATGCATTCATTTCATATTCAGTGGTATTCCTGTAAACCGCAAAATCAGTACAAGAAGACACTAATGTTTAAGCAAAAATAGCAAAGAGATTAATAATAATGTTACAGAGTGGAAAGGAAAATCATTGTTCTGTTTGTGTTCTATTTACAATTGTGTTTAAACAGATCATAAGTGTAGTAATCTATTGATTGCATATCAGGACCTAGAAAACACCAAGAAAAGAGTCTATCTTTCCACTGTCAATATCAAATTCAAGTATAATGTGATTTTGGGGGGGATTAAAATGAAGTGTCATTGACTAGTTAAGCTATAATTTGTGGGATCAGTATGTCCACTGAGGAGGAGATTTGTTCATTAACATTTTGCCTTGTGTTGTTATATAAAATCTATGCCTTTATAAATATACCTTTCTAATATACTTCATGATCAGATAACAGTGGCACAAGGCCAGAACCAACCCTAAATGGGTTGCCTGTCCCAAACACACCAATACTTACTGAAATAAGGATATTTTAAAGTGGCAAGTTAATCTAACATGAACATCTTTTGGATGTCAGAGAAAAGCGAACAGCTTGAGAATTAATCCTTGGGCTTCTGGAGCTGTAAGGCAAAAGTTATTACCACCGTACCACCATGTTACACATTTTGATAACTTACATTAATATTTTGATAGTCTGCATTAATGTTGCGTTCATTATGTTAAAAAAAGCTTTTGAACCACATGTGCAACAATTTTCACTATTAACCCAAAGATTTTGATGCATTATCTAACTATAAGTGGCAGGACTTTGAAGCATAATTTGCATTTGGGTGAAGAACTGGCTAAATCACAGAAAATATTGAAAAGGGGTGCAAAGATCATTTTTAAGTAAATAAATATTAACAGTAAAATGCTACTAGAGTCAGTATTAGACCTACTTCTCTTTGCAATCCATATAAATTATTTCCATTCAAAAATATTACCTTAAATTAGCAAAGGACATTACATTAGATGGCTTAGAACACATGTTGATGGAAAAATATCAGGACTAATATGACCTATGTGAAGTAAGTACAGCATGGCGATGCAGTTGTTAGCATTGGCACCTCAAAGCTCCAGACTCCTATTGTCCAAGTCATATATTTTCTCCTGTTCTTCCTATTCTTCTTAATTGGTGAATCTAAACGGTGCAAGTGTGTGTGACCTGTTATGGAATAGCATTGTCTCTATGATAGATTCCTGCATTGAACCTGATGTTGGGAGAATTGGTTTTAGCTCCCTTCCAATCTGCATTGGGAAATTGAGTTTAGAATTTTAATCTAATTTTAATCATTCAATTTAAACTGAACGTAATGTCTTAGGAATAACACATCATTCTCAAACACCCTTAATCAAGGTAAAGGTCACAAAGAGGCAGAGCAGCACTGTGCTCGAGGCGGTAGCAGCCATCCAATACTGAGTCCATAAGTAGGTCACCATTCCATTGGAGAGCCCCACCCATGCACACACACAAACTTACACAATTAGCCCAACCCACACATCTTTAGGGAGGTGAGACAACACCCAGAACACCCAGAGGAAAGCCCAAACAGACAGAAGGAGAAACTCCTTTCTGATAGCCTGGTGAAGGATTCAAACTCCGGACACTCGATCTATGAGGTAGCAGTGCTAATCACTGTGCCACCATACAGTTCAATGTTTTAGCAACCGTAATTAAAAATGAGATACCACTACACAATGGTTTGGCTGTAAAAAGTATTTTGTATGAACAATCATTAAAAAAAAATTATCAAAAAAGTTAACACAATGCTATTTACTGTATGCTATGTAAAGTACTAACCAAAGGACATTTTACCTGAGTTGTACAATTCACTTCTGAGGTCCGGTCTGGAATACTGTGTGCAGTTTGTTGTACTGCACATATTAACAGCACTACAGAAAGTGAAGAGTAGGGCACTAAAGTAATTCCAGATTATGAGGTTCACTAAGCAGAGATAAAGAGAAGGCATTAAGGGAATAGGCAAAGATGATGTTAATTGCTTATTTATTATAGTATTTGTTAATTATTATTTTTACAAGGGGTAGTGTCATAAATAAAATTAGGGTAAGATTAATTTCACAAAAAAGGACATTGCCTTAAATGCATAAGAAGAAGGGGAAGTGACAAGCTGTAGTATGCTAGACTATATACTATTACAGTCCTCAGAAAGATCTGACCTAACACTCTGTGAGAAGTTATTAGAAGATTTATTATGTTCTTGAAAGAACTGTCATTTTAACCATGATTAAAACTAAATAGTTCTGTGTATTTTCACTTCATTAACTAAAGATGTAGCTGGGTGCTAGCAAAATATTATTTAACAACAATTAAGCCTCTTTCCATGCTGCAGGTACTATATGTTAAAATCCAAATCAAAAGTTTTTAAATTAACTATTCTTATTTGTAGAAGCCTAGAGTTTTGAGGCCACTGGCCTATTTATACTTTTAAAGATCACTAAGGTCCAAATTTGCTTTACTGTTTTTCTTTTGAGAAGCATACTGATCAGGAGGTTCTTCAGAATGTGATTACTTTTCTAACATAAAGAAGAAAAAGGCTGTCAAAATGCTATGCAAATAAGAAAAGGTCAAATGGAGGCATCATGTGCTTGTGTCTGCCAGCTGACTGAAACAGGACACCAGTCTGGCAGGACTGATGTGGTATCTCCTTGAAAGACAGCTGCTGCAGAGTGTAAAGTGGTGAGGAGCAGCAGACCTCAGCTGCCATAGCCACTGTAGTTGTGACTCTAAGATAACTGTGGTAATAGTTGCTGTACCTGAAGATGAAACTGAAGCAGTCGCTGCTATATGGCTGTTGATTTAAATCTGTGTCAGTTCAGTTCAATTCGTTTTTGCATAGCACTGTTCAGTGAATAGAGGCTTAGAATGCATCTGCAAAGATAAAGCTATAATATGAATTGTTAAACCTCACAACATTAACATACATGAACACACAAACTAAATTACACATACAGTGAAGCAAAGCAATTTCAATCTTTGAATGTAAGTCAATTATAACAATATTAATTTCTTCATCATTAAAGTATACAGTATGTCCATTTGTTTATACTAGGGTATCTGTACAAAGCAGCCTTACTAACACAAAGAAGGAAATATCAATGAAAATGATCATAATGACCTTCTTACTATAAGGCATTTTTCCTGAGGGCTGGCTTTTCTTAAGTACTATTGTAGAATTGTTTTAAGCTACACTCCAGACTGTTCATAGAATTAAGAGGTTTCAGGTAAAGGGAATAAAGCTTCACCAACTAGACCTGGTCAAGAAATGTCACCCATGGGGGCTTATTATTCTGATGTATCTCACTAGACAGAAGTAGCCTTATACTGTCCTTTGAGAATAAGAGGCCTGTGGTTTATAGGATTGATAGGGAATTAGAAAAACATCAAGTAGGAGCACATATGTGGGAGTGCTGACAGGGATTTTGACTGTGTGAAGATTTCTTGTATTCTGTCAAGATGGGCCAGCTAACTTCCCATTTAGGTGGTATTGTAGCAGCAATAATTAACATTTTAGATAAAGATATAAAGAAGTTTTGTGGCACGGTAGTTATACTCCCCAATCATGGCGCCGGAGACTGGTGACATGTTACATGGTGTTCATAACACAGAAAGTAAGAATTCTGTATACATGATAATAAATCATCCATCTTCCCAACCCATTTATCCAGAGCTAAGTAATTTGGCATGATAATCATCACCTTATAAACCTATGTACTACCACACGTAGGCCATTGGCAAAGGCAGTTAGGCAAAGCATGGCATTGGGTGGCTAGAATTCTGGAAATAAGAGGTGCAGTGTGCTTTTAGACTGTCAGACAGTAGGGTGGCCTGATGACTACTCTTAGCCCCTAGATGTTATTCCAGGTTTATGCTACCACAGTAGAAATTGATATAATCCCTCAGGAGTAGTTTTCAAGACTTGGGATTGACTTAGAATTGAAATATAGAGCAAGGGTGACAATAAACTGAAGAAGAGAGAAGGGGAAAATCAAGTCAATAAGGAAAAGGAACACATCTTTAATCAATGTAATGGTGGTTCTTTTGTTTTTGCGTCATATTAATTCTGCTATTGTCTTCTCTGTATTGTAAACAAAATGGCTTCTCAAAATCAAAACTGTTGACTTTCTGTCTGTTTTGGGTCCAGAAAGTGGTGTAGACCATGCAAAACTATTACAGAGAAAGTGTCATAAAATATGTAATATTAAAGACAGACTATCTACAACAAATATTTTGACACTGCTCAAAATGTCCAGCTATTATGCAGCTGTGAACTCTGTTGCTTGAAAGCCAGCTTATTGGCAGTTTTAGGGTATTATGGTCATCTGCATAATACATCTTTTGCATCTTTTGTCCTATTTTACCAGGAAAAGATCTTAATATTTCACCATCAGAATGGTTATGGTTTTTTGTATTTCCTACAGTAATTGGCCTGCTCTAATTACAGACATGTATTGAAAATGTTTACCAGAACTGAATTCAAGTGGGACCTTCAACAGATAAATTCCTAATTAGGTTACCTATCTTCTTTCTTGATGATGCAACCAGTCACATTTAAACTCCATAGCACAGAGTAAATATTGTATGATGTCACATCCTAACATGTGCCACAAAGCTAAACAAGCTTCAGTTTTCCTATATTTTGGACTCAGAATGTCAGTATAGCAGCAGAATTACAAAAAATGGCAATTATTATTCAACTGATAGAATTTACAATATAAGTCAAAGATTTTTCAAATAATTATTCTTTCTCCTGAAAATACGTTACAGTAGATTATTCCCATATTATGCATTCTGCAGGTGTGGGATCATGCAAAAGTATTTGATTAATTTTTGCATCATTGCATATTTCGCACAGTTAGATTGATCAGATCCTTCATTTATTTGGAGTGAATTGTAATCAGGCTTGGAATATTCAGGTATGAAAAAGTTATTACCTTCTCCAGTTGATGTTTTTAATACTGCAGTATTTAATTAGCTGTAATTTAAGAAACACTTGCTCAGTTTTGGCACTTACCATTCCAGGAATAATGACAGCACAGATTCTGGAGTCATATCAAGATCAAAAGAAAGTCTTACAAATCTCCAGAAAAAGTTGATGATTTCCATTTGCTTCATAAAAGGGGACTGCAAATCATTTTAAGTGCAGCACCAGATGGACAAAGTCAGGACAGGTGTTTGTCTTCCCAAGGGTGGCCATATTGGCAAAATCTGACTAAGATCAAAGTAAAGTGATAAATAACCCCAGAACAATACCTATGTATTTACTCAGCTAAGGCCTGTGCTAATGAAAGATCCTGAAGACAAAATATATACATGGCAGACACAATTTCTTACTAATAAGAGCGTGAATTCATACCTCATGTTTGTGAAAATGTACCTGGATGATTCTTGATAGCTCTGGAACAACATTATATGGGCAAAGAATGGAAATTTTGTGTCATTTCACACTAATATCCTCATACCAATGATCAGGCATGATGATGGTAGTTTCATGGTTTAGGAATATGCAATAAACAATATGAGACTCCTTGTCACAGCACACGTCTATGTGCTTCTCAACATAATAACTGACTTTGCAACAAATTAGCATGTTCGATGTGTGTTCATTTACTTTTCTTTACATGAAAGATGCAAACCAAGCTCAATTGCTTATCACCCTTCACACAGGCCTTTAGCCTGGATCCTTCATTTTGTGTCTAGTGTTAATACTGCCTCATTAGACCATCTTCTGTCTTTATTTCACTTTGGTATTGCAACAGATGGAAACCCTTCTTTAGAATTCAGAATAACTCTTAACATGGATAACCTAATTCTAATTTTCTTTTAACATGTGCTATATTATTCAGAACTGGAATAAATAAAAATATTATATGGCAGATTAACTATTTATTTTATAAAATATACTAGTATATTATTTATTTTAGAGCCCCAGACTTCAGCTGTTGACCTCATTTTTGATTAGATCTCTTATTCTTATTTGTTACATTTAAGTGAGAAAAATGATAGCTAATAAAGAAATATCTCTCCCAAGTAGTCTGTCATAGTAGGGACAAGACTGCCCACATGATGACAACATGCTATACTGTATATACTGTATAAAGTAAGGAGGGGGTGGTCTACTGCCCTGACAGAGTGGGGGTGGTGGAAGCTGTCTGGGGAGGGTGAGGCCTGCTGACCTGGGAGAGCGGGGGTGGTGTAGGGTGGCTGACTGACAAACAGGTGGTCCCACCACAAGTTTGGCTAAGGATCAGTTCAGAGCAAACATGCCACACGTCTCTGTCAGAAGAAGCTGTTTCCTCTCCGGTCAACATTCTTCACTTTGCCTGTGTCATACTTTGCATTACCCGAAAGATATTTTGCCATGGGGATAGGGAGCGACCTTGGCAGAACCCTCAGGCAGATCACTCATTTCTTTTATTGTTTTCCTAAAAGGGTGAACAGCTCCAGGCAGCTGAAATTCGTTCTGCTCCAAAAATCATCCGGTAAGTTGTTTTATGATTGAGCCTGCATGTGCACTAAAGTGTGAAAGCTGACCCTGTTTCTCACAGTTTCACAACCTGTATTTACAGTCAAGTATCTGTTAAACCATTTATAGAATGGATTTGGCTTCCCAGGTTTGTATAAAGAAGTATCAGAGCCTTATATAGTGCAGAGGAGTTTTATAAAATGGTAACTGTTACTCCTCAACTATATTTTTAATTATAATTTCTTTTTACATATTATTTCTGTCTTGCATGTGTAATGTGAACTTTTTGTCCTTACTAAATACAATATGCGTGAAGCGGAGATATACCACTTTTGTTTAATAAAAATATAAAAAAGTATACATTTACCAGAAGACAATTTCTGATATTTCCTTAAAGTTGCTCATTAGAGAACAAACATATTAAGCCTAATGTATGAAACATTGCTAGTCACCAACCTCTCAACAGAATAAAAACTTTATGATCTTAACAAGCAGTTTCAACATCTTTAATAAACATGTTGATTTGGTTTTCAGTAAATAAAAAGTAAAGAATGCTATGTGTTGCTGTTTATCTCCTGTCAAATATTTGCATTTGTGAGGGCTAAATGATGGTTAGGTGTGTTCTAATGATCAGAGTATTGAAAGACGGTGTACTTTCTTTTTCACATTATTATAATTTGGCCATGTTTGTTTTTAAAATCAAATAATTCTTAGTGTTTTGTCTTTTACACAAAAAACAAAGTTTTTTTCAACATAATTACACTTAATATTTTAGAAATGAATGTAAAAATAATGAAAATTAAAATGTGCTTTTGATTTAATGTTTGAGGCAGATATTTTTTTTCTAATTGTTATTGTACTGATTATCACTAATTTACTGGTTATCAATATTTTTTTTTAATGGCATTGAATGACACTATGGGAAAGCATCAACAATCACAATTGATTTTAATTTTATTTACATCAATGAACACTTGCCTGCAAATATATATGGGTTTCTTCCAAAACAAAACACCTCTTTGGTAGTAGGTGGAGAGGGCCTGCATGTACCAGTATGGGAGTGCAGGGACCACAGGGACACAAAAGTAGATGAGAAAGAGTTAGATGCAACCTGGGTAGAAGCAATGTTCCCTGAGGACACTGAAAGGAAGATAGCAACATGTGTCAGGCACTTTTGACCCTTCTTTCTTTCAAGCCATATGATCCTGATTGGAGAAGCTAGGACTACATTGCCCATTCAAGGGCAAATTTGAGGACAATTTTACAGAGGGCCAAAACTCTTCTGTTTGTTTGGTATGTTGCAGTTTAGGATTATCATTTTAAGGGAATGGAAAAAGGCATCCCACATCTCAGGGAAACTGATAGCTCAGTGGTGCATGAACACCAGGGGCCACTAGCAGGAGTGATAGCCTGATGTTTATTATAGCAAAAGTAGTCCCCCGTAATTTTCAAATGGCTGATACGAGATTATGAAGATTCCAAGTGGCCATGGTAAAATTAAATTTAAGGTTGAGAGTAGTTTTGAAGAGAAGGTTCAACTACTAGGAAGAAGAGGCCTAGATCAGAACAGAAATAGAGCAAGAGGGTAAGGGAAGGTGAGAAAGTGAGTGTCTGAGTGTACTTCTGAGGTGAGTATGT
Organism: Polypterus bichir lapradei; assembly: GCA_026402145.1. Lineage (NCBI taxonomy): Eukaryota > Metazoa > Chordata > Cladistia > Polypteriformes > Polypteridae > Polypterus > Polypterus bichir. Next base: position 11,591,287 of record JANRMT010062793.1, read on the forward strand.
ACATAAACCACCTCACCTCATATGCTGGTGTCCACAAAGGAAAAAGAAGGCCTACAAAGACTTCAGGGTTATTGTTTTTTAACATATATCTTTACTTTGTGTTTTATTCTTGTTTTCTCTCCCTGTGTATTTTATTCTATACTTCTTTGTATATTCTTCTTTGGTGTCATGTCAGTTGTGGAGGGCCAACACTGGCGCGGTATATTGGACACAAGTTTGTATACAACATTTAACAGCACATCAGTCAATTAGTGAGTCCACTCACACATACCCAAACTCACAATGGAGCCAGTTTAGATTTGCCAATGTATCTGAAAAGCATGCTTTTGGGGATGTGGGAGGAAAGCCAGAGTATGTGAACAAACAGGAAGACTCTACACATATTAACCCTATACTTGTAAATATAGGACCTTTCATCTGAATACTCTGAATATAATTTAATTAATATAATTGCTGAATCCAATGGGGCACTGTCACTTACCTGCCTTTTGATTTGCTTTGTTTCTGTACTGAACTGAATAAATGGATTAGAAATTAAACAGATGGATGTTTAGTCAACTTGAGTATTTTTGTTTAAACAGTGTTTTTTTTATCTTTTATTTTTTCATTTTTATTCTTTCAACATGCGGCTCTCGCCCTCCTTTCTTTTTTTGTGACTTCTGAAAAGTGAATTTCAGCTCAAAAGTGTGAACATGTAGGTCACTAATGTTAGTTCTCACATATGTGCAATGTTTGTCTAACCTGCCAAGCCACTTTTTTCACTTTTGAATTTCCTTGAGCCGTACTAAAGGAGCCCTTATTGTGCTGTAAGGAAATTGCAAAGTAGGGCAAAGGCATGTGTAGCTTTAACATATATGACAAATAAACAGCTTTAATTTTGTAGTTTCTAGCAAGGAAAAAATTGTGGCTGACACGTCATACTTTACTTTTTTAAACGTTAAGTTAAGGTTATTAAACCAAGACTTCAGCACTGTGGTGAAACAACCTGTAGTAGCAAAATGCTACGGTGGATGGAACTAGAGTTTATCTGTGAGTACTGTCTTCAAAATATTATTACTTTGTTTTGGAAAGGTGAACATGTTTCCAATTTTCATATAAATGGATGGTATATATAAATATATATATATCTAAAGTGGAACTGGATTCAGGAGATGTCGCTAAGTCATAAATTTCAACCCATGTGCTCAGGGCATGTACCAAGAAAAACAGTCAGAAAGCCATGTTGGATAGTAGAACCAACATGTGAATTGCAGTTCACAATTAAATAACAATATCAAATGAGCACAAAGGTATTTTGGAAGAATCTAGCAATACTGTACAGCCAGGAAGTGCATGGCTCATCCTTTACAATTACGTCTTATTTTTTGTATACCACTCTTCACTGAATGCAAGCTCAGAGTGCTATGAACAATTCTCAGATAATATACAGGCAGAAATGATACTGATTTCTAAGTGCAGAATTGGTACCCATATAAATACTGATTTGTTAAAATACACAGAGAATAAGGCAGAAACTGATTAAACATAAATGGAAAGCAGCAATTACTGTCCATTAATTAATTGAACTATACCTAGTTGACAATGGAGGAGATTCAAATTGTAAAAGAGAAAGTCAAAAACAAAGTCATAGTCCTGGAAGCCAACTGGTAGCCTTCCCCTCCTGTGCTTTCCATAGTGGAATCTGTGCTGGACGTTCAGTCTGATGAGAGAATCTTTCTATCCAATGATTCCAAAGCTCCTTTATCTGAGATAACTTTTCCATATGTAGGAGAGCGGCCTAGCAGTGAAGTAGTGACACTAAGTGCCATATTCAGATACTGAGAAGCGAGACATAATAGAGAAGAGTTAGTATTAGTTTATAAATATTGTATTATTTATATTTGTGTACAAATGAGTAACAAACAGAAATACAGTATGTACAGTTAATCAGCAGCTCTAGTCAGGGTATGCTAGACTAAAATAGTAACTCTTCAGCCAGGATTTAAAAGTTGAGAGTGAAAGGGCATCTTTTATATTAGCTGGTAGATCATTCCACTGCTTCTGGGCACTGTAACTAAAAGCTTGACATCTCACTGTTATTTTGTTAATCCTTGAAATCTTAAGTAGGCTAGCATCTTGAGATCTTAATGTGCGGTCTGGTTTGTAAGTAATGATAAGCTCAGATAAGTAAGCAGAGCCTATACATTCGACTAACTAATGTTATGCGCTGCAAATTTTTGGTTGCCTTTACCTGTCAACGACATAGCAACTGTTAACAAATATCCCTTACAATGGTGGCATCTGTAAGAAAAATAATATGGTGTGACTGAAGAATGTTGTTTATTTTCAAAATTGTTAATGTATCAAGTACAAAAACAAATTTGACCACAAAATTGCTCGACCTCCAAAACCCCTATAATGAAGCATCAACATTTTGTAGAGGTCAAAAAGAAAATATAAAAAAAAAATCAAAAGCAAAGTCTGATCATGACACCCAGTTCTTCATAAGCAAGGGCTGCACACTAGTCCAGTGGCTAGCATTAAGCATTGTGTGTTTGAATCCCAAGCCTCTTTGTTGCCTGGTGTTTGCATGTTCTCCCCATGTCAGCATGGACATTCCCTCAGTTTTCCTCCTACAGCTCTAAGGATGAGCTAGATAGGTTATTTGGCAATTCCAGATTTTGTGAGTGTGTTTATGTACTGTATACTGAATGTGTGTATTTGTGTGTGTGGGTGTGTGTGTGTGTGTGTGTGTGCGCGTGCGCGCATGAGTGGGTTCTGTGTCAGATGGGCGCTTAATCCATTGCTGTTTTCTGCCTTGCACAGAGCACTGCTGGGTTAAGCTCCAGCCCTGTGCAACCCTTTACAGATTGATTAGGTTTATTTTGTACAAACTGATACCCTATCCAGCGATGGTGTCTGCCTTATGCCTGATGCTTCCGGGATAGTCTTTGACCCCTGTAGCTCTAAACTGGACTATATGAGTTCAAACATGAATTAATGGATAGCTCATATAAAGTCTTTGTTAGTAAGTACAATCTCATGGTGCTTTAAAAAACAAACAAGTTTACAATTTAGTTTGAAAAATCAAGGTAGATTATGTGCAGTGTTTAGAAATATTTATTTATTACCAGTACCTTTTTATTTATTTACAGGCTGCACAAATCCTTGAGAGCAGCAGATGTGATACAGGAACCAATCCCATAGAATGGGCACACACATCCATGCGCACTCACAGCAACATTTACATTTTGGAATGTGTTGAGGAAACTGGAGTACCAGGGCAAACTCTAATTCTGAGAATGATGCTTGGGGCATTTGAGGCTATAACACAGCAGTTCTAGTTACTGCCCCATGGTGGCACCCTGTCTCCAAATATCCTGGCATCAGATGAAAACGTAAAACAATGGCTGATGGTAAAAGTTGGCAGACAGCACAGGAAGGTCAGCATTATTAGGGCTAGACATGAATGTTGTGACTGATGGCGCTCACAGGCTAACATTGACAGAGATATCTATTCTGTAAGAGTGCAGATATGAATGAACATTTGCCTGATTGTATTTTTTAAGAATTCTGTGATATTGAAGAGACCAACATTAGAAGAAAATGCAGCTTCCTTACAGATATTTACAGGCTGAGGAGTGGTGATAGATATTGTAGCATCTTTCAATGTATGTGTTCATGTCTCAGTGGCAGCTTTTAAAGTTAATTGCGTATCGGACTTCGGGAATCACTTCAGTTCACTTTGACACGTAAGTTTTCGGACATAACAGTAATAAACAGCTGAATTTTTGTCATCCTCCCTGGCAACATTAGACTAGTATTTCTCATCTCCCAAAAGTACCAATACATGTCAGTCTATTCCTCTGTGGCAGATACAATTCAATACGATACAATGTATTTTTGTATAGCCCAAAATCACACAAGAAGTGCTGCAATGGGCTTTAACAGGCCCTGCCTCTTGACAACCCCCCAGCCTTGACTCTCTAAAAAGACAAATGGAAGAAACCTTGGGAAAGGCAGCTCAAAGAGAGACCCATTTCCAGGTAGGTTGGGCATGCAGTGGGTGTCAAAAAGAAGGCCATCAATACAATACAATACACAAAACAGAACAAATCCTCAATACAGTATAAAAATAAAAATTCTACAAGTATGGAGCAGAATTTATGTAACAGTAGATGATATCACATAATATGATTTAGATTTGTTTAGAGTCCTGGAGACCTCAGCCATCAAGCTGCCTTCCCCATTTGGCCATTCCACAGCTGAAACAGTGCTGGGCCAGCCAATCCAATGAAAGGACCCCTCTACCCCACGATTCCTGCGATCCTCCATTAGGGATGACTTTACCTAAGGCAGGGAAAATAACTTGGCAGGTGGGCCTTGACACCAAGTGCCACATATGAGTACCAACAGAGAGGCCGTCTATACAGTTAATCAGCAGCTCTAGTCAGGATATGCTAAACTGAAGTAGTGAGTCTTCAGCCGGGATTTAAAAGCTGAGACTGAATTTGCATCTCTTATAGTAGTAGGCAGACCATTCCACAGTTTAGGGGCCCTGTAACTAAAAGCTCGACCTCCCACTGTTATTTTATTAATCCTTGGAATCATAAACAGACCAGCATCTTGAGATCTTAATGTGTGCTCTGGTTTGTAAGTCATGATAAGTTCAGACAAGTAAGCCGGACCTTGGCCATTTAATGCTTTATAATGTCAGATAAAAATATACATGACATTGTGTTGAGATGTAAAAACTCTTTGGCCAACTGTATTTTTAATATGTCATAAATAATTATTCATTTTTGTTTTATTATTTCCAATTTTATTTTTAAGCTGAACACTACTCTGTTAGAACCTTTGCTGATACCATTCATGTAATGCTCAAGTGCCATTTTCAGTAAAATTACAATGAAATGACTCTTATGAACACAAGATAATACTGAGTTTATTTGGCTTGATTTGCTCAGGTGATACAAATGCAGGATTTCTCATAGGACCAACTAACTATGAGGGTTTTCAAAAAATAAAACCCTAAAAATGTTTTTTTCTTTCTTCTTCTACCTGCAGTGGTATATGAGAAGCACACAGACATCTGGTTGACTGTTTGATCCAGTGTCCAAAATGATCAGGACACCTTCTGTCTTTTTATCTAATCCTGCAAAAAAGTCATTTGTTTATTTTACATAGATTTTTCTTGTTTGTATGAGCAAAATGCAGTGAAAATTGAATGGGTCCTTTAATTAGAATTTTCTAGTCTGGAAATTGTGTAAAAGAAATGAGATCCTACTAAATTAATTCTAAAAAACAAGCACGATGGATTTTGGTAGGGCAGTGGTTAACACTGCTTATCTCACAGTTGCCTCACATCCCAGTCCAGTATCTAAGTGGAGTTTGCACATTCTCTGTGTTACTGCATGAGTTTTTCTGCGTGTACTCTGATTTTCCACATGCATACAAAAGACATGCAATTTAGGTTAACTGTCACTTCTAAATTGATCAGGAACAAGTGAAAGTCAGTATGACCTACAGTTGAAATAACATTGTGTTCAAGTTTGGTTGCTTCCTTCACCTGCTGCTGGGATATCTCTTCTATCCTGAATTGATAAAGAATAAATTTAATAATTGCATTACATTTAAAGGAATGGCATTTTAACTAAACAGTTTTTCATCTATGTTTGCACTCAAAAAGAAAACCAATTGTCCTTCATTCACCGGTCAGACTGCTTTAGGTTTATGCGTGATCTATAGGTATACTATTGGGTTGCAATTATCATCAGGAAAACAGTTTTCATTCAGATGATTTTTCTTTATCCATTATAAAGATAATATAGGTAGTGATATCCTTATAGACCACTGGGGGACTCTACCATCAAAGCAAGGAGTCACTCAAGACTCTGTTCTTAGTAGAAAAAAAAAAACACACTTTTGTGTTTGAGGTTCTCTAATGTGCCAGAGGAAAATATGTTGTAGCCTCACAGGGGGAGAATAGTCAATCTGGTCCTCTCTAATACACCTCTGCTGTGAGGAAAACCTACAGGAACACTTTGTGCCAATAGGGAGAGTACTGGCCATACAACATCATCGAGAAGTGCTTGCTGTGAAAGTAGTATGAAGCACAGTTTAGTAGGACTGTCCTTCACTTGATCCAGTGAGTCAGCAGGTTGTAAGTATATGTAGCTTGATTTCAAACACATTGTTTGCTGAATTAAGTCTGCATGTGTCACTTCCCATCTATTTATCTGTCCATTTTCTTAATCTGTTTATATCTGCTACTGGTGCCAGTTCATCGTAGGATGCACACATTGACTCATATGGGGACAATTTAGGGTCACCAATTAACATATCCTATACATATTTGAGTTGTGGGAAGAAAACCCTGTAGTCACTAGGACTGCAAGCAAGTAACATCCATCAAGAAATTAATCAACAAACCTGCTCCATCCAATTCATAGTGGCTTATAGTGCAGGAAGCAGAGAGTAGTTTGGCAGTCTTTTATTTTGTATTCAGTTTGTGTTTACTTTATGTTCTTATGAAAACATCACAAAACAAATGACAATTATGACACCTTCATATTATTCAATAGTATAATTGGACTTTAACAAATTTATATGTGGTAGCTACAATGGAAGGATAGACACTTTTCTGTACAACCTGACTTGAAGATTTATAAATTCTAGAAATTTCCAAAGGCAGAGTTACGAATAAATATATTCGAAAAGTGACTTGTTCCATCCACATGTCTGCTATCTTTATTCACTTTGTAAAATTCAGTGTCACACTTGCAGAGCCAAGGAAGCAAACAACACCAGTTAGATTGCCAGTCAATTCTTAAAATATTAGAACATTAGAAAGATTTACTATAGACGAGAACCAGCCATTCAGCCAACAAAGCTTGCCAGTCCTGGTCACTTAATTCCCCCTAAAATAACATCAAGTCTAGTTCTGAAGGTCCCTAAAGTCCCACTGTCTACCACACTACTAGGTAACTTATTCCATGTGTCTACAGTTCTTTCTAACTGTGCCCCCATGTTCTTGTTGAACTCATTTTAAAGTAATAGTCTCGAGTCACTGTACTAATTCCTTTCATAATTTAAAACACTTTCATCTCCTTTTTCATAAAATGAAAAGGCTCATCTCCTTTAATCTTCCCTCATAACTTATCCCCTATAGCCCAGTCTATTTGCTCTTCTCTCTACTTTTTCTAGTGCTGCTATGTCCTTTTTGTAGCCAGGAGACCTAAACTGCATACAGTACTCCAGAGGAGGCCTCACCAGTGCATTATAAAGGTTCAGCATAACCTTCTTTGACTTGTACATCACGCATCATGCTATATAATCTAACATAATGTTAGTCTTCTTAATGGCTTCTGAACTGTTGAGAAGTTGATAATGGCAAGTCCACAAACAACTACTAAATCCTTCTCATAAGATGTACTTTTAACTTCCAGACTTTCCATTGTATATTAAAATGTAACATTTTTACTTCTTACATATAATACTTTACATTTACTTACATTAAAATTAATTTTCCACAAATCTTCAGAAGCATGTATGCTGTCCTAGTAATTATTCAACAGATTCTTGGTTATCTTCCTAGTTTGGTATCATGTGCAAACTTAACCAACTTGTTACTTATATTCCTATCCAGTTAATTTATACAAGTTAAGAATAGCAGTGGTCCCAACACTGACCCCTGAGTGACACCACTCTTAACTTCACCCAGTTCTGATAAGGTTCCTCGCACTATCATCCTCTGCTTGCAGTGTTTTAGTCAATTCTGCACCAATCTGCACACTACACCCAGAACTCCCACCTCTTTTAGTTTGATGCCCAACCTCTCATATGGGACCTTATCAAATGTGTTCTGAAAGCCAAGATAAATAATATCATATGCACCATTCTGATCGTATCCTACCTCAGGGGTTGTAGTTCAAAGCCTTAACCACTACACCACACTGCCTGTCTAGTAGAAGATGACCTCCCTCATCTGAACCTGTGCTGACTGTTCAGTAAAACTCCTGTTCTTGCCATGTGTTGCACAATATTTTCCTTAATAATTCCTTGCATTAATTTACTTGTGATGCACGTTAAGCTTACTGACCTACTGTATAGTTACTTGGACCTGCCCGGGCCTTTTACATAATGGGATAATATTTTCCACTTTCCATTCCTTTGGAATTTCCCCGGTCCACAGTGACTTTCTGAAAGTATGTGCCAAAGTATATATTTTATTCACTAATTTCCTCAAGCATTCTAGAATAAATATTATCTGGTCCTGGTGATTTGATTGATTTCAGCCTATTTAATCTAAGCAGTACTTTTCCCACAGCAATTTCCAAATTACTAAGTACCTTCTTAGTAGTACTTTTTACTGAACCGCTGGGAGGTTATCTGCCCACTTCTTCACATATGAAGACATCAAAAAAATGCAAGTTTAGAGCATCTGCTATTTCATTGTCTGTATTTTTTAATTCGTCCTTTACTATTCCTGATGTACCTTACCCTCCTGTATGACTGCTCTTTTTAAAATATTGAAAGTTCCTTTGGTTCATTGTTTGCCTTATCTGCTATATTCCTGTCTAACTGCTTTAAAGACTCCCTAATATCCTTCTTAATTGTTGCCCTCATGGTCTCATATGATTCACTTTGGATTTCTTAGTCTTATACACCATATATAGCATTTATTTCCTTTGCATGTTCTTTTTTTTTTTTTTTTTTACTTACTCAGTGCACTTTTTGAAATTTCCTACTAATTCCAATTTGTGGGATGTACCTATCCTGCAATGCATGTAAAACGTTTTAAGTCTGTTCCACTGCTCCTCAACTTATAATTTACATTACTATACATGTTTATTTTTACACCATTGTTCATCTTCTCATGTACAGTTCTAAACCCGGACTGACCTAATTTCCCTGCCTCCTATTCCTTAGTTTAAATAATCCTCAACTAACCTACTCATAAGCCGGTTCAAATATAACTCATTGCAGTGGAACAGATCCCATTTATTCCAAAAGGAGTCCCAGTGCCCAAAAAACCTATGCCCTTCTATCATTCACCAGAATTTGAACCAAATGTTAGGTCTTCTAATCTCTTCAGTCTTACATGGACTGGCACATTGCACAGGTAAAACCTCAGAGGAGACTACCTTCTCAGTTCTACTCCTCAGCCTGGCACAGAACTCTTTAAATTTCGTTTGCAGGACTGACTGACTACCCTTATGTATGTCATTTGTTCCAGTGTGAACAATGACAACTGGATCCATTCCTGCTACAGCCAAGAGCCTATCAGCCCTTCCAGGGAGATCTCCCACCTGCACACCTGGAATGCTACACATGGTGTGAAACTCTCTTTCTGTGTGTGAGACTGTCTGTCTCTGCACGCTTGCAGGGCACACTTAGGGACATGAACACACTCAGACAGAACTAATTTGAAAGTTGTTAATAAATGTTTTTTGATGTTGGAGGAAAATGAAATAATGAAATTTTTTTATATTTCTATCAGCAAGTTAATGAGGTAATACATGTTTCTGCTTCACTTTTCCTAGCAGTTGGTTTCAATTCATGGCCTGTCACATTTTCTCATTTTACGTTTTTTAAGCACTATGGCTTTATATTTTGTCAAATATGTAGCAGTTAAGTCTTTGCAAATATATCTATAAATCGAGCAATAATAATAAAGGTTTCGGGCAAATCTATTGGGGAACACCCATTACACAATCTACATGCCATTATGAGTTCTTGGAGATGTAATTGTCTTTTCAATTTATAGTTTGGGACAAAGACACATTTTTCCTTGATTTATCCCTCTGCTCAATGGTTTAAAATTACAAATTAAACAATTCAGACGTGATTAAAGTGCACATTGCAGACGTTTATGTAATGGTATTTGCATACAGTTCAGTCACACCATGTAGAAATAACAACACTTTTTCTACATGATCCCCTCATTTCAGGGCTCAATAATTTTGGGACAATTAGCACCTTAAGTATTTGATTACTCAGGCATATTTCATTGCTTCACTAGTGCAGGCATAAGATACCTAGGCTTACAGACTACCTTTGGAATCAGTGCTTAAAATTGTTCAACATGACAACAAGAGTTTGCCAATTAAAGTCAAAGAAGCCATTTTGAGGTTGAAAAACAAGAATAAAACCATTTGAGACATTGGTAAAACCTGTTGAAAAGAGTCCTCACTGTGTGAAGTAAAAAGCTCTACTGCAAAATTAAAACTACTAGTTAACCACAAAAAATAATGGCCAGATTACAGGTTGTGAAAAAGTACTTAAAAGAGCCAGCAGAATTCTGAAAAAGGTCTTGTGGACAGATGAGACAAAGATGAACTTGTATCGGAGTAATGGCAAGAGCAAAGTGTGGGGACTAAAAGGAACTGCTCAAGATCCAAAGTATACCACCTCATTTGTTAAACATGGTATTGAGGGTGTTATGGATTGGGCATATATGGTTGCCTCAGGTACTGGCACACTTATCTTCATTGATGATATAACTGCTGACTGCAGCTGCACAATCAATTCTATGGTGTAGAGAAACATTTTACTTGTTCAAGTTCCAGTAAATACCTTAAGATGATGGTGCTTCATCCTATGACAAGATAATGATCCAAAACATAATGCTAAGGCAACACAGGAGTTTTTCAAAACTGAAAAATGGAAAATTCTTGAATGACCAAGCCAGTCACCTGATTTAAATCCAATTGAGTATGCCTTCTATACGGTGAAGAGAACATTTAAGGAGACAAGCAGGAGCTAAAGATTACATTATTAGAGGCTTGGGAGAGCAACACCAGAGAAGATACTTCACACTTGTGCTGTCTGTGAATCACAAACTTCAAGCAGTCCTTGCATGCAAGGCATATGCAACAAAGTATTAACTATGAATGTTTTAATATACCTGCCATTGCTATATCCCACACATTACTGGGCCTTTAAATAGTGGGACCATGTATAGGAAGTGTTGTAATTTCTACATCGTGTGACCAGAATGCATGCAAATATTATTAAATGAAAATCTGTAATGTGCATTTTAATCGCATCTGAAGTGTTTAATTTGTAATTTTAAACTGTGAAGCAGAGGGTTAAATCAAGGAAAAATGAGTCTTTGTCACAAACATTATGAAAGGCACTGTAAGTTTAAATGAACACTTTGTAATGGACTTAATGTTTTTATTTATAAAATCTGCTGCCTGCCTGACTGCCAATGCTCAGTCCACAACATACATTATATTTTGCAAATCAGAGAAAGCCTTCATTTAACAGTCAAATCAATCGAGTCAGCACAAAGCCTATCAGGTCTCTTACGCTCAGGCAAATGAGCAGGACAGACTGTGGAGAGATAGAGGCTCTGCTTTTTTCCATCAGCAACCTGCCTGTTCTCTCTCTCTCTCTACTTTATTGTCTGCCTTTGTGAGTGTGTGTGTGTGTTTATGCATCCGCTGGTTCAGCCTGTTGCAGCCCTGGCCTTCTGGGCATCCCAGGCAGAGAGGCTTGCTAACCGGCAGAAATGGGAACTGCGATATATAAGTTGTCCGGTAAACTCGCACTTCAGGTAAAGAGGCGTGCAACCTCAGGTAAGAACCCATGGGTGAGGGGTGCAGGGTGTTTGTTGGTGCAGCTCAGCATACTGGCATTTTCTGGATGTTATAAAAAGGCTTCTCTGCAACAAGTCTGCTGCTGGACATGACAGGAGAAATATGTGTTTTAGAATGATCCCATGACTCTACGGAGAAAGCAGGTTAAATACTCAAGAAGGGCTGTAAACTAACAGATATGTTTTTCATGCTACGTAATGATGCAGAATGATATTTGAATGAATTGTTAATGAGAAACAAATTTAGCCATTCATAATTGATTTTCTAACCTCAAACTAGAGATGTGAATATGCAAAAGATAATGTTTAAATGTAATTGAATGTTTCTATGGAAGCGTATGGAGGTTTTTGATGTAAACTGTATTCTATAAAATAACATTGTTAGCAGAAATATTAAAAATGATTTAAACTAATTAAAGGATATATATTTTTTTTTTTTGGAAAGGGAAAAGGAAAATGTTCATTAGAACAAAATTCCCACCTTTAGTGACTCATCAGTCCATCAGAGCAAATCAATGTGTGTTTGGCTAGAGTATCTGAGATGGACAGAGAATTACATTTTTTCCTTCCCACTGAGTGCTCTGTGTTGGCGCAAGTTAGTTGGCCCAGCCAGGGCCTCAGACTGCTAATGCAAGCCCTTCTGCTTTGACAGGAAGTGTGTGCTAATAAAGGCTTAATTGCTTCAGATAAATATCAATTATTCACATTGAAACAACTACATCTCTGCTTACATCTATGTAGTCTATTTTAGACTGCTGCTATCTGAGATGGTTCTTGTTCTGCCTTACAGGCTCAAACATATTTGTATTTCATTCTGTTTGTTTTAGTGCATACTGATTATTGTTCAAGATGAACAAATATACAAAAAGTATAAAAAAATTCTTGATACTGGCAAAGAAATGTATTTACCTTCAGAGATACTTAAATATGAAGCTGATCTCTATTAAAAGAGAAAATGAGTGAGCAAGGCAATGAATAAACAACAGTGAGGCTCATGTGATGTTAACAGATGAAAGGGCTAGGCGTAAGTCATTTGCTTTTAGTTTTTAGCGGCCAAGCTGGATCTGCACCCTGGGAATGCACTTACATGACAGCAGAACCAGGTTTCTAAATCTTCCTAACAAAAGCCCATCTATTTTCTGCTTTGTTCAGTTTAGGGTTTTTAAGAACTGAAGCCTGTGGGCTCAAGGTAGAAACTAGTTCATCACAGAAGTGAAGCAAATCTTTTTTAAAAGTATTTCTTTGTTAGAAACCACATCTACTAGGTGCTTTGCAAGAGAAACTTTATATAACAAGCAGCAGCACAAGATGAAATATATGCAGTATAAGTCAAAACCACAACCTTGAACTGGATTATGTTCTGTTATGATATATGTACTTCGTATGACTAACAGAAAAATTTACATTTGAATTGAAAGCTGTCAGTTTGAAAAACTGGTTGACAATGAACTACAGATCTCAAAGGTACTTTATAAATAGTTTATTATTATTTTCACTTATACTGCTTGCTGTTCTGTGGGGGTCCTATGTTCTCCACCTATCATTATGGATTATTCCCTCCCGCATCCTAAAGGCATTCAAGTTAAGCTAATTGACAAGTCTTTATTTACACTTGTAATAAAGCAGCATATATTACAAAATCTTTTGTATAGTTATTTGAAAAGAGAAAACAAAGACACTAATCCAAAAAAGAAAACATTCAGAAGTCTCAGATGAACTCACAAGAAAAATACCTCAAAAATAATTAACAATGTCTGTCTTAGGGCTTTCTTACTACACTGCAGTACATGATATGATCAGAGCAATGAATTTATTTGTATGTAGTATATTCTATGGTTATTTATTTTAACTTATATTTGTTATCATTTTTTGGGCTTTTCACAGTTTATACACTTTTTATGTGAAGTAGAGGATGTTCAAGCTTAAATAGAATAAACAATAGTACAACGAAAGCATTCTATTTTATTTATGTTTATATATTACTAGCCGTACAGAGCAGCTTCGTCCGCGTGAAAGTGAAACAGGACAGTGAGGCACCTCCCTATTCCTGACGTCATGCTTCCTTCTCCCACTCGGCCCGCAGCCTCTGTTTCGGATTAGTGCGAATATATCGCTCCCGCAAACAAACTATGATTCTTAGTGTCATGAGAGAAGTCGTAATATCAACCGGAATGTTCAAGCAAAATCTAGAAAAAAGCCTGATTTAAATCCGTTAAGTAGTTCTCTCATTTTCTAGCTAAGCGGATGTAAAATACTCCCTGAGGCTAGCGCTTGAGTGAGGCGGGCCCTGTCCCCATCCCCTTGTCCAACTGTGTCTCTCTCGGATTCGTGCAAATAAATCGGTACCGCAAACGAAGTATAATATTTAGCGCGATAAGAGAGATTGCAAAATCAACCAGAATATTCTAGTAAATTGTAGAAAAAAAACACAATATAAATCCGTTAAGTAATTCTCTCGTGAAAGGCAGACAGACGTTGGATTTTATATTTATAGAGATGTATGAGAGAAGTGAAGAAATAAATGACTGCATATTATCATTAAGTTGATTAACTGAGTTTGATGATGGATGGATGGATACAGCGTCAAAGTCCAGTGAGAACCCAAAGTTGGTATCCTGAGTTTATATCCTGCAACTGATCACTGTCGTTGCAAATTTAATAATGCAAATTTTAGTGATGTCTGTGTTGGTTTTTCTTTAGGTTGTCTGGTTTTCCTCCTACATCTAAATGACATGCATATTAGATTAATTTGGTGAGGATAAATAAATTGGTCCTATGGGAGTGAGAGTCTGGGAGTGGCTTGGTTTTGTGCTTACATCCTTATGCTGCCAATGATGTGCTCTAGCCCACCACACCTTTACATTGGATTAATACATTCTGAGAGTGATATGTCTTAATGTAAGGACATTTGTGTCGGCAGCATTGGACTAAAGCAAGGACCATTCTGGAACTGAGGGCCAGTTGTTTACTAAGCCATAATCATTCACTTCAAACCATGTTTGAATTGACAATTAATCTAACTTGTTTGATTTTGGGATTTAGTAGGAAAGGTAGTTTACTTGTAAAAATAGCCTGTTTATTAGACCTTTTGGGACACTAAGCAGTATACCCATTTTGGAGCCATATACCACTCAATAGCAACATTATATTATCTCTCTATCTATCTATCTATCTATCTATGTATCCATCCATCCATCCATCCTGCATAAAGAAGCAATCCCACGTAGATAAGTAAATATCACAGAAATGCTAATAGCCGTTTAAGAATTGTGTCAACATTTGTAGGACACTAGATGGCGCTGGCACTTCTCACTTGCAGCTGAGTATCACTAACTTATTCTAAGATCTCTTACTAGATAGAATATAAGTCTCAGTGTTCTTGAATGTGACATTATAATAAAAATGCAGAGTTGCTTCAAGGCTCCAGTCAGCTGGAGGAGTAGCAGAGGGTTTAAAGACAGTTCTTAACCTTGCAGCAGTTATATTGCTGTTTATTTTGTGTTTTTTGTTGGATATAAACGTTTTACAAAGGCATACTAAGGACAGGGAGAGCTGTTGTGGTATAGATGTTTAAGCTGTATGTTCAGCAATGCTTTCTATGTAAACTCATAAAAGGAGCTCCCACAAGAATCTGACTAAATGTTAATAGTTATTAATAGCTCAGCCTAATGTTTAATATATAACAAAAACATACAAAAGCACATGGTCAGAAAAACAGTTGTGTTTGCATTCGCCAGTTTAATGTCAGTTGCAGTTTACAAATACTGAATGTGAATGAAAGAAAAGCCTAAGAGATGGTCCCACAATTATGTATTTGCCAGTCTTGCATACTGTCTGGGTTATAGTCAAAGGGTGTAATCTGGTTGCTAAGCAATTGATCTAAAAACCACAAGGCTGCATGCTAGAACCATATGGAGCTTCCCTGTGAGGTTCTCAACAAGTCGAATCACCTTTTGCAGTTGAATGGTAAAGCAGGGATTCACAAGCTCAGTTCTGGGGTCCCACTGTGGCCACAGGTTTTTACTCCAGTCAGTTTCACAGATTAATTGATCATACTTACTTCTGTTTCATCTAAATATTTAATGTACTTACATTTTGTTTCTCTTAACTTGCATTCAAAAGAGTGCTCTTGCATGATATTTACATTTAGTAGAATTTCAAATATTGGTATATTTTTCCATAGCTATAAATGCATAATTTTCTTTGTATTGTTGAAGTTCAGGAGTGGACATTCTGGTCAGTTTTTTTTTAATGGAAACAAATTATCATGGTTTGTGAACCATGTCATTCAATTATAAATTCTGCTCCGTATGTCTCTTGTGTTATTTTGATAGAAATTCCTATACAGGAAAATACACAAAATAACTAGTCCCCTAATTAAACATATTTTATCAAAAAGCAGTTATATAATAACGAACACACACATATAAGTTAAAATGGCACTAAAAAGCTGTTGTTACTTTTGCTTTATGGTTGTTGTTCTTTTTATTAATATACAGGAAGTATAAAGAGTTTTTAACTCATTATATTTGTATCAAAATAAGCAAAAATTATGACAGAAAATTAAGAAACAACCTAACAAGTGTCTTTCTAAGAAATTAAAGTCACATTATTTTTAACTAGCTGAGTTACCTGTGCTTGCCCAGGTGAGAAAGTGTAAAAATAAAAAAGGAATGGCAAATTATATTTCACCAGACTTTGTTATCATTAAACATGCTGCACTTACAACTCATGTTAGTATTGGAATACAATACTTTGTATACAAAGATGGCTATGATAGCTGCTCGATTATAGATAAAGTTATATAATGAACAGGGATTGAACCATGTTCTTGATTGAAAGGTAAATATGATAACCATCACATCACCATTACAATCTGTGTTGTGCCATTTCTGTGTTGACAGATCACATTGTCATATTTCTTGCCATTTGGTCTAAATCCCAACATACCCATGTCATCCCCAGCAGGTACAAGGCCAAAATGATGTCACTAATCTAACTCATGGTGACACATACTATACTTATGTGTCAAATTTCTTGTATGTGACCTGAAAAATAAATCTACACATAAAGAACAGACAAACTGAGATTGTGCTTTATAGATAGACAGACTTCAGAGACAATCAGCAAGAGTTAGAATGAACTACCTGCATAAAAGAGGAATAAATTTATAAAGAAGATTACGTTTAAATTGACAAACTGAAACAAAATCCTGTGGTCACTGTAGCCTTGCTGTTAAGTATGTCCTATTGCCTTCCTGAATTTTCCTATGAAGTGCAAATTGATACATAGATGGATACTTTATTAATCCCAAGGGGAAATTCACATACTCCAGTAGCAGTATACTGATAAAAAAAAAAATTAAATTAAGGAGCAGGTAAAATGCAGGTAAAACAGACAATAACTTTCTATAATGTTAACGTTTATCCCCCCCGGATGGAATTGAAGAGTCACATAGTGTGGGGGAGGAACGATCTCCTCAGTCTGTTAGTGGAGCAGGACAGTGTAAGCAGTCTGTCGCTAGAGCTGCTCCTCTGTTTGGAGATAATACTGTTCAGTGGATGCAGTGGATTCTCCATGACTGACAGGAGCCTGCTCAGTGCCCGTCGCTCTGCCACGGATGTCAAACTGTCCAGCTCAATGCCTACAATAGAGCCTGCCTTCCTCACCAGTTTGTCCAGGCGTGAGGCGTTATTCTTCTTTATGCTGCCTCCCCAGCACATCACTGCGTAGAAGAGGGCACTTGCCACAACTGTCTGATAGAACATCTGCAGCATCTTATTGCAGATGTTGAAGGATGCCAGTCTTCTAAGGAAGTATAGTCAGCTCTGTCCACTCTAGCACAGAGCTTCAGTATTGGCAGTCCAATTTATCATCCAGCTGCACTCCCAGGTATTTATAGGTCTGTACCCTCTGCACACAGTCACCTCTGATAATCACGGGGTCCAGGAGGGGCCTGGGTCTCCTAAAATCCACCACCAGCTCCTTGGTTTTGCTGGTGTTCAGGTGTAAGTGGTTTGAGTCGCACCATTTAACAAAGTCCTTGATTAGGTTCCTATACTACTCATCCTGCCCACTCCTGATGCAGGCCACGATAGCAGTGTCATCTACGAACTTTTGCACGTGGCAGGACTCCGAGTTGTATTGGAAGTCCGATGTATATAGGCTGAACAGGACCGGAGAAAGTACAGTCCCCTGCGGTGCTCCTGTGTTGCTGACCACAATGTCAGACCTGCAGTTCCCGAGACGTACATATTGAGGTCTGTCTGTAAGATAGTCCACGATCCATGCCACCAGGTGTGAGTCTACTCCCATCTCAGTCAGCTTGTCTCTAAGGAGCAGAGGTTGGATGGTGTTGAAGGCGCTAGAGAAGTCCAAAAACATAATTCTTAGGAGACCCCCCAGCTCCAGCGCACAGGCCTTCAGCAGTCGTGGTGATACTCCATCTGGACACACTGCTTTGCTGGCACGAAGTCTCCTCTCTCTCTGCTCGCCTGGGCTGCCGTAATTGTGGGTGGGGATGTCTCTCCTATGCTGGCATCAGCAGAAGAATGGGTGGAGGGTGCAGTACTCCAAGGTGAGAGTGGGTTAGGGTGGTCAAACCTGTTAAAGAAGTTGGTCATTTGGTTTGCTCTCTCCACATCTCTCTCAATGGTGGCACCCCACTTCGAGGTGCAGCCAGTGATAATCTTCATCCCATCCCACACTTCCTTCATGCTGTAATTCTGCAACTTCTGCTCCAGCTTTCTTCTGTACTGCTCCTTCGCCACCCTGAGCTGGACTCCTTCTGCACGCGCTTGAGCTCATGCTGATCCCTGCCTTTAAAAGCCCTTTTCTTCTGGTTTAAAAGGCCATTGATGTCACTTGTAATCCATGGCTTGTTGTTAGTGTGCGTTGGAACTGGGGAGTCCTCTACAGAGCATCTTCAACGTCACATCTGATGAAGACCATGAAGCGGCTGCTGCTTCACCACCTGAGGCCACAGGTCCGCCACGCCCTCGACCCTCTGCAGTTCGCATACCAGGAGAAGGTGGGAGCAGAAGATGCCATCATCTATATGCTACACCGATCCCTCTCCCACTTGGACAGAGGCAGTGGTGCTGTAAGAATTATGTTTTTGGACTTTTCTAGCGCCTTCAACACCATCCAACCTCTGCTCCTTAGAGACAAGCTGACTGAGATGGGAGTAGACTCACACCTAGTGGCATGGATCGTGGACTATCTTACAGACAGACCCCAATATGTGCGTCTTGGAAACTGCAGGTCTGACATTGTGGTCAGCAACACAGGGGCGCCGCAGGGGACTGTACTATCTCCGGTCCTGTTCAATCTATATACATCAGACTTCCAATATGACTCGGAGTCCTGCCACGTGCAAAAGTTCGCTGATGACACTGTTGGCTGCATCAGGAGTGGGCAGGAGGAGGAGTACAGGAAGCTAATCAAAGACTTTGTTAAATGGTGTGACTCAAACCACTTACACCTTAACACCAGCAAGACCAAGGAGCTGGTGGTGGATTTTAGGAGGCCCAGACCCCTCATGGATCCTGTGATCATCAGAGGTGACTGTGTGCAGAGGATGCAGACCTATAAATATCTGGGAGTGCAGCTAGATGACAAATTGGACTGGACTGCCAATACTGATGCTCTATGTAAGAAAGGTCAGAGTCGACTATACTTTCTTAGAAGGTTGGCGTCCTTCAACATTTGCAATAAGATGCTGCAGATGTTCTACCAGACGGTTGTTGCAAGTGCCCTCTTCTATGCGGTGGTGTGCTGGGGAGGCAGCATAAAGAAGAGGGATGCCTCACACCTGGACAAACTGGTGAGGAAGGCAGGCTCTATTGTAGACACGGAGCTGGACAGTTTGACATCCATGGCAGAGCGACGGGCACTGAGCAAGCTCCTGTCAATAATGGAAAATCCACTGCATCCACTGAACAGGATCATCTCCAGACAGAGGAGCAGCTTCAGCAACAGAGTCCTGTCACTGTCCTGATCCACTGACAGACTGAGAAGATCGTTCCTCCCCCACACTATGCGACTCTTCAATTCCACCCGGGGGGGGAGGGCGTGGGGGTAAACATTAATATTATACAAAATTATTGTCTGTCTGTTATACCTTCATTGTTATCACTCTTTAATTTAATATTGTTCTTTATCAGTATGGTGCTGCTGGATTGTGTGAATTTCCCCTTGGGATTAATAAAGTATCTATCTATTTGCATTTTCATTATAAATCACTTTTTTCAATACTCAACTGAAAAAAACTTTTTTCTACAAAAAATTGAGTTATTAAAAAAAATGCAATTACATTTTACCCATGTGTCGGGAATAAGTTTCCATAAACCAAGCTTTAACTTTGCCTTTTATTTTATGAAAGTGTGTAGATTTACATTAATGCAGCAATATAAATTTACTGCAAAGCCTCTAAAAACGACCAATTCATAGTGATTTGTTTTCAAAACCTCCTTGTTCTTATGAATGCCAGCAATTGCAAGGTGAAGTTTATTTTCTCATATACACAATAGAAGGGATTTTTTACTTTTATGTCTGATCAATTGCCACTCTCCATCTGTTATTGGATTACAATTGAATTGAAACTGATATTGTTATCTGGTGTATATGTTTTCTCTGATGTTGATTTTTATTTATGTTTTATTATTTTTTCTAACGTGTACTGCCATTTTTGACTCTTGTTGCTAGTACACAATGTCTTAATACTATGGTATGGTTCCTTGAAGTCACATGCAATGTCATCACATGCATGATGATTTAAAAGTTAGCAATTCAGGTCATTCAGCATCCAGTATCAGATGGATACTGCTTTCAAAAGACTCTGGATTTCGACTTTGATTCTGGTTTACAATTTGGTTCAGATGCAAATTATTATTGACTTCCCAGATATAAACCCAGTAAATTATTAGATTCACAATTACCTCTTGATCCCAGACACACCCTTGTGACTTGCCAGTTATTTTTTGTGGCATAATATTGTCCATATTTGGTAGCACTGTCTGATGGAAAAAGTAGACAGTTCTATCTATAACAAAAGCCTCCAGAATTCCTTAGTCTCTCTGACTTGTGGAAAGATTCAATTCATCCAGCATGTCAAGTCTTTGGGTCTTATAACAATGGGTTGTGCCCGTTACACTTCCTATGGAAGCCATCTACAGGCCATCTTAACAAAATGCGGAAACCATCTCACCTTTATTTGCTTAATCCAGAGAAGCAATGGTTCGAACGCCATAATGCTCAGCTCCTGTAATGAAGTGGGAACCCAGCAACCCTGTAATAATCTCTTTTTAACCACTTGAACTTAAGATCTTATTAGTTTTGAGCTTTGGATCAGTGGTGAAGGAGGAGGTTGGAAGCATGTGCCGATTACAGTATGTTGCTGCACCCACCACAGAATTCAGATTAATCTGTAAATTTAAGGCTCCATCTGAATGTATGGATGGTTCCCACAATACCACCATAATCTTGTGCAGCATTTGAAAAACTGTCGACACTGCAATGTTTGTTGGTAAATCTCATAATTATTTCTAACCCGAGTTGAGAAAAAGACTCCAAAGTATTTGAGGTCCCCTACATTGAGCAGTTTGTATGTTCTCCTTGTTCCAGATCTAAACTAGGTGTTCTTGAATAAATGTCAGTTAGTGACTGAGCATGCCCCACACTGCACTTGTAGCCTGTTGCCAAGAGAACCTCCTGTCTCTTGTAGCTCTGTATTGGACTGAACTGTTTAAGGAGATAGACTTCTTGGTCTATTGAGCTATACCAGTTCAAGTCACTAGCTATGTTTTATAAAGAATTCAAGTTATTTTCCAATCATACTTTTTCCATTATGATATCATGGATAATTTGGTTACAAGGGAGCACCTAGTCCTGGATGAAACCTCATTCAGTCACAGGGCACACTGACACACTTGGCCACCACCACTTGCATCAAATCTGTTTAGAATTTCCAGTCAACCTAACACATAACAAGTGCGCACTCTGCACCACTCTTGCTAGCCTAGGAATCAATTATGCTTCATAAGTCTGTGAGGCAGCAGTTCCAAGCACTAAGCTACCACACTTTCCAATTCTGTAAACTTTATATGCATTTAAGTAACATCTGCTTATTAAGGAGAAGTGGTAGAGTATCTCCTTTTACTGGCTTGGGAAATATGAAAGTGTGAGACAGGGGGCTCTGGGCACACATTAATAGACAGTTTTTGATATTGTGTATAAAACCATGAGTGTAATTTGACCATTAAATAAAGTCGGGTAGGGTGCCCACAGTAAACGTGGCTCAGTTTACTTTTTTTTGGAATATTTAGAGATATACAGTAGAAGGAGTTTGCAGCCTGTGCCCCCTGCCAGAGGTGAAGAAATTCTTAAAAATTGTTTTTAAGAAGTAACACATTATTATTTATAATTTTACTGATGTAACATATGGTGTTTCAAACATCTCTCTGGCATCTGTTAAAGAAATAGAAGACAATGATAAAGAATTAGGTTACCAAGACAGCCACCCCATATAACTGGATGAAGCAAAAAGTAAAAAAATTAGACTCGTCTCTGCAAATAGGAGTTCAAACAGAACTGCCAAAGATGGCAGAGCTTCCTGTGTTCACTCCTCCCAGCAGGAAAAAGTAGGTCCACGTGGGCTGACATCGGAAGCGATGTCAGAAGTGTTCTAGTTGTCCGTCATCCGATCTGCAGAGGGAGAAAGATGTTAATACACAGACACAACACTAACCCCTGGTGTGGTAGTGGAATTACAGTCACTGGAGCCCTTTCAGCTGTCCCCTATGTACATGTGTGTTACAATCATAAATAGTATAAGGTACTCAGGAAAGCAGAGCTTGTCACAGTCCCAATAGACTGTTTATAGTTTATAAATTGCATTGCAGCAAGGTTGGGTATGATAAATATTATAAGGGGTGAATGTGAAGCAAACATTGACTTCAATTTAATAATTAAAATTACTGGGTGAATCACCTCTTGGGCTTTTGGTAGTTATGTTTTTTCATTTATCTCTTTTAAACATGGTAGAGTATGAGTGTTTTTTTCCTGCCCAGAAAATAATCTTCAACTTGGTATTCAACTTTATCAAAAGTCCTTTTAGGATCTGGTAGCCTCAATGTGTCTATACATTAATTTCTTTTGCTTTGACTGATGAATTCTATATCTCCAATGACCTGTTGCTGCAGCATTCTTCATGTGGACACATTGTCACAAGGCTTCAAGGAAACAGCATGATGTTGTTTGCTATAAAGACAAAGAATTCATTGTTACAAAGGCACAAAATTAAGCCATTTTTTAGTATGTCCCCTGTGTGTCTATACTTAGACTGGAATTGACTGGCAGAGTTTAATGGCCCTTCTTTGCAGCAGTACTCTAGATGGACTGAATTTGCTGTTTTTTTTAACATGAATGTAGCATCCTTAACCAAACTGATGCCCCTCACATCCATCTGTGTTGTTTCTTCTTTATCATATCATTTTGATGTGTAAGACTTGATTCAATTCTTTGATGTTTTGTAATATTTTAAGTCTTTTCCTCAACTCTCCAGATAGGTTACAACCTGTATAGTCCGAAAGTGAGATTTGTCATCAACTCAAACACACTACGCATGGACATTGTCCAAATGAAAAGTGAGTTCTTTTCACAAGCCCAGACATATAAAATTGTGTGTGATGTAAATTAAGGCCAAAACCTTCTGAATCTGATAACATAAGGCAGTTACCGCTATATACTGTGTGACCCTAAACTGACCATTTAACTATATATCCCCCCATGCCATACTTCAGTATGACATCTCAGTTAAAGCCCATTCAACCATTTACTGAAGTTGAATTCAAGTTAAGGGTCGTGAAGAGATGAGGCTTATTCTAGCATCACTGGGCACAAAGCAGGAACCTGGATAAAGCAGCAGATTGTGAAAAATATATCCATGTATTTATGAAGTCTCTTAGACTAGTTCAAGGGTAGGAGAGCTGGAGCCCACCCTGGCATAAAAGATGTCATGTAAAATAGTAATTCATTTAAAATTATAAGAAAAAAGAAACTTCACACCTTATCAATTCCATTGAAACTAATGAACTGTGGACTGGAAGTAGCTGCCTTTTTTAAAGTTCTATACAGAGCCCTATCCAGTGGCTATGATGCAATTATAACATTAAAGTTAAACCCAACTATCAATTTCTTATTTTCTCAACAGAATGCAATTACACCTGCCACCCTCAGTGCAGAGACAAGGTCAAGTTAGACTGCAACAGCAATGGAAAATCTATGGAATCCTCTTCTGTGCCTGATGTGGAGCCTGGCAATCACAACAAACAGCCTCTGGTAAGAACCTGCAAACCGAGATGTGTCTGCACTTTTAAATAGATGCTAACAAGGATTAAAACTGACCCTTCCTTCTGCTTTGTCTGTTTATTGACAATCTGCTGGTATCTTGTTGGTTATAAAGAGCTTAATTTGAGTTTAATACTGTATCAACCATTAACATTTCTTCCCTTTTTATTTATTGTGTTCATTTTAATATACTTTTTCATTTAAAGTTTGAAACATCTAGAATAAGAGTCTTTATTTATTTTTTAATTGCATTGTGATATGGTGTCATTGGAATTGTTAAAGGATTGCATTAAGGAATGGCGTGGACATTTTTTTAGTTGATTGAAATTGGAACTAGTAGTTGGCACTGAGCTCTGTAGATGGCAAGAACAGGAAAACTTACTGGGGCTGGGTGGAGTGTTCCAAATTAGAATGCCTTTTTAGGGACAATAGTATTTTTATGTTACATTTCATCACTACTTTCACCGGGGAAACGGACTTCCTGTTTAAATTAATGTTCTGTCTGATGTGATTTTCTCCTTAGGAATTTTCTAAACGGTTAGTTTTCCTTGACTTTACATAATTAGCCAGCTTACCTACTGTACATGTTTTGTAGCCTCCAGTACAGCTGTAGTATAAATAAATACATATTTATTAAGAAAGAAAGAAAGTTTAGTTAAATCTTATTTTAAACTTTTACATTTTTTATAGTCATTTAAAAACCTAAAAAGTTAAATTTTGTTTTCATTTATTCTTAATTTTAGCATATATGAAGTTTAATGTTATATATTTTTGCATCAGCCTTTGAAAACACCATCACCAGATCTAATTTGCAATATTTCCAATATATGTAAAGCACAATAGCACGTCACTTAAAAGTGATTTTAAAAATAAGCATTTCTTTCTTTCTTTCTTTCTTTCTTTCTTTCTTTCTTTCTTTCTTTCTTTCTTTC
>JANRMT010062793.1:11616160-11643625 GCA_026402145.1 Polypterus bichir lapradei
TTCTTTCTTTCTTTCTTTCTTTCTTTCTTTCTTTCTTTCTTTCTTTCGTTCTTTCGTTCTTTCCTTTCTTTTTTTCTTTCTTTCTTTCTCCCCACAATTAAGACATATCAACAAGACAGTATCATTCTGTGGTAACTCCATTTACAATCCACCCTATTTGATACCTTAATGTATTTCATTGCTGTGATCTTTTAGTTCCCCTGAGCTACTGCATCTTATAAGTCTATTCCTATGTAATTTAACACATTTTCATTAAATTCTTTTCCACCTTTATTCCACAGAATTATTATGCTATTTTGGTTGCATGATTAGTTTTATTACTATAAATTAGCATCGGCTGTTCAACAAATCACTTAATGGCACACTCTACAATATAGTACTTGACACAAGTCAACTCTATATAAACACTGTTGTGAGGCCGAAAACAATAAAATATATTGATCATTTTTTCTAATTTAATTGTAATAGGATCCATATGTGTCCATCTTATCCATTAAAGATAAATTTTGAGATCTGCAAAAATCCTTCACAGATTATCAGTTTCATATGTTTTTCTCAGAATTGTTTTATGAATGCCCTAACCGCGATTGTCATGAATCTAATACTTTTCTAGAAAACTGAATTCTTCAAAAGCTTACTTTTGATTTAGAAGCCACTATTTACTAAATCTGAGTTGGTGAATGCTCCAAATTTGATGAATTCAGGAAAATCCTGAATTCTTGATAGGTTGTCTCCAGAACTCTTTTCTGCATTTCGGATAAAGCTAGCCCTTCCCCATCTATTGATGTAGAATTCTGCCATCTGTCAAATGAAAAGGAGCCCCTCAATAAACTGTATTGATTACCCTCATTCTAAAGCAAGGCAAGGACCCCAGAGAATGCTCCTTTTACTGGATGATCCACTTGATGAACCCTTATGCAAAGTAGTTGTCAAAATTATAATCAGACATTTACAGTTGTTTACCCATAAGTTAATTAATCCAGACCTGACTAAATTTATTTGCAACTGTAATGTGTAGCATTGTGCATTGCCTCTTACACATTATAGATGCTGACCCTAATAGCCCTTCTATCATTAGATGCTGAAGAAGCTTTTGACCGTATGCATCTGAATTTTTTATGGCAAATTGTGCACTTTCTGGGTCTTGTCGAGTAATTAGTAAATACAATATGGTTAAAGCATTTTATCCCTTCATCATGGTTATACTTTTAGGTAACTTGAATATTTCCCTGTAGACTTTCAAAAGTGCTAAGCAAGGTTTTTCATTAAGGCATTTATCTCTCCCCACCAATCCCTTGCGATTACTTTTCATTTCAATGATTTTAATTATGCCAATTAATAAATATAGTTGACATGAAAATCTCTTCACAAAGATCATATTCTAACTTTTCTTGGTAGGCTCTGTCTTATATTTGCCATACCTCTGATTTATTTAGCATTTTTAAAAACATCTCAGGCTATGAAATCAATTGGTTGAGGTTTTCATGATCTGGGTTATAAGTTACATTTTTGTACAACTGTACTTTTGCCTCTAAAAATTATTTGAGTGTCATTTTGGGGATTTCATAGGCTAAAGTATCTAGTGGTTAAATTAATATTTTGATTTGTTTTGTTTTTAACAATGTTAGAAATGATTCATATTCTCCACCGTCATGTTGGAGAGTGGTTGCTAGGGCAAGAGACTCCACTACTGGGAAGTGCTACTCAGAGGACATGCACCATGATGTCACTAGCATGACATTTAAAAAAAAACAGCAGCACACTTACCTAATCATCCAAGATTAGGATTCATTAATAAAAAACGTACTGCTCTGTTCTTTAATCACAATTCTGGCTACACATCCTTAGCTTTGTTATTTAATCATTGTCTTTCCGGTTATGACCCCACCAGGAATTCTGACTTCTCTGTGTTATCTCCTGAATACATTTTCTCCGAAAACAGCTGTTGCCTTGCACAAGCAGCACAGAAGTCTGCTGTTCTGACATTAAATTGTCTTTGTCATGAAATATGATTAAGTATTCAGACATCAATAGCTTGCATCTGGTACAGAACAGATATTTTCCAGTTACTATCAGGTGTTTAAGAGCATTAAAGAATCCCTGGCCTACTAGTCTTCCTGCCCTGTATATTTTTGTTCCAGGCTAGCTACAAAGATTAACAATATAGTAACTTGCTTTAATAATGTCAGCACCTTGCTTCCCCTCACTCTTCCTATTGGAGCTGGTTGGACCCCTCCCTTCAATTTCCCACCTTGATTCCCCATTGAATCCAGTAGGTTAACTCTTAGATCCCTTTCAACTCTGCCTCTTTCTGCCTTAAAATTAAAGACACATTCATCAAACCTTGGCTCTTTTATCTCTTTTACAGTCATAATATGCTGTAAAGTTAAGAAACATGTTGGCCCTGTCCATCTTCGAATACACATACAGTACATCTATTTTTTATTTTTAGTTATTTTAGTGCTTGGGCAAATTTTTAAATAATCAGGTGTTCAATTCATTAATGTCCAGATTTTCCATCCCTTAATTATCTTCAACTTTGATCTATCATTAAAATAAAAAACATCCCCTTAGTTTCCCTGCTGACTTCCCACCCCTCTATACTTTTCCAACTTACTATTATCTACTTAGAAGCCAGTAGTACCTTTATTTTTTTATTTTATTGATTTTATTGTAATCATTCCATACAAATAGATCAATTTTTACAAAAAATAGTGTTGAAAACAAATCAACCCCCACCCCTGAGAAAGAGAGCATGGCAAACAGAGTAAAACTTAAAGCTTGTAAAAATACATAAATTGATGAGTTTAATAGGCGGATAAAGATAAATGGAGAAGAAAAAGAAATGAGAAGATAATCTACTTCCTTAGTACTTTAAGAGCTTGTTCTAAAACATTATTGATTAGATCCTGCCAGGTTTTGAAAAAGTTCTGCACAGATCCTCTAACTGAGAATTAGATTTTTTCCAATTTCAAATAGTATAAAACATCAGTTACCCACTGACTTAAAAGAGGAGAGTTAGGATTCTTCCAGTTTAGCAAAATAAGTCTGCATGCCAATAGTGTAGTGAATGCAATCACCGTTTGTTTGTTCTTCACCATTTTAAGCCCATCTGGAAGAACACCAAACACAGATGTTAATGGGTTAGGAGGGATTGTGACACCAAGGCTGTCTGAAAGGCACTTAAAAATTTTTTGTCCAGAATGATGTTAATTTGGTGCAGGCCCAAAACATATGACCCAGTGAGGCTGGGGTTTGATTATAGTGTTCGCAGGTTGGATCTTGCCCTGGAAACATTTTGGACAGTTTTAAACGAGACAGATGTGCTCGATATATAATTTTGAGTTGAATAATTGTATGCTTTGCACATATGGAGCTCGAGTGAATTCTCAGCATTGTTACTTTCTACTCCTTTTCTGATATGTTGAGTGAGAGACCTTTTTTCCCATTATCCTCTTGGATCTTTGAAAGGGAGGGACTGTAAAATAATTTTATATATTGCAGAAATGCTGTCTGAGTCCTCGAAACTGAGCAATATTTTTTCCAGCATAGAGGAAGGTGCGAGATGAGGAAAATCGGGCAGATTCTGTTTAAAAAAGTTTCTAATTGGAAGATAGTGAAAGAAATGTGTTACTAGAAAGTTAAATTTGGAATGTAATTGTTCATAGAATGCAAAGATGTTGTCTGTATAAAGATCTCTAAGCAATTTAATCCCAAATGTTTTCCAAATATAAAAAAATGCATATGCGAGGGTTGAAAAAGGTGGTTCTCATGCAGAGGTGCCACAGATAAAAGATTCTGCTTTCTACATTGGTTCCATATTCTGAGTGAGTGAAGCACAATTGGGTTGTTAGTATATTGCCGATAACTTGCATTTATTGGGGCACAAAGCAGGGAATTTAAAGAAGTACTGCAGGATTTTATTTCTATTGTGGACCAAGCCTTTTGTATGTTCATCTATTTGTGTCCAGGTTTTTATAGCTTGTATGTTTGCTGCCCAGTAATAAAACTGAAAGTTAGGTAGAGCCATGCCACCTTCTGCCTTAGGTCTTTGTAGGGTCGCTCTTTCGATACATGGATGTTTTGAGATCCAAATAAATGAGGTTATGGATGAATCTAATTTCTTAAAAAATGATTTATTGATGTACATTGGAATGTTTTGAAATAAAAAGAGAAGCTTAGAAAGGATATTCATCTTAACAACGTTAATTCTTCCAGCTAGAGTGAGATGAAGGGTTTATCATCTATGCAAGTCTTGCTTTATTTTTTCCATACAAACGGCGGAATTTTGCTGATAAAGAGCTTTATGTTTACTTGTGATATTTGCCCCTAGGTGTTTAAACTGATCTGCAATGAAAAAAGGGATGGTGTCCATTCTAATATTGTATGCTTCAGAATTAACTGGAAAGAGCACACTTTTATTGAAATTAATTCTGAGACCAGAGATCTTTTGAAATTATGTAAGTGCTGTTAAGACTGCTGGCACAGTATTTTGTGGGTGTGATATATAGAGTACCATATCATCTGCATATAGAGACATTTTCTGTTCAAGTCCTTCTCCGATAATCCCATTTATTTGATAAGCATTTCGACAGTGAACTGCCAGTGGTTCAATGGCAATTGCAAATAGCAGTGATGACAAGGGGCATCTTGTCTGGTACCATGTTCTAGTTTAAAGTAGTCTGAACAAATGTTGTTAATATAAACTGAAGCTTGTGGATTGGTATACAGTAGTTTGATCCATGCACAAATGTTCGGGCCAAACCCAAATTTCTCTAATGTAGTGAAAAGGTAGTTCCATTCAATCATGCCAAATGCTTTTTCTGCATCCAACGATAATAATATCTCTGGGGTGTTTGACTTTGCTGGTGAACATATTACATTAAACAGGCGTCGAAGATTGGTAGCTGTCGGCCTTTAATAAATCCACTTTGATCTTGTGATATTAAGGCAGCACTTTCTCCATCCTTCTAGCTTAAGACTTTGGAGAGTATCTTAACATCATTATTCAGAAGTGAAATTGGTCTGTATGATGCACATTGTAATAAGTCCTTATTTTGTTTAGGAAAGATGGTGATTAATGCTTGGTGAAAAGTTTGAGGTAGAATTGTATTGTCTCTAGCTTCTGTAAATCTTGCTAATAAGAGGGGACCTAGCTGAGTGGAGAATTTCTTATAAAATTCTACAGGGTAGCCATCAGGGCCTGCTGCTTTCCCGCTTTGAAGTGACTTTACAGCATCTAGTAATTCTGATAGCGCCAGAGGTTTATCCAGTTCCTCTGCACTAAAAGAATCTATTTGTGGTATCTGTAATGTATCCAGAAATGCATTAGATTGTGTGTTGTCTTCTTTAAACTCAGTAGAATATAAGGATTTATAGTAGTCTCTAAATGTGTGCATTATATTTTTATGGTCAATGATTTTATCTCTGTTCGTGTTGGTGATTGCTGGTATTGCATTGCAGACTTCTTGCTTGTGGATTTGTTGAGCTAAGAGCTTATTAGCTTTCTCTCAGTGTTCATAGTAATGATGTCTTGATTTAAAAATGAGTTGTTCAGTTTCTTTGGTTGTTAAGAGTTTGAGCTCTGAATGCAGAGCCTGCCTTTTCCTATGAAGAGCCTCTCTTGGACACCTGGCATGTTCTTCATCTATTCTAGTAATTTCGCTGGTTAGCTGTGATACCTTCTTGGTTTCTAATTTATTTCTGTGGGAAAGATATGAAATAATCTGTCCTCTTAAGAAGGCCTTTAGAGTTTCCCAGATAATTCCTGCAGAGACCTCTGAGGATGTATTTGTCTCTAGGAAGAAACTGATTTGTTTGGATATAAATTCTGTACAGTTCTCGTCTGCTAATAGAAGTAGGTTAAGACACCATCTGCGAGATGAGTGTGTGGGGCATAATGATTTTAGCTCCAAGATCAGAGGGGCATGGTTGGAAATAACAATAGCATCGTACTTGCAAGATTTAATCATAGGCAATAAATTATTGTCTATAACAAAATAATCAATTCTTGAGTAGCAATGATGCACTGGTGAGTAGAAGGAATATGTTCTTGAGTTTGAGTTTAGAAACCTCCAGGGGTCTGATAGGTTGTGGTCAGTTAAAAACTGTGTAGATGTTTTTGCAGTGTTAGATGTCATCCCCCCTGTGTCAGGAAACCTATTTAAGAGTGGATTTAAAACACAATTAAAGTCCCCAGCCATTATAATTTTATGAGTATTCACATTGGGAATGGATGCATATACATTTTGCATGAATTCCCTATCATCGACATTAGGTGCATAAACATTTATCAAAATCACTTTACAGTTAAATACATTACCCATGACAATCACATATCTCCCTTCAGGATCAGATACTACATCTGATACCACAAATGAGACTGATCTATGTATGAGAATTCCCACACCTCTAGTTTTCTTTGTAAAACTGGAATGAAACATTTGGCCAGTCCAGTCTTTATACAGCCAGAACTGATCCTTGCTTAGTAAGTGGGTCTCCTGTAAAAATACTATTTTAGTGTTTAAACCTGTTCGGTGAGAGAATACTTTCTTTCTCTTTAATTCGTGATTCAGGCCTTTAACTCACAAAGTTACTGTTCCATCATGGAGACATTGATTCTGAATTTTTTATGTCATTTTGTTGTCTTAACTGGAAGTGAGACAGCATTAACCTTAATTTCTAATTTTCCCATGAGTTATTGCCTGCAGCCTACTGTTACGTTGGTAGTTATAATTATAAGGATTAAAAAGATGAATTAGATATAGTTTGATCTCTTTCTCCCCCCCCCCTTATTCCCCCCCCCCCCCCCCATTTTGCGGGCCGCCTGGGGCTGGACCCCATTTCACAAAGTCCCAGTCTTCTGACATACCTAGAGACAAAGCATGTCCAAAACAAAACAAGCCCCCCAGCAGCGGCGTTTGAGGATTAAAAAGTAGAGATATCTATTGCAGATAAAGTCTAAATACTATAAGTATAAAATATAATCTTCAACAATCTTGAAATATTAAGACAGTAAACCCAGGGAATGGTGTTAAAAAGTGGTCCTTGATAAGCATAGTAAACCCTAATGCAATAATAACAATAACAATAAACCAAGGGTATGATGTTAAACAGTCTCCTTTAGAGACTAAACCTACTTTAATTTCTTCCACACATACGATTATAATTGTAATTAAAACATAAACAAAAAGTGTCAGAGAAGAGAAAAGGATGTGTAATTATGGTACCTGTATCGTTGTTAGCGAATCAGACAGCAGATAATATCTTCTTGCCATGCCATGACAGGATGCGACTCGCTATCGTATTTCAAAAAAGTGTTGGGATCAGCTTTCTTAATTCCTTTTCTGCTTCCTCCTTGCTAGAGAAGATGTAATATTTGGATAGATAGATAGATAGATACTTTATTAATCCCAAGGGGAAATTCACATAATCCAGCAGCAGTATACTGATACAAAGAAACAATATTAAATTAAATAGTAATAAAAATCTTAACAAAAAATAAAAAGATGCGACTCGCTAAAGAATAAAAAAGTTAGCATTTACTCCCCCGGGTGGAATTGAAGAGTCGCATAGTGTGGGGGAGGAACGATCTCCTCAGTCTGTCAGTGGAGCAGGACAGTGACAAAAGTCTGTCACTGAAGCTACTCCTCTGCCTGGAGATGACACTGTTCAGTGGATGCAGTGGATTATTCATGATTGAATTATTTGTCTTTTAATAATTTGATATTTGTCTTGAATATCTACTTTCAGTTTGGCAGTTTGTATCTGATATTGGCTTTCTGTAACCGCTGTTTAATGTTGTAAAAAGCTGCACGTTTAGCAACTGTTGAGGGTGAGAAATCAGGGAAAATACGAATGTGGTTATTTACAAATATAATCTCTTCTTTCTGTCTGAGAAGTGCCATTACATTAAGCTCTCGAAACGGACAATTAGAGTCCTAGGTTTAGAGGTATTTGATCCACGTACGCGATAAGCTGCCGCTATCTTGGTATCTGATTTAAAGTCCTCTCCAATTATTTTTGAAAATAGTTCAGCTACAAGTTTCGCTGGGTTTGGACTTTCACGATTCTCAGGTACTGTAGACCTTCGATTCTAATATTATTCCTTCTGCATTCATCTTCCAGAGCCACAAGTCTCTCTCCAATTTTTTTGTATTTGGAATTTGCAGCTGTAGCTTTTCCATCAGCGGTAGATGCCGAATGTTCCGCTGTTTCAATTTGAGTCGTGAATGTCTGCTTAACATCTTCCAGCTGATCGGCAAGTTCTCTCAATTTAGACGCATTTTCCTGAATGTGTTCCTCAATTTTTCTCAGCATACCTTTAAAGGTTGCATCAAAATGATTATATATACGTTTTTCCAAGTCTTTATTATCCTGCCGCAGCTCTTGCAGCTCTAGCCACAGCTTCTCGTTTGTCTCATTTTGTAGCTTTTCATTTGTCTTGAGCAAGCCATTTATTTCTTTCTTCATATTTTTCTGAATGTCTTTCTTAAGCTCACTTATAGCCGTGGCCATGGCCAATGTTGCGATCATTTCCTTCAGTTCGGACAAATCGTTTTGGCTTTCGTGCTCCACGGGTGAAGTGGCAACCCCGGTTACAGCCGATGCTTCCGGCTCGCGAGGAGTAGATGAAAGTATGGACTACAAGACCATTTCTAGTTTCATGTGATCTTCTGGAATCAATTCTGGAATCACTTGCACCTTCGCTTCCATTTTCGCTCTCGACTGGAGATGATGCAGTGGAGCGGGGTCCTGGGAAGTCTGTGCTTTCGCCTGCCTGTTCCAGGTCAGTCTCTAAAAGGCTGTACCTTGCACTTGGGCTTGATGTCTGTCTAGACTTGGGTGTAGCTTTAAGTTTCCTTTCTGTTTCTTTCTGACCCCCTTTCTTGTTACTCATGTTTATATACTGTAGTAGAAACTCCTCGGGTTGGGTAAATACAGGATACCTTGGGATAATAAGAAATAAGAGGAAAAATAAAGCCGCTGCTAATGGAGCTCCACTTTAGACTTCCATCTCCCGTAATGGCCTGGACTCTCTCGCCAGTAGTACCTTTATATGGGTGATTTAACAATCAGACCCCTGCCAATAGTATCTGTTTGGTAATGTGATCTTTTGTCCATTCCTCCAATTTCTTGGAAATTTGTTTTCAAAAATATCTTTTCATAAAGTCAAAATCAAAATTACCATTGTATCTAGTTTAAATATGTTCACCATCACTGTATTACTCTCTGCAAGGTTTATATCAAGAGTTTAGTTGTGGATCCCTTCTGCCATCTTTATATATTGAAGGCCCCAGGTACTTTATAATACATGTTTTGTTCTAGGACTGCCTCCTGTGATCTTTTTTTTTCTAGATAGCTGTGACTAGCTTGCTGTCTCCTCTTCTTGCAACTGAGGTTTCTCTTCTGCTCCATCTAGACCCATCAATTATCTCTTTAACTTCTTTAAGGCTACATCCACACTACTATGCTTTTACTTAAAAACACAAACATTAGTCTCCATTTTCGCCTTTAGTCCCACTACCCTAGCATTTTTAAACCCCAAAAATGAAGAATTTTGAAAGTCAAAATAGCAGGTGACATGGTGATGCAGTAAAATGTCATTGTATTTGCATTGACATGACTCCCAGTCTGTATTATCTCTAGATAACAATTCCACCTCATTGCCAGTCAAAACTAAACAATCTGCTTTTTTGTTGTTTGCATTTGCCTTTGCTGTTCTCCATGTGTAAACACAAACTTCAGATGAATATCTAGTGTGGAGGAAACTTTTTCTTTCTGTTTCTGCTGATGCATGCATGTCCAGTGTAGGCGAATGGCTACATCCATATGGGTTCTCTAGTATTTTAGTGTGAATGGAGATACTTTCAGAAACAATGTGAAAACGATACTCTGGACAGATGAATACATGGTAGTGTGGACATAGAGAGAACCCTCTTCTATAGGCTATCTCTCTCAATGCAATTGCTATGGCCATTTTTTATCTTTTAGTACTGATGAAAAAAAAAAACATTTTTCTAGCCTCATTTTGTCCAAGCTCTGAGCAGCATGGGTCAATGACTGCTCTTGTTCTGACACTGAAAAATGGTAGTCTACAGCATTTTTGATTTGGGGGGCAGTCAGCTGACAAACCACATTGTCATATTGGTTTTTTTTTTTTCCTTCTTAAGCTCTATCTGCTTTTACCTTAGTCTCTGTATGGTGAGCCATGCATGCTGCTCCTTATAATTATTAAACTGTCCTTCAGGGTTAGATTGGATTATGACTGAGATATAGCTAATAGTGGTGTTGGGGTGGGGGGAAGTGAAGTTTTACATTTATTTGCATTTTTTAAAATTTATTTAAAAAGCTTATTTTGTTTTTATATTTTGAATAGAATGTACACCTATTTAAACAAGTGGCTGTAGCTTTCATTACTGTGTCACCCAATGGATTCCGTCTCTAGATCCTTACTGCTATTACATAATGCAGTAGACGTGTTAGGGATAGTGCTGCTGCATTACAGCTAAGGAAGGCTGGGATGAATTCCAGCTAGATCACTATGTGTATATAGTTTGCAAGGCCCCACCCAATGTTTAATGGGCTTTGCTTTAGATATTACTTTAAATTTTATTGAATAACATGTACATCAATTTTTTCAAGTATATGCAAAGCCACGTTATAAATACTCAAAATTTTGAGATCCCAGTACTAGAGCATATGAGCTCTGTGTCATATTTGATATAGATGTGCAGTATATTATAGGCCAATACATTTTCTCAGGTTTTCTTTACCTAGGCCTGAGGCTGTGAAAAGTGTGACTCCAAAGGCGCTTTACTTAATTTATGTAACATCATAAACAAAAAAACCCAACTCATAGTTCCTATTGTTTGATTGTTTGTTTGATAACTTTAAAACTGAAAAGCTAAAGAAAAATAAGCCTAAACATAAACTTGGAAACAGAGGTTAGTAGATGAGACTTTTGATTGTTGTTCTTCACTCATAACAAATGACTGAAGAACACCATATAAAACTTTTTAGTCTAAATGATTTGTGTTTCTTTGTACAGCCACATTGTGAGGGTGTGCCATTACTATAATAGAAAATATTAGCTCTTTGATCTATGTTACACCATATTGAGCCAAAGTGCTTTGTGTTCATTATAATTTGCAGCAAGCTTTTAAAGTGTGCCCAGGGTTTTGGTTGATGGATAGACTGCACAACATAAGTTTCATTTAAGCCATATTCCAGAAGAGGCAAGCTGATATAAGGTGGCAGAACAACAGAGTGAAAATAAGAAAGACAGAGATGACAATAGAGATTAGAAGAGTACTTAAATTATCCATACATATTGAATGCTGAATTACAGTATGTCCTGGTGTAAAAATATCATTTAGGTGAGCTTGGGTTGCAATATACAATACCTTATATAAAATACAAAAGTTCTGGCTATCTGTATTTTTTTTAAACGAGCACTTAAAATCATTAGTGTGCTTCTTTGTAAACACTTCTAGCGTGCATTGCACTATTTACAGGAAGTATATTACATTTACTGCATGACTGTTAGT
Source organism: Polypterus bichir lapradei (assembly GCA_026402145.1). NCBI lineage: Eukaryota > Metazoa > Chordata > Cladistia > Polypteriformes > Polypteridae > Polypterus > Polypterus bichir. The sequence goes on from JANRMT010062793.1 coordinate 11,627,710, forward strand.
GATACATATAATCTGACTTTATCTTAACTATAAGAGCAATATATCCATCCATCCATCCATTATCACACCTACTTAATCCAGTTCAGGGTCACCAATCAAGTTAGAGTCCAAACAGAAATTATCATCTAAAATATAAGACTGGATAATATTGAAAAGCTGTTGAAGGTTTTGGAGCCCTTCAACTGCATAGTAACAAACAAACTAGGTACGCACACTTCCAAGAATAGATTGGGATAGACTAGACAACATTTAATCAAAACACATTGTAAATCACAGAATGAGGCAATACTCCTGCTGATCACTATAACAGAAGTACAGTTAGGGATGGTGCTATGAAAAATAAAGAATGCATTTTTCTCATACACAACCATGAGTTGGTCTAAGCACATTTTTTCACCAGATAGAATTTAACCTTAAAATTAAGATTTATATTAAATTATTTCTTTCTTAAACAATCCATCCATCCATTATCCAACCCACTATATCCTAACTACAGGGTCACGGGGGTCTGCTGGAGCCAATCCCAGCTAACACAGGGTGTAAGGCAGTTTCTTAAACTATGTATTATAAAAGATATCGGGTGCTCTCCATATGTCCTTGAATCTATAATGAAGGCCAAAAATTTAAAAAGCTGGAAATATAATTAAAAAAAGAAATAATACAAGTACAATAAAACAGAAATTATTAAGCCTATTGTATCTCAGGGTTTTCCTGTACAGGTTTTTACCCTGTCTCTTACCTGGGGTAGCAAATCCCCTACAGTGCATCCGGAAAGTATTCACAGTGCATCACTTTTTCCCCATTTTGTTATGTTACAGCCTTATTCCAAAATGGATTAAATTCATTTTTTTCCTCAGAATTCTACACACAACACCCCATAATGACAACATGAAAAAAGTTTACTTGAGGTTTTTGCAAATTTATTAAAAATAAAAAATTTGAGAAAGCACATGTACATAAGTATTCACAGCCTTGGCCATGAAGCTCAAAATTGAGCTCAGGTGCATCCTGTTTCCCCTGATCATCCTTGAGATGTTTCTGCAGCTTAATTGGAGTCCACCTGTGGTAAATTCAGTTGATTGGACATGATTTGGAAAGGCACACACCTGTCTATATAAGGTCCCACAGTTGACAGTTCATGTCAGAGCACAAACCAAGCGTGAACTCAAAGGAATTGTCTGTAGACCTCTGAGACAGGATTGTCTCGAGGCAAAAATCTAGGGAAGGTTACAGAAACATTTCTGCTGCTTTGAAGGTCCCAATGAGCACCGTGGCCTCCATCATCCATAAGTGGAAGAAGTTCGAAACCACCAGGACTTCTCCTAGAGCTGGCCGGCCATCTAAACTGAGCGATCAGGGGAGAAGGGCTTTAGTTAGGGAGGTGACCAAGAACCCGATGGTCACTCTGTCAGAGCTCCAGAGGTCCCCTGTGGAGAGAGGAGAAGCCTCTGTAACCTTCCCCAGATTTGTGCCTCAAGACAATCCTGTCTTGGAGGTCTACAGACAATTCCTTTGACTTCATGCTTGGTTTGTGCTCTGACATGAACTGTCAACTGTGGGACCTTATATAGACAGGTGTGTGCCTTTCCAAATCATGTCCAATCAACTGAATTTACCACAGGTGGACTCCAATTAAGCTGCAGAAACATCACAGGGATGATCAGGGGAAACAGGATGCACCTGAGCTCAATTTTGAGCTTCATGGCAAAGGCTGGGAATACTTATGTACATGTGATTTCTCAGTTTTTTTACTTTTAATAAATTTGCAAAAACCTCAAGTAATCTTTTTTCACGTTGCCATTATGGGGTGTTGTGTGTAGAATTCTGAGGAAAAACATGAATTTAATCCATTTTGGAATAAGGCTGTAACATAACAAAATGTGGAAAAAGTGATGCGCTGTGAATACTTTCCGGATGCACTGTACATAGAAACGAACATTCTTGTTACCATCTGTCAAACTGGGGAACTCCTATTAAATTTTTTGTTTACCGTTCATTTCCAATCTCCTAATTCTGTGTCTCTCAAGTAATTACTTCTCTACTGCTTGTTGACATTATTCTGTTTCCAGCATGACAAAATGTTCCATTCTTTCCAGAGTGTTTTTTATTGTTTTTTTTATTCCTCTTCCTTATTGTCAGAGCCTTAGTGCACCTTCCAGCCTAGAATTTCCATTCTGATTCTTTTTGGGGAAAATTGTCATAAGCAAGGCTCAAAACACAGGAGTCAATAATCTTTTGTCAGTGTTTTCAAGGTTAAAACTGAAGTTTTAGGTCAAAACTAGAAACATTTCCAAAATAGTTGCTTATTTCATTATTTGTTCAAGTGGTAGTCCCTCATTGGGTCTTTGTTTTTGGTTGGTCAAAACTTTGACACATTGCTGAGTGTATGGCAATTATGACGACATCACGTGCCTCACAGTTGTGCAATATGTTACAGCCAAAAAATGAAGACATCCATTGTAAAACAAAAAGATACACAAAAACATCAAAACAATGAGAAATAAAAATGAATAACATTTCCGAACAATCCAAAAATTCAATAATCAAATACTAATACATTCCTAGCAGTTGCAGCACCCAGTGAAACATACTCTGTAGAGGAAGATGACATAAAGATGAATGAGATCAATGGTTAATTGTTAGTTCATACTCATTTAAGGCACATTTGTGAATGTGAGACTTAAATATTAGGATTGAAAAGTAAAGAGAAGGGATTGTAGAATTTATGTGTGAAATGATTTCAATATGGATATGCAATGCATGACCTAAAGAAATGTTTTGTTTTTAGGTTATTTGATTAAATTCATGTTTGAATAGAATAAGTCCGGTTCTTAGGCCCAGAAACAAAATTAACAAGGTGAAATAGGAAGAAAGTGATAAAATCAAAGGTTTTCATAGTAAATAACTTAAGGTTCCAAAAGAAAACAGAAATTATTAAAATGATATGAGTAATCTATCAACACATAGAAAGGGTAATAAAAACCAACTGTAGATACCAGCATATAGTCACTTAACAGAAAAATCACCACATGAAGAGTTTTGTAAAAAATTCCTACATAACTTAAATATTTGGTATTACTCTATCACATGTTGCTTTATAGCACTGATATAGAATGATAATAGCATTTAAAGATAATGGGGCCCAAGAACAAATTGTGCAAAGTGTAAAGCAGTAGGCAGGAACCAACCATGGCAGATGGCAGTCCATCAGGAGCACACTCATCAATGCACCTTCTTTGTGGGAATTTACATGTCTTTGGGAAGAAATAATCTCATATAGATGCAGGAGGAACATGCAGACTCCACTCAGACAGTAATGGGGCTGGAGATATGAACCCAGTCTCCTAAAGCTGTAAATCAGCAGCAGTAGTGAATGCACAATTTAGGATGTCCACATTTTAAACACTAAGCATAATATTGTACCTGACCATGATGTGAATCTTTACAGTAGAGACAAACAAAATATGATTGTTTTTTTCAGTTTCAGGTAAAATCAAAACTGCTATTGCAAATCAGTAATGCAAATGGGACAAACATTTTATAGAACATACTGAGCCAAAAAGCCAAAAATCTGTTGTACAACTGCTATAACTGTGACAAAAATGTTTTTTCTATTCACTCTAACCACATTGTAGCATGAACTGAATAATATTTTCAATAAATAGATCATTTTCCATATGAATAAAATGTTCTATAATAACCAACCTGCAAGGAGAAACACATAGAGTTTTGTAGTTTTATCTTGTTACACAGGAACACTTCTTATTCATTAAACTATAAAGCAGCCATACCTTCATTACCTAAGCTCTAGTGTGAACTTGTCTCACCACAAATTAAAATTGTCATTGTAAATTGGTGTCAACAAGTATATTAAATAAAGACAACACATCTGCCACATTACTTGGAAATTAATTCTGCACTCTTCCTTTATAGATATTGTATTACACATATTTAATACCAGACATAGCTTTAGCATAAAGCTGCATTCTGTACTTTTGATGTTTACCATCCACACCATATCATATGACTTTTTGTAATATTTCTTCTAAGAGTTTTGTCTCTAGCTGAAAATGAACAGTTATTTATTCAAGAAAATGAAAGGTGGCCAAATAATCAACGCATCAATGTCACTTAAATGGAAACCCACATGAAAATATAAATGTTATCAGCTTTTCGTATCAAATTCTAAAATAAAGCCTGGTCAGGAAAGCCATGAAGTCAGTCACTTTTATTATTTTTCAATTATCTTAACATAGTGTTTTATTATTTTAAGAGAGTGGTGGCACCATTAGTACTGCTGCCTCACAGATCCAATATCCTAGATTTGAATTCTGTGCCTGGTTGTTGGCTGTGTGAAGTTTGCCTTTTCTCCCCATACATGGAGTTTATTTTACATACTCTCATTTTTCCCCTAGAATCCAAAGATGTGCTGGTTAGGTGTATTTGATGATTTCAGTGCTATTTTTAGCCATGATCTTAGGATAGGCTGCAGAACTATTCAACCCTTGAAATCCTGGTTTAAAGTAATTGTTATGTTATTTCAAGTGAGTATTAAAAATCTTTGTACTTATTAAATAATGTCAGTAAATAGTCCCCCAGTTGCCCAATAAAATACATTACCTCAATTTATATTTATCTCATTTACTGTTTAAAATAATTTTACAAATTAAATTTAGAATTCTATAAAATAACTCCTAATGTGCTATATATCATAAACCATACAACATAATATACAAAGAACTTCCATTTTAACTTCTACTTTAACTTGGTATTTAAGTTCATGGTGGTGTCCATTAACAGTGTTTATCCCACAGAAAAGGTTCAGAAGGGACTTAATTCCTCCTTTTAGCCTTTTGAGAGTTGCACTGTGTTAATTATGTTATCTGCACATTAATGCCTCTTTTTAGGCCTTTGTGGGGTGTACAATATGCTTGTTCCCAGTTTGCATCCTTTATTGTCTTTTGCTAGCTACCAGTACTTGATTGTTCAGGATGTTTTCTTTTTCTTAATTTTCACCCACACCAGTGCAAGTTGATTCTGATAATTTGGTGGCTTGAGGTCTAAATGTGTGAACCTACGCTCATCCATGACTAAACCCATGCTTTGGATAAATCATCTAATGTATATGGATTTATTGTGAAATATCCTGTCCTTATTTTTTTGCTTGTGCCCTCCATTGTGCTTTTTGCTGTTGGGCCAAGTTTCACCTACTAGCTGCACAGAACTGAACAGAATGCTTTAGAAAACTGATGGATAGCAGAATGGATATTATATGCAAGTGTGATAGCATTAAGAAAGTATTTATACTAAGACTGAATTTAAACGTTAGGGGTTTCATGAATAAAGCAGAAAATGATAGGAAATGGGAGTAACAAGCCTAAATACATTTCTCTAGAATTGTGCAATGAGGTCTTGGGACAGGATATGAAATGTGGTACAGTAATACTGTATATAGAAATGCTTCACAGTACCAGAATTGGACAACACTTCCTGCACAATCACTGTACGTTTGAGGTTTTCATGTTCTCCCTACATCTGCACATGATTACTGAATACTATTGCTTTTCTGTCCTATTCCAAAGCATGATTATGAGGGTGCTCTGCAATGTACATGTTCTCATCTAGGGCTGGTTTTCACTTTGTATGTGTTTTGTGCAACATTTACCTTTCCTAATCACAGTTAAGACAGAATGTCCTAGTTAACTTAATTGGTGCCCAACCCCTGTTGAAATTAAGAAAGGATTTGACACCAAAGGATCCTGAGCAGGTTATTTTACTAAGAAAAACTTTCACTTCCGAGAATTATAATTGTCATCCTCACAAGCAGCAGCTGAAGAGAGAAGTCACTGGCAAATACAGAGAGAATTCTAGCTTTGAAAACTTCAAAGTCAGCTTGTGGAAGCTGGGAACCTTGACCTAAGCATGACATAAAAGCTTGCATGTGTTCTTCAGTTTCTTCAAGTCAGCTTCAAAAATATGTTCCATTGAAATCCAGTTTAATTTCTTACTGCTCTGCCAGTTAAAGTGATGCAAAACTGTTTACCAAGAAATATGATCAGTTTATAAGATGTTTTATTTTGTTATAACTGGATAATACATTTGTTGTTCTAAGTAGTCAAACTGTACAATCCATCAGTGATATAGTATAGACTGAGCACTCTGTTTTCAGCTCAAAGTATTGCCCATCAGTTCATTCATGCTTAGATGGTTTTATCTGTTTTGTTCAGTCTGGGATGGTCTGTTCAAGGGCAGTTTAAATTGGTTTTATATGTTGTTTTTATTTAATGTATGGTTATACTTGAAAGCAAACTTACAAGCTGTCAGAGGTGGCTGGGGTGGCGACCCGGCCGGGACACCCAGGAGGACCAGAGGAGGGCTTGCGCCTTCCCCAGACCATCTGGGGGCGACCGCCCTGGTTCCTTTGGGGGCCACGGGTACAGAGCTTTATAGCTCCACCCTGTAGGGGCCTGTGGTCACCGCCAGGGGTGCCCCCATGCCTTTGGAGCCCTGGACCTCAGCACTTCCGCCACACCAGGAGCAGGGACACCCGGAGTGCTTCCGGGGATACAGCCGGCACTTCCGCCACACTGGGGCATGTCGGCGGGAGATTGCCAGGAAGCACCTGGAGCACATCCGGGTGGGGATAAAAGGGGCCGCCTCCCTTCATTCGGGGTGAGAGTCGGGAGTGGAATGGACTGAGCTTGCTGGAGGAGGCAAGGAGGCAGCCTGAAGAGGAGTGAAGGCATTGTGTGGCCAGGACTTTGGGGACTTGTGGGGTTTGTGTGGCACTTGTAAATAGTTGGGACTTGTAAAATAAACGTGTGTTGGGTGAAATGTACGTGTCTGCCTGTCTGTGTCCGGGCCAGCCTCCATCAAGCATAAAAATAATGTATGTAATTGTCTGCTATGCTCAACACTACTACACCCTGCTATAGTAAGGTACACAAAAGGCCTCTTAATGCAACTTTTTAAACTTTGGCACAGCAGCAATGCCAAACAGCCCAGTAAATCTGTCACTCTCCATATGGTTCTGCTTGATCATGCAGTTGCTCTCCATGACCCTTAACTAGATAAGCATGTTAGGCAATGTGTAGATAGGTTTGGCATAACAAGTATGTGATTTAATTTGTCTGACATTGGTGAGGAACATTTGCAACCAGGTGCTTCGGTTGTAAAGGACATGTCTTACACTCATTATCCAAATGCCCTTTGATTCAGTCAAGATGGAAATTCAGAAGCACTTCCAATGGGAGAGTAAGTATAATAATGGCCTTTATATTGTTGATGCTGCCATATTTTAATAGTGCACTGAATACAAAACCTGTAAAACTAAACTGTTTGTTAAGCAATGTTGCTGCAAGAATTAAAGGGTCATCTCTTGATTAAAAACCACCTTATTTTTCCCAGCATTAGCTTAAACTTCTGATTGTACTGAAAAACACAATCATATCTCTTTTAGTGATATTAATGTGTTCGGCAGAATCTAGAACAGCCCTCGCCCAGCATCAGGGTATTATTATTTTTTTACTTTGTCAGCTCAGTCACTGTCTAGAGCTCTTATTCACACAGACTTGTGCTTTGCTTCACCTATGATTAAAAATGTCTTAGCCTGCAAAGTATTAAATTGTAAGTGGATTATCCTCTGAGTATGGTACGAGTCTTAGGGGTAGCACAATAAGGACCAGGTGCTGAATGCTGTCCAGAGGGGAATGCCTTATGAAAGCAATTTTTGTCCACCTGAGCTCTCCTGTCAAAGGAAGTAATATAATAAGAGCAGATTAGTAGAATTATTAACCTGAAAAGCTGAAAAGGTTTAATTTCTACAGTTTATTTTTGCTTTAGACAGACTAAGCAAATAATTTACTTACTACAGGAAAAAAAGAAATCTGCTCACTATAATGTTTATTATTTTTAGTTTTAAGAGGGAACATGCTTGTCATTTTTTTAGCAAATGAATGGTTCTGAAAATCTATGGTGTCAACATTAGAAAGGGCGTTTCTTATTTGCTTGCAATTTGGGCGATTCCTTTGGTTTGTGAAACACTCTGCAATTTGCAGCTCTTTCCCTTGAATTACTGAAAAAATGAAAAATGATTCTTTTCTAAAGCCCCTTCTGCACTCCTTTTGGAATTGATTTTACTGTGAGACTTGTTAAAAAAGAAAATTGGTGATTTGTTTGTCTGATTTTGCTGTTTAAGTTTAAAGTAACTAACTATATTCACATGAATAGAGGGTGTAGTCTGTTGTACCAAACATTTAAATATAAAGCTTCAGAAAAAAAACTCCTCCTAAGATAAAAAAAAAACTATTTTAACTATTTTTAACCTAACCTTAGCATTAACTATTAAGATGAATCTGTGCTTTTATCAGTCTAAAATAAATTATCTGGTACTTCTTTTTTAAGTCAAATTTCAGATGAAATGAATTTGAAACTTGAAAGCTCCTTCCCTCAGTGATCTTGCTCAAGTTAATTACATTTACTTCATCAATTGACCCTTAGGCACTGAGTGTCCATTAGGAACATAGTGAAAGATGGTCAAACGTGAAAAGCGAATAGAGGTGGAAAGTGAGATGAGTCCAAATGAACGAACAATTAGCAACAAATGCCAGGGTGAGATGGGCAGTGTTCTGCTAGAATAACTAGCTGGGGTTTTAAATTTGTGACCAGGAGAAGAGACGTGGTCAAAAATACCAAAAGACGGTTGAAACAAGGAAGACTAATGATCAACAATCAAATCAAGAATGCAAACTAAATTTGTAGTCAAAGGATAAGCAAGAATCAAAAAACTTAGGAATATAAAAATGAAATACAAAAGTTCAAGGCAAAAAGGGTTGTTTAAAAATCTGTCAACTAAGATAAGGACCAGACAAGGACATGGTCTTTTCAAGTGAGTTTTAACTTCAGCGCATAATTGGTTGAAGGTTACAACATCTAAGACACGTCTACAGAGATGCTTGAGCGGCCCTGGGAAATGGGGTGCAAAATGGCACTAGGAATAACAGTCCAAAACAGAAGCGAATGCTGTAAAAATAAAATAACATCAATCAAAAATTAAGTAAATTAAAACCACCAAAACTATTGGCAGCTTTGAAATCTACAGTGATAAAACTCCTAATTATACTGCAAGATTGTCCCAAACGACTGAGAGAAATGTATAAACATTACAAATAGAAAGTCAATACAACATGCAGTAGTAGTTAAATGGATTAGCACAAATCTGAGTTTGACAAATTGACCAGATGGTTAAAATGAAAAAAGCATGAACTAGAATAAGAGATGCTGAGAACCTGAGTATACTGAAAAGGAAACAGCAAATGTTCTCTATTTATATTATTCTCATGTATCTACTTGTAAAATTTTTAATTATATGGAATATTAATAAAAAATCTTACTTTTTGGATATTGCAGGAAAGTGTCATAATTAAAAAGACTAACATAATTAAAAAGACTACCACTACTACCACAGGGACAGGATAACATTACCCAGGACTAGCCAAGAATATACTATATACTGTGAAGCTCCCACAGATTAGAAGTTAGCAAAGAAATTGGGCTGTCCTATAACTGTTTAGTCGCTTCACCTGCCTTTGCTTCACTTGTTCAGCTTCAGAAGACACTTTAGTAAAACTGTTAAATGGCTATAATAATAACCGTTTTTTTCAACTCCACAGAATATATAGTATTTAGTATTCTTTGACAAAAAAGTATTTATAAAGAGAAATTAAGTGCAGAAATAACATGTACTCTAAAATTTACCATAAAAAATGCATTTTACCTGAGTTTTTGTTAGGGTTTTTTCCACAAGGTTTCAGAAATTATGTGCATAACTGAACCATGGTAAGGAGTATATCAGGCATGCTAACTTTTTTTCCTCTTCACTAAAATGTATTTTAATAATTCTTGTTTTTTACGGCACCAAAGAGAGTTAATGTGTTGTATGTTAATTGGCTACTGCCACTACTACTACAGCTACTACTGCTTAGTGAAACATTATGGTTGAGCAATTGCTTCCAAAACGTTTGCTAAACTAATACCACTTGCTCATAAGGTATTGTTAATTTTTTGTTCACCATAATAGTGCAAGGTTTCAGCGTGAATAATAAAAATGGGCCTCTGAAATCTTACCTCTTAATGCAGTTTTTATCATCCTGCCACAGACCTCACAAAAACAGAAACAATGTGTATAAAGGTTCAAAATCAAATCCAGGAAGCCAGGACTACTATGTAGGCCTCAGCCCAGTCAACCTAGCTCCAAATTCAAATGGCAGACTTGCAGTTTTCATAGGCCCAAATTATATCAGAAGTTACCAAAATGTCCACAATAAGGAGGAGAGGAAACCTGTAAAACTTCTGGACCAAAAATAAACTAAACAAGGTTCCATTCATATTGAAATGGCCCAATGTGTTTCAATGGGGAAAACAAGTGAATTTGAGATATTGAAGTGCACATTGAAAAACACTTAGGAAACCATCCAAGCAGTTCTTACTCATTTTAAAGAATTCAAAAAGGAATTGCAAAAATTAAGCAAAATTATTTTTCTCTAAACCGACAAACCCAAAAGCAACTGAAAGAAAACAGAAATAGTACCTTAAGGAAAGCAGGTTAATCACAAAATCACAGAAATAACAGAAATCAACAGCAAAATGAAATGCTGAAGCTACTGTTCTCTGTTTATACTGGTGAATGCAGTTCTCCAGCTCCATAATTCGGTGTCCCAACCTCCTTCAACTCAATGTACAGAACAAAAGGCAGATAACAAAAAACACCATGGCTATAACACAAAATAGCAAAATAATTAATAAGCAAAATCATAATATTGCAAAGGGAGAAATCAAACCAAATACTGAATTCATAGCAAAATATACAAAATTATGTTTGAAAAACAACAAAAGATTACATAAACAAAAAAAAAAAAATCTTAAGCCAGGGTAACAACCCTGACTGAAACGTAATAATAGTGACTTGGAAAATTACCACAGCTATGAGGTAAACCCAATAATATGCTAGTGCAAAACTACTCAAAAAGGAGGGAATTAAATGGAAGCCCTATGTGGAACATAATTCCCTGCAAAAAATTTTGCCTCAACTATTTGTATTGCTAGCTAGGGAAGGCACCTATGTAACCTGTGCAAGAAACCAAAATAACAGCAACACAGAAAAGATACAAAATAAACAGTAACATTAATAACCATCTTCACCAAAGAAAAAAATAAACCTCACCATTGTTGGCCTCCTTCAAAATATAACCACAACAATACATTTATGATGCAAATAACTAAACATACCAGTATGCCAGTCCCTACAGGAATATCACAGGGGCAGGTCACAGCATGATTGCAAAATAAGATGGCAAGAACATTTATCAGTAATATTTGAGAAAAGAAACAAATAAAAGTAAACTCAAAGCCAAAAAAGTCCATCTAATTGGTTTAACACCCTAACCCGAGAGTCTTAAAGTCTTCTCCTGTAATTGGATGGCTAACTCTTTTTAATAAATTAGTTGGTTTTGGGTTGATTTTGTGCTTATCTTGCATGTTTGTATTGCTGTTCTATTGAGTTTCATCAAATCAAATCCCATGTGAATGGCAATCTTTTTTGCAATGAAGTTAAACAAAGTAGAACTTTCCTCCAAAATACTTGCAGAACACATGACCACAAATTGGAGTAGTTGGCCTATACTGTAGCCTGCATAGGTCAATCTGAAGGTGTTCTCTTTCTAGAATTGTTACTTTGTTCCAGATTCCCTCAATTTATTGTGTGAAGAACTGTTTCCTAGCCTTACTCTTAAATGTACTTCCATTAATTTCAACCATTGTCCTCAAGTATGTGATTTACTGTTTAACTGAAAGTATGGGGGATAAATTTATCAATATCTTTGGAAAATTTGAAGACTTGGATTAGGTCCCAATGCAGCCTTCTCAACTCAAGACTTAAGAGGTTTAGTTCAGTTAGTGTGTCGGAGCAGGGCATGCCACTTAATCCTCAGATCCATCTGGTTCCTCATCTCTGCATAGCTTCTATTGCTACTGTGTCACTTTTGTATTGACGAGAACTGGACACATAGATCCAGATCGTTCTCACTAGTGCATTATATAGTATGAAAATAACATTCTATGATTCTATAAATTTTAAAACATAATCTAATATTTTATTTACCTTTTTCATAATTTCTGTACATTTCCCAGAAGAGTATTGTATCAGATTAAAGCCCTAAATCCTTTCCAGTCATTGCTTGCCAATAGTATTTCCCATCTTGTATTTATAATTAATGTCCTTTGTTCCTGCAGATCACGCTTTTCACTTTTCTACTTTAAAATCAATTTTTCATGTGTTTGTCGAGATTTGAAGCTTGTCCAGGTGTTTTTAATTTTTTTTTTTTTTTTTGCTTCCTCAATATTTTACATTCTACCCTCAATCATCTGTGAATTTCACATGTTTACTGTAAATGAGGATCCATGTCATTAATATAAATTCAAGAAGGTAATGGTCCATGAACAGATCAATGTATATATATCCGTAATTGAAAATGAAAAGAATTAATTTTTGTTTGAGAGCTCTTTTTCAAGTGCCCATTTTTATATTGTTAGCATAGCCGTCTGTTTTTCTAAGCTCTTTGCCAAAGTGTCAGTAAAACAACTGAGCTGAAAGTTCCAAATTTACTACAAAAAAAAACTGAACTGAACTGAACTTTTTGAAAAAAGACTAACCAAAGTAAATAACTTTTTGCTTCTCGCCCAAATTGAGCACACAAACCTAACTTTTGTTGGTGTGTAATCCTGAATGGATAGCATTTATTTTAACTTTATATCTTCTCACAGTGTCAAGTCTTTTGTTCAGTATCATTTGCTCTCTCTCTGAATCTCTGGCAGTTTAAAATACACAGACTGGAGGTACTGGAGGCAGGTGTTTTAGAAAGAAGCCCTGTAGGCATAGCCTCTGCATTGGTGGGCTTTGCTGCTATCCACTATAAATGTTTTAATGAGTTGTCTCCAGATGTTTATTCTCATTTCAGAAACTAAATCTTTCTCCTTAGTTTAGTGATTTTACCTACTTTGGAAATATACAGTGTCAGCAACTGGACTTAAAAAAGGAACAAAATCAACAATGCACATTTTAGGCATAAAAGGATTTACGTAAAAAAATGAAATAAGGAGTAAAATAAAAAAATTACATTTTTTAACTCCTCTTGCCTATTCCCACAAGAAAACAGAATTCAATTCTACAGTTCTTCTTAACATTTGAGTCTTGACATCATTAGTAATACATTTAAGATGTTGTATGCTCTTGCCAGATGTGCCAAATGCTCTGATGCCAACTCCTGAAGATAAAGAGCAATGTTATGATGGGGCTTAGACATCATCCTTGGCCCCCTCCTTGTGGGTGCTGTTTGAACCTGGCTCTACCTGTCTCTGCCTGTTGCTAAACAGTATTAATGATGTTGTAGCCACATGATTTGTGGTAGAAGAGAACATACACAGTAGTTCAGACCAGCTGGAGCAAATTGTGCTTTGTACCTTTGTTAGGGCTGCTATTCTAGCTGTTCCCTAGTGTTTTCTAGTGTTTTCTTGCTTTTTAAACTACTCCCTGTTTTTTGCATTCCGCTCTTTGTCTTTTTGGATATGCCTATTTTTATGTCACTTTGAATTTTTCTTTTTGAAGATTTTTTGTACTTTGCTAACACCAATTTTCTGATGCTCTTTTTTGCTACTTTAATACATCTAGTTTGCTTTTTAGATATTTTTCACAGGTGCTCAATCCCCAACTACTCCAGTCCGTTACTTCCTCACATTGCGTGTGAAGTCTGCTGACATGCTGGGGCATTGCTCTGCTGTTTGTCAGTGTCTGTGTCAGAGGGGTTGCTGTTAGGAAATCTCACTGAGAGAATGACCTTTAGATGGAGCACTGTTGACAAGTGATGCCTTGCCAACTGTATAAGAAGTATGGAGAAATTGTTTTTTGGGGTAAAATACCACTGAAGTTGAAGGCCTCTTAATAGCAGAGATCAAGAGAAAGGTAAATTACAGCTATTTTTTAAAAGAGTATGGATAACAGCAAGTACAAGGAAAAAACACTACAAGACAGCAGAATGAAGGTACCCTGATTGTTTAAACAAAGGCAAAAATCTGAAGCGGCATGCAGAACTGAAAATCCAAGACAAAACAAGAGCACATAAACTAAACAAAGACTGTTGCAACAACGTTGGAACATTCCCTGATATCATTCCTTTCTGTTTAAGTGTTAAGTGATTTGTCAATGCCTAAAGAGTTTTGAGAAATCCTTCTGTGATTTTTAGATTAAGCTAAAATAATATAACTGTTCATGTTGTAAACACAAAAAAAATCTCAATCAAGAAAGTACATAGGTAAAGGCAGCATGTGGGGCTATTGTTGAAAAAAATGATTATAGCCATTTGGCTAGTCTGTGTGTTTTGGAGAATTTGCCTTGTTCTTTACACTGTCAATCTAGTAAGAATATGTTCATTCTGGTATTCTCAGTCTTGTACAGCATTTTACATATTAACAGATGCCAAATGCCTGAGGAAGTTGTGAAATGTATTTTGACAACTTAAGGTATCCAATGTGTACTGACATGTGCATGCAGTTTTTTAAATGGCAATAATATTTGGTGAAATGTAATTAGAAACTGTTAGACATGTATTTACTAATGAACATAAAATCTGTTGTGCTCTGAGATTTCCGTGACCCGACATATGCGCGCCGACAAAATAGCGCCGATTAAAACCAGCAGTCAAAATCGCGCCGACAAAATCGCGAAAGTTTCATTAAATATGAATTACTAGTTTAAAGCATATATAATGTTTATTTTACAAGTCAATATTATGAGACGCGGCATGCCATCAGCACGGCACGCATATGGCCCTTAAAATCACGCCCTGCATATGTAGGAAGAATTGCAGCAAGGGCGTCCCACTCTCCTGGCCTCTCTCGCGATTTTGTCGGCGCTTATTTGTCGAAAACCAGTTAGCGGGTTTGTCGGTGCTCATTTGTCGGTCGCAGTTTTGTCGGGGCGCGTATGTCTATCGCGCTTTTGTCGGTGAACCCAGATTTCAATATTATTCTTGCAAATTATCTAGTTTCATGTAGGCTACTGTCAATCATTGATCAAAGAACTGCTTATACAGATGCTGGCAAAAGATCGCCACACGTTACGCAAGAACTTATTGTATTAACTCCATGAAACCCTATCACACAAAGGGAACAGTTTTAAAGCAGGCTGTTAACAAAGCAAGATTGGAATGCATTGGAACATTTGTGTCAAACAGCCCTCTGGACAATGCTAGCATGGTCAAGTGTGGAGTTTGCACATTTTCTCTGCATCATGCTTGGGTTTTCCTTCCATATCCCGAAGACATTAAGGTTTAACTATTTGGAAATTCTAATCTAATCCGTGAGAATGACTGTAGTTGTATGTGTGAGTGTGCCTTGTGATGGATTGCTGCCCCATCTAGTAATGGTACTTTGCTTTAATATTTTTTGTGGTTTGCCCACTAGGAATAGGCATTAGAGCCAGGATCCTGAAGTGTATATCCTGAATTAAATGCATTCAATATGGATGAATGAGTGGAATTTTTTCCTGTACTGTTTACTGCTGACACCATTAAAAGCATTTAAATTCCCACCTGCAACATATTTACAGTTTAGACAGTAACAAAACAGTGCATTGCTGTGCTCTTTCAGCTCTGTTTCTATTTGGGGGAAAATATATATATATACACTCACCTAAAGGATTATTAGGAACACCTGTTCAATTTCTCATTAATGCACTTATCTAATCAACCAATCACATGGCAGTTGTTTCAATGCATTTAGGGATGTGGTCCTGGTCAAGACAATCTCCTGAACTCCAAACTGAATGTCAGAATGGGAAAGAAAGGTGATTTAAGCAATTTTGAGC
>JANRMT010062793.1:11644025-11697554 GCA_026402145.1 Polypterus bichir lapradei
TACAGATAAAACTTTAACTTCATTTAAATAATCTGTATTGTTAATAATTAAACATGTGAGGACATGGTGCCGCAGCACTAGCAAGTTCACGTATTGTTCCTGCCTTGCGCGCTGTATATTTGCTGTGGTTGGCACGACACTGGAAGGATAGATGGATAGAATAATTAAACATGTACTATGAAGATATTTCAATGTTCCTTAAAAGTCGTCGTTGTAAGCTTACAGATGGCTTAACGTCTATTACAGAGCTGATTGTGTGGCGATTGGGTATTTGGGGAAAGAAAAGTAAGGAGAGGAATTGCAGTTTAGTACGTTTGAAAGAGACAGTACTGCTACAATAAATTATTTCATTGAAGCTCGCGCATGGCATAGCAGCATCTTGTGTGAGACATGAACAATCACTGCGCCATTGAGTTCCCATGTTTAATAACATGCTTTCATTCCAATCATCATGAAAATGATATCACTTATACATCTCAGTGTTTTAATTATTCAGAGAGCTGTAATATCACGAATGTAATGGATTCTGTGTCCTGTCGGAGAAAGAGAAAGAACAGAAGCATGTAGTGATTCACACACATAGAGCACATGGAAGATCAAATACAAAACAAAGCATTTAACATGCTACTTTAGTTACGATGGGTTTTGAGAAACTAGTAAATTAAATGAATTTAAGATGATGTTTATGATATTCTACTTCAATGACAAAATAAACTACGTGATTAAAGTGGAAATTTAGAGATTAAAGTTGACATTCTGTGCTTTTTTCCCACTGTGTGCCTATTTTGTTTTGTCTGTACCCTAATAAGCTCAGATGGTGGGCTACAACTCATCTTTTCACGGCGACTTTGATATGTGACTTCTTTTTTATTTTGGCACTGTGTGATTTTGTGAACTTGAGCTTTCAAGTTTCTTCGACACGCTATTTCACTCGATCAACTTCCTTTTGTTGATTATACCACTGTTTAAATCAACAAGTAGTATGTTTTTCCTTTGCCTCCACTTGGTATTCACTGAAATTCTTATATTTTCCCCCGTGCTTTTCCCATTGTCTTTTCACAAAACGCTGAGCTTAAAGGGCTATTTATATTGATTTACATATTCAAAGAGGCGTAATTCTGGGAGGAATTGGGGCGGGAGAGCACACGCGTGCACGAGCGTTACTTTTCACGCTGACCAGGATTTATGGAGCGGAAGAACGCGGAAGTTGGAGTACGCACAGATACCTGCATCTGGATTTTTCTGTGCGTAAGCACATTTCGGCTTTTGTGCTTATGCCATGTTATAGTGCAAATTCTATGTACAGCGTTATGCATGAGGCCCCAGGTGTCTGACTTGGCCATTCAAGAATTTTCCACTTCTTTGCTTTAATAAACTCCTGGGTTGCTTTGGCTGTATGTTTTGGGTCATTGTCCATCTGTATCATGAAACGCCGCCCAATCAATTTGACTGCATTTAGCTGGATTTGAGCAGTCAGTATGTCTCTGAAAACCTTAGAATTCATTCGGCTGCTTCTGTCCTGTGTCATATCCTCAATAAACACTAGTGTCCCAGTGCCACTGGCAGCCATGCACGCCCAAGCCATCACACTGCCTCCACCGTGTTTTACAGATGATGTGGTATGCTTTGGATAATGAGCTGTTCCATGCCTTCTCCATACTTTTTTCTTGCCATCATTCTGGTAGAGGTTAATCTTGGTTTCATCTGTCCAAAGAATGTTTTTCCAGAACTGTGCTGGCTTTTTTAGATGTTATTTAGCAAAGTCCAATCTAGCCTTTCTATTCTTGAGGCTTATGAGTGGCTTGCACCTTGCGGTGCACCCTCTGTATTACTTTCATGCAGTCTTCCCTTTATAGTAGACTTGGATATCGATACGCCTACCCCCTGGAGATTGTTGTTCACTTGGTTGGCTGTTGTGAAGGGGTTTCTCTTCACCATGGAAATGATTCTGCGATCATCCACCACTGTTGTCTTCCATGGACATCCAGGTCTTTTTGTGTTGCTGAGTTCACTCAGTGCTTGCTTTCTTTCTCAGGATGTACCAAACTGTAGATTTTTCCACTCGTAATATTGTAGCAATTTCTCAGATGGGTTTTTTCTGTTTTTGCAGCTTAAGGATGGCTTCTTTCACCTGCATAGAGAGCTCCTTTGACCGCATGTTGTCTGTTCACAGCAAAATCTTCCACATGCAAGCACCACACCTCAGATCAACTCCAGGCCTTTTATCTGCTTAATTGATAATGACATAATGACGGACTTGCCCACACCTGCCCATGAAATAGCCTTTGAGTCAATTGTCCAATTACTTTTGAGCCCCTGAAATAAAGGGATTGTGTTAAAAAAATGCTTTAGTTGCCTCACATTTTTATACAATCTTTTTGTTCAACCCACTGAGTTAAAGCTGAAAGTCTGCACTTCAACTGCATCTGAGTTGTTTCATTTAAAATTCATTGTGGTAATGTACAGAACCAAAATTAGAAAAAAGTTGTCTCTGTCCAAATATTTATGAACCTAACTATGTGTATATATATATATATATTCTTGTACTTTATAGTGCATATGTAAATTTAAAAAGCCTTTTTGGTGTGAGATTTCAACATATATACTAAAAACTTTCTTCTGCCCACCACAACAGACTTTAGACAGCACCATTGTTTTTGTTTGATATCTGATATATTCTCAAACCTTCTTTTTTACCATTACAATCTGAGCTATGGTTGCAGCAGTAAGCAACAGCATCAATAACGAACTGTTCTGAAAGTCAAGCAGTTTAGACATTTTCAGTTTTATTTGAGCTTCAGGGCATAAAACATAATGCTCAGCTTTTGTTTCCAATGTTTTACTTACGCCTCCTGCATACATTTATAGTTAACTCTAAAGCAAGGCAAAGACCAGAATTTGAAACCCTAATATTCACGGGTACACTTCTTTTTGTAACCTTAATTATCTGGAGCTCTTAGCACAAGAATAAACATGTCTCACTTAAGCACTGATGGCTGGCATGTTAGACACAAATCAACACAAATGCTGCACAGGATTAACAGCAAGCTATATTTTATATCCAGATGAATTCGTAAAGTGCAGAAATGTATTATAATTCAATTATGTAAAAAAACCAAATGTTTTTAAAGGAGAAAAAAATATCAATTCATCAAACACACTTAAAGCAGTGCAGAATCACAGGGCATGGAGTTCATCATATCAGCTCTGTGCATAAGACAGCCAACTCTGGACTGGTCACAAGGTCACACATGCACATATGCAAATATGCACACAAATATATATATATATATATATATATACTGCATTGCTCCAGTTTTAATGTAGAGATGTAGAGTCACAAACCTAACAAGCAGGCCTTTGGGAAGTGGGTTAAAAACAAAAGCAACTACAGAAAAATCCAAATATACATGGAGTGTGGAATAGAGGAGAACCTGCAAGACAAATCATACAAACATAGAGAGAACATACAAAACCTCACAGAGACAAAGACTGCACACAGAATTCAAATCCAAGCTACTAGAAACCTGAAGATATGACGTTAACCACTGGGCCAACCAACCATCTATTATATTATTTGAACTATATTTATATTTGACAATGTACAATATAAAAGTGAACTAAATTAAATTTCACTTGCTGCTGCCAACACAGGCTTCAGGCATACATTACTCCATACTAAAAATAGGTTTGGAAAATAAGTGAGTGAATGAATGAATGAATGAAATACCCAGCTGTTCCACTGAGCTTTCCCCATCTCTGTGCAGCTGTAGACATTTTATTTATTTTTTTAAAACAACAGTTTTTTCCTAGACACCTTCACTGCCCAAGTTAACCTTATTCATACATACAGTGTATTTTCAGCGTAATCTTATCTTTTACAGAAGGGACTGCATAATTACATACATGTTTACCATTTTACTGGTCAGCAAGACTTGTAAAACATTTCTTGAACATAGTATGGTCCTCTACATTTAATTCCTGTGAATCTGAAACATTTTTAATTAAATGGCTTAATATAAACATAGCGTATCTACAATTAAAAAAACATGTTTCCAAAATGCATAGGCTTCTGTCAGAAAGCCAAAGAAGGGTCTTTTATTACTTGCATTTCAAAACAACATTATGCGTTTTTGGTGAACATTTTTACTTACAAAATCTCCAAAGTAACCAAAATACAAGAAAGTTCAATCAAAAATAAATGGAAACAAAAAAAAATGGCTTGGTTCCCTAACTGTTGGGTATTCAAATAGGAAAAATAAGCATCTGAGGAAGGCATAGAGGAAAGACATTTAAATATAGTATAACTAAGTTATTCCTTGGGGCAGCATGGTGGCAGGGAGTTTAGTGCTGATGCTTGCCAACCTCAGGAGACAGATTCAAATTCCAGCTCATTTGTTTTGTGGAATTTTGGAAAATGTACTTGATATTCTGGGATTTTGCTCCAGATATACCAGCCTTATGTCTGATTCTGCCAAGACTGGTTCTGCCCCCCAACAACCCCGAATTAGATTAAGTAGATTCAATTAAAAACTGCAGATAGATAAACCACAAAAGTAACATTAAAAAAGATTATAAGGTAACATGTGATATACACATACAGATATTTTAGTAGAGCCTACTTGCATCAGCAAAAGGAAAATACTTAGAAGTTATTGCCATATGGAAAACATAAAAGACATTGTTTTGGTTTTTGAAACCTCAGTATGTTTGCCCCTGAAAAAGAAAACAGGTAAAGCACTCAAATGAGGAAGAGAGCCAGGAAAGAAGAATAGAATGAAAGGTCAAATTGGGTGTAAAAGACAGCCACAAAAGGGAGAGATTAAAAGATTATTTGGCATATTTAAGTATGAGCTTAACTTCTGTTTCTGTCTGAAACATGTCTTTGTACCCTTGTGAATACAGTCATACAGATATATAAATGTGTGGCCTATAATCAAGAGATATGAAGTGTGTCATGAGAGGCTTCATGAATTGTTTGATTCTTCTGACACCTCAAATACGTTCCCTGAAACAATCTAAAGTCCTCCATATTTGCCTAGGGGTATGTTGATTTCTGGACACCTATCAAAAGACAAGAAATGTAGGCTTTAGACTGGTATATTATTGGACATATACAATATTTCCAAATAATGCAGCAGCTCCAGGTGCAAAAGAAAACACTTGGTGGCAAAAGAGGCTCTGACTTGCAGAGGGATAAGTGGCCAATTAGCTTGTGTAAGTTAAAGAGGAGATTGTGGGTGGGTTAGAAAAAGGGGGAAGGATTGTTCAGTAAAATAAGATAAACATGTTTAACAATCTGCATCTAAGAAAGTGTGTTAGGATAAAAAGGGACAATGAGTGGGATGCAGTTTTAGTCATGGTATCCTCCTTCAGACGAATGTTACAAGGTATGGTAATGTCTTTGGAAATTATATTTTTTAAATCAGGTTCTTAAGCCCTCTAACTCTAGTGACATAAGAAAACATAAATGCATAACTCTATCCACCCTGCGGTGGGCTGGTGCCCTGCCCGGGGTTTGTTTCCTGCTTTGCACCCTGTGTTGGCTGGGATTGGCTCCAGCAGACCCCCGTGACCCTGTAGTTAGGATATAGCGGGTTGGATAATGGATGGATGGATAACTCTATCCATCTTTTATTCTGAAATAATTTAATCCAAGGGAATAGGACCAAATATTTTGCAAAGGCCAACCTGCAAAAGCATAGAAGAAAGTAACAGTCTTGTCTACAATGATCTTTGGGAGGGAAAAGCTATTGGCCAGTTTAGCCCTACCAGCACTTTCTATCATGTCCAATGCTGCAGGTTTGTGGAAATTATTTTAATGGAGTATAACAAAAATTTGACACTGGGTCTGTCACTGCCAATGCTAATATCAGCAATTTTGTATGAATATGAGAAAAAGAATGGAAAAGAATTTACAACAATAACAATAATTGTCAAAATGATTTAAAATAAAAAGCAGCTATGCAAGTAGCTGTAAAAAGGCACTGTGATAAAGATCATGGAACCTAAGCCTTGATTTAAATGCCAGAACCAAAGGGTAAGTTTTTTAGATTGCCATGTTGATGTCTCTAGAATTTGAGGGCTCAGTGGCTAAAGAGGAACTCCCTAAATAAAATTTAATATTGTCAAATTATTCTTATTTATCCTGATGATTTGAATAAGATTTTTTAATCACTGTGTATACTTTGGTTCAATAACATCTGTAAAATAAAAGTGCAGGTTGAGGCCATTAAATATCTCATATTTCAAAAAAAGAATTTTAAAATATGTACTATACCCAACTTGATAAAATGTAGACAGAAAAACTAACAGACTGCCTAAATTCTAGTTATGACCTTAGCTACTGTATCTTAAACAGTTATATAGTCAAATTATTTGAAACATAAAAGGCATGAAGTAAACTAGAGGCCCTGGCAGGAAATTCCACACAGGCACAGAGAGAACATGTAAGGCACACACAGATGTACTTTGAGCCTATTAGTTAAACCCAGAATCCTGGGGCTGTATGAAATAATACACAGTTCTTTAGTTTCAATTCTTATTACACATAAAAATGCTTGGTGATGCATTGTATACTTTTGTCGACTGATATCTAATATACTTTATGATAGTGCTTATTATGAAAAGCAAATTGTAAAAAATATTAACAGCTGCTATCATAAATTCATGTGATTTCCAGAACAGGTGATAGTTTTTTGGTTTTGTCATGTCTTGTATTATATTAGAAATCAGTTAATGCATAAAGCACTTAACTGCTAATATGATTTATATAATCCCATTATCTCTGTTAAATATGGCAAGCCAAACATAATGTTCTGACAGTATCTTTACAATGAGTGTGCCATATTGCATTTTAAATGGTAAATGTAAAATAAATCATGACTAATTCAACAGTCATGTACCAAATTTGTATAGTTTATTTCTGTTATTTCTCCATATGGTATACGTGTCATGTTAAATAGAACAAATCGTGCATTGTTAAAAGTCCTATAGATTATATTAAGGATATGGATGTTTGATACTGTGTAAAGACCTTTACAGTTGCTACTAGCTACATTTATAAGTTTTTTTTTAGGTCATAAAACTGATTAAGTGTCTGTAAATGATTATTAGCAGTGTTGCCAGCCTTCTTTTTGAGACAGCTGTCTCCCAGGAAATCTATCTGCCGTCCTCAGACATAAACATCTGAGTTTTTTTTAATCACTTACTTAAATCCCCCAAAGCAGTTCTGCCCCATCACCCCTCCCTGAAATGAGTAGCTGAATGACATCTGATAACAGTACAGCTCAGTGCCCTTGCTCTGTCTGTCTGTACGGTGTAATAGCATATTCTAGAACCTTCTAACTGTGAAAAGTTATAGATATTTTACATTTAGAATTTTTCTGTTGAATTGTGTAAAAGGTAAACTTTGGCTAGTTTCTTTCCTTTCCTTTTCCTGACTTTGGTCACTTATGTGTATTCTGTTATGGTGCTGAGGTAAAGGCTACAAATGTTTAAACACCTAGGTAAATCAGGGGCACAAAACAGTGTGAAAGTGGGGTAGTTCTACACTTGTGCAATATCTCTTGTAGTTACGTCTAAGCATGCTTAGGATTAAGTATGGAACTAATTACATTAAATCTGAACTATCTACAAAGCGGTGGATGAATGTTGATTACAAACATAACAAGAGCATTTGTGGAATATGCTAAAAGAAGCCCAAGCACCTGGGTTCTTGGTTCAGGCAATAAAGGATAAATCACAAAAGGGTTTATTGTTTTTTTTTAGGGTTTCTGTGTTTTTCTAATTATCTGCATGCATTCAAGGTGCATCCAGCTGTACAACCTGTACTTCAGAACAGGTAATATACCTGAAGCTAAGCATATTCAGGCCTGGCTAGTACTTGAATGGGAGACCATCTAGAAAAACCTTGGGTTGCTACTGCAAGAGGTGTTAGTAAAGGCAGTAATGGGGTGCTTACCCTGTGATCTGTGTGTGGATCCCAACGCCTTAGTACAGTGATAGGAACACTGCACTGTAAAAATGGCTCCATCCTTTTGATG
This sequence comes from Polypterus bichir lapradei, assembly GCA_026402145.1. Lineage (NCBI taxonomy): Eukaryota > Metazoa > Chordata > Cladistia > Polypteriformes > Polypteridae > Polypterus > Polypterus bichir. Next base: position 11,652,071 of record JANRMT010062793.1, read on the forward strand.
AATCGTAAAACCGAGGTCCTAAAAGATGACAACCTTTTGTAAAGAGTATGGAGTTTCCCATTGTCAAGTACGACCTGATAATTCTGGCTCCCTAATCATCAAAGACCCCAAACCCCATTTAGCTAACTATCTCTCTCAATGCTTTCACCACTAAATAGCTAATGTCTGGTGAGCATACTGGTGCAAAATGGCTGCCGTTGCATCATCCAAGTGGATGCTGCACATTGAGAACCTTCAGTAGTAAGAAAAAGCACTATGTAATTTCTTCTTCTTCTTCTTAATTCTTATGATTGTGAGTGACCACCTAGGTTTGATACTTTGTAGCTTTTCTTTTCTGCTGAGAACTAATGTCACTAAACAAATGCACAGAGCAAATGTAGTCTCCTGCTTAATTGTGTCTGTCCAATATCCTCTTCAGCATTTAGATCTGCGCCCAACTGAAAATTTATGAGTGATCCCGGAAAGCCTGTAGCAATAATTTCAGATGCTAGTAAAGTCTATGTAACCATACATGCTAGATGTTTTGATTACATCTGGTGGTACAACACCCTGTGAATTGGCTTCAAATTATTGTTTACACAATTGTTAATTCCTGTGCCAGTTCAGGGAGCTCAGGTTAAAGAAGGCATCTCAGAGCACAAACACTCTAGTAATAAACTGTTTTACCTTTACCAACTAGCACGTGATACCCTTTAATGCCATTTTAGTAGTCCTACAAACAACTTTTATCCCTGGGCCTTAAATGGTTAACTTAAATAGAGTACTCTGCTTGAATTGTGACCAAGCATCCACACCATTACTATCAAGTCAATATTATTGACTATTCTGCAGCTTATTTGCATTGTCAGATTATTATTTGTTCTGTCAAGTACATTATGTATTTTTATATTTTATGCATTTCAATTTGTTTGTCTATTTATTTGATACTGTTCATTTTTTTTTATTTTTGCTTACTACCATTGCTTTGTTTACCAGTTTGTGTCTACAATGTAATTGTGCTATGTCTCTGCACCACATTAACTAGCACATATACTTTCTACTGTATACTGTACTGTAAGGTACAATGACTATAAAGTAAGTTGAGTTAAATATTTTATATTAAAATTAATTACATTCAAACAAATAAATACGATGTGGTGCAATTGAGCAAAGGTCCAGTAAACAGATAAATATTTTTTTCTCTGGTCATTTATTACGCATGCAGGTCTTTGCTGTTTCATTTTAAGAATTAGCCAAATGGTTTTGAGAGGCACATCTTACGTGAACTATATAAAAACTCAGAACCATAAAATGAACCTCAATAAGATTTTTAAGATTTTCTGTGATTGGACAATTGTTGACGCATTATTTCAAGTTCACATCAATGGTTCACAGTTCACACCCGCCATTAACATAAGTACTTATGAAGGAGCGTGACTTTACAGAGATGGCAACTTCATGTGGAACTTCAGAAATCAAAGAAAATGTGGTTATTCCTTTAATGAAAACCCCCTTCATAAATCACTCACTTGAAGAAAAAAAAGAAGATTAAGGAGCTTGGACCGGGCCAACCTGTCTTTAGAATACAGCAGCAGGCAAGTGATCAAGGACAAGCTTACACACTTTTTCTGCTCTTGTTATGACAAACGGAGATTGCTAACTGGATGTAATGTAACTAAAGGCTTTTTTTTGCTTTCCCTGTTTGCTGTTTGAAATTGTCGAAGTGCTGTGGACAACAACAGGGTACAAGACCTAAAACATCTTTCTGAAAAATGCAAGCACCATGAAAGTACACGGTCATTTAGAGCAGTGTTTTTCAACCAGTGCCAACCATGAGAGCTACCAAGGTGTGCCATGGAAATAATAGTGTAGCGCACCTGGGTCTGAACCTCAGATGGACAACCTCCTTCAGTGTGTTGAGACCTGTCTGAGAAGGAGAAGACTACCTGGAGAAGCTGGCATAAAAGCATCTCAGTGATCGCTATTTTGTGACAGCATTTCGAGCACTTCAAACACGTATCCAGGCTGCTAAAGTCCATCTGCTGTGAGTGTGTGGTTGCCAGTGAGCCTCACAGGGCTGGTGGATAGTGGGCATATGAGTTGCCTGTGAGGCAGAGAGAGGCAGCCAAAAAGGAGAAGCAGATTGGAGATGTCACCAAAGTGCTTACTTATTGCCATGTTGTGAATGTGGACCTCGGACTCCTTCAGTTGATTATGTGTATGAAGTATACTGTCTATGTGTTTGTAGTTAATAAGATAGTGGAGTGTCTTGGGACTATTTTGGGTACAAAAAATGTGCCATTACAGAAAAAATGTTGAGAAACACTGATCTAGACAATAGTATGTGACTATTTTGTGGCAAGCTTATTGAAATGACTCAGTTTAATCAGAAAGTAATTGAGAAATTTTCAGGCTTCAAGAAACGGAGGGCAAAATTTATGTTCAAAGAAATATAGGTATCTTGATCATAAAGGCAGAGTAAGATTAAGATTGGACTTGTCTTGTGGGTGTAGTACAAGACAGGTTCGGACAGTGAGTTATTTTTTAATATGTGGAGGTTTTTCGGTCTTACAATGTGAATTTGTGCCCAGGTAAGGTGAGCCTGGCACCCTTGCATAGGACTGGGCAGAATGGCAGCAATTGTAAAATAAAATTAGGGTGGGAATGACTATATGGGTGTGGTAAATGATAAAGACTTCAGAAAAATCAGAGGACTGTACTGATTGTATGATGTGGATTTATTGAATACAGTGGAAATGGCCAAGGACTGGGCACTCTATTAACAAAGGCAGAATAAGATTTGGATTGGACTTATGCTATGGATGTGTTATAGGACAGACGGAAGTGCACGTTATTGGAAGATTACGAAGGTGGGGGTGCAGACATTATGGTGTGGGTTGTGACAGGATGGGGAACTGGGTAAGTTGGCAGAGAATTGGGCAATTTAGAGACAGGTGTAGTATAAAATTAGGGCAGCAGGTGAACCTGTCCCTTTCCACATCTATTGGGTAAGTTATGATAAGAAAATAGGGACTGTGGATGTCACTGGCTGAAGTTTTGGAGTACAGTAGAAATTGGAAAGCTGGCATCAGATTGGGCAGCATGGTGGAAAGGGTATAATACATTTTAGCCTGGATTTGTCATATGGGTCTGGTACTGGACAAGCCAAAATGTGCATTGGCACTATAATGAGGACCATGAGAGCATATGGAATGACCAGATAGACAGATAGATGTGAAAGGCACTATATAATAGATAAGTGCAACTTCAATTTGTCCCAACAAAACTTTATCTACCCAATTTTTTTTTTACCAGCCGCAACTGATTGTATTGCATTTTGTTGATACTACTTCGACTCTATAGTTGAGTAATACTCTATCGATCACTATGTGTGACCAGTTGTAACATCTTCATAAATGAAAGAGAATCCCTGATAGAATTACTTAGTTATTTACTTAGATGGAAAAGGTTTAGAGACAAACATGAAATGCAACCATAAGTCCCTTTTATGCCAATAAAAAAGAGAAAAACAGAAGTTGTATTCAAGAGAGTTGGATTGTGATATCTTAAACAATTTGTACTTGTTTCTTTGCAAAAAGTCTTTCATTTAATTTTTAGGTAAGTTTCTAACAAGACGTTACTGCAACCCTTTGCTCTTAAACTTCATGGCATCAACTGACATATTAACAATGGCACAACAGCAAAATGAAAGTGTCTGTATATAAAAAAGGAAAAAGCAAAACAAAGGCATCATAACCTAGGCAACATTGAAGAACGGAAACAATAAATTTATTTTTCAAATTAATTCTTGTTTTTGTTTAAACACTGGCAAACTAAATAAATACTCCAGAATAAGTTCAAGAAACTAGTATAGCATGAAAGATGTTAAACAATGATAAATAAATAAACAAATACATCTCAAAATAACACAATAAATATATTAGCTGGTGATTTTTGTGTTCCAGGTGCTCCTTTTGTGGAGTTTGCATGCTGTCCCATTGTCTGCATGGATTTCTCCAGATGCTTCTGTTCTTTAGTTTTCTTCCACATTTTATAGATATACAGGTTAGGTGAACTACTGTTCCAAAATTGGTCCTAGTGTATGTGTGTGTGGGGCTGCATGTATGAGTATGGACTGTCATGCTGTTCCTGCCTTGTGCCCATTGATTTCAGGGATAGGTTCCAGCTGCCTGACAAAACTGCTCGGAATGAGTGGGTTAAAAAAATAGCTTCATCATAACAGCTAAAGTAAAAAAAAAAAAAAAAAAAAGTTTGGAATGCTTAATTAAACTTCTTAACAATCTGAGGCTCCTTCTCTAGTTTGAACTAGAAAGGACTAGCACATTTACAGCTTTAAATGAAGCAATAAACTGTAGTCTTATAACCTCTCATAAATGATTGAAAATATAATTGCCTGAAAAAGGAAACAGATGACAAACAAACTGGATCAGAATACTCCTTTACACGTCAAAATGTTGGTAACTTTTGGGAAACAGCTGTTGCTTCAGACTTTGCTCACAACATTGCTCATACAATTAAAGGTGAAAGTCAGCATAGGCTGTAAACAGTGGCTGCCAGACAGTAGTGAACCACTCAAAGGGTAAAGCATGCCTCTTTCCTTTTGATAAAATATCAAGGAGAGAGGAAATGTGTGAATAATTAGCACAGTGTTTCACAACACAGACGCTTCCAGATGGCTGGAACACAAAGTGAGAGGGAAAAAAATCCTCTTTTCAGGTTTTAACAGCAAGGCTCACGTTAGCAAAGTAATTTAATTAGAGGGGATTGGTTGCATTTTGCTCTTCTTCTAGACTTTGAAAGTGGATAAGGTTAGTTCTTGACAGTGGATATAATTATTTATATTTGGGCACACACATTTGACCATCTGGATTGTACCCCATGGTGCAGCACAGTTTTCTGAGAAGGTTGTGTTTTTGCATTTTTAAACATTAGGCATCTAAAAAATTATTACCTTAGAATAGAGTCACCTCTTCTCTTGATCAACAGAAAACAGTCAAGGTGGTTTGGGCATGAAGTTAGAATGGTCCATAGGTGCCTCCCACAGGAGGTATATTAGGCATGGCCCACTGAGAGACGACTGAGAGAAGACTAAGTTGCAGACTTAGGATCTACCTGAGGGATATTATCTCAGTTGGGCTGGGCGTATTTGGGAATTTTTGAGAAAAAGCAGGAGGAAGTTGCTGGAGAAAGACTGACTATATCAGCCCATCCTGGTGTGTTGCCACCATGTACCTTACCAGGAAAGCAGAATGAAAATGATGATATAATTAATGAACAATCCTTTACTATTTTTCTTCTTCTTTCGGCTGCACCCATTAGGGGTTGCCACAGCAGTTTATCTTTTTCCATAAAGATCTTTTTACCATTCTAAGGAGTGTTAAAGGTTGTGCCTATTAAACAAACAAAACCTGGAATATGTGATATTTTTCAGGAATCTTTCATTTACCTACTGCCTACACAAAGGTTTTAAGTGTTTGCTCTAAAGCAGGGGTCGCCAACTCCGGTCCTGGAGGACCACCGTGGCTGCAGGTTTTCATTATAACCCTTTTTTTAATGAGTGCCCTGTTTTGTGCTTCTAATTAACTTCTTGTGAATTCATTTTAATTGAATTGCTTTTTTAAGATTTGTTCCCCTGAATTTCTTCATCGTTCCTCCGAGTTGCTTCATTTCTTTCCTCAAATGGCACCCAAACAGAAATGAAATGTGAAGTGAGTGAGCCAGCAGAAGACTACCTAAGTCAAACTCCAACCAATTTCACTCTAACCAGTTGCTTAATTAGGTGCCGATTCTTGTCATTAATTAAACCCGTTCTTTAATTCCATTGCTTGTTGCTGCTCTCGTGGGGCAATAGCAAACATTTCTATAACTGTTGATTTTCTCTTTTCTGTTAAAATGTTTTGTGGACCTGAGCAGATCAGCATCTTTCTTTATTTTCAGATATTGCATGATAGACACCAATTGTTTTGGCTCGTTTTTTATCTCATTATTGTTTGGCTGCTAATTAAGAAAAAAGAAACACCGAAGGGGTTTGAGTCTTCAAGAGCAAGTCAATTAAAAGTAGAAGTTAATTAGCAGCAAAAACAGGTCACTCATTAAGAAAAGAGTTAGAATGAAAACCTGCAGCCACAGTGGTCCTCCAGGACCGGAGCTGGTAACCCCTGCTCTAAAGGGTGCATTTACAAAAAAAAAATAAAAATTGGCATTTGTTTTTAAATTAATTTTAAAGGTTAATAAATAAGATGATTTCAGTCAAAGAACAGAACGGGGATGAAGGTATATTGTAAGCAAGGTGTGAAATCAGATTTGTACATGACGCAAAGTGGCAAAAAATACGACAACAAGGCTAGGTAAAGGAAGTCACAATATACAGTATTTCTTATGCAACTGCATGCAGCTTCATGGAATATAAAGGCCAGTGATGGTGAAGATTACAGAGATTTGTTACTTAGAAGCAAAAGCACAGATATTTTTTCATGCACTGTTTTTATCTTGTTATGACCTTCATGCATAAATGCCACCTAACCAGTTTAAAACATTTTTACATGCTGGTACATAGAAAATGAAATAGATAAGAATACAGAAAAATCTTTGTTAACATAACACATATGGCTATCTACTTCTGTATTTAAATTAAACTTTGCTTTATAGCAGTCTGAGAGATACCAGAGAAACATAGATAAATACAGCTAATACAATACAACAAATTAGTAGCTTATGCTATGCTAGATGAACTAAAAGTTATTTTACAAAGTATTTTTTCAAATACATGGTACAAGGTGAGGTATTCATGTTTTCATAATACCAGAACAGACTGTCTATCAAATAGGGCTTTATCCATAGCAAAGCAGGAAATGTGTTGCAATAGGTAGGCAGTTGCGTCTTGTGTACTGAACAAACAAAAAAGAGGCAATAAAGAAGGATTGGCAGTTTCTACAGAACAATGGTGGAAATCTCTGTGACAGCATAACTGTAATTATTAATTTCCAGAGAGGATTGGCCAAAAACAATATCAGTAATAAAATCGATCCATCCTCCATATAAACAGGTAAGATTGAAATTGTTGTTTGGCTATGGAAAGTGATTTTTGGCTATGCTGAAAACTAAACAGCTTAGAAAGGAGGAAAATGTTCACATACTGCTGAAGAACATACTAAAAGAAAATCCTTGAGACTGTTTTGAAAAGTAAAACAACCCACAAAACAATGAGATTGTATTTAAAATGAGAAGAACAATTTATTATTAAATTACTATATAAATAAAGTGGTCATCAAGAAATGACAGGCCAAAACATAATAAAGTTAAAGGTACATTTCTTTGATGTTTAATTTGAGTAGTAATACAGATGATTTCATGGTTTTTAACTCTTTCAAGAGTCACCTTTACCAAGGATCTAGTTATGCCCGTAAGGCAGCAGCTTCTTCAGCTATGTGACAGTCACACCATGACTAGTGTAATGCTCACATTCTTTGAGCATTTTGCAATCACCCAGTCATAACTATTTTCTTCTAATTTTTTGCCTTTGAGATTTCATTACAATGCACACACAGTCTGCAAATTAGTAAACCAAATAGTGTTCCGATAATAAAACTGTATCTAACAGCTGTACTGTCGATAACATATTGTGTGTTGTTTAGGGGAGCTTAAAGAGCACAAGGTTACAAGTGTATATTGTCAAAGGGAGCTGACATGCAATTGGCATTGGCAAAAAACACGTCACACACTTATTATCACTCACATTTCTTACATTCATTAATCTGAATATAATAGTATACCAAAATATTGTAAAATATTAAAAAATATATATTGTATCAGTCCCCTAAACTGGTGTATGTAAATTATAAGTGTGGGAAAAATGACAATGCGTTTCAGTTATAATCCTTTTTGGAGAGAGAAAATTGAATGTAAAATGCAGGTGCCATAAACACCAGTTAGCAAGAGCCAAAGTTGCACTCAAATTCTCAGAATCATAAATAAATTTTAAACTTCAACTCAGACTAGTCTGTAAAGAGTAACACTTCTTCAAACCATGTAATTTATAATTAAGTATTAGTATATTATTTTCCATTTAATACCTCTTTGGTTAGCTTCTCTTGTACCTTTTTCAGTATGTCAGGTTTACTATCCTGCAATTATATGTGTTTAATTTGTTCTTTTTTGAAAATTTGACATTTATAATTTCTCATTTATTAGGAACCTCACCAGTTTTCAAAATTAGAGTGTAGCAGATTCATTTCATTTTTATATAGCATACTACCCTTCCAAAATTATAGAGCACTAGAAATTTGCACAAATGCAGTAGGAAAATACAACACAAAGTTACAAAAGTCAATAAAAATATAAAATAAGTAATATGTCTATAGAAATAAACATTTGGGAATACACATAAATCTGTCAGTAAAGCTTTCCCAATTAGTTTGTAATGTTTACATAAATTTATTATTTTTTTTTCATTATTTGTATTTTTATCATTACTTTGATGATATTATCACACTGTTATTTTGAGCACTTGTTTTTCATGGGCACTGCCATTTTGTATATTTATGTTCATAGGCATCAGTATGCTGGAGCTGTGCATTGATAGTGATATGAGACGCATGTTAAATGACAATATAATACAGTAGTTGCTTAACCAGCGATTACACTTTAAGAAATTATAGGAAGGTCTTTGAAAGAGACTAATCTTTGCACAAACATTTAGATTCTGTTTGCCTTGTCTTTTTTTCTGTTTTCTTTTTTAAACCTCAAGTTTAGCATTGCTCTTGTATTTTGGTTATTGTTCTAACATCCTAGTGCATTTACCTCTGCAAACAACTTTCAATACTCTCCTGCCAAACCCCTAAAGAAAGGCCTGATTGGATCTTGGTCACTCTTAAATCAAATCTGTCTGAGGGGACTCGCATCTTAGTTCAGTTTGTGACACATATATTTGTAGATTTTTTTCAATAGGTTCTAAAATCTCCAGATAGAACTAACATATGTTTACAGTAATGCACACATGTAAATATATTAAACTAATAGCAACAGAGGAAAGGAAAACAAAACTCCAGCATAAACATGTTTCACAGAAAATACATGTTTGGATGGGGAAAGTAATGCTATTGCCTTTTTGACATCTCTTTGGTCATTTTACACTGTACTATGGCATAGGCTAGTTTACTTAATGTATATATTCTCATGCTATTTTATAATATTCTGAAAATCACATTCCAAAAAACTAAGTAAATAAATAATAAATGCTTCCCATGTTAAGACTTGGCTTCATTGAAACATTTGGACAAACCTATTCACATTCAAGTTCTATAACAAACAACTGTATCAAAATGTAAAAACTAAATGTGTTTTGTATTTTTTGAAAATATCTTTAATTATTTAGTAAGACTGGTGCATTATAGGTTAATCAGGGACTCTGAATTAGACAGATATAAGTAAATGTTGATGTGTATTGTGTGGGCCGGCTGACTGTGAAAAGCCTACCAGAAAAAAGGAACTACTTGGATGGCAATAAGGCAGGTAAAGTCCTGCAAGTAGCCTACAAGGCAATAGAGAGATAAGTGAATGAGACACACTAGGAACAGTAGAGGTCCTACACATACCATTTGGAAACTCAAGAACAGCAGTATATTTAGGACACTGGCATGAGAGAGAGTAAGAAAAATCCTAGAATAAGGCATGTAATGTTTCTACAGGACAACCTAGCTTTTGGTTGGGATGCTTTACTCACTGCTTAGATTAAGGCTAAGGGGAAAATGCTTTATATTGTGCTGCTTTGGATCCCTTGCACTAAACAATGTCTAAGGGGCACAGGGACAACTAAGAGCTGGCATTGGTATGACTAGCCTGGTGTTCCTGGGGAAAATGGAAGTCCATTCAGACTCCAAGATGATACCAGGGATTGGCCAAACATGACTCCGAGAGGGAGTTTAAAGCTACCTCGATTCCAGAAGTAATCTGAGTGCTGATTCAAGAGGAGAAGGTGGTAAACACATACCTGGCTGTAGGTACAGGAACAAGGGTCTCAAAAGAGAGTAAGAAGAAAGATAGAAAGAGCATGCAGAGAGGTGACAAAAGGAGTGTTTTTTATGGTTCTGTGGTAGGTGAGTGGGTGTGCCACGCTATGTAGTAGACAGAGGCTCAAAAAGAGTTTAGGTAGGCCTAAAAAGTCTTCTTGGTTGTTGTTTTTAATCTGTTTATTTATACTTTGCGTTACTGCTATATTCATCCCTCTCCTGTAATGACTTATAATACTCAAAGTCTGCCTGTTTTTTCACTCAACCCCAAATCATCATAAAGTTTTACGCTTTCATTGAACTTTTGCATCACATTTATTGTTCTGATTACCAGATTCTTCTTGTATTACAAAATGTGGGGCCAGAAGATGATTAATGAATGCTTTACATGTTTATATATCCATCCATCCATTTTCCAACCGTTGAATCCGAACACAGGGTCACGTTTATATATTAATCTTTTAATATGTTTTAATTATGTTTTTTTTTTAATAAATCACTTTAAATGTGAAGAAAAAAAGCACATATCTATTACAAGCTATCTTTGTCTCTGGATTTGCTGGGGCATGTTGCCAACAGCCATTGCTTCAAGTTTATTTCCAGTTGTTCTAATTTGTCAATACCAACTTGCCGGAGCTGCCATGTAAACTTCTATTTCAATTTAAGCTGGCAACATTCAAGCAGCTTTAGTGCTAAACTGTTTTGCTGACTTGCCATACATGTAGTTAAATATGGTTCATCCCTAAAACAGCAATAAAGTTAGGAAAATGCAAACCAAAAAAGGGTGATGTCTTACAAAAGAATTTCTTTGTTAAATGTTTTTATGCTTTGCAACTGAATAAAAATAATTTTCTGTATACTCAACACAAACAAATTTGTTATTTCAATCTATTCAGAAGGTGTAACCTTACTTTTATCATACAGCTCTTTATATGAAATTATGTACAGTATGAGATCTTTGCCCCGCACAACAATTTTTTTGAAAAGTCTTGCTTCCTGTAAAGTTTTTGCTGATTGTGACAGGTACCTACTCGGTATGCACAAATATAGTTTTGGTTTTACTGCATCACGTAGGAACTCTGAGACATAGACATTTATATGTTTACTGACAATAACGTATTTAGTCACGTTTATGTTTCGCATAAGCTATTAAATTCAACAGAATTAAAAGTGTTTTGCTCCTGATTTTCTTTTGTATTCAATGCCTGGTGCATCACATTGCAGTGTCCAACAGTAGTCAGCAAGCATTGACAGATTCCAGTTGCCCTGGTATCATTTCTCCATTGTAGCAATGTCCTGATGAAACCTTTCACCGTGTTCGTCATCGAGATTTGCGGGGAAGAAGTCCAAGTGTGAGTGGAGGAAAGGAGGAAATTCATCTTGAGTGACATGTTGCACTTTATTGTCTTGTATGCTTGAGAAGTTTGTCTACCAGCTGAATGTAGTTTGGGGATCTGTAATTGCGCAGAAAATTGTCAACAATGTCTTTGAAGGCTTTCCAGGCAATTTTTTCCGTCCCAACTAACAGATCTTCAAACCGCTTGTCACTCATAACATGTCTGATCTGGGGGCCAACAAAAATGCCCTCTTTGATCTTGGCGTCAGTTATTCTTGGGAACATATGCCTTAAATAAAGAAAACCTTCACCTTCCTTGTTCAGTGCTTTCACGAAATTCTTCATGAGTCCCAGTTTTATGTGAAGAGGAGGCAAAAATATCTTCGCCGGATCGACAAGTGATTCATGTGCCACATTTTTCTGTCCTGGAACTAACCTTTTACGGAGTGGCCAGTTCTGTCGAGAATAGTGCGACTCTTTGGCACGGCTGTCCCATTCACAGATGAAACAACAGTACTTTGTATAGCTGAGCTGCAGTCCTAGTAACAGAGCAACGACTTTAAGTTCTCCACAGATATTCCAGTTGTACCTGCTATACTGGACATGCTTCAGCAACAGTTCCATATTCTCATAAGTTTCTTTCATGTGTGCTGCATAGCCAACAGGTACTGAAGGATAAACGTTGCCATTGTGTAGCAGAACAGATTTCAGGCTTAACATTGATGAATCAATGAAGAGACACCACTCTTCCGGGTTGTGATCACAATGCAAGGCCGAGAACAATCCTTCAATGTCACAACAGAAACAGAGACTGTCGACTTGAGCAAAAAATGTGGTTATATCATGATGTCGGCCTCGAAACACAGAAATTTTCCTACCTGGTGACAGCAAACAACATTCCTGCAGTCTCAAACCCAGCAGCTCGGCTTTTTCTTTTGACAGACCCAAATCTCTGACCAAATCATTCAATTCGGACTGTGTTATCAGATGTGAATCACCTGATGAGCACAGTTCATAATCCAGGTCAATATCACTGTCAGTACCCTGCATTGCAGTTTCTTCATCTGGTTCGTCTAAGGTCCAATCCTCTGGTGATTTCGGAATTGGAAGACTGTCGTCATGTAGTATGAGTCTCATTGCTGAAGGCAGATTAGGATATTCAATTGACTTCTTGTTTTTGGCAGAGAAACCAGACACATTAGTCAAACAGAAGTAACAGTCCTGCTTTGTCTTTCTTTTCTCGCCATATCATCGAAAAAGGCAAACAGCATTGTTTTTTGAGTGCCTCTGAGCCAGGCTCTCAGACTGACAGCACATGTCACACAGCAAATGTGAGGTGCCCATTCCTTGTCTTGATCACCAATTTTGCAGCCAAAATACTGATGATAAGCTTTCTTCACAAGAGCAGTCATCCAACGTCTCTGAGGCGCAAGTGTATATTCGCCACAGATATAGCAGAATGTATCGCGGCTGTTACGACATTGACGAGACATATCGCCCGACACCAAAACGTCTATAGCATCAAGCTTACTTACTGTTATATTGCTACAGATACTATACTTTACTATACTGATACTATACATATACACTGACTATCTATATAAACCAAATGAGTAGGATCGGTGTATGCAAGCCATCTTTATAGTGTCAACTTCCACAGAACAGCTTCCAACCTGGCCTGATTCCATGCCTGGACATGCCCAGGCAGCACAAACCATTGTTGATAAGTCACTTACAGGAGCAAACATATTTGGATACAAATATAAGAGAAAATCATGACAAAACTGAAACGGTATGTGATGGGTAAATTTTGATGTGATATTCGTTATCAGCACCCAAAAACACTCAACAGTGTTCAAGAAGCAAAAACTTTGTTGTGCAGTGGCCAGCAAATCATTTACACGGGCAATGTTGTAGTAGAGTAATACTCTAAGTTAAGTTTGAAATAAGCAATCCTAATATTGTAGAAAATGGACATATCACAGTAGCAAATAGCATGACTGTACTGAGACATTGAAGGAAGCTTACTGTTTAACTTTTGTTGTTGATGCAGTTTAGCAGTTTATGCATGGATACAACTTCCCATGTAGGGTGCTGTCAGTGACACAATCTTGCTATATTGTGAGTGTGGCTTTGCAAACAAGAGTCCCAGATGGTAGACTGGCAATCCTGTTTTTTCTCTTGAATCTGTTGTTGTCAGAACAGGCTTCTGAGCTCCACAATTTTGTACTACTTACAACAGTCTTAGAAAGTAAATATGCAGATATTATTTATGAAACATTTCAAAATACCACAAGCAATTGAAGTCTACTTGGTTGTGTGTAATTTCATCCTTCACTATAGCTAAAGGCAGGGTGTGCATTATCATGTACAAGTTCAGATAAAGCTCTCTGGTTTTTCAAAAAGTGATTTGAGAACATTTTCAGTAATTGCAATGAAAGGTACAGTGCAGTTTTTAAATAAATAATCGCGTCCTGTGAAGTGCTGGCTGCAATCGGGTACAGGTGTGTGTAAGCATGCTTCACTCCTGGGTTGATTTGGGTGCTTGGTTGATCGCACATACACATGCAAATGCAAGTGGATCAGGTGCATCATTCAAACCTTGGAGTGGACAAAGCACCACATCTGTATCCAGTCAAGCAGGGTAAAAAGGAGCCTGCATAGCAGATGGGGGATAGAAAGAAACATTGAAAAAGGAAGACCTGGTGGAATAGAGTGAAGGGCAAAAATGGACAGGTGTGATGTAGAGGGGAAGCACATGGACAGGAAAGTGAGTGCCAGGGTAGGAGCATGCGGCCAACATTCAAGATGGGGCTGAGGGTTGCTTTTGCTAAGCAGTCTGAGAGCCGGAGTGATTAAACCAGTCCAGGAGGATTCCTCCACAAGGCCTGGGAAATGACAGCGAAAGTTGGAGGTAGTAAAACTCAGTGTGGCTCCCTTTACATGGCAACAGACTGGCAACAGGGGCCTAAGCGGGATCAAAATGTTGTCTGCACCTGCTGGTTGATGTCTCCTCGTTCTTTGGAATCCAAAGAGGGTAAGCTGGGGAAATGTCGGATTTTGATAAGCAGCACCAAGGCTCATGGTTTTTAAAGAAAAGATTTGCCCTTGTGTTTTAACCTCATTTGTATGGATTATTTATTTGAAAATTTTAAAATCCACTGGATACTCACTGCTTTTATGGGTTATTTATGGACAATTGATTTGAATCACTGCACTAAATGCACTTTGCTTTTGGATTGGCTTTAATAAAAGCACTGACGCTTTTTGCACCTTTGCTGAATATGTGTCCTCATTTGCCTGGCTTATCTTGGTACATGACTATAGACGGTTATGGGCTGAAGAGGCACCCAGAAGCGACAAAGGAGCATGGAGCTAACCCAGACCATCACAGTAACATTCTATTTTATAGATGACTATCCCACCATATAAAAAAGAAAAACGTTTTGAGCATTTCTTCACCATGCTAGTTATCTTTAATTTAATCTCCTGACTTTTAAAACAGGATTATCGTGGCAGTCTCCACACAAAGCAAATGCTATTCCTATGTCCTGCTATTCTTCCATGGCAGTTTCCTTAGTTTGGTTCCTCAGTTAATTAATATTAACGTCAGGGGTAAAATATTTAGACTACAGGCTCACTATACCCTGGTAACAATCTCATGTCTTAACTATTCTAAACAAGAAGTTGTTTCCTTCCAGTAAATCATGATTTTGCCCTGTATCTTGCACATATTTGTTCCATTATATTCTACTTATGGCTTGCATTTGGGGAACCAAGTAACATTTTACAAGATGGGCTAAATTAATTTCCTTCTAATGTAAATTCCAAGGCTATGTTACTCAGCATGATTTCTGTGCTAATGTTTAACATTTTATGCATGATTTATCAATATTGTTGTAAACGTGAAGATTTATGGGGATACTGCTGAGAAAATGCTGCGCTCAGAAAGATACTACTATGATGATTATAATTGCATAACAGCACTTTTACTGAAAAACAATAAACACGGTGAGTAGAAAAAGAGAGGTGATAATTAAAGGGTAGTTAGCAAATGCAAAGAGACAAATACATTACAAATACAGTAAAATACTAAACATTTAATTTCTCCATGACAACATGAATACTAGACAGCCTATTGTTCAGTACTAATCTTTGACCTCCTTCTTCTGCCTCTTCTATCTGAGCCCTTGCCCATACTCCACACATTAATATAAGCTTGTCAAAACTGTAGCCTATCAATTTTTGTATACTTGAGCCTGAGAGCACTTCTTTCTGCAGTTACTTTTGCTCCCATCTGAAGGACTCCCAGGCAAGACCTAGTATAATAATACTGATGGGATCATCTACTCAGGGCTCCACCTGGCAACCTGTGAATAATAAAAGAGCTAGGTAGCCCAGCAGGGGCCTTACTACCATTGACAGCCATCTCCTGGAACCCCCAGTTATGTAGGCAATGTGCAACCTCTTGTCCTGCATTCCCCATTGTCTTTCCATTATTATTTTGTTCAAATAATTAGTTATAAAAATAATTGTCCCAGTAATTCTTTTCACTCTGTTCTTATTTGGTATCTCTGACAGAACAGCCTAATATTAGTCTCTCTTCCTAGATGCCCCCTTCTAGATTCAAATTCAGACAATTGGTAAATTAAAAAATATGTATAATTTTTTTTAATAAAATACATGAAATATATCATAAATGGCACTTCAGTCTGGCACATAAAAAGCAGACAAATTGCCACCATTTTGCAAAATATATTATTAATTATTTTACCTTTATCCACCATTAAATTTTTAAAGTTAATTTAGTATTTCTAATGAGGCAGAATTCACTGGTAAACATTATTTTTCCATCTTATCCACTTTGCTTGTTTAGCTTTCAGTGGTTTTCCCAGCTTATGATAATCTTTCAACCTGTTTTTTTTAACTTTTCTTAAAGAACATCCTGATATTCCTACACTGATTAAGACAATATAAAAACTAATCAATTATTAACCTTTAAATAGTCTCAGAATATCAAACTATATTCATTACTACCTTTTGTTTACCTATAATGATATTGTATTTGAAATAAGTTTTAAATGATTTCTTACAAATGTCTGCAAAGTTCTTGCTTTTTAAGTTTCAGTTATTGTTTTCAGCAAGATGAGTAAGTCTGGCAAGCTAAATACACATGCAAATACGTAGACTCTCAAAAGTCAATATTTACCTTCAAACTGACTTTCATTTACAGAGTAACAATAAGGTAAATGTTTCAGAATTCTCATGTTAAGTAAAACCTCACTCTAACCTAATTCTCACTTTGCACTTTGCAAATTCTTAGTGCATGATAAAAGACAATATATGAGTGTATTAAAAAGACATTGTTAATTGCAATCTATGTTTAAATGCGAAATTAAAAGGACTTAATATTTAATGAAAACCTCTTGTTATTTGTTGGCGTATGTTATGTAATTGTAATGCATAATAAATCATTCCACATGGTTATACTGACTGCTCCAAAGGGAATTCATTTATTGGTTTATACTGACTTACTCATTCTATTTATTAGGAGGCAATGTTGCATAGTGTCTAAGAAAATTTACTTGAAACCAGAACATTTCAAGTCCATGTCCCACTTATGATGTTCTCAACCAGATCAATAGCTTGTGTATGCATCAGCTGTAAAAACAACAACAGTTATAAAATATCTAAGTACTGTACCTGTAAAATGTCTTGCAATGGCATATACCAATGAAAATCACTATATAAAATGTATTCTACTTACTTAGATGACATTCAAAGTCTAATTCAAATATCTAAAAGTAGCTGTTCATATTTAATCTACTGACCAATTTTTTTATGCTGCATTCAACTCCAACTTTCATGTAACAATGTCTTCTGTGGGTGGTGAACAGCCTATGGTTAGATGGGCAAAAGAAAGAGAACAGGAATGTAATGAAAGGGAAAGGGAACAGGAATGTAATGATACAGCTGTCTTTTCAAGAAGGTGGAAGCCATTTGAGACCACAGATGAATGTGTTATATTTTTCCAGTCATAAAGTTAATATTTTGCTAGCATTAGTGTCCAGATACTAGAGCTGCAGAAAGGCCCTGTCATTCTTCTCAATTTTAAATTGTCTAAACAAATATACTTATAAATAATACATTATAGTTTCCTCCCATAGTCCAAAGACATGCAAGTTAGGTGCATTGGCGATCCTAAATTGTCCCTAGTGTGTGCTTGGTGTGTGTGTGTGTGTGTGTGTGTGCGCGCGCGCCCTGCCCTGGGTTTGTTTCCTGCCTTGCGCCCTGTGTTGGCTGGGATTGGCTCCAGCAGACCAGTGTGACCCTATAGTTAGGATATAGCAGGTTGGATAATGGATGGATGGATAATACATTATAAGTATTCATTTAACTCTTCAAACTGTACTAAACACTTGAGTGCCTTAGTTAAATAGTATGTTCATAGCCACAGTAAACTTCAGCAATATAAATATCTAATACCAAGACGTCTGAAAAAGTTCTGACTGAGATCAGCCGAAAATCAAACCAAAATGAAAAAAAAAAACATGGGCAATCTTTTAAAAGCATTTGAAGAAGAACAATTAAACCTTTCCACACACAGCCACAATATTTGGTTTATTTTGATATGTTTTTACCAAGGGATGTTTTTGCACTTCTTTGTAAAGTTCAGTTAAATATCCTTTAATCTCTAAAAGATCAAAGCTTTGCAATATCCCTCTCCACTCTTAAACAGCTCCTCTGTAATTTACATGAAAGGTCATTTTTTGTGCTCAGCTCCACTGTGGGAACTTGTCTGTAATTTCTAAAATCATGTCTGCTTTGCACTAAGTGTTTTACAGGCTTCGAGAAGGTGATTTAATTTTTTCTTAAGCACTATGGAAATGGCATTCTTCATTGAAGAAAATTAAAAATAAAAAATAAAAGAAAATTAAAAATATAAAGCAAGCCAATCAACATATTCTAGGCTGATGTAAGGATTTTTGCCACACTATTCTAGATTAAATCAGATCACAAAAGTTTTTAAATGAATAGTTCGATCATGCGTCAGTCTTAAGAAAACTAAAAATAAAATGTTGTTTAATTTTAATAAGCAGATCCTTTCCATATCATAAAATATCCAGACATCCATCCATTCATTTTCCAACCTGCTATATCCTAACATAGGGTCACAGGGGTCTGCTGGAGCCATTCCCAGCCCACACAGGGCGCAAGGCAGGAACAAACCCCGGGCAGGGCGCCAGCCCACCGCAGGGCACATACACACACACCCACACACACACGCACACACACCAAGCACACACAATGGACAATTTAGAATCACCAATGCACCTAACCTGCATGTCTTTGGACTGTGGGAGGAACCCGGAGCACCCAGAGGAAACCCACACAGACATGGGGAGAACATGTAAACTCTACGCAGGAAGGACCCGGGAAGCGAGCCCAGGTCGCCTTACTGCGAGGCACTGCGCCACCATGCCGCCCTCATAAAATATCATACTGTATAATATGAGGACTATATAGAATATTAAAACAATTGTATTTGACTTAACAGTAAAACCTGAGAATTCTGCACCAAATCATGGATTTAAAATGTGCTTTTACATATGCAGATCAGATGTCAATGTTATATAACCAAGTAACAACAGGTGCAACTGACTCATTTGTATCTTTAGCAGTTTATAAACATGCTTTTAATTATTGATACATGTTTTATTTTACAAATAAAATGTGCTCCTATTTATAAACACTATATTAACAATAATATTCCATCTAACCCCTGTACCTGTCCGGCTATACCACATACCTGATAAGGAAACACAAATTTGAATTTGGACCAATGGATTATAATGTATTGCTTTAGTTCTGCTGTACCTCTTTTACCCAAACATGTTTTACCTTCCTTTAATTTACTGCTATGTTCAGTTTCAACTTCTAGTCTGTAATTTTTTATTTTTATAATATGAAGAACAACCCGGTTTCTTTTGTTCACACACAGAATAACTACAAATACATTTACTAGATGTGGCATGTTTATTTAAACTAAAACACACCAAAAGGTAGAGATACCCAACAGAGAATTTAAAGTGTCAAGTGAAGGGGTAAAACTAAATCCAGATTCTAGATTTTCTATTAGATCTAGGTAACAAGAAGTTTTTTTGCTCCTATCTGACTGGCGGGTGGCTGACCCTTTAGCCCACCTCCCATGTAATGTAAAGCACTGCTATGCCTCTCTTGTTCTCTCTTTTTACTTCCCCATCAATTTCAATTATTTCAGTTAAATTAACTTCTGTGTAGCATCCAAAGCACCCCAGAGGTTTATTCTTCCCAAATGTGTATCCAACTGATTGATGTGTTTCTTTTCCTCAATTCTGCTGTCACCTGGGCTTTAACACTAAACATAATAAAAGATCACATGTAAGTTCATACAGCATATTGTGTTTTGTAATTTTGTATGATTGACAAGCTCAGCAATACTCTGCATTCAACAATCTGTGTATCACTCTAACACACCTAACCATATAAAAATAACATTTCAAAAAGCAACTTTTTAATTCTCAACAAACAGCATAAGGTTAATTACTCAAATGTTGTTTTTCTAACATTGGCAAATCATTTAAGAATGTTTTACTATTTCTGTTTTAAGACAAGCCATAGACCACTAAAATGTATTGTTCTGCCAAAGCTTTCAGGAAGTGGTACAATTCAGCCTAACAGATTCTTTGTATGAGTCTGAGCAGATGCGTGAGTACATCTGACCTCTGCATGGTGTGCAAAAAACAGCATTGAAATTAGAACAGTTGGTTAACTGATCACAGTTTTTTTAAGATTACAGCAATTAGCAAAAAAAATACATTATCTCTGAAAATGTATTTTAAAAATATCTCTTTTTAGAGATATAAAACTTGTAGACTTAAGCTTTTGTAGGCTAAGTATAGAAAGCATTTGTATAATCAGTCAGTCATTGTCCAACCCGCTATTTCCTAATACATGGTCACAGGGGTCTGCTGGAGCCAATCCCAGCTAGCACAGGGCGCAAGGCAGGAACAAATCCCGGGCAGGGCACCAGCCCACCGCAGGACACACACACACACTTACACACCAAGCACACACTAGGGACAATTTAGGATCACCAATGCACCTAACCTTCATGTCTTTGGACTGTGGGAGGAAACCCACGCAGACACGGGGAGAACATGCAAACTCCATGCAGGGACGACCTGGGAAACGAACCCAGGTCTCCTTACTGCAAGGCAGCAGCGCTACCACTGCGCCACAAATTAGTTGTGTAAAAATTGTTTTTAAAGAAAATATTTTAAATCCTAAATAAAATGCAAATGATGGAGAACTTTGTTACTGTCATTTTTATAAAGTGAACGGTATGAAAATGTTTCAAGTTTAACTTATAAATTTCAATTTTTTTTTTTATTCAAGAGCCTCTAGTGTACGATGTGTTATAATATGTTTCAGTTATTTTTGATAAGTACATGCTTTTAACCCAAATTCTGAATTAAAGTGTATTAATGGAAATTATAACTGTCAAAGATACATTTTAAACACATACCACGATTACATATTAGTTGTAATATAAAGAGAACATATGATTTATAATTGTATGTCAAAACAATCCATGAAGCAAACCAATGCAGGCAACTACTGATAATAAAGATTTTTTTTGTAACCTTCTCACTTTCAGTGGAACATCTAATAAAAGGAAAAACTTAACTGTACCCAAACTCTACTCACTCACCCCTCCACAAATCTATTCTGGAAAACTAGGCTGAACTGCTTTGATACTGTAAGTTCCCCAGATCTGTTAACACTCTATATTTTACAAATCAATTTTGCCATCTGTTTATTTGCACCATAACATTTTTAATTTTTCTTAATCCAATTCATAGTCACGATGAGGGGCCTGTAGTCTATTCCAGTAACACTGACCACAAGGCACGGACATGCCTAAGATAAGGCCCACTGTTGGAACACCTACCATCACACTCACATATAGGTTTTAGCATGGCACAGTAACAGAGGTTCAATTCTTAGTTCAGCCACTGTCTGTATAGAGTTTGCAGATTCTTATACTGTACCCACCTGCTGGTTTATGTGTAATTGTACTGAATGTTGCTTCTTTTTAACTCTTATTCACTGTATTTATTTACAGTATTTTATGCTATTCATTTATTTATCTTCTGCTACTCTTAATTATGTACTGTATTTATACATCACCAAAACTGTGGCACAAGAATTTTACTATGCTCTTGCAGTATATGTGACAGTAAACATCTCTAATCTCTAGTTTAATCTAAATTATTCATGTTAATATCCATGTTAATTTTCTCTGATGTATGCCCACATCTCAAAACTATGCATGTTAGATTGACTGGTATCACTGAATTGGCCTCATATTGAAATGTGGGTCCCTGTAATGAACTGGTTTCTTGAAAAGGGGTGCCTCTTACCTTAACACTCATACTGCCTTGCCGAGGAATGGAACAAACAGATATGTAACCCTGTAACTGAACAAAAAGCAAGCTTAGAATATAAAGGGATGTTTCTATGTTAAGTGATAATAAGTATGCTGATTTACATTTGACAGCATATGGAGCTGGGAAGGGGGATCTAGCAAAAGGTTGCCAAGGGTAGAGCGATCATCAGAATGGTGCATTGCAATCTAAAGCCATATAAGCAACTTACAGATGAAAGGGAGTACAACACTGGCAGTAAGAGAGCTCTTGCACAAGCTGGTTATAGCAGCTACTAAGCTACTATAGGACAGTAAGCAGTGTTTATGCACTGTTTTCCTGAAAGGCAATAATAGGCAGGGGTCTTAGTACAAGAGAGACAAGTAGAAAGAGAGAGAGAGTGATGCAACTTGGGAGGAAATGTGTAATGTTCCATCAGGATGCTGGAGGGCAAGCACTGTGGCACATGTCAGGGATTTCAGACCTTCTGTTTAAAGAATGAGTAAGGTCACAGAGGTTTGACAGAAGGTCAGAACACTTCCTGGGCAATAAGGAGCAATACATGGTCCCAGGCAGGGAGACACTAGACTTTGTTGTCCTTTTTTTTTTTTTTTTTTTTTAATTGCAATCCATACAAAGCAATCAAGTTTTTACAAAAAGAAAAATTGAGTTAAGAACTGATCGATCCCCACCTCTGAGAGAGAGATCAAGCCAAACGGCGTGAAATTTAAGGCTTGTAAACATACCTAAATTAATTAATTCTCTGTGCTTTATGAGCTTATTTTAAAATATTACTGATTAGATCCTGCCATGTTTTGAAAAAAAGTCTGTACGGATCCTCTAACTGAGTATTTGATTTTTTCCAATTTCAAATAGTATAACATATCGGTTTCCCACTGACTTAAAAGAGGAGAGTTTGGGTTCTTCCAGTTTATCAGGATAAGTCTACGTGCCAAAGGTGTAGTGAATGCAATCACAATTTGTTTGTCTTTCTCCACTTTAAGCCCCTCTGGAAGAACCCCAAACACAGCTGTTAATGGGTTAGGAGGGATTGTGAGTCCAAGGCTGTCTGAAAGGTAATTAAAAATTTTTGTCCAGAATAATGTTAATATGGTGCAGGCCTAGAACATGTGACCCAGTGAGGCTGGGACTTGGTTGCAACGTTCGCAGGTTGGATCATGCCCTGGAAACATTTTGGAGAGTTTTAGTCGAGACAGATGTGCTTGATATACAGTATAATTTTAAGTTGTATAATTGTATGCTCTGCGCATATGGAGCTCCCAGTGATAATAATATTTCTGGGGTGTTTGATTTAGTTGGTGAGTATATTACATTAAACAGGCGTCGAAGATTTGAAGATAAGTGTCGGCCCCTAATAAATCCAGTTTGGTCTTGTGATATTACAGAGGGGAGCACTTTCTCCATCCTTCTGGCTATGATTTTTGAGAGTATTTTAACGTCGTTATTCAGAAGTGAAATTGGTCTGTATGATGCACATTGTAATAAGTCCTTATTTTGTTTTGGAAAAACGGTGATTAGTGCTTGGCGAAAGGTTAGAGGAAGAGATTGGTTATCTCTGGCTTCTGTAAATGTTGCTAATAGGAGGGGAGCTAGCTGAGCGGAGAATTTCTTGTAAAATTCTGCAGGGTAGCCATCAGGGCCTGCTGCTTTCCCGCCTTGGAGTGACTTTATAGCATCTAGTAATTCTGATAACGCTAGAGGTTTATCAAGTTCCTCCGCACTAAAAGTGTCTATTTGTGGTATCTGTAATGTATCCAGAAATGCATTAGATTGTGTATTGTCTTCTTTAAGCTCAGTAGTATATAGGGATTTATAGTAGTCTCTGAAAGTGTGCATTATATTTTTGTGTTCGACGATTTTATCTCCGTTCGTGTTGGTGATTATCGATATTGCGTTGCGCACTTCTTGCTTGTGAATTTGTTGAGCTAAAAGCTTATTAGCTTTCTCTCCATGTTCATAGTAATGATGTCTGGATTTATAGATTAGTTGTTCAGTTTCTTTAGTTGTCAAGAGGTTTAATTCTGAATGTAGAGCCTGCCTTCTCCTATGTAGAGTCTCGCTTGGTAGTCTGGCGTGTTCTTCATCTATTTTAGTAATTTCGCTTTTTATCTCTGCTACTTTCTTGGCTTCGGATTTATTTCTGTGGGAAAGATATGAGATAATCTGTCCTCTTAAGAAGGCCTTGAGAGTTTCCCAGAGTATTCCTGCAGAGATCTCTGGGGCTGTATTTGTCTCTAGAAAGAATTTGATTTGTTTGGATATAAATTCCGTACAATTCTCGTCAGCTAATAGAAGCGGGTTGAGGCACCATCTGCGGGGTGAATGTATGGGGCTTAGTTATTTTAGTTCCAAGATCATAGGTGCATGGTCAGAAATAACAATAGCAATGTTGTCCTTTTAAAAGTTATGATTAGCAGGAGTACAGGTAGACACCTTCAGTATATTAGACGTTTGTATACAGTCCCAGATAGGAAATAATGGGATTGTATCACTTTTAAAAGAGTATCAGATATTACAAGTTAGAGTTCTAGACTGGTGTTCTTGTATCAAAACAAGGGCAACAATTCATTTGGGAAATACAATTATATGCCTTGGTGCAAAACAACTTAAAAATCACAATTTATTACAATTATTTATATATTATATATGTAGACTAACGACCTAATCACCTTTGAGACTTTACAACTGAAAGGCTGCCCAAACTTTTGCAAATGCCACATTTTCCTTTTTAAACATTTTTCTAATTCATCAAGTAAATAATAACTATACATTAACAATTTCATACCGATTATACTGTCTGATTGAAAGTCTAGAGCCATAGCCACAAAACAATACTTCTTAAATTTGGTTTCATGGTTTAACCAGAAGTAACTTCAATAGGGTAACTTAAAACCACCTTGAGGCTTAAAAATAACTGAGTGTAGAGTATGGAAGTGAGGTGGTGCACAGCCTTACTGACATGAGGCAGAGGCAAGGGTTGTGTAGAATGAGGATGCTAAATAAACTAGTATATTTTGTGTTTAGTAGATTGGTTTATGTGTGCAGAGTGGTCAAATTTTTGCATTCCTATAAGTAACAGAAGAGTGTATTATATTTATCTGTATTTGGACTGTTGTTTTTCCACTCTATGCAATGATTTATTCCTCTTAACTTGCTATTTTTAGGGGTTTGAGGTATTGGCTTGTTCCCACTGTGCCTTGCAGTGGTGTTCTGAATTTTTACCACATGGTCCTGTCCCGCCCTTTTGTTGGGCGGAATGAAACCCGGCTCTACTGCTCCCATTCAACCATTAACTCTATTTTTTCAATAGATCATAGCCATGTTTTCTCCACAGGAGTATATATGGTTGAAACAAATGCAGAAAAAAAGGAAAACTTGTAAGTTTGCCTTTGTCTGTTGCATACTTATCAAGGTAAGTGGCATTCAATATTGCATGTATATTGGCAGTGTAAAATTTTGTAAAACAGGTAAACATTTATATATGTATTGGGAAATATTCCCAAACTTTAAGAAGCATTTAAATTTTGAGGATTATGTTTATTTTGAAATATCCTTAGGGAGAATTATGTTATTTTAATATGAACATGATGTTGTGCATCAGCATAAGTTAGCATTGTGCAAATTATGAATGTGTATAATTATAGCAGAAAACAACTTTTTATATAGCTTAAGTGCAGTTTTAATATACAAATAATGGGTAACTGGCAGTTTTTTGAGAACTATTAATGTGTATAAATGTGCAGCATAAAAATATGAAAACTATACTTTTAAATGCATTTAAAATTCTTTAAAGGAGCATTAGATTGATTTTTTAAAATACATTATGTAGTCTATAGGTTCCTGTAAAAATTCCTGACTCAAGAACTTAAATCCAGTGCTTAATCATTACACAGGATAACTAGGAGTTTCAGTTTGAGTTCAAAATAAACATAACTGAACACTTTAATCATTCTGACAAATAGCCATTGCAAATTATTAGGACTGTTTTATTATTTAATTAAATCATTTCTTCAGATGATGAATATACTGTATGTAATAGTATCATTCAATTGAAGTAACCAGACTGTCCATTGTTAATATGGCTTGCAACTTCAGGGACTGAGCTTTTGATCCCAGTTACGTGACTGTCTGCCTAGAGTTTGCTTGAGCTAAAACCCTGTGCAGGTTTCTTTTCATTACATGAAGATGTCAGCTTTAAGTTATATGGTAACTCTAAACTGGCCAGTTATGGTCATGGCATAGTGTAGGAGGTATCATACTTTTAAAACTACAGGGTGTCTCAACTCCTACTACTGACTGTGTGATGTTCAGTAACCCACTTAACCTGCCTGTGTTCCAACTGTAAAAACATAAATATATAGAAATATCAATAAATATATGTTCATTCTTTTTTTACATGGAGCAAAAACTACACAAACGTCGCCTATTACTCTCATAATTTGATATATACCTGTATGTAATTTGTCTTGATGTTGAAAATCGTTCCTGATTAAGTCATCTATGAAACAAAGCAGATTAATAGCTACACTCTCTTTATGGTGCACCTTGAATATGTACAAGCATTAGACCTGATTAAGTCATCAAAGAAACAAAGCAGATTAATGGCTACACTCTCTTTATGGTGCACCTTGAATATGTACAAGCATTAGAACAATACTGATATTTAAATGACAGACCACTATAACAGCACAGTTCTTAAAAAAGACACAACTGGTATATAACCTGAGCTGCCTTTTACAAAAAATAAATTTGAATCTGTTTTAGTACGACTTTAAACTAATTAACCTAGTGATGTTCCGAATTATCGACACTTCATTCACTCGTTTTGGAACACCTCCCTCTCAGACTATATTTCCAGGTCACGCATACATTTTAGCACAAATAAATTTGCCTTAAGTAAGCAACGCTGAGAGGTAGGTGAAATATGAACGGTGTAATTTTAAATTTGCAAAGACAAAACAAAGAATACGAAACCAGTGGAAGGGTGGCATATGGAGTGTGACAGCATCTTTTAAAATACAAAGCATGTGACCGATGAAAGAGAAAGAATAAAATAGGAAGAAGCACGCCGCGACAGGGGACGCTTTATAGAGCCATGAAGCTTTTGAAGTTTACGTGAGCATGTTGTTGTATTTTTTCCTACACATTATACACTTTGGAAAAGTCGCTGACGGGCGCCCCGCCTTCCGCCTGCAGAGCAAAGTACGCCGCTCGGCCTGTTCTGCACGAGTTGGGGCCCAATGAACGTAAATGAGCGAGAGGGCGGCTACGCGTAGAGTCACACCTGATAACAGGGAGAACAGCATTAGTCGTCCGAGCGCACTGACATAATTTCCTTGAAGTGGTGAAGACGGGGTTTTGCCGTGGAGGCAATGCGTCTCCGGTTATTTCCGTGTAGTTGCATACAAATAACGATGTTTGTGGTTGGGTAACTTCTGCGGAGATTTTTTTCTTTTCTACTTTTGTTTTTGATGTCGTGCGTCTCGGCGCGTATAACTGCCTGGGTAACTACCACTGCCTTGCTGCTGTCCGTACGACGTACAATCTGGAGGGCAACTGCAACTTGTCTAAACTTTTTGTCGACTTCCTCGCTGGTGGGGACACTGTTCGGAGCTGCAGATGACGTGGACCAGCACTATGAGCAGTGGATACAGCAGTTGGGAAGACGACTCTGGGGAATATTATTTCACAGCGAAAACTTCGTTCATCAAAAAACCTCCAGTGAAATCCATCAGCGGGGTAAGTCGGGCCGTTTGCCTCTGCTAGCTCAGTTAGTCTTTGCGATTTGTGGTCAGAAAGCGTTTGTGAACTGTAGTGATTTATTTGGAAGGTTCAGGCTTACTTGAACTTCTCTAACTCGTGTGTAAAAACACTAATGTCGAATGGGAAGTGGTGTTGAAGCTTAACCTTATCTCCACGCTCTAGGCATTACTTGGTGTAAAGGGCACACCAGAAATATGGGCTTGGGGTTGATGAAAGTCGTTCGTGCATCCATCTTTACACTTAATTTGGGCTAGTATTGTATATGCGCTCATGGGGCGCGTCTCTTCTCGGCTGCGTCTGTGTGCTCATGGAAAGACAACGCCTCTTGACCATGGGCTCTGTAAAGTACAGCACGCCCATCCATTTATCCATCTGTGACCAACCGCTTACTCCCCCACCCCCAGCATAGATAAGACACGACGTCCGTCCTTGATCGAACGAACTTTAGTTTCTACCCGTTTTTTTTTTTTTTTTTTGGAGGGGTTCGTTTAGTTTGCTTCTTCAAGAGTTGATTGACCGTCAGGGAGCAGTGATATGCATTTTGATAATTTTAAAGGGGAAAAAACTCGGAGTGTGAGTGGATTAAGATTAATCGGTAAAGAGACGTTTTAAACAGGGTTACTAGTAGCGGTTTGTGTAACCCGTAATTGCAAGAGCAAAAGGCTGTTGTAAATATATAAGAAACTCGTATCTCGTATGAATTGTATTAGTTGACTGACAGGTTTGTTTGCCTGCGGCTTCTTTTTGTTTTAGCTTTAACGGCTTAGCCCGCAAAACAACCACCGGTTGCATGTTGACTGGGCCTGTGGCGATGACTGCTTTTGATCAATCCCTGCGTCTTTTGTTTACCAGTTGGCAATATCGTGTTTTATGTTGAGTAATAGGTGAGGCTGGGTCGGGATGGCACAGGTCCGTGATGGTCAGTGTGTGCGACGTTTGGTTCTCACGAATGCATTTATTGTGTTGGTAAAGTAAAGCTAATATAGTAACACAGGAGTCACAATTGGATGAGAGGACTTCAAAACACATCAAAGAAAATGGCAGTAGTAACACCTGGCCATACAGTATCCCTTGCATGTTTTCCGCCTATTAATGTTATGATTCAAGGACTTGATATTTTAAATAAAAAAAAAATTCATGTGGCAAAGGTTACAGCAAAACTAAATTGTGAAAGCATTTATTTTAGTTATTTGGAGCGTCCAACGCGAAATTTTGTTTTTTCCTAAAATGTTTCCGGTGTTGTAGAACAAAACATGTTCATACGATAATGAATAAAATGATTGCATCTTTTGTGTAGAATGCAGTTGTTGATCAAATTGATATCAATTACTTTTTGTCATGCTAATTGACTGCAATAGCTCCAACAAGACTTTTTAGTGAAGTAAAAAGTCTGTACTTGTAGTTTTTTTTTTCCCCCTATATAAAGTAGCTTTAGGGTTGCAGATCTTTCATATATCGCATTTCATAAATAGAATGCAGCGAAAAGTGCTTTATGAAAATGGCGATATTTGTTTATATAAAAATAAAACCAGATACTAATGACACCTAGGTATGGAACAATACCATATACCTGTTCATTAGATAACATGTTATGGAATAATCAATAAGTAAGACACCACCTTAAAAAAATTAGCAGTGCATATATCAGGTTTGACATTCTCAAGGCCAAGAGAAACTTAAGCCACTAAGGGGGGTGTGTGGTGTGTTTTTTTTTTTTTTTTTTTTTTTTTTTTTTAATATAAATTTAACCCCCTATCTGTTTCATTACTTCAGTGTTTTGTTTTCTCCAAGTTAAACTGTGTGTTTTGGCATGGCATTAGTCATATTTGCGAAAGTGAATGAGATTTCTTAACCATTTTATTACCAAATGTCTTCACATAAATATCTCTATATAATCCCCATGCCACCTAAGTTCTGGGTTCACTAAACTGAAATCTGTCAGAGCAGGATAAGGCACAAGGTAAGAACAGAGACTGAACTTGGTGTGCCTTGTGATGGACTGGCACCATCTCTTTCTCTCTCTCACACACACACACAGCTTACTTCATACCGGGCTGGTTTAGAATCACTACTCAAACTGGCATACAATTTGAGATAATGCAGGAACAAACCCCAAATTGAGCAGCAGTCCATCATAGAACACTCATACTGGCCTACTGCAGAATCGGTAATCCATGTCATGCATATCTTTTCTGGATGTCCTTGGAAAATTAATATTTTTAACTTGCCAAAGAATTCATATTTGCACTTATGGCTGAATAAAATTAACTGATCTAAGCAAATTGTAAAATATACTCTGACATCTGAATTTTTCTCATTTTTGCCTTCATGGATGATCAGAGTTTACTCTTTCAAAACAACCTTACAAATGAATACATTTTTCATTCTCTTTTAAATCCACACAATTCATCATGGTTTTACTGCAGAACCTTGCAGGAACGTTGGGTTTAATTTTTCCATACTTGGTAATGAATTTTCCAATGTGGTAGTGGTAACAGCATGTTTAAAAATTTTATCATCCAAGCTGTTGCTTGCTTTTTACGATTTTTTTCTTGTTTTCTGAGAAGTACTTCATTGTAGATGCTGGAGCATAAATGTCTTTTATGACGCGCAGTTTCAGTCACAGGGTGGTGCTTTGATGGCCTGTTTTCTTGGGAGTATCATTTTCATGATCAGCTAAGATCTGTGAAGTCATCTTTTGGATTTATACTTTTATTGTCATGACTACATCCAAAGCATCTAATCTTGCTCAGTATTATGTAATGTTGCTATTATTGAAATGAGTTCTCTTGTTATACATAGATCATTTGTCTGTATTTCATCAGTAGCCTATGAGAATGCTGAAGGTTTTTCTTAAGTGTATGCAGTTTTTTTGTCAAGTTTTAATATATATAAATATCAATAACCTTGGTATGCATTGGTGTTTTTCCAAATAATATGAATGTCAGAGATGCAGTTTTTGTGCAAAAAAACCCGCCTGTGCCATAAAAGAGCAATTTATGAGAAGTTCTTGATTTTATTTTAAAGTTAGATAAGGTACTCTGTGATCTGTGAAACCTTACTATGGAGCAATATGATAGCCTTTTGTCATCCCATAAAAAATGTCACCTGGAAGACATTTAATAAAATTTATAACATTAACTATGCTCTGTGTGAAAGAGAGAATTTTTAAAGTATACAGTATTTTTGTGTAGTGGAGAAAAACACACTTAATTGACCAGTTTAATCTTTGCTGCTGCTGCTTCATTCAGTCGAGTTTACTGGTATTTTTTCACAATTCTGTATGATTCCGCTAATTACATTTTTGACAATATCAGGTTTTAACTAAACTTTATAATTAACCCAATTCAGTGCAAGCCATTTTAATGTCCTTTAATGAACTGCATTGACTTTGCATTGTGTTTGGCTGCTGATAAACTCATTAATTTACTTGTGTTAGTGTGGATATGCATTTTAATTTTCACACTGTCTTCTGCTTATTGGTAACTTGGCATTTTGCAAGCACTGTTCATCTGATATTACAGCCAAGGGAGAAGCAAATATGCACAGATTCATGCTTTTTGAGTAGTTATTAGCAATTCCAGATACACTCCAGAATAAGTGGTGGGTTTTCTGTTGAAATAAAAAAAAAAACCCACACACTGTCTGAGTATACGTAGGTACTGTCAACAATATTTTAAACATCTCTATGATTATACTGTACAATTAAATGTTTTTTAGGAGTTTCAGAATATGTGAAGTTCATTTCTGTAACTGGTTTAGTAATTTGAAGTTTTCAGTTTTGGAATTTTTTTTTTTTTTCCTTACTTACCTGCCATTTTGAGCTGTATTGTTTGTGGTTGCTGTGCCAATTCCTACCATGTGACACAAAAGGACATTTGTTTTGTTATACCATGTCTATTTGTATTTGAAAAGTAAGTATCAGATCGGGCGGAGTGTGAATGTGACTGAGAGAATAAAACTGAATAAAAAAAAAAACTAACTTTTGCAAGTGCCATAACTTTATATAGGCTGTTAGGACTCAACTTGTTTGCGATTTGGGTTTTTATTCAGTTTTATTCTTGAGTAAAGGCACACTTGTTTTGTTGATTTGTTAGAGACTCAAATCAAATGTATGTTTTATTATATAATAGTAACAATAAAAGCAGCCCAGCCCTGAATGCACTAAATTAAATGCAGGGAGGACCTAGGATCGATCCGGCAACTTCTCGATTATGAAGCCGCAGTTCCTACGCCTGCACCAGTGAAGGAAATATTTGAGACCGCCATGTTCCCAGAGACAAACGCACACATGCATGTAAACATCTTCATTTCTTATCAATTGATATTTGGGTTTCAGTTTTCAGACAATGGCAGCAACATGTAAACTGAACTATCTTTTTCTTCGGTTTTATTCTTGAATACAAGCACAGTTGATATGCCTTTTGTGAAAGTGTTTATTTGATACAACACAGTTCACTTCAACATTTGTCATTACTATACTATAACATGAAAATATGTGTTCAACATTTCTTGCCTCACAAGAAATGTTATCCTACATGTACACAAATCGTTGTAGACCCGGAACTCACATGAATTGTACTGTATGTATTTCAAATAACAATATATTCCTATACAATTCTAGACACCTCGATCCCAGATAAGTAGATTACATCTGCCTCAGTGGAGGATGGGATAGTAGGCTGCCTGTCTGCAACCAATTGACACATTTGCAAAACAGGCGCTATCGGTGCACAATTAACGCAGTGATGAGGAGGACCTGGTTACAGTGAAAGATTTTGTGGTCTGCAAATATCAATTGCACCCTGTTTGCTTGCACATGTGTTCGCTTTGTACACTTTTTCAGCAGCCACCGGTAGAAACATCCACAAAGAAATTTCCTGAAGCAAATCCTTCGCCTGGTTGACATTTGTCTCAGTAGTTCAGAAATCGTTAAATTTACGGTGATAAGCTAAATGTACATTTCTAACAAGCTCAACAGCACAATCATCAGAGCAGTAGGATAATGTGTAAAAGGTAAGGTACATTAAGTAGTCTGATTACTTTTTAAAGTAGCGAGTAACCTAATGCACTACTTTATTGAAGTAAAAATGATTGTTACCCCTGTTGCTCCGAGGGTAAAGCAATTAGCACACATACTGCTGCTCCTTTGTAAGACTCAATTGTACAACGAAGTATGCTGTGGACAATCTGGTAAATGAAGCTTAAGTGTCAGTTTAATTTTCTTCATCTACAGGTAAAATTCTGTTACAACGAAGTGCCAGGGACCAAAAAAATATTTAGTTGTAATGAAAATTTCATACTAATGAGATTCTGTATTTGTTGCTATAATGCTTGAGTTAACTTGCGTCCAGGCGTTTGCAATCATTTCAGTAGCTTCTTTCCGTTCATTTTAATCTCCTCCTGTCTACATGTTATGGTGATAAGAATTTTTCTCAACATTTCCTTGCAGTAATACAGTTTCAGGGTGTGAATGATGTCCAAATCTAATGGCTGAAGCACTGCTGTGCAATTGTGTGGGAGGAATTCAACGCAAACATTATCTAAATGTGTAAGCATGTTCTGGGCAGCACAGTTATCCCCTACCCAACAGGACAACACCCCGAAGTGTGTCCCAAAGCGCGATTGCCACGTCTGTGGAAGATTGGTTGTCTGTTGTTAGAGCATGAAAACAGTAGGCTCGCAGCACTGCCGCGAAGCACCACAGAAGCAAATCCTTAAAGATCGTGGTCGTGCTATAAGTCCCTGTCTTGCACCCCAAAACGTAAGGCTGAGTCTCCGTACTTTAGCAAATTTAGCTTTATTCAGCTTGAAATAGGAGCAGCACAGTTATTTATTGTAGCGAGATCTATCACTATCTTATACACAGACACAGCAGTCAAGCAGGGTTGTGGCTAGGTTAGTGGCCAAGTAATACTGTTGTTTTATAATGTTCCTTGCATCACCCATTGAGATCTTTTCTGTTTGCTTCGGAGGCGAGCCACGGCAGCGCTGTGAGCCTGCTGTTTCCCTGGCAACGGATAGTCTTCTACAGACATGGTGATCACATTTCGGGATGCACTTCGGCATTTCTGTTTGGGGGATCATTGTGCACAACTGAGTTGCAACCACAGAACTAAGTGCTCTGTGGATGATTCATTCAGGCATTTCACTGTCTTTTTGGCACTTGTTGTAATGAAAGTATTTGCTGAATGTACAGTCGTGGCCAAAATTATCGGCACCCCTTGAATTTTCCCAGAAAATGCACCATTTCTCCCAGAAAATTGTTGCAATTACAAATGTTTTGGTATACGCGTTTATTTCCTTTATGTGCATTGGAACAACACAAAAAAACTGGAAAAAAGTCAAATCTGACATTTCACACAAAACTCAAACGGGGCTGGACAAAATTATTGGCACCCTCAAATTAATATTTGGTTGCACACCCTTTGGAAAAAATAACTGAAATCAAGTTCTTCCTATAACCATCAACAAGCTGTTACACCTCTCAACTGGAATTTCCGACCACTCTTTTGCAAACTGCTCAAGGTCTCTCAGATTTGAAGGGCGCTTTCTCCCAACAGCAATTGAGATCTCTCCATAAGTGTTCAATCGGATTTAGATCCGGACTCATTGCTGGCCACTTCAGAGCTCTCCAGCACTTTGTTTTCAATCATTTCTGGGTGCTTTTAGAGGTATATTTGGGGTTATTGTCCTGCTGGAACACCCATGAACTCTGATGCAGACCCAGCTTTCTGACACTGGCCCCTACATTGCACCCCACTATCTTTTGGTAGTCTTCAGATTTCATGATGCCTTGCACACAGTCAAGGCATCTAGTGCCAGAGGCAGCAAAACATCTTAGAACCTTCATGTTTGACTGTCGGTATTGTGTTCTTTTTTTCGTAGGCCTCATTCTGTTTTCTGTAAACAGTAGAATGATGAGCTTTACCGAAAAGCTCTACCTTGGTGTCATCTGTCCACAAGACGTTCGTCCAGAAGGATTTTGGCTTCCTCCAGTACATTTTGGCAAACTCCAGTCTGGCTTTATTATGTTTCTGTGTCAGTAGTGGGGTCCTCCTGGCTCTCCTAGCCTTGAGATTGTTATTTTTCCACAATTTTTGTTCTCAAGTCCTCCGACAATTCTCTGCTCTTCTTTCTGTTCTCCATGCTTGGTGTGGCACACTCAAACAACAGAAAGGTTGAGTCAACTTTCCTCCATTTTAACTGGCTTCAGGTGTGATTGCCATATTGCCAGAACCTGTTTCTTGCCACAGGTGTCTTCAAACGAGCATCATATGCTTGAAATAAAATGATTTACCCACAATTTTGAAAAGGTGCCAATAATTTTCTGGCCCATTTTTGCAGTTCTGTGTAGTCACGATGTCAGATTTGGCTTTTTTTTCTCTGTTTTTTTGTGGTGTTCCAATGCACATAAAGGAAATAAACGTGTATACCAAAACATTTGTAATTGCAACAATTTTCTGGGAGAAATGGTGCATTTTCCGGGAAAATTCCAGGGGTGCCGATAATTTCAGCCATGACTATATCTCATAGTAAGTAATGAGATTTCTATAGACTCGTATAGGGAAACTGTCGGGACCATAAAAATATTTCATTGTAATGAAAATTTTGTGGTAAAGATATTCGCTGTTACAGTATTTTTACCTGTATTTGCTATAGATATGTTGAAACTGTGTGATCTGGTGACACAGTGGCTAGTGTTCATACTGCAAATTATCAGTGGCTCAGTTTGACGATGTAAAAATGGTGATGGATCTTATTTACTTCATGAACAATTAAACATGTTTATGAAACGCAAAATTAGCACAAGCTTCATGCTTGTTTTTGGATTTATGGTGGCCGATGAGGTGTCTAATTTTTGCATCATATAATGTTGAAGGGTTTAGCCAACTCCATATTGCATACTTGCACATGTAAATAGAGGTTTGTAAGAAACCAGGTTTCTACCTTATCCAAGTTAGTTACCATATCCTGTTTTGTTTTTTTTTATTACATATTTTTTTTGTGTGTGTATGTAAATGACTAATTGGAAACCGACTCCGTGATTTCTGCTTTTTCAAATGTGTCGCAAAACATTGTGCAGATGCATGGGAAGGTAGACTGTTTGAGGTCGTTTTCAAAACATCTTTGTCCATTTTGGTGCCAGATGCATTAGTCATGCCATTGAAGGTCACAGAATTATCTCCACACAGCCATTCACCGTTTGAACCTGTTTTACCTAATAGGTGGCTGATGTCATTGTTTCCTCAGTAAGCCTCCAGCACTGTCGGGAAGCTTGATGTACAGTATCTTTCTCTCTGGCCTGTTGTGCCGTTTTTGGTATCAAGGGGTGTGTGTCTGTGTGTGTGTGTGTGTGTTGTTGGGTTTTTTTTTTTTTTTTTTTTATTTATTAAATAATCTGACTTGGCTTGCACTTGTAAGCAGTATTGAAACCAAAAGAATGTTGTGTTTTAAAATGATGCAAACAACCAGGATCTGTGAAGCTTTTATTTATTAAAATGCAGCAGTGTATTTAAAAACTATGTTGCATATTTGGCTGATATTCAAGGTCGAATTATAAGTTCAAGGTACATTGCAAGTGTGTACTCAAAATATCAAAGATGGCACACGGATATCAATTGGAGCAGGAAGTGATTAACTCAAGGTTACATTGGGAGCCACAGGCTGAACATGATTTGGTAAGTTTTGAATTAAAGACCATTGCCTTAGCCGTTCCAGCACACTGCCTGCCACTATCGGATAAAATGAGTATCCGTTTTGATTTCACATTAACGTCATTTAGGAACAGTTGCATTCGTTTTCACACATGCACCTGTACTTGTTGCAAATTAATTTACTTACTGCATCTTGATGGAAAAACAACACAAGACAAAATAGTTAACACCACATTGTAAGCATACCAATATAACAGTAAAGTAATGCTTTCATATTAGCATTTTATGTACCTGTGAGGCTTACTCTAACAGGACAGCTGCATTTAACTTTTATTTCTACATATGTATACGGAGAGAGATTTTGGAGAGATATTACACAAGAGCTCAGCTGGTATATAGGAAAATAACATGCAACAGGTGACCTTTGTAGGCCTAATCAGCTACATATACATATAAGGTATCTGTATTGTAAAATGTAGAGTACTAGTGACACTCTGACCTACGTTCATCTTATAAAACACCGTGCCCCAGGTCACTCCACTGATGCAGCTGCAATGTCTTTCACTGCCATCTGTCACTACTGTTTTTTTCCTTGACAGACATGCCACCTAGTCGATGGACAAGTAGTTAAGGGTGTAGAAATAAAAGTTCAATGGTAGAAATTTTCATGTTATTTCTTCCATGTTTGAGTTATATTACTTGTCCTTCAGATGCATTGCAGCATGTGCTGCTACAACAGTGGAGATGATGATAATAATAATCCATCCATTTTTCCAACCCGCTGAATCCGAACACAAGGTCACGGGGGGTCTGCTGGAGCTAATCCCAGCCAACACAGGGCACAAGGCAGGAACCAATCCCAGGCAGGGTGCCAACCCACCACAGGACACACACAAACACACCCACACACCAAGCACACACTAGGGCCAATTTAGAATCGCCAATCCACCTAACCTGCATGTCTTTGGACTGTGGGAGGAAACCAGAGCGCCCGGAGGAAACCCACGCACACACGGGGAGAACATGCAAACTCCATGCAGGGAGGACCTGGGAAGCGAACCTGGGTCTCCTAACTAAGAGGTAGCAGTGCTACCACTGCGCCACCATGCCGCCTGATGATGATAATAATAAATTTAATTGATACTGCACTTTATATAAATGATCTCAAAGTGCTACAGAGTAAAAGTAATAAAACCAAAAAAAAAAAAAAACTTCAATAATAAAATATCTTTCTAAAAAGATAAGTTTTTAAATCTCTTTTAAAAACATCAATTGATTGTGGGGCTCTTAGGTAATCCGGGAGGGTGTTCCACAGTCTCGGCGCCACAGAAGAAAAGGCCCTGTCACCCATGCTACTGAGCTTAGTTCTGGGAACTTGAAGAGTGTTAATGTGTACAGAGTGGAGGTTACGTAAAGAAGTATGATGGGTAAGGAGTTCCTGTAAATAATGGGGGGCATGCCCATAAATACACTGAGTAAGGAGGGAAACCTTCTACTCCATTCTAAGTGAAACAGGGAGCCAATGAAGGGTTTTCAAAATAGGAGTGATGTGATCATACTTTCTCACCCTCATCAGAATTCTGGCAGCACTGTTCTGAATATACTGGAGTCTCTGGATACTCTTACCAGGAATCCCGATAAAAAGCGCATTACAATAGTCCAACCTGGAGGAGACAAAGGCATGAACAAGCCTCTCTGCATCCGCCAGGGTAAGTATAGGGCGGAGTTTAGCAATGTTCTTGAGATGATAAAAAGAATATTTACAAAGATATTTAATATGGGTGTCAAAAGTGAGGTGAGAAAGAGGAATGTTTTGACCAGAGAACGTAATACCAGTAATGATAGAAGAACGAAGATAATGTGGTGTGCCAACTAAGATGGCTTCTGTTTTGGATCTGTTCAACTGAAGAAAGTTAAGCCTCATCCATGCCTCTACCTCCTCCAAGCAGGTAGTCAAAGTAGATGTTGGCAGAGGAGCATTAGAGGAGGTGGGAGTAGTCCTGAGGTAAAGCTGAGTGTCATTAGCATAACAATGGAAGGATAAACCATGTCTGCCAATGACGGTTCCAGGGGGAAGCATATAGATGTTGAAGAGAATAGGGCCCAAAACAGAGCCCTGTGGGACACCACAGGCAACATTGTGGGTATAGGATTTTGCGCTACCCAAGGCAACGTACTCTGTTCTACCAGTCAGGTACGATGTAAACCAGATAAGAACATTTCCAGAAAGTCCAATAGTGTATTGCAGACTATGAAGGAGAATGTTATGGTCTATCTTGTCAAAAGCAGCTGCCAGATCAAGAAGTATAAGTAAAGGAGAACCAGTCATTAGTAACCCTGACCAGGGCTGTTTCAGTATTATGGCCAGGGCGAAAACCAGACTGAAACTTCTCAAACAAGTTATTCAGTTTGAGGTGATCATGAAATTGAGCTGCAACTATTTTCTCCAGAACTTTAGAAAGAAATGGAAGATTGGAGATGGGCCTATAGTTAGAGAGAACTTCAGGATCAAGGGTGGATTTTTTTCAATAGAGGTCTGATGACAGCAGTTTTTAATACAGAAGGAATATGACCAGTCACAAGAGAATGATTTATAATCCTAGTGATAAGTGGAGAGACGGCAGAGATGTTGGCCTTCAGCAGAGCTGAAGGAAAAGGGTCCATGGAACTAGTAGATGATTTCATTTTCCTGATAATGGCCTCCACCTCTTCCCATGTGGTAACAGAGAAAGAGCAAAGGGACTGGACAATCTCAGACAATGAATTGACAGTTGAAAACGGCAGGGTGTCCATGGTAGAGAGATGCAAGCTAATGTTATCAACCTTTTGTTTGAAAAAATTGATATGCATGTTGCACCTGTCATCGGTAATCTCAGAGTAAACAAATGAAGGAGGTTTTAGAAGGTGATTTATAGTTGAGAAAAGTTTTTTGGGATTCCTGGCACTATTACTAATAATGGTGGAATAGAACCTGGACCGTGCAACCTTCAAAGCTTCTGCATACGCCCTCTTATGTTCCCTATAAGCCTGTTTAAACAGTCAATCCAGAAGCCTTAAGTCACCGCTCAAGGGCACGCCTAGCCACCTTTATTTTTCGCAGCTCACAGGTATACCAAGGAGCTGAGCACGAAAATGAGACGGACCTAGATGTTAAGGGGGCATGAAGGTCCAGGAGATTGCTTAGGGACTGGTTGTAGAAATCCACAAGGTCATCAACAGTGCAGGAGCTGGTAAAATCGGAGGAGAGACATTTAAGGTCCAAGGCATCCACATTAATGTTCTTCAGATTTCTAAAATGAATCTGTTGTTTTGGTTTGGTACAAGAAGGGGAAAAAAGTCAGCTCCATTGACACTACTTTATGATCAGAAATCCCAAGATCATATACTTGTAGATTACTTATTGAGACAACATTTGAAATGACCAAATCAAGTGTATGACCCCTAGAATGTGTAGGGACATTAACATATTGTTTTAAATTAAGAGAATCTAACCGCTCAAGTAAATCAGCAGTGAGAACCTGTGTGATTGTCAACTTGAATATTTATATCTCCAAGGATTATGATGTTAGCAGAAGTAGCACAAAGTATTGTGAAAAGATCAGTCATTTCCGGGTTGAAGGCAGAATTGGGTTTTGGAGGTCGATTTAAATAAGGAGAACAGTCATGGGAGTAGGGGGCTTACATTTAAATGCAAGGCACTCGCAGGAAGATATTGTGGGTAGCAAGATAGGGGACAACCCCTGATCCTGACGGTGGATGATAGCTAAGCCACCACCGCACCCAGTACTGTGCGCTGCTTCCAAGTAGCTGTAGCCAGAAGGACAGGCTTCATTTAGAGCAGAGTAAGCCTCTGACTGGTGCTAGGTTTCTGTTAGACACATGAAGTCAAGTCCTTTCTCCCTAATATGTTCTTCAATAAATGTGGATTTATTGCCAATGGATTGAGAATTAAACAATTCAAATTTGACCAATAACTGTGGAGTAAATCTCTGTACAGGTCGTAAGACATTAAAATCCACTCCACGCAGCTTAAAATCCACTCCATAACACAACACCAACTGAGGATGTAGGGATATCGCAGCGTTTTTCACAATGGCTCAGGTATTTCACATGCTAGAGTGCAGAGATCTCGCGGTACTACCAATGTTAATAGCTTCAGAGCACCGTTGCCCCAACTGCGTCAAACGTGCGACGAGTGACCAGAAAGATGGAATGCCGGTAGCAGAGTACTTTTGCTGATTATGAAAGACAAACTTTCGACCAGAGCCTCTATGAATACGAGGACAGCGAAGAAGTCCAAGTTCTTCAACAATAGGTATAGCAACTTCAGGAGTGGTTCCAGGATTAAATTGGCAAAGTTGTAAGCTAAGGAATACTTGAACACCATTCTGACCCAAAAGGAAGGAATGCCATACAGACCGCGCCGTAAAATCCAAAACGGACGACAACACCATATATCCAGGCACCAGGTGAGTAAACAACAAAAAACTTGATAAAACTTGGTAAAATCCATAAAGTCCACAGCAGATGGCAAAACGGTGTATCCGGGCGTCAGGCGAATAAACAACAACAACTTAAACTTAAACCCAGACTCCAAACAAAGTCAGAGTCTGAGATGAAAGTCCACGCAGCCTTCAATTTGCTATAAATTGTAAATGTTTACATGCAGTTAAGTAGTGTATAGCCTACATGCCAAATTGTTTCAGCAATTAAATTTATATTAACACCTGTACTGCAGAGAATGTATTCTAAAAATAATCGCGGACAGCAGAATAAGATGGCAGTAGAGCTCTGGCTGCTTTTATTAAAAATGTGTGGTTTGCATTATTGTAGCGTTTCGACCAGTGAGATAAGGGGCAAAAGAGTCCCTGCAGTGGATTGGGCAAAGCCGTGCGCACTGAAGGAGTTTAAAAGGAGGCGCTATGAACAGGGCAGCAGTTTGGTCTGTCCAACTTAGACTCTACAAACAAAAGATGTCTAGTGCAGCACTTAAGGCAGTGATTTCCCATGAAGATGAGTGGTGTATCTTCCGAACCTTAACAGGGCAGTTGATTAGGATCCCTTTTGAAGGGGTCTGTTCAAATTCACACTAGTTCAAGCTAATGCACTATCCACGTATCTATTCTCATATGCGTTTTACAAACTTTAAATGACTTAGCAGCCTAAAATAATGCAGAGATAAGAAAAATTTGAAAATAGAGTACCACAAAGCCAGCAAGTTATTCTGTGCTGCCAACAAAAGATAACTGATTTAATATTGGCATCCTCCGAAAAGGATGTTTAATGATTACATCCATCAATTTTGGGATGCGCCCATTCCAGAAGGTTCGGAGCAAGACAGACAGAAAATCTCTGGATGGGGCATCGGCTCATCGCTAGGTGAACACAAGCACACACATACACTGGTGTAATTGTAGCTTCACCAAATCCCCTAACCTTCATGTCTTTGGGTGGAAAACTGAGCACACTGTGGAAACCCACCAGGAAAACGTGCAAACTCCAGGCATGGATCACAAGGGACGTGACTCCTTCTGAGACAGCACCGCTACTGCTCTGCCACCATGCCACCCCATGTGTGTGTAGCAGTATTTATTTAAACAAAGTTAACGATTTATCTTTAAAATGTAACATACATATTTTTAATGCATTTCATCATTAACAGAGCTGGAATATCATACATTTTAATGTGTTCTGTGTGGCGATGCTGCTGTCAGGTCAGGAGGAAGCCCCAAAAGCCCGTAGCGATACAACAACTGGGTCGGTTTTAAGATATTTATAACGGTCTGCTTTAATGATAAAGTAAACTACGAGGTTAAAGCCAAATTTCCACTTTAATCACAAAATAGACATTTTTATATCCTTGGTTTTTTTTTGGTTTTGTTTTTTTTCTCTTTGTGGCTCAAATAAGCTGCTGTACATTCTGATGGTATTGTAAAGGTGCAAAAAAAAAAAGACGTCACAGAAGATGGTATGTGAGACTTTTAAGATGTATCATGTCATTACTTTGGGGAATATGCAACACTTGAATATCAAAGCACCACGAATGTATATGCATTTCGGCATTTTGCTTCACCTCATCGAACCATGCATCAAACATTGAAGCGCGTACATTGACCCTGGGGGATACTAAAAGCGGTTGGAGCAGCAAGAAATTCAGGGTTTGAATGTGGAGAGTTATGACGATAATCTGGAAGAAGATGAAGACTGTATTTGGATAAATATACAGTATATTGTTGTACATGAATAAATATAAGAGATCCCCCGAAAATAAGCCCTAGTGCATCTTTTAGAGCAAAAAGTAATATATGACCCTGTCATATTTTTGGGGAAACGCGGTACTTTCCACAGTCTGATGAGAATGTAGCCATGGATTAACAATTAAGCTAAATAAGAGCACACTTGAGGTTACACAGAGCTTTTACAAAAGTTCAGGAAAAGTAAGTATAAATGTTCTAAGTAGGCAACTGTAAGCAATGTTACACATGTTTTGATTACTACAAATTTGATATTCCTTTATTACAATAGCTTTAAAAAATTGTGTACTAACAAATTCTATATTTAGAGATTTTGAAAATTAAAGTATGTTGTCAAGATCACTTAATTACAGTAATCTGACACGTCTGAAAGCTTTCTTTAGCAGCCTCTATTGTAGGGATTATTTTGATAGACTCTTTGATTTGGCTGTACATTATATAACTTTTCTTTAGGATGATTAAAGATGCTTTGAAATGCAGTATTAAAGTGTAGTTGGGTTTGCTTATTTAAGTTCAATGGAAAACCAGAGGAATTGGGAAGAATAATTATACTGGTTTTTATGTTTTCCGAAATGTACTTTACAGGTCATAAAATAATTCCAAATATCATATATACTTATGTCTCTTTTTTTTTTTTTTTTTGTCATTGCGGCTTGACATCATCGACCATAAGGTACGTACTAATTCAGCGTGAGCAGTACACTCAGTAAAACTGAATAAAAAAAAAAAAAAAAAAAATCAAGTGACGGTGAGATACGAAGAAGGCAGATTCGCCAGCGTTTGTGTGTCAGTTTTTATCCCTCTATATCGGAGAATGTCCAGTTCCATTGCCACAAAACACCACTCACATCTTGCGTTCCAGAACCCCCCGCGATAGGTGAAAATCCGCGAAGTAGAAACCATATGTTTAATTGGTTATTTTTATATATTTTAAGCTCTTATAAACTCTCCCACACTGTTTATAAATATTCCCCGCACATTTATACAGCATAAACCCTTTATATTCTCTTAGTTATTAGGTAAGATTCGTTGAAATTATGTATGTAAACAAACTGTTTATCACAAACGTACGTATCGTATATCATTGAAGTTTTATGTAATGCGTAATACAGTTTTAAACCTATTGTAATTGATTAGGTAATATAAAAATAAGTGAAAAATTTTTAACATGTAAATGCTGTACATAAAACCAAATTGTTATTTTAAAGATACTGTAGAGCGTCTCCGATATCACATATGTTACAGCCATTAAGAAAAATTGTATAAAATGTGTGTACAGTTACAATAAGCATATGTACATGTACTAAGTACGTAGAAAATTAGTTATGGGTACTTGCCAACAATGACACAACGACTTGTCCGATAACGATGAGTTTAATTTTACTGCACAACAAAGGAGAGCATTACAGCTCTTCTAAAGGAGCCTTTTCAGGAGGGTCTGTAGCACCACCGTTGTTCTTCTTCCGGCAGTCTTCAATCCAAATCCCTAAAGCAGATTCCATCCAGACTACCGCCTTATTATATCCACTTGCAACTCGCTTTGCACCCTGGTTAAAGGACACTGCGGTCGTAGATCTTGTATTCTTTTCCTCCTTTTTATATAAAAAGAATTGTGGACTCATTGATGC
The DNA here is from genome assembly GCA_026402145.1 of Polypterus bichir lapradei. Lineage (NCBI taxonomy): Eukaryota > Metazoa > Chordata > Cladistia > Polypteriformes > Polypteridae > Polypterus > Polypterus bichir. The sequence continues at coordinate 11,696,206 of JANRMT010062793.1, forward strand.
CATAATGGCGCCCTGCAGCGGTGTAGCTGTTCCCTTCAACATATCCAAAACTTTTACCTTTTCGGCAATCGTTAGCATCTTCTGTTGGCGCCTGGGCATGGCTCCTGAAGCAGTAGCAGGAGCAGATCGTTTTGGAGCCATAATGAAGGGCTTGATTGTGCACAAAGATAAACACAACAGTTAACTCTTTACACAGCGAAACACGTTGATGCTGAATGAGCGAGACGAGACTTCCTGGTTAATGCAGCGGAATCGAATTTGGCGCTCCGTCGCTGAGCCAATCAGCACACAGGAACTTAACTGCGTGCTCTGATTGGGTAGTTTCTCAGCCATCCGCCAATAGTGTCCCTTGTATGAAATCAACTGGGCAAACCAACTGAGGAAGCATGTACCAGAAGTAAATTGTCCGCAGAAAACTGCGAAGCAGTGAAAAATCTACGTTATATATTTAGATATGCTTACATATAAAATCCACAATAGAGTGAAGCCGCGAAAGTCGAAGCACGATATCACGAGGGATTACTGTATTCCCAACAGCGTCAGATCCCGGTGGGGTGGCAGTAATATGTATTGTGATCATGACTGAGAGAATAAAAGTGGGGGAAAAAAAACTAACTTTTACAAGTCCTATAAATGTACACTGGCTGTTAGACACAAACCAAATGTATGTGTTTACTGTATAATAACAATAACAGCAGCACACCACTGAAAACGGTAAATACAGGAGGCAATCGGGATCGAACCGGGGACTCTTGATTACAAGTCAGCAAATCTTACCGCTACGTCACGGAAGTTGTTGTATCGTCCTTGAACCTTTTGTGAAAGTGTTTATTTGATCTTTGGACTTCAGGCTTCACACTTTATATAGTTTATGCCTACATTTTGTCATCTATACTAATAAACGGCAAAGCCCTCACTCACTCACTCACTCATCACTAATTCTCCAACTTCCCGTGTAGGTAGAAGGCTGAAATTTGGCAGGCTTATTCCTTACAGCTTCCTTACAAAAGTTGGGCAGGTTTCATTTCGAAATTCTACGCGTAATGGTCATAACTGGAAGCTGTTTTTCACCATTTACTGTAATGGAGATGAGCTTGAAACCCGTGGGGGCGGAGTTTGACATCATCACGCCTCCCACGTAATCATGCAGTACGTAGAAAACCAGGAAGAGCCCCAAAAAGCGCTGAAGAAAACATGCATTATATAATTGAGAAGGCAGCGAAACAATAAGAAGCGAGCGAGTGATATATACAACCATATTCATGAGTTCTGCTACTTCGGAAACAAAGCACAGTGTAAACCTACACTTTAAATTAAGTTCATAGACAGGCTGCCGCTGGCGTTTGTAA
>JANRMT010062793.1:11717554-11730066 GCA_026402145.1 Polypterus bichir lapradei
AAAAATACAATACACATAAGAGAGAGCTGATTACAAATTGGCTTTGGTCACTGAGTGCAAGGGGGGGAAAAAAATAAAATGTAGTCTATAAGTTATTAAACAGTAAAACATTAACGTTTTAAGAAGTAAAGATACATGTAGCTTGCCCGAAACCACTCCAGTAATGCTCAATTTTAAAGACGGTATAACAGAACACGTAAGTAGTACTAACAGCAGCTAAAATGTATATGGATCATCTCTCGGTAGTAGATCCCTTTTGAAAGGCGCTACACGACGGCTGTGGTATAGAAATTACATTTTGTATGTGAACGTCCACATTTCTGCCTGTTGTAATGTGCCTTACCGGCATTACCAGCAATTAAAGATAATTTAGTTTTGTGTCCGCTGCAGTGTTAAGAGAGAGAGGCAACACCAAAGGGGGGAGGGGGGGGAGAGAGACAAATATATGTGACATTTTGTAGAAATCCATGGAATGACCTGATTACTACCAATCAGAAAACATCATCGTACTAATGCAATATGACTTGTGGTAATGTGCCTTACCGGCGTTACCAGCAATTAAAGAAAATTAGTTTTGTGTCCGCTGCAGTGTTAAGAGAGAGAGGCTTTGGTTTGGGATAAAAGGAAAAATGGTGTAAAGAAAGGAAACTTGCCTTTTTGTTTTATATAGTGTAGAGAGACGTCTTCGCTGACGATATGAACGCCTTCTGGGAAGCGTCGCGTCGGGTCTCATGTAGACTGGAGAGACGGCCCCTTATTAACTGGCCGGGATAGCACTGTCGGTCCTCTACTCCTGTGCGTGTCTTCATAATCCGACCTGACGACCTCATAATCGTATACGTGCAAAAGAAAGTGTGAAGTGCCTTAATATTAGTTTGCCGCGGTCTAGAAATGGGATCCCGTGTTTGCAGTTGTCTAGGCTATAGCTCAGGGAAAGGAGGAAAAAATTAAGTGTTTATATGGGCAGGCACTCAATTACGTGGTAGGCATGATGACGTGAGACGCAACTCCGCCTCCTACGGCCATCGAGCTGAAGTCTATTACAGTATATAAACGATAAAATAGGTTCCAGTTATGACCATTACGCATAGAATTTCTAAATGAAACCTGCCCAACCTTTGTAAGTAAGCTGTAAGGAATGAGCCTGCCAAATTTCAGTCTTCTACCTACACGGGAAGTTGGAGAATTAGTGATGAGTGAGTGAGTCAGTCAGTCAGTCAGGGCTTTGCCTTTTATTAGTATAGATTATTATTATTATTACAACAACCCTGACTGGCTGGAATTAAAAGCATATTGACCAACAATGCCTGGACACACTGAGGAGAGGAGTGAAACTCACAGCAAGCCCTGAAGATAAGATTAAAAGGGAATGTGGCAGTGACTTTATGGAGGACACTGGTTCCCACAGTATCTGTATCATAAGTTGTCATTTAGTAATGTTCAGGCCTGAAGACCTATCAATCCTCAGCACTGATGAGTAGAGAAGATTTCCAGAGAGAAAAATGTGGATCAGTTGATTTCCAGAATGTGGCAAGAATTTGCAGCACTTTTACCCAGAGAAAATATCCTTTGCTGAGAGAGGGAGAGGGAGCAGCTCAATAGAAGGTATATTTAAGGATGAAAAAGGTTCAGGCTATAAAAGGGACCTGAGAATTTTTTAAACAAAAAAATAGAAATGTCAAAGCCAATGCACATTCCTCAGGTATATGTAAAACTAAGTTGACAATCTGACAGAACAGGCAGTTTGAATTGGAAGCCAGGCCCATGACAAAGCACGGGGATGGGTGGAGCAAAAGGTAGGTGCTGGATGTATTTTAAAGTACATGTTTGAAGGTTGGGCTATCTGGAGAAGGGGAAGGGGCACATGGTCTTGAATAAGTCCTCATGGAAAGAGGAGGTGGATGAGGCCAAACAGATTGAATAGCTAAGGATCTGTAAGATTTCTTGCATTGAAAGGATTACTTCGCTGCAGCCAGCTTTGTCAATGGGAATAGTGACCTGGCATAATTCTATTGAGAAGATGAGGAGGCACTTGAGAAGATGAAACTTGGAGCCTTGAATTATCACAAATGTCAAGTACCATTGCATAACAAATGATTGTTTTAAGATCTGGGTATGAATGCTCTGATGAACAAGGAACCAAGAATGTCAAAATGTAAAGTCCAACTCTAAGTATTTCAATGGCCAGACCGGTTTAGAATCACCTACTTTCAATATAACTTCTGTCCTCTGGCCAGTTACCTGCTGCACTTGTTTGATTATTACATAAAGACCAATGTCTTTTTTGCAGACTCACACTAGAACTGAGTAACCCTTTCCCTGCTATATGCAGTCTTCATCTTGATGGCAAATGAGGCACTATCGGTCATTGTCAAGTCCCACTCTTGCCTCTACATCCAGACATTAAGGATATGCACCCAGGTAAAGTCATAAAGGCAGGAGTGGACATTTTGCAAACAAATAATCTAGCGGAAGACGGTTCATAACAGAGTTTGGCATGGGTGCCACGTTGAGGTGCACGAACAGAAGAGGCTGTACATGAAATTCAGCAGTTTTTGTCTTCAGCAAGACATATTTAACTGATCACTGACTCTCTGCAGATGTGTTTTGTGCTAGGAGAACAGTATCATTATGACTGCAGTATAGCTAGCCACTTCAAGGTGCTACTAATGCAAGAGAAGCACAGTGTGTAGTTCATCTTCATTGGAGTCTTCCTTCACATATGTCCGTGGAAATCTCTCTGTGTGCCCAGAAGTCTTCAGGGCAAAGCTGTGACCCTCCCTTTGAAAGGATTTGAAGTAGACAAAACAATAAGTACCATTACTGTTCAGCAGGGCTGCAACTAATATTATTTTGGTAGTCGACTAATCGTTCAATTTATTTTTCGATTAGTCACAATTATTTCATGTCTGACTGACTATTTTGATACCTGTGAACTGTGGTTGCACATCCTGTTCTGGGCTCCAGTACATGTCTTACCTTATCTGCTCATGTCTGTCAACCTGTGAATGTCACCCTGATGTCTCTGCATTAACAAGATTAAAATTAATAATAATCAAATTAAAATAACCAGTGAAACATCTGAATTTAAAAATAATCAGATGTTTTTATATTAGTGTGACCATCACAATAAAAAAGAAATGCATTAAACAATACAAACTAAAGTGCATGTAGTCTTTTTTTTTTTTAAACAAAAAAAGTGCATTTAACTTAACTAAAAAAATACATTGTTAAAACTGAAACGTTTTTCATATTTTAGTAATAAATGACAAAATGTCGACAAACTATATAATGTGTAAAGTCTGAAGTGCAAAGATCAAATAAACACTTTCACAAAAGGTTCAAGGATGATACAATAGCTTCCGTGGTGCAGCGGTAGGAATTGATGACTTACTGTATAATCAAGAGTCCACCAGTTCGATCCTGACTGCCTCGTATATTTACCATTTAGAGTAGTGAGTTGCTCTTATTATATTATACAATAAACACATTTGATTTGCGTCTGTAACAGCCACTGTAAATGTATAGTACTTGTAAAAGTTTTTTTTTTTTACTTTTATTCTTTCAGTCACCAGTCACAATCACGATACATACTAATGACCCACACTCTCCAACCCCACCCCCCGGGATATGACGTGGTTACTTTTTATCTGAAACTGGGAATAACTGTAGATGTGAGTGGTGTTTTCAGACAATCGAACGGGAAATTCTCTGATCTGGATGGATAAAAGCTGACACACAAACACTGGCAAATCTGCCTTATTCGTATCTCATTGTCACTTGATTTATTTTAATTCAATTTTGAGTGTTTCTGCTTACGCTGAATTAGTATGTGCCTTATGGCCCGTGATGTCAAAGCCGCACTGACAAAAAAAAACAGTCATAGGTATATATATTTGGAATTATTCATTTTATGACCTTATAGTACATTTCGGAAAACATTGTGGAATAGATGCAACATCATTCATATTCATTCGTATACCGTACCTTCTTGCGGTTGTAATCGGTGACCGTGTGTTTCCACCATTCATACCCCAACCCACCCCCGATCTTGCCCAGCCTGCACAGGACTCGAGGACATGTAGAGGAAAGAATGTTCCTCTGCAAGGTGAGCCATGAACGCTCTTCTTTTCTCAGTGAACCTGTACTTGCCTTGCACAATACATGTGCTTTGATCGCCACCAGGTCAAGCTTGTTATAACACAAACAACTGGCCACCTGTATGCTCCTGCTAGCACTGAATAAGCTCACGCCTTCTGGTGTCCGCGCGCAGCACCGGGGAAAACAAAAGAGACAAATATATGTGACATTTTGAAGAAATCATTGTATGACCTGAATAGTACCAATCAGAAAACATCATCGCACTAATGCAATATTACTTGAAAATGAACAGATCAGGTGTAAATTTGTTACTTGTAAAAGTTAGCTTTTTTCACTTTTATTTTCTCAGTCTCATTCATGCGCTCCCTCCCCTCCTGATCTGAACCTAACTAACAACGCCAGTATAAATTCTTTTTCGGTGAAGTATTCCCTCACTTTAGAAAGTTTGTCTCAATTGTTTTACGTCTCCTTCCCCCTCCTCTATCCGACTTGCCATTGCAACCACATTTATTTTCCTCTACGTTCTTCTTCTTCTCCTCGGACGTTGTTCTTCGTTGGTAGGACTGTGTACAGTCTTGACAAACAATAAGAAATGATACTGCCCCCAGACGTTCATGTAGTGCATTGCAGTTACAAAAACCAATGTGGTTCTTTGTGACTGGAGCCTCTATTGAAGGTTCCGTTTATGATGCATCAACAAAAAAAAAAAAAAAAAATCCACTTTTTTTTTTTTTTTTTCTTTTGTAGTCGACGCCGTAGATTACATGAACTAATCGTTGCAGCCCTACTGTTTTGTACTTGGTTCCAAACTGATACAACTTTAAACCTCATAGGATGGGTAAAATCAACAGATGTATTAGTATTTTGTGTGTTTTGCTGCTTATTATTACTTTCAGCATGAGTAATACCCAGTGTTGTGTACAATTTTTAGTTCTCTTTCCAAATATAACCGGAAAGCTAAACGTTTGTGTGGCTAAGCTCTATATTGCTGATCAGTTATTTGGTAGATTTTCTTTTAATCAGGAGTTTTGAAAAATTCACACACACACACCCTTAAAGCTTTGGAAGTATTAAAAGCTGAGGCAGAGCCATATGGATTTGAATTATACAAGCAATGATGCACTTGTAAACCAGACAGATTAACTCATTAGCTGGATAATACACCAGTACTCATACAAAAGCATTTAAGTCAACTCTGAATGAATGTTTCTTTGAGCATATCTTTAGACGAAAATCATGAATTTCATTTACCCTTAAATTTGTGCTCAGCTTTACAATAGAGAGAATGAAAACCCAGTCAGATGGGGTTGGCCTTGTTCATTTACTATTTTTCATTATGAATAACCCGTATTGTTATGTTTATTACTGCACCCATGTTTATTAAAAATTAATTGCACATTCTAAACTCAAAACAGGTTGTGTTTTGTGAACTTTTTGAATTTGAGTGAGACCCAAAACTACATCACTTGCTTATTTATTAAAAGTACGTACATCTAAACCTAAAGCTACATCTGTGTTTACTAACCAGTCTTCAGTATTCAGCATGGGGTACAATAAACAGTGCAGTTGATGACTGTTAATGTTTCAGAGTTCCAGGACACTAACCCAATCACTTTCTGTTTGCAAAGTATTTCTTCTTTACACATCTGAGTAGTGTGTGGTGTGTTGTGGGGTTTTTGTGTTTTTTTTTTTTTTTTTTTTTAAACCAGGCATACCAGTTTTCCTGCTTACATTCCAGAGATGTACAGGTGTGTAAATTCAGTCCAGAAGCAGTTGTTTGTAGACACACTACTGTAGGAAGGGAAACTGTATTGATAATGCTATCCAAGATATGAAGACAGCAGTTTATCCTGGGTGGTGCAGGGTACAAGATAGTGGAAAATGTTTTCTTCAGATGTCCCTTGATACAAACGACATGTGTGGATGGATCTTTGCATTCTGCAATGCACTGGGGTTAATTTGCCAGTCAAGACTGTGGTGCACCTAAACAGCGTACACTCACATTTGGGTTTGTAGAGCTGGCAAGAAAATATTTATAAATATCATATCAGTATATGTTTATGCAACAGGAGTTGCAGAAAGTTTCAAAAGAGTTCTCATGCAGTTTGTGTGCAAAGGTGGCTAAAAAGTAACTTGCTGATATAAGTGAATCAAAGCTGAAGTGAAGGTATTTATGTATGGCAGGTGTAAGTTAACTGGAATACAACTCTACCATTATTTCCAAAGGTTTAATATGCAATTATACATTTCTTTTCACATTTTTCCTTGTCTTTGAAATGTAGGAAAGGGCAGACATGAGATATTTGAGAGAGGCTGAGTTTAAGGGTGAAAGTTCGATTCCACAAAGTGCCCATGATTGAATTTGCCTGTTTCAGTGACAGTTTGAGAGGCTCTGCTGTATTGGGTCTAGAACATATCTTGGAAATAAAGTTGACTTGTCTCTGCCATGAAATTTTTCTAGTGATACATTAAAGTACAAATGTATTCACCGTCTTTGTACAGATCATTTTGGCAAGTATTTTTAGAGTTCCATTCCTTTCCACTCAAAGCAGAATTCCTAACTTGATCTTAACTAGAAATAAACAGTAAGAAAATGGGGGGAAAAAAAAATATTAAATTCCTTGGTGTAGTGCTGGAAGGTATACCGGTTCATACTGAAGCGTTTTTTTATTTTTCTATGATATGAATTTTTCTTATACTGCAACACCAGTTTAAACAGCGTAAACAACGTCGGAACGTGGCACAGTGGGAAACTGTTTAAGAGGGGAACTTTTTCACTGCTACACCACTAAACACGCATGCAACGGAGTACATGCATTAGTGGAGGTATTGATTGGTGAAAATGGGCAGAGAACATTCAGAAACTGAAGCTGTAGCAGATGATAAAGTTGAACATGATGACACAGAAGAACTTTTGCCGAAAAAATGAGTCGTGTCTGTTGCCTGGAGATACTTTGGTTTTAAAAGGTCGGATGTGGACCAAACCACTATTTACTACAAATGCTGTCGAGCTAAAGTGGTCGCCGGGGGCGGCAACACGAGTGATTTGCTGCATTACCTTAGCAATTTGCTGCACCACCATGATTGTGTGGAATGAAGATTGGCACCCTCCACGTCCTCAGTTAAAACTGAAAAAGCTAGAGGACACTCGAGTCAGACATCTCTTGTAGACGCGTTTCCTAGAGGTACTGCCTATGACAAAAAAAGCAAGCGGTGGATCAAGATGACCAATGCAATTACAATCCATATAGCCAAAGACATGGTTCCGTTAAGTACTCTGGAGAAAGGCGGATTCAGGGCTATGATCAAGATACTGGATCCCAGATATATGATCCCAAGTCGCAAGTACTTTAGCCAAATGGCAATCCCCAACTTGTACCAAGAACACGGAGGGAAGTTACAAGGAGAGGTAGCTACAGTCTGACTCTTCAACAACAGCAGTTATGTGGTCAAGTTGCATCATGGAGCCATATCTGAGCCTAACGATTCATTTTATAAATGATGACTGGCTATTGAAAAGTTATTGCCTCCAAACAAGCTATTTTCCAATGACCACACTGGCGAATTACTTGCTGCAGGCTTGGGGGCTTACAGAGCAGAGGCATGTGGCCATCACAATGGACAGTGGGGCCAACATCAAGAAGGCTGTCAAGATTAACAATTGGACAAGACTCCAGTGCATTGGACACAGGCTTCACACAGCCAAAGGTATGTAATAGTTATTAAAATAAACTATTTTAAGTATTTATGTTCAAATGTGTGAATACTGTTTCTATACTACTGGATAATACTGCAAGTCAAGTTGCACGTGTGTTATTTATTTATTTTTTTCAATACTTGAATACTGTGTAATGTACAGTACCTGGGTACTGCGTCATAGCATTATAAATGCAAGTTGCAGTTTTATTATTTATGTATATAGCTTAGCTTGAAGAAAGGCCCATATTAATGCAATTTACCTTAATGATGGTTCAGTTGGTAAAGATGTCTTACCAAGTTGCACTTGTTTTATTTTTATTTGGTGACTACTGTGTAATGTACCTGGGCTTGAAACCTTATTAGTAGTATTATTGGAAGTTATTTATTTTATTATTTATTAGTTTAAATATTATGCAGTTTAGTGATGGTAAAGTTGTTTAAAAAGTCAATTTAATAGGGGTGGGAGTTGATTTTGTTTTCGATCTTATTTTTGTAAAATTTGATTTATTTGTATGGAATGTTGTGTGATTTCAGTAAAATCAATAAAATTAAAAAAAAAAAATCACTTTAACATGTCAGTGGAGATAGATTAACATTAACAAAGTGTAGTTGGTTTACAAAAAATATTTACTATTCCTTTTCTAAGACATGTTCAGTGTAATACAACGTTTGACAAGCCCCTCTGGATATTTTACTAAGTCTAAATGCCTCTTTGGATGGTTGAAAATATGTTGTCAAAATTATAGTTTTAAGTTGTTTGCAAAAATTGTTCCATAAAAAGGTGTTCTATATTTTGACTGCAACTGTCATACAATGCGATTCCTTCTCTTCATTAGTGCCACCCCCTTGAAAACTATCACTTTATGGGGACATGCAAACCTGTATTAATACTTTTGTGCACATTAAAATGTTTTTTTCGGTACAATGTACAATTCTCATGATAGTGGAATAGGTCATTCTTAGCCAGTCTACTGCAGTAATTGCAGTGGAAAGTATGGTTAACATCGACTCATGCATGGGGAAAAATACCGTCAAATACCGCAAAACCTGTATAATTTTGAAAAATACCGTGATATAGAATTTTGGTCATACTGCCCAGCACTATCTTGGAGAAACAAACTGAAGTACAGTACAATTTGTCAAAATTGTCTTCCCCTTTTTTAATGAAACTCCTCCACATCCTTCTGCTTATTGTAAAGAAAGATGGCTCAGGTTTTATCTTGCCACATTCAGCATGTTTTTGAATTACATGAGATTTACTGTCAATGGTTGAATAATGAGGGCTTTTATACAGAAGGGTAGTTAAAACATTCCATCCAAATTGCATGACCTTGTAGAATTCAATTGACTAAACTCCTGCAAAAAAATGAATCTACACTAATGTGCTATAAAAGCAAATAAGAGCAGGCTAACTCTTTTTTTTGCTGACTGCTGGACTATTTTAGTCAGTGAGACATACCCTGGCATCCTATGTCACTTTATAAAGGATGAATGAAAGCTTACTAGTTTTTGCTTTCCAACAATACTTATAAAAGACCGGCAAGTTGCACAAAACATTACCGCATGAATTAAGGAAACTCTGGAAAGAAAATTCCATTCCTACAAGTATAGTTATTGCAATGATCCATGACAACTGCTCCAATACTGTACCAGCTGGAAGATGTCTGTTTTCCTAAACTGATTAAATAAAGTAACAATGTTAAATTATTTGAAAAATAACCATCCACTTGTGTAATTCTTGGTATAACAGGGCTCAACACTATCTTGGCAACCAGGTATTTATTTTTGGTTGCAGAAAAATTAAAATATGGTTATTTTTAAACTCCTTAGTATTTTTTCCTCAAAAGTGTAAAAAGATGCATTTTTTTGGAATTAAAAATGCCATTTTTATTAAATCTGCTCTTTCTACTGTAAAATGTGTAGAAAATATAAAATGAACCGTGCACTGCACAATATACGAGTGACACAGGCGTCACTTTCAAATTCATTACAATTTCCATTTCACTGGCCTTTTCAGTTTTACTGCCTGAAGACATATTCACCTCGACATCACTGCTGATGAGAGCCGTGTCTTACAAAATGCCATTATGAGGCTAGGAGAGATGCGTCTTCACTGTTGCCTGGGTATCACTCGACCACAAGACATGCCTATACCATTGCCCAAGTAACAGTCAGCTAACGCTGTTGGTATTTTTACAGTCTGAGTAATCCTTGGTTCTTATGCGAGACACGTCTGTACCCATTGCCAGAGTGACACTTGGGACTGACACTGTCTTTTACAGCCACAGTGACACTCGGGTCTAACGCTAAGGACGTTAATGGCCTATATTTGGAGTAATTAAGATGCTATACGGTTTTGTCAGCTTGCTTTACCTGCTAATTTACAGCATTTCAATCAAAAGAATTATTACTTAACATGTCAGAATTTTGGCTATGTGCACACCCATTCCTTGTGTCATGTGGTTTGTTCAAACTTAGCCTATGAGAATGGGGTGGTATAATAACTTTATTGAGCAATTGTTCAAATGCTTTCACAGCTAAAGCACTTAATTAGCAGAAGTTTAAAGTACAAGTTGTTTATTTTAAAAAGACCCTAAAAACACATTTCCTTAAAGTGCATTGAATGATTCTATCCTGCAATTTTTTTATCTTGCTTTTATCTAATATTGTGTTGGCAATTGAAAATGAACAGCTTAAACGAGACTTAACTACCAGAGTAGAGTGTCATTCTCGCACCCAACAGAATAAGAAACTTGTTCTACTTTTGGCATAAATCCCCAGATCACATCAGTATAAGCAGCAGCAATTGGGTTCCTTACAGGTTGCAGTAAATTATCAGTAATTGGAAGAAAATGTATTTTGTTAAAACAATGTATGGGGACATGGCAATGCAGTGGCAGTGCTGCTGCCTTGTAGTAAGGAGACTGAGGTTTGCGTGTACTCCCTGTGTCCTCATGGGTTTCCTCCCTGCATGACCAAAAACATGCAGGTTAAGTGAATTGTTGCTAAACTGACCTGTGTGTATGTTCAGCCTGCAGTGGACTGGTGCTTTAACCAGGAATTATTCCTGTCTTTCACCCAGTGTTGCTTGGATAGGCTCCAATTTCACCACAGCCCTGCTTGAGATTTGAATTTAGAAATAAATGGCTTGACTGAAGTACAGTGTATCATTATTTAAATAGATTAATTATCCATATATACACATTATGTATTGCAAATGTCATACAAACAAAACTGTAACACTCCACAGCATATTTTAATGTAAAATAACAGTAGATGGTTTTGCATATCCCATCTGCCTGTTGACTTTCTTTTGCCTTTTTTTTGTTTTTTGGTAAAATATTCAAGAGCATTTATCTTGGTACTTTTTTGGGTTTCTAAAATATAAATACATGTATCTTGTATTCAAATAAATTACTAGTAAAATATTGGTGTTTGTTTCTTCAAAGTACTTAATTATCTAAAAGAAGTAAACATGTGCCAAAAAGCGCTATTTAATCTTGCATGCAATGAAGGTTTGAGTGTCATAATTTGTGATGCAATCGTAAATATCTTTTGACATTTGTAGTGCCAAATGTCTTTTTTTTTTTTTTTTTATTTCCATTTGCAGATACCATTCTTGACAAAACGGGACCAAAAAGTGGTTGCCAAATGCTTCACAATGGTGACCAAGTGCAACTTTTAATGTGAAGCCTATATAATGCCTGGTTTGTTTTAACCAGGAACACTTCTGCAGCTGGCTGGGATATTGACTTGTGTACTTGATACATGTTAGTATACCTGGTTGTATGGAGACCATGTCTTGCTTTAGAAGAAGACTGTTCTTATTTAAACTAGTTACAATTATAACAAACTAATAGTTTTTCAATGTCATGCACCCTTTTTTTTTTTTTTATACCATGTTGTATTAAATTAAAAATGTTGCCTTGATTAGTTCTAGTCTGCCAAAAGAATGTAATTCTGCATCTAGATACTGCAGTTTTTGCAGATTGTAACTATACAGTACACCCCCAAAATTGGCAGGGGTTACGTTCCTAGAGCACCTGCGAATTGTGAAAAACCATGAATTTTGGATGTGGTTAATAAAAAAAAAATACCTATTTTCATAGTTTAAATCCTAAATATGCTCCCAAAACACTTTAATTTCAAATTCTGCTTAATACATTACCTAAAAATAAAGAATGTAAAGGTAAACCTGTATACTGTACTGCTATGTCTCCCACAGTGCTAGAATGTAAAATACCGATGTTACCGCTATATGTACTGTAATTCATGCAAGCGCGTTTTCATTGCCAAAACCCTTAGACGGTGCAGCTCATTTCAGTTACATCTTGGGGCTTTAACCCTTAAACCGCCACATACTTGGGGGTTAATGCATCCCTGGACGCCAAATACTTTTTTGCTGCACTTTAAACGCCACAATTCACAAAGAAAAAGTGAAATTAATGGAACACTTTTTTTTTTTTTTTTGTGCAAAGACCATCACAATTACTGCAACACTGATAATTTTACACACTGCTAATGAACTGAATTATTTAATACTAGCAGAATACCCGCGCTTCGCAGCGGAGAAGTAGTGTGTTAAAGAAGGTATGAAAAAGAAAAGGAAAATTTTTAAAAATAACGTAACATGATTGTTAATGTAATTGTTGTGTATAATATATATATATATATATATATAATATAATATCTATCTATAATATATCTCTCAA
>JANRMT010062793.1:11744252-11850233 GCA_026402145.1 Polypterus bichir lapradei
TAGCAGATTGTTTTGGAGCCATAATGAAGGGCTTGACTATGCACAAAGATAAACACAAAAGAGCACAACTCTTTACACAGCGAAACACGTTGATGCTGAATGAGCGAGACGAGACTTCCTGGTTAACACTGCATTCAGCACGCAGGAACTCAACTGTGTGCTCTGATTGGTTAGCTTCTCAGCCATCCGCCAATAGCGTCCCTTGTATGAAATCAACTGGGCAAACCAACTGAGGAAGCATGTACAGGAAGTAAAAAAGGCACATTGTCCGCAGAACCTGCCAAGCAGCGAAAAATCCGCGTTATATATTTAGTTATGCTTTCATATAAAATCTGCGATAGAGTGAAGCAGCGAAGCGCGATATAGCGAGGGATTACTGTAATGCCACAATTCTGCTTTATATACACTTATGTTATTCCAGAAATGTTGCTTGGTTTTGGTAGTAGTTAATGGTTTACTCAAATCAAATCTGTTCACTGGCAAAAAAAAAAGCAGAACTGCACAAGGAGAACATGCAAACTCCACATATGCATTCAGTTGCTGGATTTGAACCTAGTATGTTGGATCAGTAAAGTGGCAGTGCTAGTCAGTCTGCACTACTATGCCATCTAAGATAATAATGTGTTAATTATATTTTAAATATCTCAATTTCTTAAATCGACAGCTTTCACAATTAAAGCTTTATGTTGCTCAACTCTCTTAAAGCTGCAGAAAATGATACTTGGAAGAACAATATTGGAAGAACAATAGGGTATGGATTGAAAGTGAAAATACTTTTCATATTTTATATGCTGTAGAGTTTTTTTTTTTTTTTTTTTTTCCTTCTTGATTTACACTACTGTTACAATATTTTGTCAGCAAGTCTTTTTCGCCAAACACGAATGGAAATCTCTACATGCAAAATTAAAGAATTATTTAAAGTTAAAATAGCTTACATAAGTTATCTGAATGATTGCCTGATAACTTTATATACAATTTCATAAACTACTGTAAACATCAAAGTATTAAAAAAATATATAAATACCAGAAATATTAAAATCAGTGTTTTTAAACTGAAATTTTCTAACCCCTCCCCCACAACATACTTTATTCCACCCAGGAATCTGAACAATTTCCCTCTCTGTGTTAAACTTAAGGGGGAGGGGGGCAATATTCACCTCACCTCCAATTTCAAAAATTTATTTCAAGCTCTGGGTATAAAGTTACTTTGTGTAATGAGAAATGTACATTACAATTACAAGAGAGATTGATGTCTCCATTCCACAACAGCAAGTCAGGTTAGTGTTAGTCATAATGTTAATAATGAAATGTGGTATGTTTGTTTTTAATATGCTTCTGCCTCAGTCACTTGCAAAGGGAATATATAATGAAAACTTACTGCTTAAAACACCAAAATCCTACCATGTCAGTGCACAAAATCGATAGGACAGTGGTCATGTGACCTCCTCAGTAATTGACTACTCTTCACAGATAAGCCTTTTAGGGAAGTTTTTAGAATGTTTGTGTACATGTAAATTTAAGTTTATTTAGGATTGTATACTGTAAATGCACCATAGTACACAGTGTGCAATGAAAGTAAAATCAGTGTTTGGAACACAAATAATTGATTTTTCTATTATTCCCTAAGAAAAGTAGAAGTTAATTTGAATTTTATTTATTAGTTACACAGACCTTTTAATAGTGTGAATGGGAAAGTGAACCTTAACACACCATTTTAGGTTTTTTAGAAAATGGCTCATCTCCTAGCTGGAACTTTTAACTCTCCACTCATTCCAAAGGGCATATCTTGGACTTGACTTGCTGTTCTGGAGTTACCCCGCTTGATTGTACTGCGGATGAACACCCCATAACTGATCATTTTTCTTATTTCATTCAATATTAAACTTGTACTTTGCAACACTAAGCTTTTCCCGTCTCATGTCGTTCCGTAATATTCTTAATATTAACTTAGACTCTCTTTCCTCTAGTATTGATTCCCTTATGGACATTGATAATTTATCCATTCCTGAAGAACTGGTCTCGCACTATAACACTGGACTTAATGGTATTCTTAACTCTGTCGCACCATTAAAAACTATATCTGTTTCTTTCTCCTTTTCTGCTCCGTGGTTCATGCCTGAACTTTGGCTTTTGAAAGCCAAAGGCCAGTAACTCGAACGGTTATATAAAAAACTGGACTCTTTGTTTACAAAGAGATGTACAAAAAACCATATACTTTATTACAAGGACTGTATTGCCCAAACTACATCTAACTATTATACTCTCATTATTTCTTCCAATGTAGGAAACAGCAAGTTATTGTTTTTGCTACTTAACAATATCGCACAACCCCCGGATTCTTTACCTTCTCACCTTTACTGAACTGAATTTTGCAATTCCCTTATGTCCTTTTTTAAATGAAAAAATCCAGAAGATTCATCAGTTCTGTAAGGATTCCTCCAGTACATTTAAATTTCACCCACCAACTCACTCATTTTCCTCTCTTCAGCTTTCTACTTTCTCAGAAATCTCAGATCTTGTCTGTAAGTCTAAGCCATCCACCTATCAAACTGGACCCCCTCCCTACAGTTCTAGTCAAAGCCTGCCTACCCTCTCTGGTCCCCCTTATCTCTGCTATAATCCACTCTTCTCTCACTACTGGTACTGTTCCTTCATCTTTTAAAACTACTGCAATAACCCCAATACTGAAAAATCCTGGTGCCAATCAGACTAATTTCAGTCATTTTTGCCCTATTTCTAATCTACCCTTCATTTCCAAAGTTCTTGAAAAAATAGTGGCTATTCAACTTCATTCTCATTTATCTCAAAATAATCTGTATGAACAGTTCATCTGAAGGTCAGAGAATGCAAGTGAATAGAAATGAGTCTTTAATCTTGTTTTGAACAGTTCAATTGTAGACGACTCCTTTATGTAATGAGGTAAAGAGTTCCACAGGCAAGGAACAGCAGCTGCAAAAGCCCTGTCCCCTTTAGTTTTACACTTGGTACGAGGGACAAGAAGAGACAACTGGATCAGAAGATCTAAGTACTCTAGATGGCTGGTGTAAAAGGCACAATTCAGATAAATGGGCAGAAGCAAGCTCATGTAAAGATTTAAAAACTAGCAACAAGATTTTAAAATCAATTCGAAAATTGACAGGCAGCCAGGGTAAAGAAGCTGATCTTTGAGAAACAGAATCAGACTTTCTTGCCCCAACCAGAAAGCGAGCGGCAGCATTCCGGACCAACTGTAACCTGCGTATCGGAGATTTTCTAATCCCAGAATCCAGCGAGTTGCAGTAATCAAGACGAGAGAAGATAAACACATGAGTAGCTTTCTTAATATCCCTAGAAAATGAAAAAGGCTTGATCTTACCTAATAGACGAAACTGGAAAAAGCAACTCTTGACTACAGAATTAACCTGTTTCTCAAAAGAGAGGTTATTATCAAAGAGAACACCAAGGTTGCGGACTTGAGGTTTGCAAAAGACAGACAGCCGAGAAGTCCAAGACCAATTTGGGCTTTAGCTAATGGACCCACTATAAGCACCTCCGTTTTATTTTGATTCAGATCAAGAAAATTAGCCATCCAGGATCTTGGTTCAGAAAGACAGTTGTGCAGTTGATTCATTGCAGAGTTGCAGATGGGAATATACTATATTTATGCATGTACCACGCACACATTTTTTCTCGAAAATTAGCATTAGAAAATCAGGTGCACGTCATACACGAGGAAATGTAATTCTGTAATGTTTACTACTTCTGCTTGGGCTCGCTTGCTCGCTCTCTCTCGCTCACGCATTCGCGCTCTCTTGCTCACTCGCTTGCTCTCGCTCAACAGCGCTCTCTCTCTAAACGCTTCCTATACAATCATAACACACGTCGTACATGGGGCAAAACTTTTTTCGCGATTTTCTTTGTAAAAATTAGGGGGCGCGTCTTACACGAGGGCGTGTGGTACACAAGTAAATACGGTAAACCTGTGTATCATCAGCATAGCAGTGAAAAGAAATGTTAAATTTCCTAAAAATAGCTCCAATAGGGTGAAGGTATATAGAGAACAAAATGGGGTCCAAAATGGATCCCTGAGGAACACCACATTTAAGAGGAGCAGTAGACGAAAAAGAGGAATTTAAAGTCACTGAAAAGTGTCTGCCAGTTAGATATGACCTGAACCAGTTAAGAACAGCCCCTTTAAGCCCAATAAGATGTTCAAGCCGCAACAGCAATATCTCATGGTCAGTAGTGTCAAAGGCAGCGAACAGGTCAAGGAGGACAAGGACTGCAGTGCCACCTGAGTCAGAGATGTCATTGAATACTTTAAGGCAGGCCATCTCAACACCATAACGCCTAAAGCCAGATTGGTAGATCTCAAATTATTGGAGTTAAGGTGATCAACCAATTGATTATAAACAATTCTTCCTAATATTTTAGCCAGAAATGGCAATTGGGAAATTGGGTGAAAATTGGCTAAAACTCCAGGATCTAATTCTGCCTTTTTTAGACAGGGATGTACTGTAGCATGTTTAAAAAAATAAGGGCACAATTTCCGCAGTTTGACAGGCGCGGCGCAGCGATCGCGTAGTTTCATTTAGCCAGGAAGCAGGTCTTCCCTTATTATAGCATATCTTGAGCAGAGCAATTGAGTCTAAAACCGTTTTACAAGAAGAATTAAATTCTAAGACCGAATCATCGATACCATCATATTGGACATGCACATCAAGACTAGAGAATATGGTTTTAAAATCGGATATAATAGAAGAATTTAAAAAGCAAGAGCAGTGTGGAGCACAATTAGTAGTAGGGACATCTACAGTAATATTCAAATCTATCATTATAGAAAAGTGATCAGTAAAAGAAACATTGCATAAATCAATATTATTAACTGAAATATCACATGTAAGAACGAGATCAAGGGTGTGAACGAGAGTGAGTTGGCGTATTAATACGCTGGATAAAAACAAATGAGTCCAATAGTGATAAAAAGTCATTAACCAATGGTTTCGATTGACAACAAACGTGAATGTTAAAATCACCAACAATAAATACTTTGTCATGGGAGAGAGTGATATCAGCCAGGAGATCAGAGAATTCAGAAATGAAGATATCATTAATTACAGGAGGTCTATAAACCACAGCAAGCAACAAAGAAGGTGAGCTGCACACTTCGAAAAGTTGCAGTTCAAAGCTACTAAACGGACCCCTTGAAAGGCTCCGACCAAAAGAAATCAAATCCTGGTTTTCTTTAAATTTTCTTAAATAGTGTCAAAACTGAGGTTCTCCTCATTGGTACAAAATCAACATTATCCAAAATTGATCACTTTTCATTTGTTATTGATAATTCCTGTGTCTCCCCTTCCCCACAGGTTAAGACTCTGGGTGTCATCCTTGACCGTACTTTATCCTTTCAGTCCCACATCAATAACCTCTCCCGGTCTGCATATTTCCACTTGTGTAACATTAAGTGTATTCGCCCCTACCTCACTCCCCACACCACTGCTATCCTTGTTCATAGCCTTGTCACTTCTCGTCTGGATTATTGCAATTCCCTTTTCTTTGGTCTGTCTTGCAAATCTCTTTATAAGCTTCAACTTGTCCAGAACTCCGCTGCACGCATCATTACCAGAACCCCCTTTATTCACCATATCACTCACGTTTTGCAGCAGGTTCACTGGCTTCCAAATCAGTTCAGAGTTATCCTACTAACTTTTAAGGCTATCCACAACCTTGCCCCTTCATATCTGTCTGACCTCCTCCATGTTGCCATTCCCTCCCGTACCCTTAGATCCTCTTCCTCCATCCACTTGACTGTCCCCTTCTTCCGTCTTGCCAGCTTTGGAACTCACTACCACCTGAGCTTAGAAATTTTGAATCATTTTCACCTTTCAAATCTAAACTTAAAACTCATTTGTTTAAGACTGTTTGTTTTTTCTCTTTGATTTACAAATGCTCTGTCTGATTTTAACTTTTGTATTTTACTTTTGTTTATAATCTGTGTTTTGTCTATTGTTTGGTATCCTTGAGTGTTTAGAAAGGTGTCTACAAATAAAATATATTAATTATTATTTATTATTAAAACTGCATTTCATTTACTCATTATTGGGAGTAATAATTTCCATATAAACTGAGCTTTTAGAAGTGGTTTTATTGCATGTGATGACTGACTGTGAATCTTTTTTTAGGTTGTATTGATTGGCTGGAAAAGCAACAGTATTAAGTTGGCAGCAGAATCAGCATTTCCATCTCGTATTGACGTGGTCTGCTAAAGCAATGTCCATTGTGTAATTAATTCAGTATGATAGGCAATTACAATAAACACTTTTATATAAATTTGTTACCCATTATTATGTTAAACAGGTTTTAGAGGATTTACTATAAACTTTTATCACTCAGCCCCCATAGACAGCTTGTTAGTCTGGTATCTAATACAGTTGTAGTTGAGGTAACAGATAAATAATGGAATTTTTTTTTTTTTTTAACAAAATTCATTTGCTGCACTACACATTTATAATTAAAATTACATTTAAATTTCAAAAACATAATGCAAAAGTTCAAATTATATTTAGTCTGCATACTGTAATTTAAATCAAACTAAGGTACATTTACCATTCTATACTATTCTCTGCAGTTTGAACATGATGGTAAGCTTCTTTACTGGACTACTATTAATGTAATCAGAAAATAAGGCTTAGAGGGGTGTGTGGTGTGTGGTGTTGGTTTTTTTTTTTTTTTTGCTTTAAATTCTAGTTGGTGTGTTTTGCCATAAGCATCTTACTTTTTTGACTTAATGTACTCTAACCTTTCATTGAATTTATTGGATTCAACCAACCTGGCAGGGGATTAAAGTACTACTTGTCTGCTCCACTGCAAACTATTAAAGTGTAGATATAAATTGCCAGTCATTTTGGAAATGTAGCATATAGGCTCTAAAGTTCAGTTGCAGATCATATAGCTAGCAATGTTATCTAAATCTTTGTAAGCATAATTGTGTTTGATTAGCCCACCCCAACCAAGTACTTCCATTTAGCACCAAAATAAATTTAAATGTGAATGTGTTTTTTACATGGTTGTAAATATTGAAAGTTCAAAGTTTCCTTAGATGATATAGGCTTACCATGTTTTAAAATAGATGTGCAGTTCCGTTGATATTTGCAGCAACATGGATAGTCACCATTAATCATCATTAAACTGTAAAGGTGTTTATATCTGAAAGCAGATGTCAATGTTTCTGTTGTAGTGTATTCAGTGGATATTTAGGAATATATTCCAGTACAAAAACTTGGCAGTCCATGGATATACAGTAACTTTTTAGCTTGTAAGGTATATAGACTTTGGTTGTGGAGCTGGTCTTCAAACTCTGAAACTGAAGTTGGTTAAGAGTAATTTTAATTATAAATTGACTATATACTATGAGAGCTGTCATGTTACAAACTGTGCCTTTATACTGACCAATCACTTTTCAATATTCATAGTGAATTGTTTTGTCCCAGCATTTTCTTGTTGAAACGGTTTGATTATATTTGAGTAAGGACCGTGTATGTATAATAATTTTAAAGCTCCTAATTAGTCATTCTTGGTCACAGTTATAGTTGGTTATAATTTGTAGTTCTAATTACTTTAATGCCTTGTTGTTTTCATTTTAAACAGAATCCTAATGGTACAACATACACTGGATTTATCAAAGTCCAAATTGAGCTGAAGAGGCCAATTACAGTGGAAACATCTGGAAGCTATGAGCGTAACAACAACACTGAAACTGCCTTCTACACGCCAAAGGGCAGTGCAAACACTCTTCACATCAGCAGCATTCATACTGTTCGAGAAGTGATTGAGGCACTTCTCCGTAAATTTACAGTGGTTGATAATCCTGCTAAATTTGCTTTATACAAAAAACGGCAGAAGGATGACCAAGGTAAGAATTATACTTAGCTCTTTTTTTTTTTCTTTCTTTTTCTAAAACACAGGGGAAATTCCATTAAATTCTGACTATCTCTAAAAGGTGAATGCAGAAGATGCTGTACATTCAAGGCAGAGAACCTTTATGGTAGGTGTGACAAGGCTTCAAGAGACAATTTATGAATAGGTATCCCACTGGTTTAATTCAAACAATATATATAAATGTTGGGTTCTACTAGAATGGCTTTCTTAAATGTAGCCTTATGGTCTCTATCAAAGCCCAATGTCTATCCTTCCATTTACTTTCTCCACATAACCAATCGCCATACAATAAACATATTTGTTAATGTAAAACAAGCTATAAAGCTAGGACACTGAATGTTCAGAACTTTTAAGGAACATTGAAAAAATAGTCATTTTATATGTTTAATTATTCAATACATCTATTCAGGATTGTAACCATCCCAGCAAGCATCTGGCACAAGGCACTAACAATTAATGGATGGGGGTGCCAGCTCATTGCAGTACAAGCACATATAGTTGTGCTTGAAAGTTTGTGAACCCTTTAGAATTTTTTTATATTTCTGCATAAATGACCTTAAACATCATCAGATTTTCACTCAAGTCCTAAAAGTAGATACAGAGAAACCAGTTAAACAAATGAGACAAAAATATTATACTTGGTCATTAATTTATTAAGGAAAATGATCGAATATTACATATTTGTGAGTGGCAAAAGCATGTGAACCTTTGCTTTCAGTATCTGGTGTGACCCCTTTGCAGCAATAACTGCAACTAAATGTTTCCGGTAACTTTTGATCATTCCTGCACACCGGCTTGGAGGAATTTTAGCCCATTCCTCCGTACAGAACAGCTTCAACTCTGGGATGTTGGTGGGTTTCCTCACATTAACTGCTCGCTTCAGGTCCTTCCACAACATTTCGACTGGATTATGGTCAGGACTTTGACTTGGCCATTCTAAAACATTAACTTTATTCTTCTTTAACTGTTCTAGAACAACTTGTGTGCTTAGGGTCGTTGTCTTGCTGCATGACCCACCTTCTCTTGAGATTCAGTTCATGGACAGATGTCCTGACATTTTCCTTTAGAATTGTTTGATATAATTCAGAATTCATTGTTCCATCAATGAAGGCAAGCCGTCCTGGCCCAGATGCAGCAAAACAGGCCCAAACCATGATACTACCACCACCATGTTTCACAGATGGGATAAGATTCTTAAGCTGAAATGCAGTGTTTTCCTTTCTTCAAACATAACGTTTTTCATTTAAACCAAAAAGTTCTATTTTGGTCTCATCCATCCACAAAACATTCTTCCAATAGCCTTCTGGCTTGTCCACGTGATCTTTAGCAAACTGCAGATGAGCAGCAATGTTTTTGTTGTTCGGTGTTCTCCTGATGGTGGACTCATTAACATGAACATTAGCCAATGTGGAAGAGGCCTTCAGTTGCTTAGAAGTTACCCTGGGGTCCTTTGTGACCTTGCTGACTATTACACGCCTTGCTCTTGGAGTGATCTTTGTTGGTCGACCACTCCTGGGGCGGATAACAATGGTTTTGAATTTCCTCCATTTTGTACACAATCTGTCTGACTGTGGGTTGGTGGAGACCAAACTCTTTAGAGATGGTTTTGTAACCTTTTCCAGCCTAATGAACATCAACAACTCTTTCTGAGATCCTCAGAAATCTCCTTTGTTTGTGCCATGATACAAACATGTGTTGTGAAGAGCAGACTTTGATAGATCCTTGTTCTTTAAATAACACAGGGTGCCCACTCACACCTGATTGTCATCCCATTGACTGAAAACACCTGACTCTAATTTCACCTTCAAACTAACTGCTAATCCTAGAGGTTCACATACTTTTGCCACTCACAAATAGGTAATATTCGATCATTTTCCTCATCTACTTTTAGGACTTGAGTGAAAATCTGACAAACTTTTAAGCACAACTGTACATACACTAGCATCAGTTAAGCTTTACCAGGTCCAATAACCAGCATGCCTTTGGAAGGAAACCAGAGTATGCTGAGGAAACCTATGAAGAAAGTAGGCAAACTCCAGGCAGGAACACCCAACGCTTACTGTGAGGTAGCAGCTCCACCACAGTGCCACCGTTATTAACCATATAAATTAGTTAAGTAAAGTTACCAAATTCTACAGAATGTAATATACATGCTTCAATGCCTTTTATCATGAAAATATCAAGTATAAATCTTAGTATTCTAACAGAGAGCTATAAGATCATGAGTTTAATGTATTCTGTATGGCGATCGCTACCTGTGACTCCTGTTTATGCAAGAGGAAGCCCATTTAAGAAGCATGTAGAGATTAATGACTGGGTCAGGGAGACTTAAAATACAGTGAATTTAACATGCTGCTTTAGTTATGACAGGGTTTGAGACACTCTAGTAAATTAAACATCAATTTTTAGTAAGGAGTTTACAACATTATACATTAATGACGAAAAAAACTATAACATTAAAGTAGAGATTTAAAGGTTAATGTTGAAATTTTGTCTTTAATCATGAAATGGACCATTTTTTTTTCTTCTGTGGCCCTAATATATTCTTCCAAACTTGCTTGGTTTCATCAAAACCTGGAAGGAATTTTTGTTACTCCTCACGTAACCTTCAGCTTCCATTTTTCCTTCGTTTCTGTAGTCCATTTTGTCTTAATTGTTGTTTTGCAACATTGTGTTTTGTGTTTTTTCCTCTTAGTGTATACGTGCAAACTGTCTGATGGAGAACATCCTCTGCTTTTACGATTGCTTGCAGGCCCTGACACAAATGTTTTGAGCTTTGTTCTGCGTGAGCAGCAGACAGGGGAAGTAATGGTAAGAATTAGAATATTCAAAATGGTTTTGCTTAATATATAAACGTGAAAATTTCTTGCTTGTTAATAATCAATCAGTACCATGCTGTTGATATACAGTATGTAAGAAAATATGCATTTATCTTGGTAAAACATTTGTTAGATTCTCTTGCACTGTGTCTAGTGGGTCAGTGGGCAAGTTCTGAATTGTCCAAAACAAAAAGTGTCTTGTGAAATATTGGTTTATCAGTTCTAGCACTTTAGAGTTTATTTAACCTTCTCTGTTATTGGTGGCATCTGACACTGTCTGATTCCACTTTCAGTTAGAATTTTGCATAGCTGGCTTATTATTCACTATATTTTAAGTACAAATAATGCATAGCATATTTTCAAAATTTCCAGATTAAGTTCTTACAGTAAATGATACATCAATATCTTTACATAGCATATATCCAGCTCTGTAAATCTGTTTGATTTCTACTTGTTTATAGGATAAATGGTGCCACATAAACATGTGTGCACTTTTGTTACTGTAGTCCACCTAGAATGTTAAAACACAATAGTACCTACTTCTTTCGGCTTCTCCCGTTAGGGGTTGCCACAGCGGATCATCTTCTTCCATATCTTTCTGTCCTCTGCATCTTGCTCTGTTACACCCATCACCTGCATGTCCTCTCTCACCACATCCATAAATCTTCGCTTAGGCCTTCCTCTTTTCCTCTTCCCTGGCAGCTCTATCCTTAGCATCCTTCTCCCAATATACCCAGCATCTCTCCTTTGCACATGTCCAAACCAACGCAATCTCGCCTCTTTGTCTCCCAACCGTCCAACTTGAACTGTCCCTCTAATGTACTCCTTTCTAATCCTATCCATCCTCGTCACACCCAATGCAAATCTTAGCATCTTTAACACCTCCAGCTCTGTCTCCTGCTTTCTGGTGAGTGCCACCATCTCCAACCCTTATAACATAGCTGGTCTCACTACCGTCCTATAGACCTTCCCTTTCACTCTTGCTGATACCTACTCCTGACACTCTTCTCCACCCATTCCACACTGTCTGCACTTTTTTTTTTTTTTTTTTTTTTTTCCTTCACCTCTCTTCCACAATCCCCATTATTCTGTACTGTTGATCCCAAGTATTTAAACTCATCCATCTTCACCAACTCTACTCCCTGCATCCTCACCATTCCACTGACCTCTATCTCATTTACACACATGTATTCTGTCTTTGTCCTACTGACCTTCATTCCTATCCTCTCTAGGGCATATCTCCAACTCCTCCAGGGTCTCCTCAACCTGTTCTCTACTATTGCTATAGATCACAGTGTCATCAGCAAACATCATAGTCCACAGGGACTCCTGTCTAATCTCATCTGTCAACCTGTCCATCACCATTGCAAATAAGAAAAGCCTCAGAGCCGAACCCTGATGTAATCCCACCTCCAACTTGAATGCATCCATCACTCCTACTGCAGACCTCACCACTGTCACGCTTCCCTCGTACATATCCTGTACAACTCTTATGTATTTCTCTGCCACTCCCGTCTTCCTCATACGATACCACAGCTCCTCTCGAGGCACCCTGTCATATGCTTTCTCCAGGTCCACAAAGACGCAATGCAACTCCTTCTGGCCTTCTCCAAACTTCTGCATCAACATCCTCAGAGCAAACATTGCATTTGTGGTGCTCTTTCTTGGCATGAAACCATACTGCTGCTTACTAATCATCACCTCACTTCTTAACCTTGCTTCCACTACTCTTTCCCATAACTTCATGCTGTGGCTCATCCTGTTTTATTCCCCTGTAGTTACTGCAGTCCTGTACATCCCTGTTGTTCTCAAATATCGGCACCAGTACACTACTTCTCTCCTGAACACCTCCATGCTTCCATAGCTATGTCATCTGGACCAATGGCCTTTCATTCATCAGCCTCTCAAAGTACTCTTTCCATCTGCTCAACACACTCTCTCCTTGTTTGAGAGTACGTTTCCATTTTTATCCTTTATCATCCTAACTTGCTGCACATCTTTCCCAGCTCGTTTCCTCTGTCTAGCCAATTGGTACAGGTCCTTTTCTCCCTCCTTATTGTCCAACCTCTTACTACTCTTCATATGCCTTTTCTTTAGTCTTCGCCACCTCTCTCTACAACTTACGCCTTACCTCCTTGTACTCTTGTCTACTTTCTACATCTGACTATCCCACTTTTTCTTTGCCATCCTCTTCCTCTGTATACTCTCCTGTAATTCCTCATTCCACCACCAGGTTTCCTTTTCCTCCTTCCTCTTTCCAGATGACACACCAAGGACCCTTTTTGCTGTCACCCTTACTACATCTGCTGTAATTTCTGTGCTGTCTGGTAACTCTTCACTGCCATCCAGTTCCTGTCTTGCCTCCTGCCTAAACTTAACCTTGCAGTCTTCCTTTTTCAACTTCCACCATTTGATCCTTGGCTCTGCCCTCACTCTGTTCCTCTTCTTGATCTCCAGCGTCATCCTACAGACCACCATCCTATGCTACTTAACTACACTTTCCCCTGCCACCACTTTGCAGTCTTCAGTCTTCTTCAGATCAACTCTTCATAGGCTTCTGTATAGGCTTCTGCATAGGATGTAATCTACCTTTTTAAAATACGTATTCACCACAGCCATGTCCACCCTTTTGGCAAAATCCACTATCCTCTGTCCTTCATTCCTCTCCTTGACCCAATACCTACCCATCACCTCCTCGTCTCCACTGTTCCCTTCACCAACGTGCCCATTGAAATCCACTCCAATCACCACTTTCTGTCCCTTGGGTACACTGTTCATCACTTTATCCAACTCACTCCAAAAGTCTTCTTTCTCGCCCATTGCACACCCAACCTGTGGTGCATATGCACTAACAACATTCATCATCACAACTCCAATTTCTAGCTTCGTAATCGTTACTCTGCCTGACACTTTTTTTTTTTTTCTCCTCCAAAACTCTCTTGACATACTGTTCCTTCAGAATAACTCCTACCCCATTTCTCCTCCCAGCCACACCATGATAGAACAATTTGAATCCACCTGCGATCCACCTGGCCTTACTCCCCTTTTATTTAGTCTCTTGCACACACAATATATCAACCTTCCTTCTCTCCATCATATCGGCTAACTCTGTCCCCTTGCGAGTCATACTGCCAAGATTTAAAGTTCCTACCCTCAATTCCACTCTCTTTACTTTCCTCCTGCCTCAGGACACATCTCCCCCCTCTTCTTCTCCTTCTTCGGCCAACAGTCGCCCAATTTCCGCCAGCACCCTGTTGGCTAACAGTACTGGTGGTGATCATTGTTAACCCGGGGCATATTGATTTGGCAAAATTTTACACCGGATGCCCTTCCTAGGCGGAGTGCTGGCTCTGAGGCTAAGGATCAATCAGCACTGGCAATCGGAAGGTTGCCAGTTTAAGTCCTGTAAATGCTAAAAAGGATTCTGCTCTTTTGGGGCCTTGAGCAAGGCCCTTAACCTGCAATTGCTAAGCGCTTTTGAGTCGTGAGAAAAGTGCTATATATTATTATTATTATTCCTGACATAACCCCTCCCCATTTATCCGGGCTTGGGACCGGCACGAAGAAACACACTGGTTTGTGCATACCCTGTGGCTCGGTTAAAACACAGTAGTACCTATAATTAATCTAAATGGGGGAAATCTATGAGAATGCAACATTTACTTTACAAACAGAAACAGGAATAATTTCTAATTGAAATATTTGTATCCCAGAATTGCTATAAGCAGGAGTGTTAGAGAGTAATTTACCCCAAGTTACTGTTCCTCTTGAGGAATCATTTTATATCTGATCTATTTAACCCTGTTAAAGGAAAGCCTCATTTTAATATAACATTCTAGCAGAAAGTGTGATATATTTGCTTGCTTTGGTCTTCAGATCCAGAGGCTGTGGGTTCAAATCCTGCTAGTGAAAATGTGAGACCAATCACGTCACCAGCCAGTGCTCCGATTGGAAAAACAATTTCAAAAATTGTTTCAAAGGTTCTAAGTTTCCTCAGATGAAATATCAGCCAAATAAGCAATTTTGCCTCTTCCTTATAGATTTGCACTTGCAATGGTGATGGCACGAACATTAGAATAACAGTACAATAGTGAAACTAAAGTGGCATACTGTATTTGAAACCACATGCTGTTGCCTGCAATTATGGCATACATTCATTTACCCTGAAAACTAAATTAATAAAATGCACATCTCCAGCATCCTAGTATAGGGTATCAGAATAAATGTCAAACAAAAGCCCAAAAACTTAGTGAATATACGTCTGCTTTAAAGCAGCAGAGGTTTTGCTTTCAGAAAACATGCCTTCAATGTTTTGTAGGTACTGTATGTACCTGGAAATAATTGTTATCAAAGGTTTATGCTTTTCTTTTGAGGAAGGAAGAAATGACCATTTGCAAAAAATGTTATGGCTAGAATTTTAATGTTCATAAAAAAATGGGTAAGAGATGCTGTGGAACCAACTGGAGTTACTATAGGGTAATGTATCAGAAATAATTCAGAATTAAAAGTAGAAGCTGTTTTAGCATATCATTGTATTTCAGATAAAATGATCTGGAAGTGCCCATATAGGGTATGTGAAAATTAAATGTGAAGTGGTGTTACAGTTTTCATAACCCGCTTTCAGTAATCCTAATACTTTTGGAGCTATGGCCTAAAACTCTTTAGTTAAAAACAAGGCAGAAACTTACTGGACATGTGCAATTGTAAAGTTGTAGTTTAAATTGAGACCTTAATCTTTGAGGTACAGGAGGCAAATTGAACAATTGGTGAAATCCCGTCTCATGGACACACAGCATTCAAAATCCGTATCATTTGGAGCTTAGCTGTGTCATTGTTAAGTGGAACATTTGGTTTGTTGCACCTAACTATTTCAACAAGATCAATAAACTTGCACTAATAAATGCTGTCTATATAGTCCCCAACTCTGACTGTTTTGTCCAGTTTTCTCTTTCCTTCAAAAAAAAAAAAGCCCTGGACATATTTTTAATGTAATTGATAACTGGAATATCTTCCCCTTCAGTCTCACAAAATGCAGTTTCATGTAAGAATTAAAGTGATTTAATTTCTGGACACATCTAAGTGTTTGAGCCACAATAGTAAATCTTACTCACCACACCAAAGACTTTTGATCTTGGTGGACATTGTACAATTTCCATTTGGGCAACACCACACATCAGTTGTCCTGAGCCTTACTACAATTATGCATTATAAATTTCATTATTTCAGTTTCATCTTTGATCTGTTGCAGTCCCTTATTGATACATTCTGGTCTCATGTAAGGTTCAGCAATGATAGTAAACATTTCATCACTTTTTGTGAGACCTATCAATGTTACAGTGGGAGCTTGTTTGATAAAATATTTGAAAAATTAAAGATATTGAAAGTGGTAAATTAGATGGTCAAGATTTTGCAAGAAACAATTATTTGAACTCTGCTTGGGATTTCTATGCCCACTTTTAATTTATTTGATAGAAAAATCTCAGTTTCAAATCAATATTTCTTGTATTCCATCATCCTCTAATGTCACCTTAGCAATGTAAATTATAATGGGAAACTTCTATCTTAAACAGATTTTGAGAAAGGTTTATTTACAAAACATTTATCAGGTGGTTGTAAAATAAATTGGTTTGATACTTGAGTGGATGGATATAAGGCATGATAATTTTTATTTAACTTCCATTATCTTTTTTCAGGGATTTCTAGTTTAGTGGCATTTGCATAGAAACTAAGGTTTGTTTCTTCTCCAAAACTTGTTAAATATATTGATCTACTACTGTACTACATATACCTGCAAATGAAACAATTTGAATTAAAGCTGTTCTTCCACTAGATGCACTTTTCAACTAATGACCTACTTCTCTAAATAGATAGATGTTTCAGTGTAGCTGCATGGCCATCACTTTAATTTGCTGGACCATGCACCTGTTAATTTCTTATTTCTGCTTGTTTTGCTATTTGGCATCTACCCTCTGCTAACACTTGCCCATTGTGTATCCCAGTGGGATTCCTTTTCTGTTCCAGAGCTTCAGAACTTTATTCAAATACTGAACAGAGAAGAGGAGGAGCACCTGCAGCTGTTAAGAAGGCGTTATGCCACATACAGGCAGAAGCTAGAAGAGGCCTTGCAAGGGCAAAGGACTCCTGGGTAACATGGATCCAAAAACTGAAGCATGCTTATAAAGTTGATTTCAGAAATCAGACTTCAGGACTTAAAAACCCAGTGCTTCCAGCTTGAGCAGTCCTTTTTCTCCACCAGTGTCTTCAGATAATGCATTAGGTCTTTCCTGTTTGGGATAATTTGATTTATTTTTGTTCAACCTGTGAAATATTCAGAAGAAAAAAATTCTGAACCCCCTATTTTAAGTTAATCACACTTTGTGAGCATTATGTACTGTAAATATGTTTTAAGATGATCATTTACTACTTTACAGTCATGGCGATGGAGAGGAATATTGTCTTATTTTTTGAAATTATGTTCAGGAATTTTGTGAAGAGTAAACTGTGCGCTTTTGTAGAAGTTTGGTCAGGATTATAGTATGGTAGATGTTGCTAGCAGTAACTGTCAAGGAGGTGGTACAATTGAATGTTTT
Source organism: Polypterus bichir lapradei (assembly GCA_026402145.1). Lineage (NCBI taxonomy): Eukaryota > Metazoa > Chordata > Cladistia > Polypteriformes > Polypteridae > Polypterus > Polypterus bichir. The sequence continues at coordinate 11,761,579 of JANRMT010062793.1, forward strand.
GAAATAAAAGGTCTGAGTATGTCAAAGTTGTTTGATTTGGACTGTAAATGGTGAATGGGAAAAATGGAATTAAAGTAGTGATTTTTTTTTTAGAATGGAATACTTGCATGGTTGTGTCACACAATTCAATATACTTAAGTTTTTATATTTGTATACTGTTTTAGCTTGTTTTATTAGTACTGTATTGTAGTTTTCTTAGTAACATCTGTACTGCTAAACTGCAGTACCTTCATTGAAGCCATCAAGTGGAGTGTTATTAGGGGGCAAAAACCATCTACTGGAAAACTACTGTAACATCTTATTGTTTTTGGTTAAAAAAAAAGGTTTGTTCGAATAAGACTGAGGACAATTTACGTACAGATTTACTTAGCTAAATGCTATTTTTCTGCATTTTCATATAGACTTCTCTGCAGAGCCATCATAGAGGAAGTGCCTGCATGGTAGAATGTTCTGAATGTGTAAAATTGCAATGTAACTTTATTTGATATACTGTAATCCCAGTGGTGAATGACTGGTTAATGCGCAATATCGAGTTATTTGTACTGTGGCACAGTCATTGGCTATATCCAAGTTTAAAAAAATAAAATCCATATTTGTAGACTAAATATAGGCACTTTACTACACAGTTCAGGGATTTAGTTTTTGTATATTGACTTTTTTTTGTAATGTATCAGTTTGTTTTATGCAGAAACATTTTATTTCCTTTATAAATTGAACTGTATTAAGGTTAGGTTTGAGTGGTTTATTTATTTTTAGGGTTGGGTTTTTTTTGTTTTTTTTTTTGTTTTGTTTTAAAATGTAGCCTAACCAAAGAAATAAAATTGACTTTACTGATTTACTGTGAAGAGTTTAAAATTAAGATGACAATCTGTTGGAGAAGCTGCATTTCTGTTATCTGATTTGTCACACTTTAAAGTGATGTTTGAAGAGTTTTATAAGAGAGCTGCTTTTTTGAAATCTAAATACATTTTTGGGAAATTGTTTATTTTATTGCCATATATAAAAGAAGGCTAAATTTGTATACTTGAAAAATGAATTTTATCAAGGTTATTTTACTCCTGATTGAATAAAAATGTGTTTTGAGTAACAGTGAGTGAAATGTTAATTGCATGTAGTCTGAATAGTTCTTTCAGTAGTTAGTGCCTCAGGGTTTGGGTTTTTTGGGTTTTTTTTTTTTGTTTTGTTTTTTTTTCTTCAGTAATTTAATGTTTTCAGTATGTTGCAAAATGGCCAGTTAAATATTTATTTTTTTAATTGTAAAGAATTTCAGCTCTTTTGTAACTTATGCATCAAATGTATATTTTAAAAGCAATTTGCCTTTTACTTAATATTTTTCAGTTCTGGTTAAATAAAATAGTCTCAATAGCTGATAAAATAGTTCTAAACAGATATTGCATTTGCCAAATTTGGGTTTATTTGCCTATCATGTACTTTTAAACCCCTTTTATTTCTGTTTTCTAATAGTCTGAAAAATATTGCACACTGATATAATGCATATGCACGTTTTACTTTTTTGTATATTATCTTATCTCGCTTTGTTTAGAAAGTATTACGCTATTGGGTATTAAAATATCAGTTGTGTAAAAATTGTTAGAAGGCTTGTTAAAATATTTAAATTGTTGAAATGCATAGTAACTATTGATTTATTTACAATGTTTTTTGATTTTATGACAATCCAAGAAAGCTTTAAATTTTTCAGAAGTTCCTGAATCCAGTGTTCTTTCATAAAATGTTAAGTTTAAGACATTCAATAAAACAACTCTGTGCGACTTCCAAGTTTTCCTCAAATGTCTTGATGTTACACAAAAGGACAATAGGGTTACTTCAGTAGCAAATGTTAATCAGTTGCAAAAGATTAACCAATTTGTTATGGGTGCTGACATGTATCATGAACCAAAGGTGACAACTTGTTCTATCTCTTCAGAAAGCTTTGTGTGCACGTATTAAACTTGAGAACGGTGTAAAATGTGAAATTTTCAATTCAGCCAATGTGGTCATTATTAGAAAAGTCAAGACTTTGCAAATGAACTGTTTTACTCGGGGTTGATGATTTTACAGATCATTTACTTTGCTTTTTTTTTGTTTGTTTGTTTTTTTTCCTTAAATCACAGGGACAAATTTGCCTCTGAAATCTCTGACCACCTGCAATGACTAAACAGATATTAGATAATGAAATTATCATAAGCTTAAGGGCTATGGCTATGTAACATGTCGGTTTTTCAGCACTTTGACTTTTAACTGTCCATTGGCCTTGGTTCTAGTTTAATTTTTTCCCCCCACATCTCAACTTTTGGAAGATATAGACATTTGATCTTTCCCTTAATAACTTCAATTTACCTTTGATGCATGTTAAGCTTTCTAGCCTACAGTTGTTTGAATCAGCTCAGTCACTCTTTATATAATCTTCTTCTCCTTGTTCTTCTTTTGGATGCTCCCATTAGGGGTTGCCACAGCGGATCATCTTTTTCCATATCTTTCTGTCCTCTACATCTTGCTCTGTCACACCTGTGTGTCCTCTCTCGCCACATCCATAAACCTTCTCTTAGGCCTTCCTCTTTTCCTCTTGCCTGTCAGCTCTATCCTTAACATACTTTTCCCAATATATCCAGCATATCTCCTCTCCCCATGTTTCCTCTCTGACTTTGTCAAATGTCCAACCTGAGCCGACCCACTAATGTACTTCTAATCCTATCCAGGCTTGTCATGCCCAATACAAATCTTAGCATCTTTAACTCTGCCACCTTTAGCTCTGTCTCCTGCTTTCTCATCAGTGCCACCAGGTCCAACCCATATAACAAAGCTGGTCTCATGGTCCTGTAGACCTTCCCTTTCACTCTTCCTGATAACCATCTGACACTCTTCTCCATCCATTACACCCTGCCTGCACTCTTTTTTTTTTTTTTTTTTTTTTTAACCTCTCTTCCACAATCCCTGTTACTCTGTACTGTTAATCTCAAGTATTTAAACTCCTTCTCTTTCGTCGACTCTGCTCCCTGCATCCTTGCCATTCTACTGACCTCCCTCTCATGTACACATATATGTATTCCGTCTTGTTCCTACTGACCTTCATTCCTCTCTAGAGCATATCGCCACCTCTCCACGGTCTCCTCAACCTGCTCCCTACTATCGCTACAGATCACAATGTCATCAGCAAACATAGTCCAAGGGGACTCCTGTCTAATCTCATCTGTCAACCTGTCCATCACCATTACAAATAAGAAAGGGCTCCGGGCCAATTCCTGAAGTAATCCCACCTCCACCTTGAATGCATCCGTCACTCCTACCGCAGACCTCACCACAGTCACACTTCCCTCGTACATATTCTGTACAACTCTTGCATATTTCTCTGGCACTCGGGAAGTTGGGACATCCTCATACAATACCACAACTCCACTCGAGGCACCCTGTCCTATGCTTTCTCCAGGTCCACAAAGAGGCAAAGCATCTCCTTCTGGCCTTCTCCATACTTCTCCATCAACACCCTCAGAGCAAACATGGCATCGGTTGTGCTCTTTCTTGGCATGAAACCATACTACTACTGCTCACTAGTCATCACCTCCCTTCTTAACCTAGCTTCCACTACTCTTTCCCATAACTTCATGCTATGGCTCATCAGTTTTATCCCTCTGTAGTTACTACAGCTCAGCATATCCCCCTTATTCTTAAAAATCGGTACCAGTGCACTTCTTCTCCACTCCTCCGGCATCCTCTCACCTTTCATGATTCCATTAACAATCTGGTTAAAAACTCCACCGCTATCTCTCCTATACACCTCCATGCTTCAATAGGTATGTACTCTGTACCAATAGCCTTTCCATTCTTCATTCTCTTCATAGCTGTCCTTACTTCCTCCTTGGTAATCCATTGCACTTCCTGATTCACTATCTCCACATCATCCAACCTTCTCTCTTTCATTCTCTTCATTCATGAGCCTCTCAAATTACTCTTTCCATCTGCTCAACATATTCTCCTTGCTTGTATGTTTCCATCTTTATCCTCTATCACACTATCCTGCTTCTCCCTCCTTGGTGTCCAACCACTCATACAATTCATCATATGCCTTTTCTTTAGCCTTTGCCACCTCTCTATTCACCTAGAGCCTTATCATCTTGTACTCTTGTCTACTTTATACATCTCTCTGATTATCCCACTTCTTCGCTAACCTCTTCCTCTGTTTACTCTCCTGTGCTTTGCCATTCCACCACCGGGTTTACTTTTCCTCCTTCCTCTGTCCAGATGTCATGCCAAGCACCCTTCTTGCTGTCACCCTTACTACTTCTGCAGTTGCCCAGCTGCCTGGTAAGTCTTCACTACCACCCTCACCGTGCCTGTCTTACCTTCTCCCTAAACTCAACCTTGCAGACTTCATTTTTCAACTTTCACCATTTGATCCTTGGATCTGCCCTCACACTCCTCCTCTTCTTGATCTCCAATGTCATCCTACAGGCCACTGTCTTATGCTGCTTAACTATACTTTCCCCTGCCACCACTTTGCCCTCTTCAATCTCCTTCAGATAGATTATATCCTATGCAGAAGAGTCAATCCATGTGCATCTTCCTCCACTATTGCACATCACGCTATGTTCCTCCCTCTTCTTAAAATACGTATCCACCACAGCCATGCCTATCCTTTTAGCAAAATCCACTATTATCTCCTTGACACCATACCTACCCATCACCTCCTCGTTGCCTCTGTTCCCTTCAACATGTCCATTGAAATCCACTCCAATTACTTTCTGTTCCTTGGGTACACTGTCAATCATTTCATCCAGCTCACACCAGAAATGATCTTTCTCATCCATCACACGCCCAACTTGTGGGGCATATGCACTAACAACATTTATCACACCTCCAATTTCCAGCTTCATAATCATTACTCTGACATTCTTTTCACCTCCAAAACACTTGACATATTGTTCCTTCATAATAACCCCTACCTCTTACCCCAGTTATCTTCTGTTCCTTAAGTGGTGTTGTTTTTTCCAAAAAAAAAAAAAAAGTGTAGTTTTAGATGATTATATTAAAAACTCTAGGACAAACCTTATCTGGTACTGGTGATTTGTTAGATTTCAGACATTTTTCTCTAAGCAGCACTTTGCTCTGCAGTTTCCAAATTACTAAGTACCTCTTTAGTAGTAGTAGTAGTGGTGGTCCCTGTTGGATGATGATCAACCTTTACATGTATAAGTTTGCAAGTTCAGAACAATTACAGTCTTGTGTATTTTAGTACTTACTATTTCTGATAGACTTCCTCTTTGAATTAAGATTTTTATTTTTATTTTTATTTTTATTTTTTTTTTTTACCCAAGCCCCATATCCCTTTTGCAACCAACTTTTTAGCTTAGGTCTTTTCTTTAATTTCCTACTGCTTGTAAACCTTTTTAGCCACCCTATAATGCGCTGTACTACTTCGACCCTGGCATGATCTTAATCCCAGGGCATCTAGTAGTTCATGATCTGAGCAAAAATCACGAGTGACTGAGATACACACAAAAAACACTTGAATGATAACTAAAAATTTCTTTACTGCAGCAAAGCTCACAAAAACAATCAAAAATCAGTTTCAGTATTGCAGTCTGTTCAGCAATAAACAAAGTGCAAAACCGAAAGTTTAAGTACAAAAGTAAAATGAGTAGAACATCAAAAATAGCTTGCCTTAATGCTGTATTAAAAATAAAAGAAAAGATTTGTTTGGAGTTCTATGTAGCCAAGTGTAATTTTGATATTATAGCAATAACAAACCTGGCTGAACAAAAGATGGGTATACTGATTATTTTTTTTTTTTTTTCATTTGAATGATGAGCCCCATCTTAGGACATCTGGCTTTTGTCATTATTTTTGGAGTGTGTTTTAGAGTACCAAATGCAGACCGTAATTTGAAGAACTTTTTTTAAAAAAAAAAAAAAAAAGTGGCAAGTTTACACTCATGGAGGTTTTTACCCAAATATTAACTGTGCTAATCTTGTAAATAGAGCATAAAAGCAGGAGTTTTAAGACTGTTTTTTAATACAGTATGTTAAAGCACTGATATGGGGAGAAGCTAGTATTTTGTAATAATCAGGATATAATTGATTGCTTAGAGGTGACAGAACCACTAGGGTAAAGTGGCCGTAATATAATGCATTTCTTAGTATTTTGGAAGAGCAAGGATGCAAAGACCAAAACTGGTAAGTTAAACTTGCATGGTATGGTAAATTTTGAGCAGATGTGTCAAAGTTTGCGGAAGATGGACTGGGAATAAGGATTTAAGTGTGGAGATAGTTGAGGAGCAGTGGAACAGGTTTAAGAAGGTTTTATATATAATGTAGGATAGGTGCATATCTAAATTTAGCATTCACAGGAAATTAAAAAAAAAAAAAAAAAAAAAAAAAAATTTCAGTGGGGTTGTAAAAAAAAAAAAAAAAAAAGCTGTATTATGGCATACAGTCATGGCCGACATTATCGGCACCCCTGGAATTTTCTCAGAAAATGCACAATTTCTCCCAGAAAATTGTTGCAGTTACAAATGTTTTGGTATACACATGTTTATTTCCTTTATGTGCATTGGAACAACACAAAAAACAGAGAAAAAAGCCAAATCTGACAATTTCACACAAAACTCAAAAATTGGGCTGGATAAAATTATTGGCACCCTCAACTTAATATTTGGTTGCACACCCTTTGGGGAAAAAATAACTGAAATAAAGTGCTTCCTATAACCATCAACAAGCTTGTTACACCTCTCAACTGGAATTTCCGACCACTCTTTTGCAAACTGCTCAAGGTCTCTCAGATTTGAAGGGCACCTTCTCCCAACAGCAATTTTGAGATCTCTCCATAAGTGTTCAATCGGATTTAGATCCAGACTCATTGCTGGCCACTTCAGAACTCTCCAGTGCTTTGTCTTCAACCATTTCTGGGTGGTTTTAGAGGTATGTTTGGGGTCATTGTCCTGCTGGAGCTCCCATGACCTCTGACGCAGACCCAGCTTTCTGACACTGGGCACTACATTGCACCCCACTATCTTTTGGTAGTCTTCAGATTTCATGATGCCTTGCACACAGTCAAGGCATCCAGTGCCAGAATCCGCAAAACATCCCCGAAACATCTTAGAATATCCATCATGTTTGACTGTAGGTACTATGTTCTTTTCTTTGTAGGCCGCATTCCGTTTTCTGTAGACAGTAGAATGATGAGCTTTACCAAAAAGCTCTACCTTGGTCTCATCTGTCCACAAGATGTTTGCCCAGAAGGATTTTGGTTTCCTCCAGCACATTTTGGCAAACTCCAGTCTGTCTTTTTTTATGTTTCTGTGTTAGCAGTGGGGTCCTCCTGGCTCTCCTGCCATAGCGTTTCATTTCATTCAGATGTTGACGGATAGTTTGAGCTGACACTGTGGCACCCTGAGTCTGTAAAACAGCTTGAATATGTTTTGAAGTTGAATTGGGGCCCACACCCAGGGAGATTAGCTACAGTGCCATTTGTTGTGAACTTCTTGATTATGTTGTATACAGTGGACAAAGGAACATGAAGATCTCCGGAGATGGACTTGTAGCCTTGAGATTGTTGATATTGTTCCACAATTTTTGTTCTCAAGTCCTCAGACAATTCTCTGCTCTTCTTTCTGTTCTCCATGCTTAGTGTGGCACACTCAGACACACAACAGAAAGGTTGAGTCAACTTTTGTCCATTTTAACTGGCTTCAGGTGTGATTGCTATATTGCCAGCACCTCTTTCTTGCCACAGGTGAGTTCAAACGAGCATCATATGCTTGAAATAAAAAGATTTGCTCACAATTTTGAAAAGGTGCCAATAATTTTGTCTGGCCCATTTTTGGAGTTCTGTGTGACATGATGTCAGATTTGGCTTTTTTTCTTTGTTTTTTTGTGTTGTTCCAATGCACATAAAGGAAATAAACGTGTATACCAAAACATTTGTAACTGCAACAATTTTCTGGGTGAAATGGTGCATTTTCTGGTAAAATTCCAGAGGTGCCGATAATTTCGGCTATGATTGTATAAGACAACTTCAGTACAAATCGTAGAGTGTATGAATGCATGCGGGCATCCATGAAGAGGATATTATGGATACTAAAAGGCAGTTACAGAGGAATATAGCAGATAAGGCAAAAGATATCCCAAAGACATTCCTTCAGTAAAACCAGTCATAGAGGAGGGTGAAGTACATGAGGAATAGTAAAGGGGAATTAAAAAATACAGTGAAATTGCAGATGTTCTAAACTTGCATTTTTCTGAGGTCTTCACTTGTGAAGAAGTAGATAACCTCCTTTTGGTAAAAGTGACTGCTAAGGTCCTGAGTACTGAGTGATTTGGAGATTGTAGGGGGAGAAGTGCTTTCAGATTAAATAGGCTGAAATAAAATGAATCACCAGGGACCAGATGATAATTATCCTAGAGTTCCTAAAGAGGTTAGTAAGTATATATGTGAACCCTTGACACAAAGTTTTAGAAAGTCACTGTGCAGTGGGAATATTCTGAAGGACTAGAAAATAGCAAATATTATCCAGTTATATATAAAGGTTCATCCAGCAGATCCAAGTAATTATAGGCCAGTAAACAGAACATGTATCACAGATAAATGAATATAAGGAAATTTTTAGGAAAAGATTGAACAACACGTCAAAAAAAAAAGAGGCAAAAATATATACAAGGTCCGCACCTTCTGGAGCTCTGCTGTACAATAATCAGAAGCAAATGTTTTCTCCCTTCAAAGAATAAAGTTCAGGAGGTTCTTCCAAATGAAATAAAAAAGGAAACAATACTTAAAATTAGCATGCACAGCGCACTACCTCTTGTCCCCACCTATTGCTTCCACTCCGCTATTCAATTGGAGGCTCACTCAAAAACACCCCTCTCTCTATGCTCCATGTTCTCCACAGACACCTGGTGTCTATGAGTGTGTTTTATATTGCCAGCTTCAGAAATAAAGGGCACTCAAAATAAGCATTAGCTTTTTATGGAAATAAAAATCCATTTGAACGAATTAACATAATTTGTTCGAATGGAGTAATAATTTGTCCAAACAGTTTTGTTTTTTTTTTTGACAGACACCTGTGGGGGCTCCGTACTAGTTCAGTTTCACTTAAATTGCATTTTGTAGAGGAATCCAAATTACTCATCAATGACAATATGAAGCCTGTATCCAAAAGAAGCTCCCAGCTGTTCATCTGTAGTGCACTAACAAACGTTAGCCCCTCTGTCTGCTGTCATGCATTGCAACCCATACAGTCTTTTTGCAGCCATGTCATGCTGTCTGATGCTTTTCTTGTCGTACAGCACTTTTTTGCAGAATGATTCAGCTAAAGTTTGTGGAGTGTGTTTTTTGTACTTGTACCTTGGCCGATTCAGACCTGTTGTGGACAGCATTTTGCAATCTTCATATTTTGTGCAATGGTGAAACAAGTTAGTTGTCACACTGTCTTTAACGGAAGTCGCTTTCCACTATAGTTTGCTGTCTTTTGTTCAACATTAGTCTTTTTAAAGCCAAACCACCTTCACGAGACTGAGGATGATTTCCATCTTGCAATTAAATTTAATAACACTGATTGCAAGGCTGTTTTGTCCCCTGATGCTGTTAGCGCACTCATTTTTAGGCTGAACTTGTGATGTGCTGGCCGGGCACACCTCTGCTCTTTCTTTGTGCATACACAGTACTCTATCTAATATATTAGGTTACATGAGACAGTGAATGCGTAGTTTGTCAAGGTCTGTTTTAAGTGGGTGACATACTTGATAATTTCAGCTTGCACATTGTTAAAACAACAATTAAGACATGATTGCAGACAAGGGCGGACTGGCCATTAGGGCATTCGGGCAATGCACGGTGAGCCACAGACTCTGGTCTGGTCATTGGCTGGCCGTTTCATGAAATACATTTTCTGTACTTGTTACTGTTTGACATTAAAATTAATTTTCTAAACCACTAAACATTATCTGTCCAGTACTGCGATTTATATAGTCCTATATAATATACCGTATTACGTCATCAAGTTGTTTTAGTTGTCAGTACACAATGTTGTAGCGAAACATTTGGTCAAAACTGCCTTTTGCCGATTTGTTTCAATACCGCTAAATTTTTGGTTAGCATATACATTATTGCAATTTATTTTATCTCTTATCTAGTATTTAAATTTGGGTGGCGCAGTGTGTAGCGCTGCTGCCTCGCAGTTAGGACACCCAGGTTCACTTTCCGGGTCCTCCCTGCTTGGAGTTTGCATGTTCTCCCCGTGTCTGCGTGGGTTTCTTCCGGGTGCTCCGGTTTCCTCCCTCAGGTTAGGTGCATTGGCGATCCTAAATTGTCCCTAGTGTGTGCTTGGTGTGTGTGTGTTCCCTGCCCGGGGTTTGTTTCCTGCAGAGCCCTGTGACCCTGTAGTTAGGATATAGCGGGTTGGATGATGGATGGATAGTATTTAAATTCTTTGGTACCGATAATTAGTTTGGATTATGTATTATGCATTTTATTGTTCTCTGGTTGTTTGCTTAAGCGAGTTGTTTTCAGCTGCAATTATTAGTATCATGAAATAAAGTTATACAACACAGGATAGGAATTTTTCATAATAGGGCGGAACATTTATAGTTTAGCGTTAAGTTAATGGAACATTTCAATCATGTGAGCCTTTCATTCTAACCTCAGTTATAATTTATTCTATTGTAAATGAGCAGCTACTACCCTACTAGGGTACTGGCACTTGGACATGACATTGACATGTACTCTAATAACGTGTAAGCTGTGTTACTACATTTTTACTTTTCATTAAATTTTATTTCTAAGCATGTCATATTTTAAGTTGTGTCTAAACAACAGTGTACAGATTAATTTTGGTAACCGTTTAGATAGAGTTCATATCATAGGCTCATAGCAAGTAGCGAGCCACATACTCATCACAAATTTATTTATTTATTTATTTATTTATTTTTTATTAATTTTATTGTAATCATTCCATACAAATCGATCAGTTTTTACAAAAAATAGGATTGAGAACAAGTCGACCCCCACCCCTGAGAGAGACAGCATGGCCAATGGGGTAAAACTTAAGGCTTGTAAACATACCTAAATTGATGAGTTTGATAGGCCAATAGAGATGAATGGAGAAGAAAAAGAAATGCAGAAATAATTGCTTCCTCTTATGCTATAAGAGCTTATTCTAAAATATTATTGATTAGATCCTGCCAGGTTTTGAAAAAAATCTGTACAGATCCTCTAAATGAGTATTGGATTTTTGCAGTTTCAAATAGTATAAAACATTGGCTTCCCACTGACTTAAAAGAGGAGAGTTAGGATACTTCCAGTTTAGCAAAATAAGTCTACGTGCCAAAAGTGTAGTGAATGCAATCACCATTTGTTTGTCCTCCACTTTAAACCCATCTGGAAGAACCCCAAACACAGCTCTTAATGGGTTAGGAGGGATTGTGAGACCAAGGCTGTCTGAAAGGCATTTAAAGATTTTGGTCCTTAATGATGTTAATTTGGTGCAGGCCCAAAACATGTGACTCAGTGAGGCTGGGACTTGATTGCAGTGTTCGCAGGTTGGATCCTTCCCTGGAAACATTTTGGAGAGTTTTAAGCGAGACAGATGTGTTCAATATATAATTTTGAGTTGAATAATTGTATGCTTTGCGCATATGGCGCTCGAGTGAATTCGCTGCATTGCTACCTTCCACTCCTTTTCTGATATGTTGAGTGAGTGATCTTTTTCCCATTGTCCTCTTGGATCTTTGAAAGGGAGGGACTGTAAAATAATTTTATATATTGCAGAGATGGTGTCTTAGTCCTTGAAATTGAACAATATTTTTTCCAGCACGGATGAGGGTGCAAGATGAGGAAAATCAGGCAGGTTCTGTTTAACAAAGTTCCTAATTTAAAGATAGTGAAAAAAATGTGTAGCTGTAATGTTAAATTTGGAATGTAATTGTTCATAGGATGCAAAGGTGCTGTCTATATGAAGATCTTTAAGCAAGTTAATCCCAAATTTTTTCCAGATATTGAAAACTGCATATGTTTGCGAAGGTTGAAAAAGGTGGTTCTCTTGCAGAGGTGCCACAGATAAAAGCTTCTCCATCTTAAAATGCTTTCTACATTGGTTCCATATTCTGAGTGAGTGAAGCACAATTGGGTTATCAGTATATTGGCGATAACTTGCATTTATTGGGGCACAGAGCAGGGAATATAAAGAAGTACTGCAGGATTTTACTTCTATTGCGGACCAAGCCTGTGTATGTTCATCTATTTGTGTCCAGGTTTTTATAGCTTGTATGTTTGCTGCCCAGTAATAAAACTGAAAGTTGGGTAGAGCCATGCCACCTTCTGCCTTTGGCCTTTGTAGGGTCGCTCTTTGGATACGTGGATGTTTTGAGTTCCAAATAAATGAGGTTATTGTTGAATCTAATTGCTTAAAAAATGATTTATTGATGTATATTGGGATGTTTTGAAATAAAAAAAGAAGCTTAGGAGGAATATTCATCTTAACGTTAATTCTTCCAGCTAGAGTGAGATGAAGGTTTGACCATCTATGCAAGTCTTGCTTAATTTTTTCCATTCAGACGGCAAAATTTTGTTGATAAAGAGCTTTATATTTACTTGTGATGTTAACCCCTAGGTATTTAAACTTCTCTGCAATGATAAAAGGTAGGGTGTCTAATCTAATATTATATGCTTGAGAATTCACTGGAAAGAGTACACTTTTATTCAGATTAATTCTGAGACCAGAGATCTTTGAAATTCTGTAAGTGCTGTTAAGACTACAGGCACAGAATTTTGTGGGTCTGATATATACAGTATCATATCATCTGCATATAGAGAAATTTTCTGTTCCAGTCCTTCTCTGATAATCCTCTTTATCTGATCAGCATTTCGACAGTGAACCGCCAGTGGTTCAAATAGCTAATAGCAAATAGCAGTGGTGACAAAGGGCATTCCTGTCTGGTACTATGGTCTAGTTTAAAGTAGTCTGAACAAAATGTTGTTAATACAAACTGAGGCTTCTGGATTGGTATACAGTAGTTTGATCCATTCACAAATGTTCGGGCCAAACCCAAATTTCTCTAACGTAGTGAAAAGGTATTTCCATTCAATCATGTCAAATGCTTTTTCTGCATCCAATAATAATAGTATTTCTGGGGTGTTTGACTTTGTTGGTGAGTATATTACATTAAACAGGCATTGAAGATGGGAATATAAATGTCGACCCTTGATAAATCCAGTTTGATCTTGTGATATTATCGAAGGTAGCACTTTTTCCATCCTTCTAGCTATGATTTTTGAGATTATCTTAACGTCATTATTCAGAAGTGAAATTGGTCTGTGTGATGCACATTGTAATAAGACCTTATTTTGTTTAGGAAAGACAGTGATGCTTTCCCGCATTGAAGTGACTTTATAGCATCTAGTAATTCTGATAGCACCAGAGGTTTATCCAGTTCCTCCGCACTGAGAGTATCTCTTTGTGGTATCTGTAATGTATCCAGAAATGTATTAGATTGTGTGCTGTCTTCTTTAAACTCAGTAGAATATAAGGATTTATAGTAGTCTCTAAATGTGTGCATTATATTTTTATGTTCGATGATTTCGTCTCCGTTCGTGTTGGTGATTACTGGGATTGTGTTGCGAACTTCTTACGTGTGGATTTGTTGAGCTAAAAGCTTAAAAGCTTTCTCTCCGTGTTCATAGTAATGATGTCTGGATTTATAAATTAGTTGTTCAGTTTCTTTAGTTGATAAGAGGTTGAGTTCTGAATGCAGAGCCTGTCTTTTCCTATGTAGAGCCTCGCTTGGAAGCCTGGCATGTCTTCATCTATTCTAGTAATTTTGCTTTTTAGCTCCGATACTTTCTTGATTTCTAATTTATTTCTGTGGGAAAGATATGAAATAATCTGTCCTCTTAAGAAAGCCTTTAGAGTTTCCCAGAGTATTCCTGCAGAGACCTCTGAGGATGTATTTGTCTCTAGGAAGAAACTGATTTGTTTGGATATAAATTCTGTACAATTCTCGTCTGCTAATAGAAGTGGGTTAAGATGCCATCTGCGAGGTAAGTGTGTGGGGCATAATGACTTTAGCTCCAAGATCAGAGGTGCATGGTTGGAAATAACAATAGCATCGTAATTGCAAGATTTAATTGTAGGCAAGAAAATATTATCTATAAAGAAATAATCAATTATTGAGTAGCAATGATGTACTGGTGAGTAGAAAGAATATGTTCTTGAGTTTGGGTTTAGAAACCTCCAGGGGTCTGATAAGTTTTTGTCAGTTGTAAACTTTGTAATTATCTTTGCAGCGTTAGATGTCGTCCCCCCTGTGATAGAAGTCCTATCTAAGAGTGGATTTAAAACACAATTAAAGTCCCCAGCCATTATAATTTTATGAGTGTTCACATTGAGAATGGATGCAAATAAATTTTGTATAAATTCCTTATCATCGACATTAGGTGCATAAACATTTATCAAAATCATTTTACAGTTAAATAAGTTGCCCATGACCATCACATATCTCCCTTCAGGATCCGATACTCTTTACAAATTTTAAGAAAATGACAATGAATAATGGGCCGAGTGGGTCGACCTCACTCATTGAAGGATGCCCGGGCCGGTTTTGAGACCCAGTCCACTCCTTATTGTAGACGATACTTATTGCACACTCCTAGTTTCAAGTCCACCATCGTAAAGGACTTCATGATATGTCAGATGAGACCTACTTGTTTGTAGTCCTTAAGAGAATTTTTTTTCACAGTTGCAGCATCCTCTCTAGAACTATCTGGCGCATGTCTTGAGCACCCTTGGTGTTCTACTGGAGTGAAAAAGCTCATATAGTGGGTGAGAGCCATTAGCATCATCAGTAAGTTGGCACAGTGTCAGGCATTTATTGTAAATTGAGCCTGTGTAATGGGCTAGAATTCAGTGTTTTAGTGAAAATAACATTTCTGTGTTGCTTAGTATAATGGCCTATAAACCAGTGTTTTAAAGAAAAGGCAAAATTTCTGGAAAATTCTGCTACAGGGTATTGTTGATGGCTATCTACGGGACATAAATATTTACCTGTCTTGCAAAAGAGTCACCTGCTTTGAATAGTCAGATTAGTATCTCATCTACACACAATGTGGTGACACAGAACTGCCTCCTTCCTTTGAAAATGAACGAGTTCTGGGGACATTGGCTCCTAATCAATTACTTTTTGATAGCTGACCACAATACTATTGTTGACATAAAGTAAATGTGTCTACACTATTTGTTCTGCAGAGGAAATTGGCATGCACCGTTGTTTCACTGATCGTCATACTGACCTATGCAGAGATTGAAGCATTTATATATTTCTGGGTAAATGAGAATAGAGAAGAAGAGAGTAGTATGGTTTGAGACTCATGACTGCTGCCTGCTTCTTTGATGCTTTCTCACCATATCGCTGTGGTGGCTTGTACCTGGCACAGGTTCCCCTAGGCTTGAGGCTGGTAACACATGTAGAAGCCTGGTGGCAAGTTAATTTTGCATTTGATGAGTTTATTTTCCTCAAACCCAGCCATAGGGGATGCACAAACCAGTGTGTTTCTTTGTGCGGTCCCAAGCCCAGATAAATGGGAAGGGTTACGTCAGGATGAGCATCCGGTGTAAAATTTTGCTGGTTTGTTTATATTACTGGGGTTAATTTTTAGCTATTTTTTTTTTTTATAAGGAGTGAGGAAAAACATCTAAATGGCACTTATATTAATGAATTATAGATACAGAGCTTCAAAATATTGACACTTAAAAATATTGAATGCCGATCAGGAGTGAAACATGTCCTTAAAATAAAAATGTACTGTCTCTTATTGTAAAAACAATTGCATCAGTCCAAGTGACTGCTGTTTTACTCCAAGTCGCAAGTTTTATTCATTGTTTTCCCCTTTGGTTGTTTTTTTGCAGGATTTAATACTCTGAAACTCTGTTTTCTTAGATTCAACTAAATTCTAATAGATTTCTTTAGATGTACAGATATAAAAATAAGTATACATTTGCATCACCCACCACACTGGGAAAAGGGAAAGAACTTACAAAAAGAAATGTTGACTGAATTAACATATATATTTAGATATACCATATAGCATCAAATAGTGTACACTCAAGGGAAAAGGACAGTGTCATGTTACATACTGGGGGTCAAAAAGTTTCTAAGGCAGCAGCCTGACTGACAGTCTACTAAATTCCATTTGAAGCGCATGCTTTGGTCACCCAAGACTAAAATTGAACTCTTTGCTGAAAGTTTTATTGTCAGGAAAAGAATCAAAAACTTCTGTTATGCCAAAAAAATATCTTATGACTGAGTGGCAATGCCTGCTTATACGTTGTGATCTACAAAGAAAGGGTCCCAAAGGACTGACATGATATTGCTCAGCAGTTTCATCCTACCCCAGGGAAGATCTTTCCACACTGACATAGTCATTGCACGTGTTACTTTGTAACTCCAGTAGGAAAAATTAAACTGGAAACCGCATCCATCTCTTATCGTTTTAACTCCGATAACTGTATAAATTTGTCATGTTTAGAAGGGCAAAGATGAATGTTTGTATAAGCAGAAACTGAAATATCAGTGAGATCAATATTTAAAACCAAAGAAAAAAATGTGGGAGAATTCTGTAACAGCAGTATCACGTGCTGAATGCTTTTGCCATAAACGGTCCAGGGTGTGCATTCTCTGTGCACGACCGCATCTTCTGTAGCAGCCTGCATCTCTGCCATTTCAGCCCGGCCTGGGATCTATCAGCTTATTAAGACAACTAGCTGTGCTGCCTGGCCAGGATTTGTTGAAATCTAAGTTATTTTGTAATGCATTTTATAAAAAAAATGAATTGCATTTGTCATTCCAACAGATTTTGCATCACAAACATTTGTAGTAATGAAATGCATCACTACAAACATAATGTACCATCTGTTGGAATGACGAATGCAATTTGTCACCCAAGATAAGTCAGCAGATGAATGCAGCTGATAGCTGAGGTGCACTAGATGCTGTGAAGGATTGTGCAGGGGTGTCGAAGATTAAGAAGAGCAACGATTTCAAAGTCCTGGGATTAAGCAGACCGGCAGTTTCAGAGCAGCACTGTGTATGGGGTCCCCTGCTGGTAGGGTCTCAAAGTGCCAGGGTTTACTGATACTTAAGATGATATTGTTTTGGTGCAGTAAACCAGTCAGTGTCCAGCTAGTAGCATCAAAACCCACACAAAGAACCTCTTGATGTTTCTTCTGGCAGACCCCTGGAAATGCTTTTGCATAGATTTACTGAATATGGCTCAAGAATTCAAATCAGTTCAGTTTTTATTTGTGAAGCACTTTTCACTTTATATAGTCTCAGAGCAGTGTTAACAAGTAAATGCAATTACAAACTTTACTAAATAGGACAAGAAGAAGAATGAAAACAAAAGGCAAGCGATGCAGAACTAAAAGAAAGTCAGCACTGTAACAAAAGTAATATGCAGAAATGAAAATATATATGAAAGAATAATGTATCCTATATATATAAAATCCTAAGCCTAAAAGTGCAACTATTTTATGTGATATTTTTATATCACGCTTTAAATCGGCTTATTTTAAAGCCTTCAGATATATGTTTGGTATCATTCTTTTCATAGTTTATAGAACTTTAATGTGATGTTTTAGATTTTCAGATTCTTATTCCATTTTTAAATTATAAACTAAAAAATATCAAGAACTCATGTCCTGCGAGACGAGACTTTGTGCCAAGAGATTTAACCACACCTGGGGCTGGAAGTAAAAGACAAAGAGTAGGACAGCTGCTGTACAGGCATTTACATGTTCAAAGCGCTGTGCGAGATGCAGATCACAGCAACAGCTCCTCGAGTAAAGAGGTAAAAAAAATAACATAAAATTTGTATTTGTTTCCCATTGTATCACCGTTTAAGAGGGGGTTTCGGAGTAGTGACCGCATCTCCTTGGGGTGCGTTCAGCCCTCATCTTCACAACACGCGTTGCAGAGATGCAAAGTGGCTGGTGTGTAGCGCAGAAAAGGGTGGTTGGCGAGTGAAGCGAGCAGGGGGTAACCTCCTAGTACTGTATAAAAGAATAATAAGCAAAGCTTACTAAATTCCCAGTGAACGTCATTAATCTTTAGGGCTTCTTACATCAGCGTTCCTAGCACACAACACTTTTAAATAAATAAATAAAAAAAATAAATAAAATGATTGTGGCAAACTTTAGTACTGGACTATTCACACCATACATAGAAGTTACCATCTTAAACCATCTAGCCTTGACTAGTAAAAGGGTCACACTGGGCAGTCAATCTCGATTATTAAACCAAAAGGAAAAAAAATTCCCAGCACTCTTTTCTGCTGAGAATAAGATGAATACAACAGTTGGCACTGAGGTTAGAGTCCCATTCAGTGCTGCTGTACAAAGTAAGAGATCCCCCCAGACATATGGACATGATGGTAGGACATGATGGCTTTAGGTTCTGCAGTGAAAAATGTAATTATGTGGATCAAGTTCTTAAATATACTGGAGTAATTAAGTTTTTCTTCAGAGAGATGCGTAATTAAGCATAAATTAAATTACTGTTGACTATAAGCAGTTTTTATTTACAGTATCTTTATAATTTTTGCTGTACATATTTTTTGTAAACTGTTTTTTGTAGTAGTATAAATGTAATAAATGAGGTTGTTGTTGTTGTACTGGGCTAAAGGCCATTCCAGGGCACATTCACACCCCGGCCTGAAAGAATTTCCAGCTGCACACGACGTCCAAACTTGCAAGGTCAGAAGCCTTCTTGACAGTGTGTGTGCCTTCTTTAGCTCTGCTTGTGAAAACAGCTGCTGTCTGACCCAGTGACAGGTGTTTGAATCCCCCTGCTGATACGTTTGCTTGCTGAGAGAGACGTGGAGTTGAGACACCAGGAGTGAAGTTGTTTATAATGGAAAATGTAGACTCGCCAGTAGCCTCATACATGCACGTTTAACAAACATGGGAATGTAAGCTTGACACTGTGTGCTAGCCCAGGAATCTCGAGCTGTGAAGGAACATGTCTCCCACTACAGAAGCTGTGACAGGTTTCCAACCTTTCAAGAACAGGACAGAATAGATGGGTCTCGGTACAACACCTGTCCCACAAGGCTGCAAGCAAAAGAAATGAGGTATCAATCTACAGATTTTTATTTTGGTGCCTTCAAAAGTTTTTAGACCCTTTCACTTTTTTCACATTTTCTTTTGTTGTAGCCTTGTGTTAAAGTCATTTAAATTCATTTTTTCCCTCCTCAAACACTCAATACCCAAGAATGACAAAATGAAGATAGGATTTTAGACATTTTTGGAAATTTATTAAAAATAAAGAAATTGACCGAAGTATTCAGACCCTTTGCAAAGTAATTATTTGAAGCACCTTTGGCAGTCATTATGGCTCGGAGTTGTCTTGGGTATGACGTGACAAGCTTCAAACATCAGCATTTGGAGATTTTCCGCTATTATTCTTTGCATGTCCTCTCAAGTTTCAAGGCTGTCAGTGGTCTGCTGTTTTCAGGTCTCTTCAGAGATGTTTGATTTGTTTCAAAACCAGGCTCTGGCTGGAACACTCAAGAACATTCCCAGAGTTGTGCTTAGAGCCATTGTCCTGTTGGAAGGTGAACCTTCTGCCCAGTGCAAGGTGTAGGTTTTCATTAAGGATATCTGTGTACTTTGTTCCATTCAGCGTTCCCTCAAACAGACTAGTCTTCCAGTCCTTGCTGCTGAACAACAACTCCATGCATGATGCTGCTACTACCAAGCTTCAGTGTAGGAATGCTATGGTGCAGGTTATGAGCGGTGCCTGGCTTCCTCCAGACGTGAGGCCTGGAATAAACAGTTAGGTCTTGGTTTTCACAGACCACAGAATGTTGGTTCTCACAGTGTGAGTCCTTTAGGTGCCTTTTTGCAAACTCCAAGCAGGTTTTCATGTGCACTATAAACCCAGATCAGTTGTTCTACTGGAAGTTTCTCCCATGTTCACACAGATTTTATGGAGCTCAGCCTATTTTGTGTGACTTTTGAGTTATTGGTCACCCCTCTTACCAAGGACCTTCTCCCATGATTGGTCAGTTAGCCAGCTCTGGGATGTGTTCTAGTTGTTCCAAACTTCTTCCATTTAAGAATTGTGGAGGCCACTGTACTCTTGGAAACCTTCAATGCTGCAGAAATGTTTTGTAGCCCATATTAGTACCTTGACATAATTCTGTCTCTAAGCTCTGCAAGCAATTCCTTTGACCCTGTGGCTTAGTCTTGGGACATTGTCAGCTGTTAGAACATTCTATAGAGAGACGTGTGTCTTTCCTAATCACGTTCAGTTGATTGAATTGACCGCAGATGGACTCCAAACAAGGTGTAGAAAAGGCTCCCTGATGAGCAATAGAATGGCATCCATCTGAGCCAGATTTCAAGTGTCAACTAAAGATCTGAAGGCTTGTGTCAATGGGATATTTCAGTTTTTAATTTTTTAACAAATTTCCCAAATCTCGTTACCCTTTGCCATTCTTGGATATCAAGTGTTGTTTGAGGAGGGGGAAAAATGAACTTAAACAATTTTAGCATAAGGCTGCAATGTAACATAAAGTGTGTAGGGATCTGCAGATACACCACCTTTCACAAGGAACACCGTTTGAAGGTGCTCTACACCTGGGGGTTCCCAAGTTTAGTCCTGGGTTATCGCTGTGGCTGCAGGTTTTTAATCCCAAACAGATAATTTAGAAGGAAGACTGAATGATTGAATTAGTCTTTTCTTTGCAAAGAGGAATGTATACATGAAAACAAAATTCAGAAATTAGTTTTAAATGTTGAATATTTTACCTTTTTTCTTTTTTTTAACTTCACCTTTTTCCAGTGGTTACTTTTTTAATTGTATCCAAATACCAGCAATGAGTGATGAGCAGTACAGAATAACTGTGAACGGCGTGAATGTTAAAGGGGAGCAGCTAATTCTTCTTCTTCTTGTTTCGGCTGCTCCTGTTCGGGGTCGCCACAGCGGATCATCTTCTTTCATATCTTTCTGTCCTTTACATCTTGTTCTGTTACTCTCATCTCCTGCATGTCCTCTCTCGCCACATCCATAAACCTTCTCTTAGGACTTCCTCTTTTCCTCTTCCCTGGCAGCTTTATCCTTAGCATCCTTCTTCCAATATACTCTATGTCTCTCCTCTGCACATGTCCAAACCAATGCAATCTCACCTCTCTGACTTTGTCTCCCAACCATCCAACTTGAGCTGACCCTCTAATGTACTCATTTCTAATCCTGTTCATTCTCATCACATCCAGTGCAAATCTTAGCATCTTTAACTCTGCCACTTCCAGTTCCATCTCCTGCTTTTTGGTCAGTGCCACCGTCTCCAACCCATATAACATAGCTGGTCTCACTACCGTCCTGTAGACCTTCCCTTTCACTCTTGCTGATATTTGTCTGTCACAAATCACTCCTGACACTCTTCTCCACCCATTCCACCATGTCTGCACTCTCTTTTTCAACTCTATTCCACAATCCTCATTACTCTGTGTTGTTGATCCCAAGTATTTAAGCTCAACCACCTTCGCCAACTCTACTCCCTGCATCCTCACCATTCCACTGACCTCCCTCTCATTTACACACATGTATTGTGTCTTGATACTACTGACCTTCATTCCTCTCCTCTCTAGAGCATATCTCCACCTATCCAGGGTCTCCTCAACCTGCTCCCTACTATTGCTACAGATCACAATGTCATCAGCAAATATCATAGTCCACGGGGACTCCTGTCTAATCTCATCTGTCAACCTGTCCATCACCATTGCAAATAAGAAAGGGCTCAGAGTCGATCCCTGATGTAATCCCACCTCCAACTTGAATGCATCCGCCACTCCTACCACAGACCTCACCACAGTCACACTTCCCTCATACATAACCTGTACAACTCTTGTATACTTCTTTGCCACTCCCGACTTCCTCATACAATACCACAACTCCTCTCACTACAGCCATCTCCATCCTTTTGGCAAAATCCACTATCCTCTGACCTTCTTCATTCCACTCCTTGACACCATACCTACCCATCACCTCCTTGTCTCCTCTGTTCCCTTCACCAACATGTCCATTGAAATCTGCTCCAATCACCACTTTCTGTCCCTTGGGTTCATCACTTCATCCAACTCACTCCAAAAATCTTCTTTCTCCTCCATTGCACACCCAACTTGGCATATGCACTAACATCATTCATCATCACATCTCCAAATTCCAGCTTCAGAATCATAGATTTGGGTTCGATTTAAAGCAGGCATGACTGGCTTCAAAATAAAACAAACGTGCCATCCCCGGTGTTTTGTGGGCAGTTCTCAGTTCCACTCTCTTTAACTTCCTCCTCTCTTCCTGCCTCCAGACATGTCTACCCCCTCTTATTCTCCGACCAACAGTAGCCCAATTTCCGCCAGCACCCTGTTGACTGACAGTATTGGTGGTGGTCGTTGTTAACCTGGGGCTCAACCGATCCAGTATGAATATTTGTATTGTTGTCTGCATATTGATTTGTCAAAATTTTACACCGGATGCCTTTCCTGACGTAACCCTGCCCATTTATACAGGCTTGGGACCGGCGCAAAGAAACACACTGGTTTGTGCATCACCTGTGGCTGGGTTAAAGGGGAGCAGGTACTACTTTAGTATATAATTCACTTGTGAACCTATTATTAAGAAAAGGCTTAAGTGAGCAGAATACAAGTCAAGTCAAGTTGAGGAGCATGCACTGGTACAGTGCGTTGCTGCACCCACTATACAACAACTCAGGATCCCGGTTGGTAACCCCCCAGGCAGACACGCGGTCCAGTTCCACCCTCCAGAAACGACCCTCTATTTGCTGCAGCCAGGTGTTATGTAGACGACCCCTTGGCCTGGTCCAGCCACTTGGGTCCCCAACAATAAAGATCTTATGAGCCGGATTACCCTCGGGGAAAAGCGCCACATGGCCGTAGTGTCGTAACTGACACTCCCTCACAATGCAGGTAATGTGCCTCATTCGGGACTCCATGAGCAATCACTCATTCAACACAAAGTCAAACCAATGGTACCCAAGGATTTTCCAGAGAGACACAGTACCAAAAGAGTCCAGTCTTCGTCTCCGGTCACTGAATAGTGTCCATGTCTCGCAACCATATAGCAAGACAAGAAGCACCAGGACTGTAAAGACTTGGACCTTCATCCTTTTGCATAGATATTGGGAGCACCACACACCCCTTTCCAGCAACCTCATGCCAAACCCCCCCCCCCCATGCTCTCCCAGTCCGTCTACTGACTTCATAGGAAGAGTCACCAGAGACATGAATGTTGCTAACGAGGTAAATAAACCTCTCGACAAGGCTGACATTCCACAGAGAGACACACTGCTGATGGCTGTGCCCAAGAGGTCATTAAAGGCCTGGATCTTGGATTTTATCCAGGACACTCGCAAGCCCAGACACTCATACTCCTCGCTCAATCTCTTGAGAGCCCTGATCAGAGCCTCCATTGACTCCGTGAAGATCACAGCATCGTCAGCAAAGTCAAGGTCCGTGAATCTTTCTTCACCAACAGATGCCCCATGACCTTGCCCAACACCCAGTCTATACAAGCATTGAACAAAGTAGGAGCAAGAACACACCCTTGACGAACCCCAGAATCAACTGGGAAAAACGCTGAGGTCCTGCCTACAGAATACACAAAAGAGCAAAATAGAAAAAGAGCAAAAATGAATGTTGTACATACAAATATTTGCCACATTCCCCAAAAAATTTAGCAAGGCCATTTTGTAATTTCTCGACTGTCATGAAAAATGTGGAAAATAACAATCTTGTATTTAAACGTGGAAGTGTGTTTGTCTGTCTATCCGGCCCAGAAATGCGAGGCTACAGCATGAAGCTGAAAGAAAGCGACTCCATCGCCAAAGTGGAACAGCCGAGAAAAGAGAAACTCACTTAGCCTCTGATAGACAAGCGAGACGAGCACATCGGCAAAACGAAACTGCCGACTCTACATTTCAATTTTATCTGACAATTTCAATTGTTTTTAGGACCCAGGCTTTTTACACTTTAATAGTATTTTAATAAAGGCAGAAGTCCAGTTAAAATCAGGTGGTCCACAGGACTGAACGTGAGGACCACCGAGTTGGGCCTTTTATTACTAATTAGTGCACAAATGAATGTAATATCGATACAGCAGCTCTGCTTTAACATTCAGTGTCATTTGCACCCGTGTCTGCACTTCTCATCTCCAATTTTAAGTATTTGGACACAATTAAGGGAGTAAACAGCACAGAAGTTAGGCAAATTGAAATAAGGGATGTTATTGTTTATAACTGTGACAAAGCAAACGCATTTCTGAAATTCTTCTAAATGCAAATGTCACACAAGAGCAGTTTTTCTAGATGCAAAATAAGAAAAGAAAACAAAAGGCCAGCTAAACAATCAGATTGATGAGACACTCTGGGCTATGGGAGACTAGTTGGAATGAAAGCCTGTAGCCACAGTAGTACACCATGACTGCCATACAGGACTGCTCTTTGGATTATTGTGGATTAATCACTCTTAGCTTTTAGCAAATGATGAATCAAACTTTAATGCCATCAGCCTACTCCTCTTTCATTACGGGTGTTACAGTCTGGTCCAAGAAGATACAAAGAAGTTTTTGTAATGTGGAGAACACAGCCTACAAGCTTCCATGGCAGGCCGAGCTCTCTTTCTCTGTGCTCCCCGCATAGAGACACACGCTTCCTGACTGTTACAAGAATGGAGCCTATTGAGTGCAGCTTTGTGTTCAAAGTGGGAGCTGGACTTCTATGTGCTGTCAGGTGACAACAAGCTTGGTCACTTAAATTATTTTTAATCCTCATTACACTGTGATTTTCATTTTGTTGTTGGTTTTTCTTTTTTAATATATATAAAATGACTTTTCCATTTCTCTGGAGTTTTCCCAGCAAGAATTTCTTTGTAGTTGTAGCTCAAGTTCATTGTCATGTGTATCATACTGGAACTTGAGGGTTCATCCTTCTGTCAGTTCTGCCCAGCCTCTAAGACTTTGCCAGTTTATGGTGGGCCAGATCAAGCAGAGATGAATTAGCAAGTCTGGGATAGCTACACAAAGATGTAACCACTGCATGGCTCGTTCAACCTGGAGATTTATTGTGGTGGGACTATCCCACCAAATTACCACACTAAAAACTTTGCTCTTTGGATTATTGTGGATAAAACCTTGTGAAGACAAGTAAAATATAAGCAGGCTAATTTAAGTTCATGCAGTTTGCACTAGAGTTGCAGATATGTAAAGTGGATTGAGAAAGTATTCAGACTTCATGTTCTGCCCACTTTGTGTTGTATATTTCATTTCAATTTAGTGTGCCATATTTATTCAATCTACACTCTAGGTGACAAAGTAAAAACATTTTCAGAAATGTTGCCAAATTTAATAAAAAAAATCAAAAAACTGAAAGCTCTCATTCATACAAGTATTCAGACTCTCAGTTCAGTTTCTTTGTAGAAGCTACCTTGCAATTACAGCATCAAATCTTCATGGCTAAGTCTCTTCAAGCTTCGCGCACCTGGATTTGGGCAGCCTCTCAAGCCCCATTAGTTGAATGGGAAGCGTCTGTACACTTCCATCTTCAGGTCTCTCCACACATGGTCTATGGGGTTTAAGTCTGGGCATTGGGTGGGCCTCTCAATGACAGTAAGAGACTTGTCCTGCTGCCACTCCAGTGTTGTTGTGCTGCAGGGTGAATTATCACCCAAGTCTGAGGTCATATGAACTCAGGAGGAAGTTTTCTTGAAGGATCTTTCTCTGTTTGGCTCTGTTCATCCTTCCCTGAATTCTGCTCAGTTGCCCAGTTCCTGCCAGTGTGATGCACCCGCATACCATGATGTTGTCACCACCATGCTTCACTATAGGGCACGGGGTGAGCAGTGCCTGGTCTTCAATAGGCATTTCAATTGGAGTTCTACCCAAACAGTCCAGTTCTTCCTCATAATGTCAAGTTCAAGTGGATTGACATATGCCTTTCACTTACGGGCCTTCTTTCCTGCCACTCTGCCATAAACCTCCTGAGTGATGGAGAGCTGCTGAGATGGTCGTCTTTCTGTCAGTTCTCACATCTCAGCAGGATACTTCGGCAGCTCTATTAAAGTGACCATTGGGTTCTTAATCCTCTCCCTCACCATAGCCATTCTTGCCTGGTTACCTCGGTTTGACTGGACTACCAACAATTTGATTGCAGAGTTCTACAGAGAGTTCTTTGGACTTCATGATTTGGTTTTGTCCTGACATGCAGTTTGGATTGGAGGGCTTTTCTCAATGACGTCCAATCAATTACATTTGCCACTGGTGGACTCACGTTCTAGACATCAAGGGTAATTAAAGCAAACAGGGTGCACTTACCCACAATTTGGAGTGCCACCAAAAAGGGTCTGAATACTTTATATACTGTGTATTTATACATAACAGAGATTACCGTTTTTGATTTTTAATAAATTTGCAAACTTTTCTGAAAGCATATCATTATGGAGTGTAGATCAATGGTCAAAAATGCCAAATGTATCAATTTAAAATTCAATTTACAACACAATAAATTGTGCAGAAAGCAAAAGGGTCTGCATATTTAGTGAATCCCCCATTTATGGTTGGATCTGTTACAGTTATGTGACATACAGTTTCAGTAACCATGTGCAGTGTGGTCCAAGGACAAAAAAGAAAAACAAATATGGGAAAGGAAGTGTCACCAGTGGCCTGCTGCAGGGGGAGAATCCGCAGACGTAAGCACAAAGAAAAGAATCCCCAGCAAGGCTTAAAAAAACTAAAACAGCTCCAAGGGCCGAGTGAGCTTTACAGAATCGCTGGTTAAAAAAACCAAACAACAGACAAAATGTTACATAATAACACTTTGACATTTACATTAATTCCATGATATAAAAACTGACATAAGGAAATCAGCTCATCAGAATTGTAAACATTTAGGAACATTTCAGTGTGACACAAAAGCTGACAGTCCACAATTTAATATATATATATATTTTTTTTTTTTTTTTTTTTTTTGCTGGGAGCTCTCAGATCTCCATTCACCTCCTTTTTTGGTCTTCTTGTAGCACATTCAAATTCTTTTTCAGTCCCGTAACTGTGTCTGTGCCATGCTATCCTTGAAATACCTCACCCTAATAAGCTTTGTTTCATGACATTCGGCATTTGACTTTTTTTTTTTTTTAAATACGCTAGGCAGCAGGACTGAAACCTTTACACCAAAAAAATAAAATAATAGCCCTATTTTAATGTAGCAGCCACAACCCCAAAATGCTTAGTATTGCAGCCTTCAGTCTGTTGATTTAACCTTCAGGAAAAGGGACAAGCTGCACACAGACAGTGGCACAGAAACGTCTACCATGCCCATCAACACATTACTGGCATCAATGACAGAATGAAAGCGATGGTGCCTGAGAAAGGAGTGAAAACATTCCATTTCATGCCAGCTTCCAGAGCCAGATGAAAACAAGAAGTGATAGTGTAATACCCTCTAAGCTACTGTGGGCATAAAAAAAAAAAAAGCTGAAAGCGCTTCACATACTTCTATGGTTGTGTCATCCTTCAGCCAAACTCGTCCCCATGCCAATCTGCTGTCACCTGGCTGGGTGCTGCCTCTTAGGGCTTTGATTAGGTGTCATTGGCAGGCAGACCAGCCACATACCAGTTGTCATCTGGCTCGCCAGTCCTGTCCTATTTGTATGCCAGTAGGCACTGCTCCCATGACACATCCAGTTGCTTTCTAAATGTGCCTTACTCCTTTAACAATGCCACTATGAGTCCAAGTGGGAGATGAAATGAGAATGGAGATCTCAAGGAGGATCTCAAGGAGGTGCAGCTGGAATTGCAGTTGGGCCACAGCGCTAAGATTGCTGAAGCAAAACTGAATCAAAATGACAATAAAAAAACCTGAAATTCACTAGATACTGTTTTGAAGAACCTTATAAGGACTATAAATCAAACATTATAACTGAAATAAAAGACCAGTAAACAAATCAAGCACAAATCAATCCTAATGTCATTCAGTCAGTCATTATCCAACCCGCTATATCCTAACTACAGGGTCACGGGGGTCTGCTGGAGCCAATCCCAGCCAACAAGGGCGTAAGGCAGGAAACAAACCCCGAGCGGGTCGCCAGCCCCCCAAAGGGCACACACACACCCCCCCACACCCAGCACACATCAGGGACAATTTAGAATCGCCAATGCACCTAACCTGCATGACTTTGGACTGTGGGAGGAAACCCACACAGACACGGGGAGAACATGCAAACTCCACGCAGGGAGGATCTGAGATGCAAACTGGTCTCCTTACTGCGAGGTAACAGCGCTACCCACTGCACCACCGTGCCGCCCTAATCCTAATGTGGGTGTTATAATTGCCTATGAAGAAGGTTAAATTCTCAACTTATTTATTTATACTGAGTAAGTGAATATTTTATTTTTATTTTTCATTCTGCAGAATACTTTTGGAGGATCTTCTTATATAATACGCTACTGTGGCTGTCCGTTTGTCTGTCCAGGATTTTAAATCACCTGTCACTCTCAAAACGTTTGACCTATTGACCTGAGATTTGGTAGATATACTATGTGACATCCTACTATCCGCTTTCGGGGTGATGATTGACCTCCTAGGTTATTCATCTTTTTATTTTTATTTTATTTTATTGTATTGTAGAATCAACTCTCAGCAGCGGCCAACAGGACAGCTATGCGTTGCATATGTAAGAGCGCCCTTCTCATCCCTACCACCTTCGCCGTCACTTCCTCTACCTCTTCATATCTTAAATCATTCTTGAGGCAGATTGAAAAATTAAAGAAAACGTACTAAATAATTACAACACAAACACTGACAACCTCTGAACAAACGAATGCTAAACATACAGAGAAAGAGGATGTAAACTAAAAATGCTCAAGTCTGCTTTATCGTGCAGTGTGCTGTTACTGGTCTAATGATAATTCAATGCATTACTTAAAAGTATGAAATATGTGAAAAACATTAATTCAATAAAAAAATGAGTCATTTTGTTTTAAGGTGTTACATATTATAGAATAGCATTATGGCAGCACACATTTCCACCACTCTGTTTATAGATGTCACACTATTTGTTATGCTTTTTTTAATATTCAAGTAATCTGTTACCAGTAGAAACAGTCCTGGCAGGGTGATCATCACCAGCTGGTAACTGCATACAAAGCAAAACGCAGACACAACATTTGTTGACAGTCAAAACTCAGAGGCAGAACACAAAAAAATAAATAATATTCCAGACAAGAAGAATTCCAAGGAGCGTTCATCTTCAGGGACGTGAATCCTGCATTGCTTTTTTTACGACTGGTAGACTCGAGTGGGCTTGTTGAAGTTCTTTTTTATGTAATGGCTGTGGAAACATTTTACATTTAAATATTCAGATTCTTTTCTTGGCCGGCTTCTACAATCCTTCCACCCATTATATTTAGACAACTCAAGCTCTGGACTATTGTGTGAACTTTGGGAGAGGCTGGGGTGTGTATTTCACTGTATATATTTTTATTCACACTTATAGGGGTTATTGCATGTTGATGAGGAAAAGGTCATTGCGGTTTTCATCTTGGTCTCTGTTTTGAAAACGTGTATTTTTTTTCTGCCATTGTTAAAATTGTCTTTTGTTTTTTTACACACACACATATACAGTGCATATATATAAACTAGCTGTGTAAGCCTGTGCTGTAAAAAGCCTGGATTCCTAGAATCTATTAAAATCGTCAGAAGAAAAATTAAAATGTACAGATGTCAGGTAATTGAAGGGAACTACTTTGGGCATCTCTCTCTTAGGCGAATTTGTTTTGTCGATGTACTTGTTTCGCTTGCGTAAGAGATTCTCTCTTTTCTAAGCAGTTTTTTTTTGGCAACAGAGTCGCTTTCTTCTTTTGACTCATTAACTTGGGGCCAGCCTTACCGGCTCTCTGAGCTTCATGCTGTAGTAGCCTTGCACTTCCAGGCCGGACACACAGACACACACACTTCCAAGCACTAGATGTTGATTGATAGATAGATAGATAGATAGATAGATACAGTGCATCCGGAAAGTATTCACAGCGCATCACTTTTTCCACATTTTGTTATGTTACAGCCTTATTCCAAAATGGATTAAATAAATTTTTTTCCTTAGAATTCTACATATAACACCCCATAATGACAACGTGAAAAAAGTTTACTTGAGGTTTCTGCAAATTTATTAAAAATATAAAAACTGAGAAATCACATGTACATAAGTATTCACAGCCTTTGCTCGATACTTTGTCGATGCACCTTTGGCAGCAATAACAGCCTCAAGTCTTTTTGAATATGATGCCACAAGCTTGGCACACCTATCCTTGGCCAGTTTCTCTCATTCCTCTTTGCAGCACCTCTCAAGCTCCATCAGGTTGGATGGGAAGCGTCGGTGCACAGCCATTTTAAGATCTCTCCAGAGATGTTCAATCGGATTCAAGTCTGGACTCTGGCTGGGCCACTCAAGGACATTCACAACTTTGATATCTTGGCTGTGTGCTTAGGGTCGTTGTTCTGCTGAAAGATGAACCGTTGCCCCAGTCTGAGGTCAAGAGCGCTCTGGAGCAGGTTTTCACCCAGGATGTCTCTGTACATTGCTGTAGTCATCTTTCCCTTTATCCTGACTAGTCTCCCAGTTCTGCTGCTGAAAAACATCTCCACAGCATGATGCTGCCACCACCTTGCTTCACTGTAGGGATGGTTCAATCTTTGTCTCACCAGACCAGAGAATTTTGTTTCTCATGGTCTGAGAGTCCTTCAGGTGCCTTTTGGCAAACTCCAGGCGGGCTGCCATGTGCCTTTTACTAAGGAGTGGCTTTCATCTGGCCACTGTACCATACAGGCCTGATTGGTTGATTGCTGCAGAGATAGTTGTCCTTCTGGAAGGCTCTCCTCTCTCCACAGAGGACCTCTGGATCTTTGACAGTGTGACCATCGGGTTCTTGGTCACCTCCCTGACTAAGGCCCTTCTCCCCCGATCGCTCAGTTTAGATGGCCGGCTAGCTCTAGGAAGAGACCTGGTGGTTTCGAACTTCTTCCACTTATGGATGATGGAGGCCACTGTGTTCATTGGGACCTTCAAAGCAGCAGACATTTTTCTGTAACCTTCCCCAGATTTGTGCCTTGAGACAATTCCTTTGACTTCATACTTGGTTTGTGCTCTGACATGAACTGTCAACTGTGGGACCTTATATAGGCAGGTGTGTTCCTTTCCAAATCATGTCCAATCAACTGAATTTACCACAGGTGGACTCCAATTAAGCTGCAGAAACATCTCAAGGATGATCAGGGGAAACAGGATGCACCGGAGCTCAATTTTGAGCTTCATGGCAAAGGCTGTGAATACTTATGTACATGTGCTTTCTCAATTTTTTTTATTTTTAATAAATTTGCAAAAATCTCAAGTAAACTTTTTTCACGTTGTCATTATGGGGTGTTGTGTGTAGAATTCTGAGGAAAAAAATGAATTTAATCCATTTTGGAATAAGGCTGTAACATAACAAAATGTGGAAAAAGTGATGCGCTGTAAATACTTTCCGGATGCACTGTAGATAGATAGATAGATAGACAGACAGATAAACAAACAGTCGTGAAGAGTTGAGGAATCCAACCCATATAATGCAACAAGTTTCAGGAACAAAACGAGTAATTTAACAGAAGGAATGCTTGGGTTTTTATAGGTGAAGGAGGGGAAGGGGAGGGATCTCAGGTGGAAATGAGGCCTGCAGGAGGGCTTGATAAAGAAGTGGAAATGGGCGGAGTCTTCTGTATTTTCCTTCTGGTGGTCTGTGGAAGAGGGGGAAAAAAGACATTACTACCGTTCATCAACCCCGGGCTCTGCATTTTACTCCCATTTAAGCCCTTAGACTGCCTCCTATGTGACTATACATATCAGTATATATGCGAATTACATATACACAAATTCCCTTGACTTTTTAAAGTTGATTATAGCAGAAGGGGGAATACATATGCCGGGCAGTGCTCTGGTGAGTGATACAGGCCTATTCTCACTTTAGCCAACCGCCAAACAGTTTAGAGAGGCGATCAGCCTAGTGCTCAGCCTGCTTTCGGCATTTAGGGTCCAATTCATTACAAAGTTAATTATCTGGAAATGGAGGACACATAAACCTACCCACAACATTCCAAGACCAGTCTGTCCCACACAACAATCACTATTCAAGCAAGAAAAAAAAAAAAAAAACTGATGAGAGAAGCAGTCCAGAGGCTAAAAACAAGGACATGTGCCATGTCACAACTGAGGATGAAGATGCTGTGAGACAGTCAGCAACTGGTGTGGTGGTAACTCTATCAATCTTGGCTGATGGCTGAGTGGTGAAGACAAAGCCATATTCACACGAAAGGCCATGAAAACCCATTTAAAAGAATATGGAGAAGTGGGCTGGTGAGATAAAAACAGAGTCAGTTGGATATAATGCCAAGCACTGTGTAAGATGAGAAAATATCACAGCTTATTAACTACAAAACAGCATCTCCTCACTGAAACGTGGCAATGGCAGCATCAACTTGTCAGAGAGCCTGTTTATCAAAACAGAGGATAAAATGTAAGGAGCTAAATAAAGAGACTACACGAAAGCCCTGAAAGTGGGACATCAATTCAAAACTGAATGTGACAACAACGCCAAATGCAAGGCCAAAGCTGAAAAAGCAGAAGACACTCCTGGAGAGTTGTGGTGGATGGTTTTATTTAAATTCCTGCCACGGATTTTCCTTTAGATCTAAGACTGCAGGACAAAATTGTTCCATAAATAATTTTGCATTGATAAAGTGGGCAAATATTAAATATGCAAATTGTGAAATGCTGGTTACAGAACACTAGTAAGGACTTGAGGCTGTTACTGGGGCCGCTATCAAATCTTACACCTCCAAGGACTGAAGGAGCTGAAGACTTGTCAAAGCTGAATTTATTGTATTTGTATTTTGTTTTTTGGACATTTATTATAAAAGTTACTATTTATAGTCAAAATGTAAAATATTTATTGTTAAACATAGGGTTCTCACAGCAGAATTTAAAATGTGTTCTAACTTTCAGTTGTAATAAAGCAAACTGTGGCAGAAGCCCAGGGAAAAGCGTATGTGTTTCTGTACTTGCTGTATAAACAGATTCAGACCAGCAACCAACTCTAACTTTCCTGAATAACATCCTTTTGTTCTTTCTGATTTTTTTTTCCCCAAGATCAGATATTAAAAAAATATATACTGTTAATATGACATTGTTTAATGTTTGGGGAAAAGGGAAATATGCTGTTTGCCTAAGTATTCAATCCCTTCATGGTGGGAACTCTTTCAGTTTACACAGGTGAAAATTTGGTGTCCACCAGTAAATTAAAATAACAGCCACTCTTGTGAAATAAAACTCCTCGGTTCAAGAACAACATTCAGGTTGGGAATTTGAAGGGCAGCTATGAAAATGTAAAGTGAAAGAGAATTCAAAGACATTCAAGATAGAATACTACAATTAAGAAAAGGGTGCACAATAATATCCACGTGCACAGATGCTCCAGGATTTTAGAAAAGGACACCTTTCAAAACTCTCCGAGCTAGCAAGAAGAAGACTTGTGAGTGACAGAGACCACTGAGGGAGTTACAAAGCTCGGTAGCCGAGTAAAGGGGCGCCAGTCAGCCACATCAAGAGCTCCACACAGTACTGCTTTGTATGGGAGTGTGAAAAAAACAAAGCCTTTACGCAAAATGAACCATGTAAAAGCACATCTAGACTGATCAGACATGATGTGCAAAAGGTTTTTTTGGTCAGAGGTGACCAAGACAGCATTTTGGCCAAAGTTCAAAGAAATCTGCTGGCATACATGTAACACTGATCTTAAATCTTAAAGGATGGTAATGGTAACATCAGAATGGGAGGCTGCTTGTCATCAGCAGGGTCTGAACATCTGATTATAACAGAACACACGGCCAAAGTAACCTCTGACTGCCTCAAAGACAAAAAGTGAATGACCTCTAATGGCCAAAGTGAAAGATCTAATCTCAATCCAACCGAAAATCTGTGGCATTAATTTAAAACAATCACTTACAAATAATCCAATACTCAATGCAACCAAGACAGTGGAAATGATAACTGACTTTAGCAAACAGCAGTTACAACCTCTCCCACTAGAAATGAACAATTCAACAGTAAATATGGTGGAACCCTTCAAGTTTATGGGTTCAACTATCATAAATACTCTTGGCTGGCACATCAACTGTACCTCCATCACCAAGAAGCCTCAGCAGCACATGTATTTTTCACAGCAACTAAAGAAATTAAATATTTCCTCGCACATCCACCTACAATTCTAAAAAGCCATAACTAAATGTGTGATCACATTCTCCTCCGTTACCCAGTTTGATTCAGAAACAGTCCACTCCAAATAGAAATTACAGTGAGACGTGAGGCCTGCTAAGAAAATAATTGGCTGTGGTCTTCCGTCTGTAAACATCAAGTGTGCTTAACCATGTGATGAGGACCACCACCACCAATTCATCCGCTTTAGGTCATCACTTGTTTCAAAAACTTCCCTATGGTAAACATTTGAGGTCAATTAAAACTAAAACTAATAGACATCTGAGAGATTTGTTTCCAAAGTTATAGCCCTTGCAAGTCAGTAATTTAGCCTTTTTTCTTCGCTTATTCCTGTGTTCTTTTATATAACAATATAATAAATTTGACAACCGAGAGGAAACCATTCAGTCCATCAAGCCAATTTGTTTAGCTATTAGCTAAGCTGTCCCTTTGTCTCACTCATCCAGATTTTTCTTAATGGTTTTCAAGGTACAGTATATACTGTATGAAGGTGTACTCCACACATGCACACACCCATTCAATTGCACATCACCTTTATAATTGCACTCTTATGCAACTGTTCATGATGTATGTTGTTTAACTTATGCTAACTGTGGGTGATGTTGTGTTTTGATATCAACACTTTCAAAGCCATGAAGTTCATTTCTTGTAAGTACTGGAGAATAAACGCGATTCTGATTCTGACTAACCACAACAATCTGGAACAAACCTGCCCAGCAAAGTGGCCCCAAAATCACGCCTCAGCAACGTGGTTACAAATGGCTACTGCCATTAAACTAGCAGCGTTAAGTGTAATGAAAATTACACTTGCTGGGCCACCTTGCTGGGATTTGCTTTCATTTTGACATTCAAGAGTCTTTTCCTGCTGATCAATGTCAAAAAAGCCAAACTAAATCCACTGTAATTCAGTGCTGCATAACAATAAAATGTGAACATTTTTAAGGTGAATATTTTTCTAGGCATTGTACATATGAACCACATTAAATAATGTATGAGCTACAATAATAATAATGCATTAAACTGAAGAACACTAGCTTCCAAAATGACAATTTTCAATAATTTACAACGACTCATATGGGGTCAGGTGAATTGTAGGACATTTGTAATACAATAGACTCATAAATGTCCAAAGGTGGCCATGGTGTCTTTAAAAAAAAAACTGGAATCAAGAAATATCCTGTAGTCTAACAAAGTTTGGAATCTCCATTCCTTTCTCGGGTTAGACAGTCTAAAAAGCTATAAAATAAACATGTAATCCTATAAACGAATGTTAACATATGAGTACTAAACCCTATAATAATTTGCTTACAATGACAACATTTTGGAAAATCTTCCCTTAGGCAGGTTCTCTTTCACAAAGCACAGCTTACACACCATTGGGGCTCTTCATCAACAGTCACATTAAACTAGTCTCCCTCAATTCTTTAAAATCTACCCATCATTAACATCCTCCATTAAAACCTGCCTTAGGGACACAACAGACTTCCAAGCAAATCTAAGGTCACAAGTCCTCCAAAGTTTACATACCTTTTTACTGATTCTTGATGGTAGACATTTATTCAAATTCATGTTAGGATGGGGCACTCATAAACGTTTAGGCATTCATGCCAACACAGTGTTGTCATTTTTAGTCATTTTAAAGCAATGCTGAATGATTAATCATTATAATCGTAACAAATACAGCAACTGGTGCTCCCTCCTGTAATAATACAGAGATCTGCACTGAAATCTGTGAATCAGAACTCCCCTCTGCCTCTCCTACTAGAGGTCCAAGGATTCAGTTGTTCAACTAGTCATCCACTTTATTGATGGGTGTTTAAAAATCGACTAGTGAAACCACACTAAACAAAGAAATACAACGTAGTAGTGTTTATGGTTTCAACCTAGCAAGGAGTTACAATTCTGGAATTCAATCTTACACGAAAAGAAGAAATTCTTGTCTCATGAGAGCTGGAGATAGTGTAGATGATGGTCAGACACTTGCATTTCAGCCAGCAATGACAAAACGGTCAACATATAGATAAATAACACATAAACATGCGTTCTCTTATCTAAAACTTTTCATACAAATATACCCTGGCTGCACCACTCACTTGAGGTAGTGGTAATATACAGCAGCTGTAAATATGTCATCAAACTAAATGGACAGCACAATAATTATGGTACAGCCTTCATAAAAATCATCCACATTCAGATTAGGGCTGCAACAGCCTGCCATTTTTAATATGAGATTTAAGTATACTGTACCAGGATTAATTTGGATATGCTTGAGTATCTATTATATTGTCCGACAATCACACTGACTCCCATAAATCACCGAAAAGTACTGAAAATTAGAATTTTGCAAGCTACTGTATCTTAGATTCAACATGGTTTACGTGGTGTACATCAGGTTGGTAAACTATTGCCAAGCTTTAATAAATCACTCTGCCTTTCCCTTCATTGGCTAACCAAGCTCATAATCAGACGTTAGTTCTTTCCTTGAACTCGTGTCATTTAGCTTCCTCACGGTTGTCCTCATTCAGTACAGTGAAAAATATCCTGCGTACAATACACTTTTGTATGAAGTTAAAAATGCAGAGTGTTGCTACCTAGGATAAAGTGGTGCAGATGATGAATCAATATGTAGTTGTGATAGTTTTTATTATATGGTACATCTCAAGTAATTTCCTGAATTGATTATATCCAGATTAATTTTGAATAGAGACATATGTTAAAAAAAGTTTAAAAAAAATGTATTGGTTAAATCTGGTGGAGTTAACAAACCGATACATTGGAGGCCCGCTTTGGTAGTAAATAAATAAATAAAATAAAATAAATAAGGCACAAGTTGGGGAGAATGTTCATACCTTGGGCAAAAGGATGTTGTTGACTTTGTAGTAAGAGATCTGCTCTGAGGCGAGACACTCTTGACACCAATGTAAAGCTGAGCAGTTAACTGATCACCACTTGGTTGTTAGCTGGCTCAGACAGACACAGTGCTCACTAGACAGATCTAGAAGCTCAAAAAGAGTAGTGAAGGTGGATAACGGATGTCAAATTTTCCGAATGAGTTTAACTCTCATCTCCAGAGAAGGTCAGGGATAAGATAGTGTTCAAATCCTTGGAAATGGAAGCAGCTGGAAGAAGCTGTGGCGGTCAGAAGCTTGTTGATGTCTGTTATGGCAGAAAACCTAAGCATCACGGGTGGCCAACGGGAAGCAAAGCTCTCAACGTGAAGAATGCAGCATTCTGCGCAATTTTAGCAAGTAGATCTACAGATTTTAATTTGAGGTACTGAAGACCAAAAAAAACTTGGCAGCGAACCCAAGTGCGAAGATAGAGTTTGTCGAGACTATCGAGAATGATAGCCCTGAACAGGTTCAAACAAATTATTCAATGTCTCAAGGAGGGTAGGTGGGACACATTGTCCCGGAGGCTTTAAGCAATTTTTTATGGAAAAGTTTTAAACCGTTCAGATACGCCCTCCTCAGAAGACACTATGCCACAAGCATTGTATGGGGATTGGTTACAGCTCTGCCCGAGGTTACTGCAGTGATAATTTGGAGGTTTTTTTCCAAAGGTTGATTAGGGATCTGCCTGGAAATGCTGATGGCAACTGATATTGTTGTTGATTTTTGCTAATGTTCCTCTTCATGTAATTTGGAAAGCAATGGGTTCCAGTTACCGAGAAATCATACTCCTTAGCCTCCCTGGGTAAGTAAATTCCTGGGTAGAGGAATGGAGACTGTACTCTACATTGGTTTCAGGAGGAGTGATATGGATTTTGAACTGGCTGTGGAGCAACGGACCAACTCTCTGTCCTTGCACAAATTCCTGTGGGATCACGGGAGTTTGCCAAACCTGCATACGTGTGTTTTGTAGTTTACCACATATACTCATGGATAAGTTCTCCCACAGATAAGTCAGAACTTGATTTTACCGTATAATTTCTGGTATTTTATAATGTCGGTTGTATAAGTTGAATGTGGAAAACTCACACTGTTGGTCCAAGGGATTATGATAAGCTAACGCCCACCTGAGAGAGTAACCACGGAGCACACTGCCTTTTTTTTCTATGTGGGTGTGGCAATGTGCTGTATCAGCGTGTGCTCCTAACCTCGCTCTCTCTATTGTGCCTACGTGACCATATGGTAATACCCAAACTATCCCGAAGCGACGTTTGCACTGATTTGTGTTTTTTGTATCTCACAATCTCATACACCTTTATTTTAAGAGCATCCCTTATCTACGATGGAGCATTTGATCAGAAGAAAATATAAACCTGGTTTTAAATTAAACATCGTTGAAGCAGCGAAAGAAATTGGTAACTGTGCTACTGCTGTCTGAGAAACTGGTGTGTGAATGAAGGAGGCAAAAAAAAGTAAGTGTTGCATATTTGAACATGCGTATAAGTCGGGGTCCGATTTTATGATTGATTTTTCAGGTTTCAAGACCCGACTTATACACAAGTATATATGGTATTTACCACATGGTATCTTGAGGAAGGTGCTACAGGTGTATGGGATTCTGAGGCTACTGCTGTATGCCATTTGTTCCTTGTATTAGCAATCAGGATTTTGTTTGTACAGTATACTTGATAGTAAGTCAAGTTCCTTCAGGGTGAGTGTTGAACTACACTAAGAGTGTTTGTTGTCTCCACTCCTGTTTATGATTTACATGGAAAGGATGTGCGCTATGAATTGTGACACCCTGTTAAAGGTTTTACTGTTTTAAATACATTTTATTGCTCTAATGTGGCTTTTTGGTGGCCTTTAACCTCATGAATACATGAGGTGCCTTTAATAATACAGTTATAAACCAGTGGAAATTTTTTTATCATTTAAAGTGCATCACTTTGAGATTTAGTCGCTTTGCCATTTTGTGACTGTGCTGCTAGGACACATTGCACGGTTTCTTGGGGCTGGATCTCAGTAGGGACTAAGCAGCATATTACATTAATTCTGCTTTATAACTTCATGCAGCATTTTCAGCACAGAGTCTGAAATTATAGGCATGTCCCTTGAGCCATTTCAGTCCTTGAACTGAATATTTTTATGTGTTCTGGTTCATGATGTTTACTATTTTAGTGACCCCAACTTTGGTGACAACACGCCTTCTAGATAACTATTTCTGGCAATCCTTGTTTTAACTTCACTTATGGTTTAGCTCTTTGATATTTCGCAGCGGCCTCTCAGAGTTTTGTCAATGACTTTTATTGGTTAAAAAAATTATTGTGGTGGCTGACATTCCTTTTGCCAGTAGGCAAGTCATGGAGGTCACTGGAGCTAAAAAGGTTTGGAATGCATCTAGTTTGACAACCAAAGAATTGCATCCCTGTTTGCAGATGCTGCTCTTCTCCAGAACTAACCAGAATGTGATCTCTGGTACACACCAGAACAACTTGCAGCTGAACGAGATATTGTTAGGTTGAAAAGTAGCTTTTCCAAATATGAGGTCAAAGTCCTCTCATGCAAAACGTGGCTTGCACCCTGTATGTAGCAGGCAACCTGCTCCCTCATTTGGTATTCTGGTACACTACATTAATCCCTGAAGGTAAATTGTCTTTTCACATGACCATTGAAGGTCAGAGCACAGTTTCTGCCATTGTACAGTAACCCCTGTAACAATTTTCAGGTTAAGGGCTTCGCTCAAGGTTGCAGTAGGATCCCTTCTGACACTACCAAGATTTGAAATGGCAACCTTCCAATAGCTCAGGTACCTCAAAACCTTGTTGAGTGATGGGTACAGGTAATTGTTATATTGGCAACAAATAAATACAGCAGTGTCAGTTTTAGGAAACTTGTACCAACCATGGGGGGGAAAGCAGGAGCTAAGCCCACAGAGAAATCTCCCAATTTACCAGACCATCTAAACTCCCATTCGCTCCTGTGATCACAAACCTTAGGTAATGACTGAAACAATGAGACTAAGAGTATATGCAGCCAAAATGAGGTACCTGCACAACGATGCTGGGCTTATTCTCTATTATACAGTGAGTAGCCTGGCAAACCAGGAGGAATTCGGTATAGAAGTACTGCTTCTCTGGATTGAGAACAGCCAGTGGAGGTGGTATAGGTATTTAACTATTGGCCTTCCTAGATGCCTCCTCACACATGTAAGGGCTGGGGATAGGAAGGCCTGATCAGGCCAGTTCATAGCATTGGCAGTGCAAATATCACAAGGAAAAACTGGATGAAAACGAGGAGGACTAAAGTATGTACAAAAGTGTAATCAGTAAATCATCTTAACTGATGTGCAAATCTTATATACGTATATTATCTGGAGTTGTATTCAGTGTCTGCTGTTTTTATTATACTAATGTTACTAGTCTGTGGGGGATAATCAAGGAAGAATTTCATTTTACTATGCATAAAATACATTTATATTCAAAGTTAGTATGTCAGTGGTCATGTGCACCATAAAGTGTACTGGAGAACTTCTCACTTCAAATGGCCTACCTGCTCACCAAAAAAAAAACAAAAAACATCTAACTCACAGTAGTTAATCAATCAATCAATAAATAAATGGATGGATGGATTGTAGATACATGGCAATATTTAAAAAGCCTTTAAAAATAACAGACTTTTAAGTGTGTTTTTGTCACATTATGCTTAGCTTTCCATTTCAAAATCTGGCAGATTAAAAAACAAAACACACACAAATAATTTTCTTGTCTATTGATTCCTTAAAATTATTTTTAAAAAAAAATCACTTTAAATAATATGCTGACATTGAATAATTTATCCTTCATATCCCTGCCACTGAGACAGACAGTGCAATAATGCTTGGTATTAGAGAAACAAAATATTAGAAAATTCTTAACAGAAACATTTTTAGTTTACATAAATGAGTAGCAAATCGCAGCTATGGATTTTTATGTATCATTTCAGTTTTAATAATTAAAAACAAGAGCTCTATAATATGCAAATCTAGTTTTATTTCGTATTAAGCCTTTTGTTAAAAAGAGTAAGGTAAAAGGTGTTTTCTACCCTTCAAACTGTACATGTTATGATAGCAGTCAGTTTTTATATCAAAAATACCAAATAAGGAAAATTTTTTTTTGAAAAGTTAAATAAACTAAATAAACATTTCAAATTTCCAGTGGAAAAAGCTTCACTCTTTCATATTCTAATCAGTTCAATACTAACAAAACATATGTTGCAAGTTAATAAATAGTGTATTTCTGAATAATGCCAGATGAAAAGAAATACTAATTTTACTGTTTATACAGCATGAACTTAAACGGACACTGCCCTGTAAAGACACTGTTACTCCACCCAGTCTTTCACTCCCTTGTCAGGGTGCAATCATATAACATCATATCACCACCAGAGATATCAAATAACACATTAAACTGGAGGCCCAAACCTCTCAATCAATAGGTGGACATGTTCAAGAACACTACATTTTCATACAATTGAACATGGAGTGGATAATAAGAAGTTGTTGCTTCCCAGTGCTCTGTGGAACTCAGAGTTCAAAATTAATATATAGGAATTTATTTAACATTCCTAGATGCTGGTGCAGTATGTGCACTATATGCGCTACAGATACTGTAATGCAATTAATAATGTTAGCATTCATTAGTATGGCTGTTTCAATTTACCTCCATTACAAAGGACATTTTTTTTTTAAAGTTTTTATTTTTCCTCCCCTAATGCATCCAGCAGATTTTCTTTAAATAGTTCAGATTGTGCATTTCTAAGTTAGGCAGTAACCAAATACTCAGTTACAGATTTGAAAAGCTGAAAAAACAAAATTACTTTAAAACTGAAGCCTAATTTACAAAGTTCTCTGCATACAGCCTGAACTTAAAGGAGCATCATACTGACTGGGGGCATCTTTCTCTCGTTTTCTTTTCCTCTTAGAGGAATTAACACAGGATAAATAGAGGGGACACCTTCAAACACAAGGTAACAGAACATGAGAGGAAGGGAAGTCAAGGCTTCAGACTTCCTGCTATTTCAGGAATTGTCTCAGGAACCTCTTCCCCTTATGTCCATGAGTGTTGAACATCAAACGAAGATCAAATTTAAATCTGTAAAGAAGAAAAATAATACAGTCAAAAAATGTTTACAACACCTACCTTTTACACAGCATTTTGTTCCTTTTTAGGAGTTGTGTGATGAGGCATTTCCCTAACTAGACTAAAACATTAACACTGCCCTGACATTTATTAACAATATACAGCAATTTTCCCATAACACAGCATCACAGGAACTAGTACCCAGATATGCTACTTATTCATATTTATTCTCAATGCATTAAGCTAACTTTACCAGTCTCCATGTAATTCAACTAAAAAGTATAGCTACTATAGCAATTAAATTCAAATGACAATGGTCAGAAATACACATTGAAGCTTTCAGATACTTAATATGAATTCATCCTGTTTAGACTTTTGAGTACATAACCAATATCTACACACTCTTATTGAATTTTCCACCTACCGTTATAGAAAGGCTTAAATTAATACAAATCATGATAGATTTGTTATTTTTTTAATGATAAATTTATGTTTCACTTAAATTTTGTAGATTATAGAGGATTTTATTATCTGATATTGCCAACATATTTTTCTTCCTGTGCATTGGTTTTATGATTTGAATTGGATAGTGTGTGGAGAAATGAATATAGGTGCAGTGTGGTCGTAAGGAATGTATTGCTTTAGATATTTAAATTTCTTAGAGAAGTTTCTTTCTTTTGATATAATGCAAAATTTATCACAACAGAAAATAACTGACATTTTTAATAAAGACTAGGGGGCTCTGCCCCCTGCGCACCGACCCCTGGGTGGGTGCTATGCGTTTGCACTTTACGGCTCTGCCGCTCACGTATGGGGAAGTGGATGTACAATTTAAACAGACTGTTATTTTCATGGGAATTGTTACATATGCATAATAGACCTATTTTACATTACAGCGAGTAATTAACCATAGTAAAAAATAGTAAAACGTAATAAATTGAAAGAAAATTGTTTCATGTTGCGTTAGAAGTATTCATTGTGTTATATGCTTTTGTTCTGTTTGGCTTTGAAATTAACACAGAAATACTTTTTAAACTTACACTTTTAATGTAAAACTTTAGTAAAAACAATATTTGAAATTAACTTTTCGTCAATATCGCATTGAATTTTGATAAACCTTTGGGATGAAATACTTTAATAAGATTTGGACATAATAAGAAATACAACCAGTCCCCAACTAGATGAAGAAAAAAAATACAAGGTTATCTGCCACACAATGAAACTGATGAATGTAAAAGACTTTACCCAGAATCATAAACTCCGGGAGAATGGCATTTAGGTCCAGAGCAGGACTGTAGCATCATTAGCCTGTGGTTCATTTTCTCTAGCACCTCTTGATCAATTGTCTTGGCGATGTTAATTAGTTGGAAAGGGTCAGCCGTCAAATTGTACACCTCCACAAACAGCTGGAAACAAATCGTTTGCATAGCAGTTAGGCATTAAAAAAAACATGAAATTGGGAATTAACTTGCTTTACCCCAAAAACCTCTATCCACACATCCTCTTTCCAAATTAATCTTATGTTAATTAGGTTTAAAAATGAGCCACAGCCTAGCCTACAGTAGGTTTATTTGCACCTTTGTATGTAGAAGTTGTCTACAATTAATAAAACAAAATATAAAATTAAAACTGTTGACTTCACTGCATGCATGTAAAAAACAGAAGGAAACTGCGGTCCCTTGAGGTAATCCTCACAAACACAGGAAGAACTTGTGTGTATTTTACTTTACACAGAGGGAACTCAACCCACTACTTCATCTGGAACATGATGTAACCTAAATAGTGAAGAGTTACTTTTAACAAAAGATTTTAACTTTCACATATGGCATCGCATAGTCTGCAATGTGCAAAGCTGTTAATACGCAGACAAAGGGAATTTATCACTTTTGACTTAGTAAAATGTGGAAAGATGCAGGCAACTATGTATGTCATATATTCAACGTTTAAAGATACTGCATTTCAAGTACTCAAAACAAGACCACAAGGTGCAGAAAAATCATGTTATTGGTGCTCTGCATAAAGGACACAATCCGTCCCTCAAATATCAACTGTCCATACAGTTATGACACAAGGATAAATTCTGAATTGCACATCTTAAATGGGAGCAGCCTGGTGGCGCAGTGGTAGCGCTGCTGCCTCGCAGTAAGGAGACACTGGTTTGCTTTCTGAGTTCTCCACGCATGGAGTTTGCATGTTCTCCAAGTGTCTGCGTGGGTTTTCTCTGGGTGCTCCGGTTTCCTCCCACAGTCCAAAGACATGCAGATTAGGTGCACTGGCAATCCTAAATTGTCCCTAGTGTGTGCTTGGTGTGTGGGTGTGTGTGCGTGTGTGTGTGTGTATGCCCTGTGGTGGGCTGGTGCCCTGCCCGGGGTTTGTTCCTGCCTTGCGCCCTGTGCTGGCTGGGACTGGCTCCAGCAGACCCCCATGACCCTTTGTTAGGTTATAGCGGGTTGGAGAATGACTGACCGACTGAC
Organism: Polypterus bichir lapradei; assembly: GCA_026402145.1. Lineage (NCBI taxonomy): Eukaryota > Metazoa > Chordata > Cladistia > Polypteriformes > Polypteridae > Polypterus > Polypterus bichir. The sequence continues at coordinate 11,806,409 of JANRMT010062793.1, forward strand.
ATCTTAAATGGACCTAAAATTATAAACTAAAATGTAATCACTTGAAAAAAGAATACGTCGAAACCGTAATACATACAAACCTAGACCAGTATTTTTGCATACGTGCAGTGTTTTTTTTTTTTTTAAATATGTATGTAATGTTCCTATTAGATGGTAGCTGCAGAGTTCAAAAGCACAAACACGCTTCAATGAATTAAAATGACATCTTCATCCAGACTTCATGTTACACCTGGTGACGTCAAGCACATCCACCCCATTTTGTTCATCAGACAAGAGGAAGAGGATGAATGTATGTATTGAAGGTGGGAGTTCTCCACAGTGCCTCCCAAAGTTCTCTTTTTCTGGATCCTTCCATTAACAGGATGACCACTGCAGTTCTATTTAGCATCAGAAACGTTTTTTTTTTTATTGCACGTTTTAATGAAGACTCACTTTAAAATTAATGAGGCATGTCCTGCAAAAAATTAAAAGTTTAATGTGTACAGTATTACTTCCCACTGGACAAACATATACCAATTCAATGAAATATATACTTCTTTTCAGGCGATTTTTAATATGCTGCTTAACACATGTATTCTGTAGTGATAGCCAACAAAAAATCTCATATTTTTATGGAGAACAGAGATAAATTTTCTGATGGAATGGACGTCTATGTACAGCATTGGTGGACGACAGCAAACAATGCAAAAATGTCCATAAAAAATTCTCACCTTATTTGTGTCACATATCCACAGTGGCATGCTCACAATGGGCAAAACGGCTGCACTATTGGCTAGAATATTGTTAAATAAATACTTTCAGTAAATCAAAGCAGTGCATGCAGAAGAAACGTAACCACACAAAAATAAGCTGTTGAATTAAAGACAAGACTCTTGACCAGTGAATGAGGGGGAGATGGGTCAATTTAGAAAAAAAAAGCAGATTTAGGAAATGTAGGCATAGATCCAGAATGAGTTGCTAACTGTATAAAGCACTTGATATGTTTACCTCTAATAGTGATACAGAAGAAAATACAGGTATCCACTAATACACAAGGATTTGAGTCATGACTTTTCACATTTATGAAGGGTTTCACTTAATACCTCTTTTCAAAGTGTATTTTAGTGAATATTTTAGTAGATGACAATGCATAGTCTATAGGAGGTTCCTATAACCCCCATGAATAGAATTGTATTGGTGTATTCCTGCCATTTCTAATAGCTTTGAGTGAACAATGTTCTTCAGTTAGTGACCACCTTGCCTTGAGTAAGGTATGGAAGGCATAAGGTTTTAAACCATGCCTGGGCATATGCCTATGTGCCAACAGGCCTATGGGCCTTTTGAGTTTAAAGTAACTCGTAAAACAGCACTTATTTAAATGTTGAACCGTATGCTTAAGGCATACAGAAGAAGAACCTTTAAGTATAGAAAGAAGAAGCTAAGGATCTTTAAGTATATAAGAAATTAAGAACCTTTAAGTATAGAAAGAAGTAAAGAACTTTTAAGTACAGAAATAACTAACGGTTCTCAAGAAAAGCTAAGTTTATAGAAGATACATTTTTTCTTTTTTTTTTTGCCCTTTATTCTACGTGTGTAACTATTTTTTCTTTTATTCTTGTGTGGATTATTTGCTTTTAACTTTCACTAAATATTTTTAAAACAAACTTTTGGACTGTGAGATTTCTTTAGACATGCGTTTTACCCGTGCCTGATTTCTCCTTACTCCAGCGACTACACTAAAGTTTAAAACCTGCCTAAAGTTTAAAAACCAACCTAAGATTGAAAACTTGAAATTGCCTTGGATTATAAAAGAAAGTGACCTGCGTGTCCCGCGCTTGAGATCGGACTGCGACGAAAGAAATCAACGACAACTTGAAAAAGACTCAACAGGTACCTTTAATCTTTGTCTTTGATCGGAGTTGGACATATTTGAGAATTACTAGAGCTCTTCGCAAGACTGTATAAATTACAGTATAATAAGTACAGTACCTTGTGGGGCAGCCATGGCATCTGAATCCGGAAGCCGGTATAAATATATGCAGAACGAACGTCAGCATAGTGTGAATGAAAGTCGCGTTGAATACGACGTCACAAAGGACCATCTCCATGACGACAGAAAGCCGTTCAATTCAGTGACAACTAAACTTCAATCAGAAATGGATTACAAATACCAACAATTATATCTTATAATGAAGAACATAACGGATTTACAAAAAAAAGAATCTAACTGGGAATATATAAAATCAACTATCGAGAATCCGTTCCTCAAACTGAGAAATGAATATAAAAGGTTAAGTGACAAACTTTTATCTTTCTAGAGCAACAAAGATACACGGAAAATGTTACAAAAGGACTTTGATGCTAAAATGGAAACTTTTTGTATATTTATGGGAAATGCATTGAATTGGGTTTTGGAAGTACGGCAAAATAAAAGCCTCAATCAACAACCTAATTTTTCTGCTAACCAATTCAAGTATTACAGAATGACGACTGACATTCCTGACGTTTCTCCAGAAGACAGTATCTCTCAGATTTCCATTCAAAGTAAAAGTCATGCAAGCTCAACAGCTACTTCAAGTACTGCCATCAGATCTCAAGAGGCAGCACACGCTGTGCTGTTAATTAGAGCAGAGAATCAAAGAAAGCAACAGGCTCTAGATATAGAAGAAGCACAGTTGAAAGCACAGCTGAAGGCTAAAAGAGAACAATTGGCTTTAAAGGCAGAAACTGCAGAATCAGAAGCAAAGTTGAGAGTTCTTAAAAGACGCTATTGAAGTTCAGATAAACCCAATTCTAATGATGTCCCTCAGAAACCAAATATGGGAAGCGCAAAACCACAAGAAGCAAGTATTCATGACTTTCCATGTAACAACAGAAGTAAAAACAATCCTCAGCAATTGCTTTAACTGCAGCAAAATAAAGCGCCAGCACCTTTTCAACAAGAGCATTATGGACAATGTTATGATCAATCGAAAGAACAACAAAGCAAGGCACAAGCGCCTAGTGTACCCCATATAAAAGTGCCAGTATTTGATGCCAATCCATTGACTTATAAGGACTTTATAAGAGCATTTGACCGAGCTATCGAAAATAAATCTAATCGAATATAGATTGAACTTTTTAGCACAGTTTACTAAAGGTTCGCCTCACGAGATTGTCACCGTTAGAAGGTTATCAAAAAGCCAGAATGAAGCCCGAAAGCCTTTATGGAAACCAGCTACGGAAAGCAGATGCCTATATGAGAAAAGACAAAGGGCGGCCGCAAATAAAGCCAAATGATGGTGAAGGTCAGAGTGATTATGCAAACTTTCTTGGCAGAAGTACAAACATTATGCCCAATTTACAAAGTGGACAACAATTTGAAAGTATGGATAACCTTCGTACTAAAGTCTCCAAACTCCCTCAAGACCTACTAGCACCGTGGCAATGCAAAGTACAGAGTATTGAAAGTACGGAGAGCAGGGGAACCCCTCTCGCTGATCCAGTAAACTTTCTGGATGAACAGACAACATCAGCTTTGGATCCCACACACTGTTCAGCTCCACAAAGCCATACCTTTGACAAGGAAACGGAAGAGACTGATCAAGAGAAGCATCCTTTGAAAGGTTTCCTGAGAGAAAGCAGTTTTGCTACAAACTTTTCTGCTGCGGGCGAAAAAATGGATGAAGACACCTCAGTCAAAACAGCGGAGATGGCTGGACGTATAAGCAGTAAGCACTGTCTTTTTTGCAATGAAAATCACGATCTTAATGAATGCAGTACAATTCAGACATTAACTTATGAAAGTAAAATTGACTTTTTGAAATCTAAAGGCTTATGCTTTAAGTGCCTTAAACAAGGACATTTTAGTAAAGACTGTGAAGATTAAATGTCAAATATGCTCTCAGTTACATCCAGTAGTTCTGCATATGAATAATGAAAAAGGCACCGACGATAAAGCCACACCTCCTAAAGAGGAAAACGCTATGTCGGGAAAAGAAGAACATTTCCTCAGCCCAAATTTCTGTTGAGGCATTAGAAACTTGTTCTGATACCAGGGCCGGTAAAGAGTGTGTTTTAGCAGTGACTCTAGTTCAAGTTAAGTCTGAAACAAGTGAAAAGATATGTAGAAACATATGCTCTAAAACTCTGGCAGCTCAGCTAAATTTTGCACTGAAAGTTTGCAAAAGCAGTTAAATCTTTCTGGAAGAAAGTCTCACATCTACATCAGCACTGAAGAAAGAGACAAAGTGAATAGACAGAAATTAGTGAAGTGTACAGTCTTAATGGAGTTACAAGTCTGGGCGATAGAAGAAAATACATTTTTTGATACACCAGAAGTGTACACAGTGAACTTTGTACCAGAGAAAAGGGAGAGCATCCCTAAAGAAAAAAATGTGCATCAACCCCAGATAAATGCTGACCAAAGCAATAATATTGTAATTACAATTCTATTATTAATATTGTTGTTGTTAAGTACAAATGCCCGCAAAGTCATGGAACTATGGCACATCACACATAGTGAAGATGAAAGACTTTATGCTGTGAAAACATTCCAAGGGTGGATTGTCAATGGATTTATAAAGGGCTCAGACAAAGAAAGACTGCAAAGATATTCAGTCAACATTGTGACAACAATGGAGATAGAGCAAATGCTACTCCAGCAATACAATATAGAATTCCAGAGCACAGTTGTGAAGAGAAGGAGGACATTAAATTCATGTGCATAGCTTCAGATACTGCAAGGCTAGTAGATGGACACTATTGCATTAATTTACCTTTTAAAGACGAGACTCTTAAAGAACAACATGCTATTGGACTTAAAAGGAAACTTACAAAGTATCCAACATCCCATGAGGATTACAAAATTTCCATGAAAGACATTTTAGACAAAGGATATGCCATCAAGGTACCCACTGAACAGTTAACCCTTGAAAAAGAGAATGCCTTAAGAGGCACAGCTATAGAGGAAGCAGTTAACACTGTGTTAAATAATTTTTATGTTGATGACTGTTTAAACTCAGTTGCTATAGAAGAACAAGCCATAAAATTGGCCAAAGATCTTCAGACCCTGTGCTTAAAGGGAGGATTTTATCTTACAATATGGATACGTAATAGCAGAGCAGTCTTGCTGAAGAAGACAGGGCAATAGATCAAAAAGACTTAGACTTAAGTCATGATTTGTTACCAGTTGAAAGAGCCTTGGGTGTACAATGGTACACACAGACTGACAGTTTTTAAGTTTCAGTTGAAGCTGCAAGATAAGCCTGCTACAAGACGTGGTATTATGTCAGTGGTCAGTTCAATATACAACCCACTTGGATTTTTAGCACCAGTCATACTGCCTGCTAAGTTTATTCTAAGAGAACTGTGTAAAGAGAAATATGCATGGGATCAAGAAGTAGAAGTTAAATATGTTCTGCAATGGAAAAAATGGATGGACGATTTGCAGCTACTTGTGGATTACAATGTAGACATTTGCTTTAAACCGCCTGGATTTGGGCAAATAATGACCACACAAATGCATCATTTTGAAGATGCCTCAGAAAATGGGTATGGCACTGTTTCCTACCTCTGTGTGACTAACAAAGAAAATGAGAGCCATTTTTCATTTCTAATGGGGAAATCAAGAGTGGCACCACTAAAATCTGTCACTATACCAAGGTTAGAACAGCAGCAGTGGTAGCAGTCAAAATGGACAAAATGTTAAAACAAGAACTACAGATTCCCCTGCAAGAATCAATCTTTTGGACTGATAGCATCACAGTACTAAGGTACATTGCAAATGAAAGTACATGCTACAAAACTTTTGTTGCCAACAGAATCGCAGTGATAAGAGAGCACACACAACCCTCGCAATGGAGGTACGTCGCACCTTCACAAAATCCTGCAGACCAGGCATCAACAGGATCGACAATTGAAAGCTTCATCAAAAGTAAGACTTGGATACAAAGCCCAAACTTTCTGCTGCAACCAGAGCATGAATGGCCTAAGAGACCGGACGAAGTGGACCTGTCTATTAACGATGATCTAGAAATCAAAAGGTGTGTAGTAAATTTTGCAAACGTAGAAGAAAAAAATCAAACCAATAAAAAGACTTGTAGAATACTACTCAAAAATGATACAATATAAAGAAAGCAATAGCTTGGTTCCTTAGATTCAAAGAAGTGCTACTGCATCTGAAAGAAGAGAGAAAGGTAATTCAATATGCAGTCAGTCAATCTGGACACAGCCCAAAAAAAACAAAAGACACTAATCACAGAACATATGAAGGACTACAAATCATCAATGAGACTAAAGCCACTGTCTCTGAATGACTTTTCTAAAGCAGAAGACGAACTTATTCACCTCAGTCAACTACCAGCTTACCCAGAGGAGGTTAAAGCCTTGCACAAAAATCAGCTTGTAAAGAAAGGTAAAATCAACAAACTGGGCCCAGTCCTACAAGATGGAATATTGAGAGTTGGAGGAAGACTCAGCAAATCAGCTATTCCAGAAGAGGCAAATCACCCTGCAATTTTTCAGAAGGATTTACATATTGCTACTCTAATTATGCAACAAGTTCATAAAGAAATTGGACATTGTGGGCGTAATTATAAGATGCTACACCCTGTAACTCCTGGGTAAAGACAATGCCAGATGCAAAAGGGGCAGTCAGAAGAGTTTGTGTGCAGATCTAGACCAGCACACTGGACAGACTTGTGAACAAACTGTGCCTGCTCCAGGAAGCAACAATGATTGAAATGACAAATCTTTCTTTTTGCATACCTAATTTTAAGTTTTTTTAAGTTTAGTGCTTGTGTTGTTACAGTAGAGTTTAAGTTCTAAGTTCCTTAAGTTCACTGTTTAGTATAGTAGAATTTAAGTTTTAAGTTTCTAGAGTTTGGTTTAAGTTCTGTAGAGTAGTAAAGGCTCTTAATAAGTAAAGTTAAAGTAATTGATTTCTGCCCTAGCATAAACAATTAGGGGCCGGATGTGTAAGAGCCATTTTCCTAGTTATATAAGATTCATGAATATTTTAGTAGATGACAATGCATAGTCTATGGGAGGTTCCTACGACCCCTGTGAATAGAATTGTATTGGTGTATTCCTGCCATTTCTAACAGCTTTGAGTGAACAATGTTCTTCAGTTAGTGACAGCCTTGCCTTGAGTAGGGTATAGAAGGCATAAAGTTTTAAACTGTGCCTGAGCACATGCCTATGTGCTAACCGGCCTACGGGCCTTTTGAGTTTGAAGTAACTCATAAAACAGAACTTATTCAAGTGTTGAACCGTATGCTACATCTACTCGTGCCGGTTAAAGTGTAAAGATGTCAGTTTTGGTAAATTCAAGTCTTTTGAGTATCTCGCCGTTATTATTCATGGAGATTCTCACTTTCTAGTATTATCCGTGTACAGACCTCCTAAATACAATGCGTCTTTCTTTGAGGAATTCTCAGACTTAATGTAAATTTTAATTATGAACTATGACACACTCTTAATAGTCGGCAACTTTAACTTTCATATCGATAATCAGTGTGACAAAAAAGTAAAAGAATTCATGAACCTCCTGGACTCTTTTGATTTGAGACAGCTCGTCAATCAGCCTACACATATAGCATATCATACGTTAGACTTAGTAATTACCAAAGGACTAAAAATTGATGTAAAGCAGGTCATTGATATTGGTCTATCAGACCATTTTCTTTTACTGCTTAATATAGAAATAATGATAGAAAACAATCATGAAAAGCATATTGTTAAAAAACGCTTCTTTGATTCATCAGCAGCCTTAAAAGTTACAAACATTCTAAGCAATCAGTGCGTTTATAATGCTAACTATAATAGCAAGGATAATGTAAATAGTAAGGTGGAAAAATTTAATACTAAGGTGAGAGCTGCTGTTGACATAGTTGCACCTGAAAAGACAGTTAAAAAGTCTTCTAGCATTGTTATACCATGGAAGACCCAAAAACTGTCTGATTTAAAGAGAACATGCCGGAGAGCAAAGTGTGAATGGAGGAAAACTAAACTAAACTAACTATCCACTATGAAATATTGAAGGTTAAAATAACAGAATACAATAACACAGTCTGTTTTGAGAGGTGCTGCTATTTCTCTAAGATTATAAATAACAATGCGAGTAATCCCAGAGTCTTATTCTCTACGATTGATCGTCTGCTAAACCCAGGTAACACAAAGGAATGCCTCCAAAATACCTCCAGTGAAACCTGTGAGGGTATTGCTGTATTCTTCAATCAAAAAATTAATGATATTAGAAATAATATAGTATATCTCCCCAACACTGCGGATCCTCCTGAGCCCCAGTACTCAGTTATAAACAAATTAAAAATTTTCATCAGGATAGATTTACCTGATTTACATAAAATAATTTCTCAACTGAGACCCTCCACCTGCGTCCTTGACCCAATATCAACAAGTTTTTTCAAAGAAGTATCAGGCGTGCTAATTGATAATATTCTTGACATTGTAAACTCGTCATTAGATACGGGGGCCTTCCCAGACTGTCTTAAGACTGCTGTAGTTAAACCCCTACTCAAGAAAAATAATCTTGACCCCTCTGCTTTTGAAAATTTTAGACCCATATCTAACCTGCCTTTCTTAAGTAAAATTTTAGAGAAGGCAGTCATTATGCAGTTAAATAACCATCGCAATAAACATGCTATTCTTGATAAATTTCAGTCAGGTTTTAGAACAAATCACAGCACAGAAACTGTACTTGTTAAAGTAGTAAATGATTTGCGGGTAAATACAGACAGAGGCCATTTATCTGTTCTCATCCTCTTAGATCAATCTGAGTGCCGCATTTGACACCATTGATCACAACATTCTTAGAAATTGCCTTAGTCAATGGCTGGGCCTCTCTGGCAGTGTCTTAAATTGGTTTGAATCCTACCTGGCAGGTAGAAAATTCTTTGTTAGTTGTGGTAATTACAACTCAAAGACACATGATATCCTATATGGTGTTCCAAAAGGCTCTATCCTGGGTCCACTGCTCTTCTCAATCTACATGCTTCCGTTAGGTCAGATTATCTCGAGGAACAACGTGAGTTACGACAGTTATGTTGAGGACACACAGCTGTATTTATCAATAGCACCTGATGACCCAGACACTGTTAATTCACTAACACAATGTCTTACTTGTGTTTCTAATTGGATGAATAGCAATTTTCTCAAGCTAAATTAAGAGAAAACTGAAATTTTAGTGATTGGCAATAATTGAGACAATGAGATTATTAGAAATAAACTTGATGCATTAGGATTAAAAGTCAAGACGGAGGTAAAGAGCTTAGGGGTAACTGTTGACTGTAACCTAAATTTTAAATCGCATATTAATCAGACCACTAGGACAGCATGTTTTCACTGAAGGAACATAGCAAAAGTTAGACCTCTTATATCATTGAAAGATGCTGATAAACTAGTTCACGCTTTTGTTTTCAGTCGTCTAGATCGTTTGCAACTAGTGCAGAATGCAGCTGCTAGAATCCTAACTAGGAAAAGAAAATCCAAGCACATTTCTCCAGTTTTGATGTCACTACACTGGTTACCTGTGTCATCCATAATTGACTTTAAAATACTGCTTATGGTTTACAAAGCCTTAAATAATCTCGCTCCATCTTATATATCGGAATGTCTGACACCCTATATTCCAAATCGTAACCTTAGATCCTCAAATAAGTATCTGCTTAGAATTCCAAGAGCAAAACTTAAAAGAAGTGGTGAGGCAGCCTTCTGCTGTTATGCACCTAAAATCTGAAATAGCCTGCCAATAGGAGTTCACCAGGCTGACACGATGGAGCACTTTAAAAAAACTGCTAAAAACACATTACTTTAACATGGCTTTCTGATAACTTACTCTTCATCTAATCCTGATACTCTGTATATTCAGTTCATTACAATAACTATTCAAGGCGGTTCTAAAATCCATACTGACCCCTACTCTCTCTTCTGTTTCTTTTCCTGGTTTTCTGTGGTGCCGATCTGCGCCATCACCACCTAATCAAAGCACCGTGATGTTCTACATTGATGGATTAAAAGCTAGAAGTCTACATGAACATCATCATCAAGTCCTTCCAAGAGAACCCTAAATAAAAGAGGACTGTTTCATTTATGTTAGGTAGAATGCCCAGAGGGGACTGGGCGGCCCCGTGGCCTGTAACCCCTGCAGATTTTATTTTTTCTCTCCAGCCATCTGGAGTTTTTTTTTGTTTTTTCTGTCCTCCCTAGCCATCAGACCTACTCTTATTCTATGTTAATTAGTGTTGTCTTATTCTAATTCTTACTTTGTCTTTTATTTCTCCTTTCTTCATCATGTAAAGCACTTTGAGCTACATTATTTGTATTAAAATGTGCTATATAAATAAATGTTGTTGTTGTATGCTTAAGGCATACAAAAGAAGAAATTAAGAACCTTTAAGTATAGAAAGAAGAAGTAAAGAACTTTTAAGTACAGAAATAACTAAAGTTTCTCAAGAAAAGCTAAGTTTATAGAAGATACATTTTTTCTTTTCTTTTTCCATTGTAAGAAACAAGCATTCTGATGACTTATAGGCTTCCTTGGTGTGTGTACTTATTGAGAACAAGGCAAAGGAGGATTTATATGACTTCATCCTGAAAACAGAATTCTACACAGAATTTCTTAATTAACTGTTCTTAGAAAAACATGTTTTTGTCTTAAATTTTAATAATTGAGAACTGCTTGCCCGTTTCCCTCACAATATAAATCAATTCACAGGATTCATAGTTAAAGAGCTTGTGCTATTGTCCATAGATGGCCTTCGAGAATTTACCTAAAACGTCCATGTCAATAAACACAGTTTCTCAATAAACATGAGCAAGATTAGTCGTCTTTATTACAAATAGTTATTGAAGTTTCATTTTTTACTTTTCATTTTTATAATACATTTTTCAAAATTGCTTTTAAATGTATAATTTATTACTACTACCTTAATATAATTAAGTGCTTACACTAGTAGTAGAAATCAAACGTTATTGATTGACCTTTCAGAAAAGTTGCTTATTCTATTGACACATCACATAATATCTTTGTTTAAACCACAGCATCCATATAAAGAAAAAATGTTTTCAACCAAGGGTCTATATATAGGGTTTGCAACCAGTTTTTCTTAAAGTTTTGCTTTTTTTATAAATCAAACATACATATGTGATTGTTTCTTTGCACACACTTTACTCTGCTCTAGTTATCATGTGCACACAGAAATCTTTACTGTCTGCAATTGTAAGTTTACTACAATAGGAATTCTTCCATTTCACATAATATATTATTTCCTTATCCACAATTTAACTGGAATAGACTCCAAACGCTGACCAGGAAAAGTGGGTCAGAAATGATCGATTATATTCAAGTATGTTCAATGTCTGTTGTTCTATCACACTAGTTTCAAATAAAATTTTTACGCAGACAGAATGAACTATGGCATGGAGGATTTTACTGCAGCTTTAATATATTTTTTGAATTTCCTGATAGAAAATAGATAATTTTGTACATTTATACACCATGGACAATTTACAGAACAAAAATGTAAATGTGATACACGATGTCCACTTCTAAAATAACACAATTCAATTCTCTAAATTTTAAAATACTTTTAAAACCATATATGTTACATAACGTTTACCTCAGCATCATCAAATTCACAATACTGCAAGTCGGCTGACGTAGCAATTGTCCTCACACAAGCATAGGTGTTGTTATATGCATCTTCACACACACAATCTGGGAAACACTCCTTAAAAATATTAAGAGAAGCCAAGATAACAGGTTAGGAGCAAACAGTCATGTTCTAGGAAAATCTGTATGCGAATGAAAACTTTATATGTTTTAAATAACAAAAGGTCTAAGCTATTACATTATGTCAACTTATGAACCAAATCTATAGGTAATGGCCATTGCATTAATAATTACATCACTTACTGCAACACCAGGTCCCAGCCCAGGACAATCAGGATCACTAACATTGTGTCCTTCTCCTTCATACTCAACCAAGATATCTGTTCTCCAAGTCATATTCTCTTGTTTGCCAGTCTGAAGTGAGAAAAAAACTATTAATTAAAGCAGCATTGAAGATCTACCCAGTGCTAATAACAACAACGCTAGAACACCATGGGCACAGTGTCTGTGACCATGAACTTTTAATTATCGATGATTTTATTTCAAGAAAATAATATTCCATACGATCACGTCCAACTTATACAACAAAGAAAATAACATTACATACAATCAACTTAAACCAGAATTCAACCTCCACATGAGAGAAAGAGAAGAGAGCCAACAGCAACAGTAAATCTTTAAAAACAACAAAGGAGAATGTCCTTTCCTCCGATTTGTTTATTTAAAATATTTTATCAGTTAGATCTTGCCATATATTTAAAAATGTTTTGAATAGATCATCTAAGTGAGGATTAGATTCTTTTTCAATTTCAAATAATACAGAGCATTAGTTGCCCACTAACTTATAACAGGTGGGCTGGGATTCTTCCAGTTAAGCAAGATAAGTCTATGTGCTAGTAGTGTGGCAACAGCAATTACAATCAATTTGTCTTTCTCCACTTTAAGCCCTTCCCGGAGTACACCAAACACAGCTGTTAATGGGTTAAGGGTGATTGTGACACCAAGGCTGTCGACGACCTTTTAAATGCAATATGCATAAAAAACTGACCTTGAGATTGTGTTATCTCAGTAGAAGGAAAATTTATTTTTCATCTGACATAATCCTTTACCAATTAATGAATATCACTCTGTTTCTTTTCTGCTTGAGAAACTAGCAAATTGAAAGGAAAAAAATGAAAAGCCTCCTAAATTGAAATGGATCAACACGTGTCAAAAAGCAAAAAAAAAAAGGAGGTAATTTCTGGAAATGCTTTTGCGTTCACGCAGGAGAATTTCAGTGCATGAGTGCAGTGGTCAAATTAGTTATTAAAAAAACACCAGTCACACACACACACACACACACACAGTCTCACCACTTTTTCTCACTTGATCAGTAATGTTAACTTTGTGACATATTTGTAACAGGAGATGAAAAGATAATGAGATTAATCACAGTTCCAATAAGGAAACAGAGGCTTTGCACTAATTTGTCGATTGTTATTTTCTATATAGTTGAGGGTTGTGGGGGAACTTCACACACATCCACAGTTACACATATAGGACTGAAATGTGGGTGCACTGGCAACAACAACTGCAGCAAATAAACATTGAGGAATGTTTCACAAGTGGCTATTTGGCTTGTCTACACATGAATTATTTTGCTTGTCATGCAAAAATAATATTTATATAGTGTTTCAATACTTCGAAGGACAATGTACATTTTCCTATTAACACATGTACTGTTTTAAATGAGATACATAATTGCTGAAACGTACAGACAGCAGGACAAACAAAACAATGTACTTCATTCCTAAATGCTAATCTGCAAACACAGATTCATCTCAATCATTTGAATTTTGAAGGCAAACTAATGTTCATTAGTATAACCCATAAGTAAAAGCACATGTCAAATATTTATATGGTATGTTGAAGAATGCAATACTACCCCACACTTATAGATTTATTAAGAACTGGTGATGACAGCCAAAGTAATTTTCTAATACTGAATTAGTATTAGGCTTAAGAAATAAGGTGTGATCTCCCAGGTAAAAAACAAAGATTGTTTAACAGGAATTCTGAAATAAAGGATTAATGTAAAACTAACAAGTTTGATTTCGCACAAGAAGTTTTAAAGTTGGTACAAATATAAAAAAAAGAAGGGGCAAATTTAAAAAATGAAACCACCATGAGTTTCTGACATTTGAAATTTGAATTAATTTGACTAATCCATTAAATAGTACTCTATTTTTTTTTTTTTAAACCAGCTAATAATGCAAATATAAAACCTTGCAATAGCAAATGTTACAAACATAACAGAGTGGCTCTCTGATGTACCACATTTTAAAAGTATTTTGCTACAAAAACAGATTTGAAGAGTTTGTTTAAATGGAAATATTCTAAGTTATCTTGAAATTCAGTGATTCAGCAGTACATATATAATTATGTGAGAATTATATATTTAGAATGGATTTTAAGCAGTATTTTTCAGTTACTGGATAGAAAATTTCAGAATTCATTTTAAATATGCACATGATAAATAAATCAGATAATTCATGATATAATCATTTTTTATAAACCATATGCTGAAATCCCTTCAAGGTTATAAACTTCCTATTTGTTGTTACACTGGGACATCTCTGCCACAAATTAAAATTCAAGCTTTGCATTGTATTTTGATATTTATGAATACCAATACTTGTTTACTTAAATGTCAGTTAGGTAACTACTTGATGGATATACCAGCATTTAAAAGCTGTCGTTACTGTTAGTATTTATATAGAAAATATTGTACTACAGAAAAAGGCACAATATTGTTCATTTCAATACATGGAATGTATTGAATTAGATTTCTGTTTTTGCCGTGCTATAGAAAGGTATATTTCAAATTTCTTTCAGTATTGTTATTGAATACAAAAATTTTAGTATATAGACGTCCTTATCAACACCTATAGCATACAAATATGGTCAAAAGAGAGTTAGCTGCTGTTGACCACAGATTAGAAAATAAAACACGTGTGTGGTATTTCCAGTATTTCAGAAGCAGCTTTCCTCCTTGGAATTTCATACACTACAGAGAAGGGTGCAATAAACAAAAAAAAAAATATCCAGCAAGTAGAAGTTCTGTAGGCTGAAATTATAGAATTACTCCTATAACAGATCTTTACAACAGCAGTGTACAGAAGGTCATCTCTGAACCAACACAGAACCTTGCAGCAGATGGGCTAAAGCAGTGGAAGACTACATAGGATTCCACGTATCTCTGCTAAAAAAAATACTAAGTGAAGATTGGTAGGGTCAGAGTTTAAGAACAAAACAGTATTTATCCATGCATCCATTATCCCTTGTGTCAGTTGTTCAGGCTGGTTTTATTAGTGTAGTTGTGTGGTGAATATTTTCTTGACACATATTAGGTTCTGTAATATCATTTGATCATCCTCTGACTTCCAGTGTTCCTAGGCACTGCTTGCAGTCCATGCACATCCCTTTACGGTCAAAGTTTACTCTTTACTTTAAACGGATATTTCCAGCTGTACAATGTACCATATCAGAAAGCATGGATCACCTCAAGCTGGTTCCATAAACTTGACCGTGACCTCGGCTGTCTACACTGTCCCTAGATCTCAATTTAATTCAATAACTTTGGGATGTGATGTAATATGAGGTTCTCATCATGGATATGTGATAGAAAATTTGCAGGAACGGCAAGATATTGTTGAGTCACCTTGGACCTAAATACATAAGGATGACTTACATGATGTTGTCGAATCCATGCCTTCAGGAATTCAGGCTGTTCTGAAGGCAAAAGCAGGTAGTACACGTTGCTACAACAGTATAGTAATACCTACAGTAAGTGACCATTGAGTGTATACATACGGCTTCACCCCAGAGATCAATGTCAGCTCTAGAATCAGGCATCTCAACTGGGTTGGGCTCTCTACTACACATTGGAGTTGCCTCTTGAGTAGATGACAAAACGTTTGCTATGTAACAAATGACTGTTCAAAGTATTTGGCTTTACTTATTGTCCAAGTATCATCTACTGACTATGTAGTACTATTGGAAGACTTTAATAGTTTCATGAGCAATGATAGATATACTGTAGCTGGAGGAGTATGACAGAGAAGAAAGGTCTGCCTTATTAGAATTTAAACAATTAGAAATCACATTTCACAGTTGTTATGTCACTTTTAGTAATATTGATATTAGTAACATCATAAAGACCATGTTTAAAAGAAATGCATGTCCTTTTGTGACCCCAGCACCAAAGTATCTGTAAGGTCAGTGATCAATTTGTAGCTGTGTGCTATTTGTTTACTTTACGCATTAATTTAGAGTGGGTCCCCACAAAGGGTATGTCTAATGCCCTATGACGTTTGTATTTTTAATGGCCATAGTAACAATGTGCATTCAAGGCTCAGGAAGTGGATATACTTAATTCTATGCAACGAATGAGCTGGAGAACGCTACTGCTACGCAAGCAGTGCACTGTCTATACTTGTACGTGTACTTTAAGTAAATCTGGAGGATTACACCAGATGTCAGTGCAAGAAATCGTCACAGGGAGAAAACAACATCCGGTTTCATCAAGTTATGATTTGAAGGAACAAAAGATGTTAAAAATAAAAATTATCTTCATTCTGATGCTGTTGTAAAGAATCCAAAAAGATGACAACAGTGACACAGAATGTCAAGACAGCATGTCATACCTTTAAATGTGCCACATCATTACGATGGGGTACAAGTGATGTCTGTATTGCCTGTATGAGAAATGGATGCAAAAAAGCATCATGAAGAAATTTGCATGTCAGCATTTAAGTTTGATGATTTGCTTCATCACATCAAACCATTCATCAAACATTGAAGCAGGCAGATTGATCCTGTTGGAGATGCAAGCCTGCTATCACAAGTTGATAATAATACAACGATGCGGATGTCACGTACAAAAACTTGCACATACATGGCACCCATATTTTTGCTAGCGCAGCAACTCGCGCACACACTGTGTTAATTTGTGATGACGTGCTCAGAGGGCATGTCAAAAGAAAACTGGGAATGTGTGCCAGCCATGATGTATAAAACGGCCCTTACAGTATACTTACTCAGTTTGGCTTACTGCCATTTAAACACATTTTTCTTTTTGTTTTATTCTGGTCATGCTCTGGTGCATCTAGGAAGAACATCTAAATATTAACATCTAAAGTTATGATCCTCACCTAGAAAGTGAATGTTTGCTCTCAAATGATGAGGAAGAATAGCAACTCTAAGGGACGGTTTATACTTCATGCTCTGAACACATACATGCAGGCATCATGGCTGCCATGCATTCCCAGCGTTCATTTGATGCACCCTATGAGCACATCCTCATATATTAACATGACACAAGTGCCACACAGAACATATTAAATGTATGATATTCCAGCTGTCTGCACATTTAGAATCCTTAGATTTATACTTGATATCACATTCATGATGAAATACATTAAACTATGTATATTACATTTTACAGATGAATTGTTAACTTCATTTAAATAATGAATACTGTTAATAATTGACATATGGTGGCGGCACAGTGGCGGAGTGGTAGTGCTGCTGCCTGGTGGGTTTCCACAGTGTGCTCGTGTTTCCTTCCAAAGACATGAAGGTCTGGGGATTTGGCGACGGTAACATGACTCTAGTGTGTGTGTGTGTGCTTGTATTCACGTTGCAATGAGCTGATGCCCCATGCAGGGATTGTTTCTGCCTTTCAGCTAGCATTCAGCACATCCCTGGATTGATGGATGTAATCATTAAAAATCCATTCTTTTCAGAGATTGGAAAGTGGCAAGGCTGTGGTAAGGTGTCCTTGGAATTTGATGGATGTTTCAAGTAATTCATAACACAGGGAAGCCAAACGTTTTCTCACCATGATAATATCTTACACTGCCACTTGGTTAAATCTTGCAGATTTATGTAAAGTAAGAGTGCAAGTATGAACAGTACACCGCTTGCGTAGCAGAAAAGTCCACAGGAGCACATGTCGCGTCAAGTATAAACACAGCCTAAGAGTAGAGCTTAAATAAATTATGGTGTCATTCATGAGTAAAGGAATTAGCAATTGGAAGAATGAATATTGTTGCACTGTACCAGGCATTGGTGGCAATGTGGGGAGCTAAATTCTAGGACAAAATACTTTTCAATTACCACTCAAGCAAGTGGATAATACACCAACTTACTTGACTCATTCTCTGTGCCAGAGGTAGGCACTTGGCATTCCCAGGGGTGCTTTGATAAGACCTGCTGCTCCTCCAAATTGAGTAAAGCCAGCTAAGGTAGTTTTTACATTCTGTCAGTTGCAGGATGTGTACTGGACAGTCTTCTGGATTGAGAACCAAGATTTAAAGATGTCAACATACCTTTTAGATGATCTTTTAGAGCACCCAAATTCCCAAGGAGGAGTCAGGTACTATTACTAGTGGTTTGATGTTCTATATCTTATTTTGTTTCAATCTCACTAGTAGAACCACATGTATAAGTGATTTTAATCCCTGATACTTTGAATAAATGAAAACACTACCACTTATCAGTATCTAAAGGTAACAAAATAAATGATTTAAAAAATATGTTCATCCACTGCTAAATGTACACCACACGACACTGCTTACTCTTGTGATGCATATCAAATGTATAAAATTGTTGCATCAACTTAAATAGTACAGTTCATTCATTTTAGAAATAATCTAAAAACACTTGAATACTAACTCAAATTAATTAATACTACTTCATATCCATAGAAAGTATATTTAAATACCCTTTGGCCCAAATTTTAGTACAGACCTTATTTTATTTCATTAACAGTGGTGTGGTGGCACACAAATTACCACTGATGACTTATTCTGGAACTACAGTACAAAGACCAAACTAAAGAAAAAATAATGCAAACATACCATAAGGGGGAGAAAGGACATGCCATCCATTTTTGTTTTGCTGACATTATATCCTGCAATGTCCAAAATTGTTGGCCCAAGATCAATATTTGCAACAAGCATCTGTGACAGAATATATACATATTTATATGACCATATTTAACAGAATAAACATTTTTAAGTACTTTCACAAATAAAGCATTTTTAGGAAAAAGAAACTGCTGAAAAGTATACATTATTATTGAGAGGAAAGGAGCCTTCACCAGAAAGTAAATTTCTGTTTTAGTAAAATTGTCAAAGATTAGACTTGTGGCTCATTTTGAATTTCTGCAAAACCGATAACAGGAATATTTGTGCAACCATCATTGCTGGTGCCAATACTTGACTACAATATATACTATATTTGACTACAATCATAAAATCATTAAAATATTGCAGAAATATTACAAAGACAAGGTTTAAAAAATGTTGCACTATACTGTTCCTAGATACTTAGATTCAAATGCACACCCAGAAAAGCATGTTATTGACTCCATCTAGTCAGCACTTTGCATGGGATTAGAGTAGTACACGATGCTGCAGATGTTTAATCTGTTTTTTATTTTGTTGTCATTTAACCTTCAACTTAACCTTAAACTTTGAATTGTGGAAAATTTATGATATATTGCTACCTTTTCTAACTGTTGAGAACAGCTTAAAACACCAAATTCCTGAAATTACTGTACATAGAAGGAAATAACTGGGTTCAGAAGTTTAGCAACCCTTTTAGATGTTGAACCGATATGTGCATACAATCTAACAGGAAACTGAAGATGCAACCACACACTGAAGTTCTCTAAATAACAAATAGCAGATGGGGATGAGTGTAACATAGAGGGATACACATTTTTTAGGAAGGATAGACAGAACAGAAAAGGAGGTGGGGTTGCTGTTTATGCCAAACAGGGTTTAAATGTAAGACCTCTTCAGTTGGATGATGAGCCCCATCTTAGTGAGGACATGTGGCTTCACCTGGAAAATATTAGGGAAAGAGGTCTTATTTTAGGAGTGTGTTATAGACCACCCAATTCAGACAGTAATTTCAACACACATCTTTTTAGTAATATCAAAAAGGAAAGTTTACAGGGGGATATTATAGTCATGGGGGACTTTAATTATCCAAATATTAACTTGGATAACCTTGCTGATGGAGGAGAACAAGAGCAGGAGATTTTAGAAGTAATCAGTGACTGTTTTTTAACACAGCATGTTAAAGCACCAACACGGGGTGAAGCCTGTCTGGATTTAGTATTCTGTAATAATCAGGATAGAATTGAGGGTGTAGAGGTGATTGAACCACTAGGGTCAAGTGACCATAATTTAATACAATTCTCAGTATTTTGTAACAGTGCAGATTCAAAGACTAAAATTGTTAAGTTGAACTTTGGTAGGGCTAATTTTCAGCAGATGCGACAAAGTCTAAGTAGGATACACTGGGATAAGCTTTTAAATGTGGAGACAGTCGAGGAGCAGTGGAACAGGTTTAAAAATGTGTTACATGTAATGCAGGACAGATACATACCTAAATTTGGAATTAATAGGAAACTAAAAAAAACTCCACGGTGGATTAATAAAGATTTAAAAAAGAAGTTGCAAAGGAAAAAACTGCTGTATAAGGCATATAAGACTAATGACTGCAAAGTGAATCGTAGAGTGTATTAGAACATGAGGGCAACCATTAAGAAGGATATCAGGGAGGCTAAAAGACAGTTGGAGAGGAATATAGCAGATAAGGCGAAAGAAGACCCCAAGAGATTCTTTCAGTATTTTAATAGTAAAAGAACAGTTAAGGAGGAGGTCAAGTTCATCAGGAATAGTAAAGGGGAATTAAAAGATACAGTGAAATAGCAGATGCCCTAAACTTACATTTTTCTGAGGTGTTTAGAAGTGAGCAAGTGGACAACCTCCCAGAGGTAAACGCGACTACTAAGGAGGTACTGAGGGATTTGGAAATTGTAGAGGGAGAAGTGCTGCTCAGATTAAATAGGCTGAAATCAAACAAATCACCAGGCCCAGATAATATTTATCCTCGTGTTCCTAAGGAGGCTAGTGAGTACATATATAAACCCTTGACACATATTTTTAGGAAGTCACTGCGCACTGGAGAGATGCCGAAGGACTGGAAAATGGCAAATATCATCCCATTATATAAAAAGGGTGACAGGGCAGATCCAAGCAACTATAGGCCAGTAAGCTTAACATGCATCACAGGAAAATTAATGGAAGGAATTATTAAGGATAAGATTGAGCAACACATGGCAAGGACAGGAGTTATTCTGAACAGTCAGCATGGGTTCAGAAGAGGGAGGTTGTGTTTTACTAACATGCTGGAATTTTATAAGGAGGCAACAAAAGCATACAATCAAAGTGGAGCTTATGATATTATTTATGTGGACATTCAGAAAGCATTTGATAAGGTGCCAAATGAGAGGTTGGACATCAAGTTAAAAGAAGTGGAAGTTCAGGGTGATGTTTTTAGATGGGTGCAGAATTGGCTCAGACACAGGAAGCAGAGGGTGATGGTGCGAGGAACCTCATCAGAACTGGCTGATATTAAGAGTGGTGTTTCACAGTGGTCCGTGCTAGGGCCGCTGCTGTTTTTAATATATATAAATGATTTAGATAGGAATATAAGTAAAAAGCTGGTTAAGTTTGCAGATGATACCAAGATAGGTGGATTAGCAGATAATTTGGAATCCCTTATATCATTACAGAAGGACGGCATACAGGCTTGGGCAAATTTGTGGCAGATGAAATTTAATGTCAGTAAATGTAAAGTATTACACTTAGGAAGTAAAAATGTTAGGTTTGAATACACAATGGGCGGTCGTAAAATCTAGAGTACACCTTATGAGAAGGATTTAGGAGTCATAGAGCACTCTAAGCTATCAACTTCCCGATAGTGTTCAGAAGCCATTAAGAAGGCTAACACAATGTTAGGATATATAGCACTATGTGTGGAGTACAAGGCCAAGGAGGTTATGCTCAACCTTTATAATGCACTGGTGAGGCCTCATCTTGAGTACTGTGTGCAGTTTTGATCTCCAGGCTACAAAAAGGACATAGCAGCACTAGAAAAGGTCCAGAGAAGAGCGACTAGGCTGATTCCAGGACTACAGGGGTTGAATTATGAGGAAAGATTAAAAGAGCTGAGCCTTTACAGTTTAAGCAAAAGAAGATTAAGAGGTGACATGACTGAAGTGTTTAAAATTATGAAGGGAATTAGCACAGTGGATCGAGACTTGTATCTTAAAATGAGTTCATCAAGAACACGGGGACACAGTTGGAAACATGTTAAGGGTAAATTTCGCACAAACATTAGGAAGTTTTTCTTTACACAAAGAATGATAGACACTTGGAATAAGCTACCAAGTAGTGTGGTAGACAGTAAGACGTTAGGGACTTTCAAAACTCAACTTGATGTTTTCTTGGAGGAAATAAGTGGATAGGACTGGCAAGCTTTGTTGGGCTGAATGGCCTGTTCTCATCTAGAGTGTTCTAATGATGGAGAAAAATATGATCAGGAGAATGCACCTCTATTTTCTTTGCTACTGTTTATGGGAATGTGCATCACCTGGAATTTCTGAGAAAAAAAAGAAAAGATAAAAGTAATGCAGATAAGATAGTAAAGAGTATGTTGATAAGAGAGGAATGGAGAAAAAGTGCAAGTTAGAAAAAGAGAAAATGTGTAAGGTATGTTGCAGGATGGAGGGCAAATTAAATAAGGGGATGGTGTCCTCTGGGGTATAAAAGAAAGATATTAAGGGAAAACTGTCTTGTGTCAACACAAACCCCACGGATTCAGAGGAAAACAGGCTGCCACAGACTCCTGCCTACAGTGGTGTGAAAAACTGTTTGCCCCCTTCCTGATTTCTTATTCTTTTGCATGTTTGTCACACAAAATGTTTCTGATCATCAAACACATGTAACCATTAGTCAAATATAACACAAGTAAACACAAAATGCAGTTTTTAAATGATGGTTTTTATTATTTAGGGAGAAAAAAATCCAAACCTACATGGCCCTGTGTGAAAAAGTAATTGCCCCCTTGTTAAAAAATAACCTAACTGTGGTGTATCACACCTGAGTTCAATTTCCGTAGCCACCCCCAGGCCTGATTACTGCCACACCTGTTTCAATCAAGAAATCACTTAAATAGGAGCTGCCTGACACAGAGAAGTAGACCAAAAGCACCTCAAAAGCTAGACATGCCAAGATCCAAAGAAATTCAGGAACAAATGAGAACAGAAGTAATTGAGATCTATCAGTCTGGTAAAGGTTATAAAGCCATTTCTAAAGCTTTGGGACTCCAGCGAACCACAGTGAGAGCCATTATCCACAAATGGCAAAAACATGAAACAGTGGTGAACCTTCCCAGGAGTGGCCGGCCGACCAAAATTACCCCAAGAGCGCAGAGACGACTCATCCGAGAGGTCACAAAAGACCCCAGGACAACGTCTAAAGAACTGCAGGCCTCACTTGCCTCAATTAAGGTCAGTGTTCACGACTCCACCATAAGAAAGAGACTGGGCAAAAACGGCCTGCATGGCAGATTTCCAAGACACAAACCACTGTTAAGCAAAAAGAACATTAGGGCTCGTCTCAATTTTGCTAAGAAACATCTCAATGATTGCCAAGACTTTTGGGAAAATACCTTGTGGACTGATGAGACAAAAGTTGAACTTTTTGGAAGGCAAATGTCCCGTTACATCTGGCGTAAAAGGAACACAGCATTTCAGAAAAAGAACATCATACCAACAGTAAAATATGGTGGTGGTTGTGTGATGGTCTGGGGTTGTTTTGCTGCTTCAGGACCTGGAAGGCTTGCTGTGATAGATGGAACCATGAATTCTACTGTCTACCAAAAAATCCTGAAGGAGAATGTCCGGCCATCTGTTCGTCAACTCAAGCTGAAGCGATCTTGGGTGCTGCAACAGGACAATGACCCAAAACACACTAGCAAATCCACCTCTGAATGGCTGAAGAAAAACAAAATGAAGACTTTGGAGTGGCCTAGTCAAAGTCCTGACCTGAATCCAATTGAGATGCTATGGCATGACCTTAAAAAGGCGGTTCATGCTAGAAAACCCTCAAATAAAGCTGAATTACAACAATTCTGCAAAGATGAGTGGGCCAAAATTCCTCCAGAGTGCTGTAAAAGACTCATTGCAAGTTATCGCAAACGCTTGATTGCAGTTATTGCTGCTAAGGGTGGCCCAACCAGTTATTAGGTTCAGGGGGCAATTACTTTTTCACACAGGGCCATGCAGGTTTGGATTTTTTTTCTCCCTAAATAATAAAAACTATCATTTAAAAACTGCATTTTGTGTTTACTTGTGTTATATTTGACTAATGGTTAAATGTGTTTGATGATCAGAAACATTTTGTGTGACAAACATGCAAAAGAATAAGAAATCAGGAAGGGGGCAAATAGTTTTTCACACCACTGTATTGTGAGTCACTGGATAAAGTGAAGGCAATGAGCCAGCTTAATGATAAGAGGGGGACAAGAGTGCCTGCCCAAGTTCCAGATAAAGTCTGGATGAAAATGAGAAGTTAAAGAGTACCATCTGAACAAAGGAAAAAGGGTTAAAGTCTCCTTTAACAGAGTTAAAGCCTCTGACATGGTTAAAGTCTGTTGCTTCTTTGACATTGGGGGTCACAGGTCAGTCAGGTTGGGGGAACATGCACTTGTACAACATGTTATCACACGCACCTCATGACGAACAGCTCGGGATCCTGGTTGGCAACCCCCCTAGGCAGACATGAGGTTCAGTCCCACCCTCCAGAAATTACCATCTATCTACTGCAGCCAACGTTGTGTTGGGGTTTTGGACACTTGTTTGACTTTTCTGGGGTTCAAATTCTAGCTATGCTCACCAACCAACCTGAGGCACTTAAAAATGCCTACTTTGTCTATGGCTGTCAGTCTTATGCAGTTGTGTTTGAAAGTTTGTGAACCCTTTAGAATTTTCTAGATTTCTGCATAAATATGACCTAAAACATCATCAGATTTTCACTCAGATCCTAAAATTAGATAAAGAGAAACCAGTTAAACAAATGAGACAAAAATATTATACTTGGTCATTTATTTATTAAAGAAAATGATCGAATATTACATATTTGTGAGTGGCAAAAGTATGTGAACCTTTGCTTTCAGTATCTGATGTGACCCCCCTTTGCAGCAATAACTGCAACTAAACGTTTCCGGTAACTTTTGATCATTCCTGCACACCGGCTTGGAGGAATTTTAGCCCATTCCTCCGTACAGAACAGCTTCAACTCTGGGATGTTGGTGGGTTTCCTCACATTAACTGCTCGCTTCAGGTCCTTCCACAACATTTCGACTGGAATAAGGTCAGGACTTTGACTTGGCCATTCCAAAACATTAACTTTATTATTCTTTAACCATTCTTTGGTAGAACGACTTGTTGCTTAGGGTCATTGTCTTGTTGCATGACCCACCTTCTCTTGAGATTCAGTTCATGGACAGATGTCCTGAAATTTTACTTTAGAATTCTCTGATATAATTCAGAATTCATTGTTCCATCAATGAAGGCAAGCCATCCTGGCTCAGATGCAGCAAAACTGGCCCAAACCATGATACTATCATCACCATGTTTCACAGATGGGATAAGGTTCTTATGCTAGAATGCAGTGTTTCCTTTCCCCAAGTATAACGCTTTTCATTTAAACCAAAAAGTTCTATTTTGCTCTCATCTGTCCACAAAACATTCTTCCAATAGCCTTCTGGTTTGTCCATGTGATCTTTAGCAAACGAGCAGCAATGTGTTTTTTGGAGAGCAGTGGCTTTCCCCTTGCAACCCTGCCATGCACAGAATTGTTGTTCAGTATTCTCCTGATGGTGGACTCCTGAACATGAACATTAGCCAATGTGAGAGATGCCTTCAGTTGCTTAGAAGTTACCCTAGGGTCCTTTGTGACCTCACCGACTATTACATGCCTTGCTCTTGGAGTGATCTTTGTTGGTCGACCACTCCTGGGGAGGGTTACAATGAGTACACAATCTGTCTGACTGTGGATTGGTGAAGTCCAAACTCTTTAGAGATGGTTTTGTAACCTTTTCCTGTCTGAGGAGCAACAACTCTTTTTCTGAAGTCCTCAGAAATCTCCTTTGTTCATGCCATGATACACTTCCACAAACGTGTTGTGAAGAGCAGACTTTGATAGATCCCTGTTCTTTAAAAAACACAGGGTGTCCACTCACACCTGATTGTCATCCCATTGATTGAAAAAACTGACTCTTCACCTTCAAACTAACTGCTAATCCTAGAGATTCACATCGAATATGTAATATTCGATCATTTTCCTCAATAAATAAATGAGCAAGTATAATATTTTTGTCTCATTTGTTTAACTGGTTTCTCTTTATCTACTTTTAGGACTTGAGTGACAATCTGATGATATTTTGGGTCATATTTATGCAGAAATCTAGAAAATTCCAAACGGTTCACAAACTTTCAAGCACAACTGCATGTGGATGCCTTATATGTGCTACCTGATGTGACTGTTCATAAATGGCCCAGTCCACCTCATGCTTGGGTTAAAACTGCCTCAATCTCAGTTCATCAGAAAACTCCTACCAGTGATGGCCAGTAGTATGGGACAATTTTTCTGCCCAGCATTTTTGGGCCTGCAGCTAGATGACCTATTTATGCAGCTAGAACATGCATAAATAAACTGGTGGCTAATCTTATCCTTGAGGCCCTTCAAGAACTCTCAGCTGAGTGTCTTGCTATAATAACTGTGACTCTGCAAAACTGAATGGCCCTTGATATGCTTTTGGAAGCTGAGGCTGGAACCTCAAAGATGAAAGGATAGAAATATTGCTCCTAAATTCTGGACACTACTCACAATATACTTGACTTGGCCTATAAAATTCTTCATGCAGCTGACCCAGTTTTATGCTCACTACTGGACATCTGGACTAAATAATGACTGGTTTAGTGATTTCATTTCTTTTTCCCAGGCTTTTTTTTTTGCTTTAATAATTTTTCTCATCATCATTCTATAGCTAAATTATTTTTAACTGTATTATGCAAGTTTTTATGTTACCACCATCATGGTAAACACTTATGCAACCCCTCCTAATAGTGCCAGGCGGTATACCCGGTTCATACCGAAGACTGTTTTTTTATTTTTGTAATGATATGGATTTTTCTTATACTGCAACACCGGTTTAAATTGCCTAAACAATGTTCGGAACGTGGCGCAGCGGGACACTGTTTAAGGGGGACCTTTTTCATTGCTACACCACTAAACAGGCATGCAACAGAGCACATGTGGTAGTGGAGGTATCGCGCTGTGAAAATGGACAGAGAACATTCCGAAACTGAAGCTGTAGCAGACGATAAAGTTGAACATGATATGACACAGAAGAACTTTTGCTGGAAAAAGAAGTCACGTCTGTTGTCTGGAGATACTTTGGATTTAAAAATGTCATGAGTAGTTGTCTTATGTTCAAATGTGTGAATACTGTTTCTGTACTACTGGATAATACTGCAAGCCAAGTTGTACTTGTTTTATTTTTTTCAATAATGTGTAATGTACCGGAGTACTGTGTAATAGTGTGACGACATACTGACTTTATTCTTGCCGTTTATGTCAAGATTAAAGTCGACATGTTGACTTTATTCTCGTAATTTGTCATTAAAGTAGAACATCGTAAACTAAAATTTATCTTAAAATGAATATTTCATTTACTAGATTTTCTCAAACCCTGTCGTAAGTTATGTAGCACATTAAATGCTTTGTGTAACGTGTTCCCTGAGCCATGTTAATCGTTACGTGCTTCTTAAACTGACTTCCTCCTGCACTAAGAGGAGGTGCACACAGGCAGCACACAGAATAGATTAATTTCATGATATTCCTGCTCCCTGAACATTTAGAATGCTAAGATAAGTACTTGATATAATTTTCATGATAAAATGCATTAAAGCACGCATTAATCATGTGGGGGCACGGTGGCGTGGAGGTTGCATTGCTGCCTCACAGCAAAGGGGTCCTGAGTGTTCCCTGCCTTGAATTTGCATGTTTTTCTGGTGGGTTTACTCAGCGTGCTTCAGTTTCCTTTCAAAGTCTTGTAGGATGTGGGGTTTTGTTATGCTATATTAACCCTGCTAGTGTATGTATTGCTCGTATTCACCCTGCGATGTACTGGTGCCCTGTTCAGGATTTACTCCTGCCTCGCACACAATGCTTGCTGGGATGGGCGCAATCCTGAATGTATGGCATATTTAAACATGTATAATGAAGATTTGTTTAAAGTTCTGAACACTCTGTGGTCTAAGTTTATACCTAGTTTTAATTTCACAAAGACGTTTATCGTGTGGTGATTGGTTATGTGGAGAAAGGAAAAGGATAGGAACTGGGGGTTTGGTACGTCAGATAGACACAGCATGCATGCAATAAAGAAAGCCCGCTCAGAAGAACATCCATTGATTTCCGTGTTCGTGTCTCCGACCACCAGATCACAAAACAAACATTTACATAATATTTAAGTTAAACCCGTGCAATACCCATTCATACATCCAGTTTTTTGACGCCTCGTCACACCTGCCATAAAGTTTACACTGAAAGTACACCTGGGGACCCCTTACTGCGAGGGAGCAGCACTACTGCCTCACTAATGTTTAATACCTGCTTTAATGCATTTTATCATGAAAATGATATTAAGTATTTATCTTAGCATTCTAAATTTTCAGAGAGCAGGAATATCATGAAGTGAATGTATTCTGTGCGGAGGAAGTCAGTTTAAGAAGCGTGTAGCGATTAACAACTGGGTCGAGAAAAGCAACACAAAGCATTTAATGTGCTACATTAACTTATGACGGGGTTTGAGAAAATCTAGTAAATTAAACATTGATTTTAGGGTGAAGTTTAGATTATGATAATGAGAAAATAAACTATAAGAAATAAAGTGGAAATGTCGACTTTAATCTCGACATAAGCGTCAAGGTTAAAGTGGAAATGTCGAGAATAAAGTCAACATGTTGACTTTATTCTCGACATATAGTTTTTTCTTTCCTTCACTGTGGCCCTAATACACTTCCATAGGGCTATACCACAAATAGCATAATAAATGCAAGTTGCAGTTTTATTATTTATGTATATAGCTTAGCTTGAAGCAAGATCCATATTAATACAATTTGTCTTAATGATGGTTCAGTTGGTAAAGATGTCTCACCAAGTTGCACTTATTTTATTTTATTTGGTGAATATTGTGTAATGCACCTGGGCTTGAAGTTTTGAAGTAATAGTATTATTACTGGTAGTTGCACTATTATTCATTTTATTGTTATTATTTATTAGCTTAAATATTGTGCAGTTTAACGATGGTAAAGTTGTTTAAAAAGTCACTTCAACGTGTCAGTGGACAGAGATTGTTAACATTAACAGAAAATGTAGTTAGTTTACAAAAAATATTCACTATTTATTCCTTTTCTAAGACATGTTCAGCGCATTACAACTTTTGACAAGCACCTCTGGATATTTTACGTTATTTTAAGTCTAAATGCCTCTTTGGATGGTTGAAAATATGTTGTCAAAATTTTATCTAAAGTTGTTTGCAAAATTTGTTCAATAAAAAAGTTCTATATTTTGACTGCAACTGTCATGCAATTCCTTCTCTTCATTATTCCCACCCCCTTGAAAACTATCACTTTATAGGGCCATGCAAAGCTGCATTAATACTTGTGTGCACATTAAAATGTTTTTTTGTACAATGTACAATTCTCATAACAATGGAATAGGTTATTCTTAGCCAGTCTTCTGCAGTAATTCTAGTGGAAAATGTGGTTAACATCCACTCATGCATGGGAAAAAAATACCGTTGAATACCACTAAACCGGCATAATTTTGAAAAATACTTCCTAATTTTGGTTACATTGCCTTATCATTTGAACTGCCTTATGATAATGTAGACTGACCTGAATCAATTGCTTAAAGTAAAGGTTTATTGATTAAGAACAAAAGGACAGACTGTCAAAGTTTATTTTTATTATTAAACTAGCTGTCCCCTGCGGCTTCGCCCACACAGTAGTGAAACAGGACAAACTTTAAAAATCAATAAACAAACAGGTATCGTTAGCTAAATGGAGGCAAGGCCTGCTTCAAAACATGGCCAGAGATTGGAATGGAGGCTGGCGCGTGAGTAAGGAGGGCCCCACCCTGCTCGCCACTCCTGACATCACGCTTTCCTCTCCCCTTGGCCCGCAGCCTCTGTCTCGGATTCACATGAATAAATCGCTCCTGCTAGCAAAGTATGATACTTAGCACGATGAGAGAAGTTGCAAAATCAACCAGAATGCTCATGCAAATTATACAAAAAAAACCAATTTAAATCTGTTAAGTAGTTGTTTCTATATATATGATTTTCACTGTTTGATTATATATTATGACACCCTTTTTACTGTTAGCATTAGTTAACTTTTAGTTTTTGCCCTTACCAAAAATTCAACTAATAAAGAGCAGCAGCCTGACACTGAGGGTTCATTCATTAGCTTACAGGGACATAAGAAATGCCCACTAATCACAAACATCTGTAACTGTATATTTAAGAAGTGTGGTCAATAACTATAATTCAATCATGTCCCTCCTAGTGTTCCACACATAGATGTCAATAATAAAGGTATTCCAATGGTTCTGTGAGCTTCACTTTGACAAGGTGTTCTTCCTTCCCCTTTCTGTAAACCACTACTACTATTAACTGGCCCACTTGATTTTTGCTGGAATAATGGTATGTGGTATTTTTAAACTTCATGTTTTTTGTACCTTTTACCCAATTTGTGAAAATCAACCCTTTTCGATTCTTTGTCTTATTTATACTAATGTAGAACAAACTTTTTTTTTTTTTTTCTCATTTGGACTTTTCCAAAAATGCACAGGATCCACTAATTTTGACATTTTGGAAAAAGCAAATTGCTAAACTCATTTATAAACATAAGAACAGTTTTAAAGAGAATAGATAATTCAATCCAACATAGCTAGTCAATTCTATTCACCTAATGTCTCCAAAAATCACATCAGGTTGAGTTTTGAAACTCTCAAAATTCCTACTGGCTGCCAAAACCGTTCTGAAATAACTATCAGAATAAAAGACTGCAATTTTAATATTTATGGAGAAATACATATGACTAAGATTCAGAACTGTTTATGAATTTTTTAGTTTGTCTTTATCACAGGTACCAATAATTCTTACAATCCACTTTAAATAAAGGCACCAAACTAAAAATATACCATATTTTAAGATTTACATTTTTACATTCTCCAAAATATGAAATGCAAATTCATCAACTAATATAGAAACAGAGACAAACACAAAATTGACAAATTGCAAAAAATTGCACATGAGACAGGTTTAGCAGCCCAAGAGAGGAGGATATCTAAATAAAAATTGAATGAAGTACAAATTTTAAAGACCTTCACCCTGGCTATTTTAACTGTACAGAGACAAACCTGCCCAGCCAAGTGCCTATTAATGAAGTTATTTTATATGATACAACAAGCAGATATAAACTGTGAGGTCTAACTACAATTTGTATTCTCCTCCCACCTGGTTAATTTATGTCCATCAGCTAGGAAAATCTGCTTGACTGAAGGTGCCACATCAAAACGAAAAGAACATATTCATGAAATAGCTGACATACAAAAATTCAACTAACAAAGACACAATCAGGAGATACCATAAATCAGGGGTGGGCAAAGTCAGTCCTGGAGGGTCGCAGTGGCTGCAGGTTTTTGTTCCAAACCAGTTGCTTAATTAAAAACCAGTCCTTGTCAATTATTGAATTTCATGGCTTGCTAGTGCTTTAACTTTGCCATGTCAAGTCATTCTCATATCCTAGATTTTTATCCTTTCAAAGGATATCATCCAAATGATTTGAAGTCTAAAACAGACGAGTTATTCTCAGTGCTTCACTTTTTTCTCTTCAGTTTCCTTCCAAGTATTTAATTAAACCAAACAGTATACGATAAATACACACAGGTGTAAATGGAAACAAGCTAAATAGAAAAATGCTGGTTTCTTTTGTCATTTGTCTTATTGCTAATAAGGAGCAATTAAAAACCAAGACTACAGCTGTTTAAGACTAAAATAAGCAATAAGGGTTCAAAATCTTAACGAGCAAGTCAACTAAAGTGAAGCAGAAGTGTCACTTGAGCATTAAGGTCATCTTATTAATCAATTGGGTTGGAACAAAAACCTGTAGCCACTGCAGCCCTCCAGGACTGACTTTGCCCCACCTGCCATAAATACTGGTAGCTCTTAAGGGGTCTTCAGGCCTTTTTAAAAATGGTATAACCAAGTAGGAAAAAAAAAACAGAGAATGTGATCAAAAATCTATATAACTTACTGCACATTCAAACTTTATCCTTTGATTTAGTTTTGATAGTTGAGGAAACAATGTATTTGTTCAATCAGTCTGCTTAAAACATTGTATCTACTTGTAAAAGTAATTAAATGTCTATAAATACAATAAAAGTAGAAATTAAAATACAATTTAACACTACAAATATACCTACCTTGTTTGTTTGATTTGATTTAATCCCTGGGCCTCTAACAAGTAAAGGAACTCTAATGTCAAACTCATATAGTTGCCGCTTGTCAATAGGCAAAGAAAACTGTCCTAGAATGAAGTACAAAATATATTTTAGTAGACTAACCAAATGCATTACTTGCACATCACCTTATATGTATTTGTAACTGAGGAGCTTCTATTGCCATGAATGAAATAAGACAGGTTTCTCTCCAATAAGAAAGAGCAGATTTTCCCTTTTAAAAGGTGTGCTGTGTAGTGTGCAGCAAATATATAATCAATAATTAGTATTATATTTACATAATTAAAGTTTGATTTTGCTGGCAATTATCAACACATACAGTACAGAAGTATTTTATCATACACTACATTACATAAGCTGTATAACAAGGTCCATTTGAAATGCCAATATCCAAAGACAAGCTAGAAAAGAAGAAGGTTAGGGGGTCAGGCATAAAATCTTTGACCTAACCAAGAACCTACTGAAACATTTCTGGTTACAGAGAAAGAGAAAATGCATCATTATTTGACTACTTTGTGTAAATAAATGATTAAGGTGACTTCACATTGACCACTGATCTCTTGGCTGTTCACAGACTGTTTATCACAATGGCTGGACATAAAAGTGTTTGTTGTCTTTTAGGAACTTATTGGGCCATCTAACCTTTAGACACTTCCTCTGCACTAAGCTACCCTGGTACAGCTGAAGAACCAAGACTTTAAGCACATTTAAGAAATTCACTGTTGTTTCCATTGTACTCTTGTTCTTGTCAGGTGGATTTGTTGCCTTCACAGCTATTTGTTTCTAAATACAAAGTCAACATTAAAAATTAAGTGCCTCTTTTTAATAATTAAGTCTTGTATCCATGATAGCCTTGAAATAAAAGCACCAATTTTCCATGTGCTCCTGAAAAATACATGCAACTCTGGGGATATCTGCAACTTGGCTCCACCCTCTCTTTTACTTGGAGGAGTCAGCTGAAGCGTACCTCTATAACATCCAAATTCCATTAGGCAGCAGGATGGGTACTTGAAGGCCATTATATAATTTTAAAAATTAAAACTGGTTATACTAATAAATGCTTTGATTTACATTTAATGACTTTAAGTATGAGAAAAACATGAAGAAAGAGAGACTAATACATTTTTCTATCATGGAAACTTAATATTAAACAGTACAAAGCTGCAACATTGCTGGCAAGCCAAGGCAGCTTGCTTCATCAGCTTTATCTTGATTTGCTTGCTTGCCAATAGTTTGTAGCCTTCAGAAAAACAGTTTAAAAAATAAATCACTACCACACTTATATGGACTCATTTTGGGTTTGAGACAGATGCCAAGTTCAAAACTTGTCAGCACTGTCAAAGTAATTTGTCTTTTATGCCTGAAAAATATTTCTAAAAGACATAATACAATGAGTATTCAGAAAGATACAACAATTTATGTATTCAGATACCTCAGAACCAGAGCTTCACACAAACATCAATACACCAAGATTATCTGATGAAGTTAAATACAAACAAAGTAACACAAAGATGAAATAGACAGATTCAATCAGATACATTTAGGCAAAAGAAATGTTGCCAATCAGTATGGTTGAGGAAACTGAGCTTCAGAAAAATACTGAATCTATTTAACAAACAACAATTCCTGGCAGAAAATGTTTGTAAAAGGAAATGACTGATCTATATCAAAGGGTCAAAAATTAAATGAGGAGACATCTTTAAAACATCAAGTACTTCAGCAGGAACAAACATGTGGTCAGACATGTGCTTGATAATCTGCATTTCATGACTGAATGCTTCATCTATCCTAAATGAAAATAAATACTGAGTAACTTAGCTGCTGTTATGGGAGATTTCAAGTAAACACAAATTTCTTTTGCATATAATCTATGCCTAAATGTAAAAAAACTAGCATGGTTAAAGGCAATGGAAGGACAGTGTACACTGATTTTGGGTTTCTTTACATACAGTTTCATCTAGGTGGAAAAGAAACTCTTGGAAGATGAAAAAAATATTTGATCATTCAATTCTTCTCCTTACAGGTCACCCATCATTGGGGCAGAGTGCTGGCTCTGAGGCTAAGGATCTGTGCTGGTATCCAGAAGGTCACCAGTTCAAATCCTCATTACTGCCAAAAGAGATCCTACTCTGCTGGGCCTGTGAGCAAGGCCCTTAACCTGCAATTGCTCCAGGAGCACTGTACAATGGCTGACCTTGCACTCTGACCCCAACTATTATCTGCCAACATTTAATGTGTTTTCTTCAAGAAAATACTGCATAGAATTTATGGAATCTTTGAAAATCCAACCCATTTCAAAAAAAGACTTGGAAAAATTGAATTATTACTGACCAGTGGCATTAAAATTATTGATGGCTTAGAAAAACAAAATCTGAATGGCAGCAGGCCTGTCCAAACAATTATACACCTTGTGTGTTACAATCACTTAAAAGTGCCCCAAACAAAATCATCACTCATCATACTGCATTGATTTCACCTCTAAAACTGAAAATTACATTATGTCAGAGGGTGAAAGGTGGTCCCAAGAGTATAATTTTCAAGTAAATAGAAGACAGACAAAAGGTCTGCTTTGACTTCTCAAAGAAAGCTGACTTGATCAAGTATCAAGAATACTTCTGAACACCAGTTCACACTTCAAAGAGAATGCCCATGGTGAGGTCCTTTGAAGGAAATAGGTAGATGAGGTAAAACAAGTAATCTGGGCATTGCCTTTCATCGAGAGGAAGTGGTCAGGAACTTAAGGATTGTCTGCAGTGCTATGGAAAATCTAACACAAGCAGCTCTGAAGGCAGAAATACTCTAAATTTCAAAACAGATACAGAATTATCTTATTCTGTAAGGTCAAACTGTCCAAACATGAAAACAAAACAGCAAAACAGAAATATATTTTAAATGCTGTAATGTTTTTAGGGCCTTGCCAACTGTTAGGTTATGATGTTTTTATCATAATTTACATGCATAACAATTACAAGTTTGTCTGCAGCTCTAATTATAATCTATGTTTTCCAACTTTGCTACTGGAAATGACAGATTTCTATTTATAGAAAATAAATGTACCCAGTCTATTTATCCATTCATGTACTTTGTTATTTTAATGCTAATACAATGCACAGCAAAACTTAAGAGTTATTTTGGAGGAGGGAGAGGGGGAGCTGAAGGCTCAAAACCAGATATGATAAAGTCCTTTTTACTTAAATGAATCTTCAGATGTCGCATATAAAAAAACAACAGAAAATACTACGAAAAGCAGAATATGAATATGCTGCATAATTAAGAGCTGTGTTCAGGAATTATTAAACAAATTAGTTTATCGGTCTATGGGGCACCACTGCCAGTAGGAGAATATCCCTAAAAACACAGTCCAGGTCATAAAGAACCAACTTTGGCAAAAAGAAGAACAAGGAGTTCTTCAATGGATGGTATGCCCCCACACAGCCATGAGCTCATCATCATCAAGCCAAACAGGGATTATTTGAAAAGACAAGAAAGCAAGACACCCAAAGTCTACAGAAGTATTATGACAAGTTTTCCAAGGTACTTGGACAAAACAGCTCGCTAATTTTCTTAAAGTTGTGCAACAAAGTACCTTATGGAATCATTGTAGTTTTAAAAGCATATACTGGTGACTTGAAATATTGATTTGATTTAGTCTTTTTCCTCTTCAGTATTTTGTTGATATTCAGAAACTTCATTTAATTATTTTGAAACATTTTCACTTTACACATATATATTTTTTACATACGTCTAAAACTTATGTACATTTTAATAATGGCATGAAAATAACAGCTGGTATTCAAAGTAAAAGAAGCAACTGAGAGGGACAGGAGCAGGTTAGAACTGATTTTCAGCAGGCTCAAAAGTTCAATGAATTTTATCTATGATTAAGACGTGATTTTACTTCAGAGGTTACGGAGCAAAGACTAAACACAGGTCATGAGATACTGTAAGTCTGCCTTTTTTCATCAAGATGATGGCACAAAAATTTCTCCAACAAATTATAATGATAAAAAAATCTCTGGATCAGACAGAATAAGTTGATACCTGTATAGACCACCAAGGTCAATATACCACTGCCCATCGCAACTCTAAATTTACTACAGCTACCAAAGCTCCAGAAATAGGACACTGTCATTACAGGCACAAAAATACACTCCTAAAATTCCTAAATAACTTAACTTCACATGATATGAAATCCACTTAGAAAGATACTGGGAAAGCACTTGTAATTGACATTCTGTCGTTTGTGGACCCTCTCCAATTTGAATATAGAGCCAAGGAGAAAAGGATACTACAGATATACTTCTGCATCTTTTGTGGGCACCTGGAATGTTCCTAAACAGTGCCCTGTTTGCGGTTTAGAACTTGAACAAACTTCTGCATTTCTGAAAAACCCATTTTCTGCATTTTTTTAATTGCTTATATTGCTCAGTTACATGTATTGGAAAGAAAACACATTAGGTGTAATATTTAAACTAAGACCCAAAGATAAATTTTAATGCATATCCTGTATATACCTGCATGATATCCATTGTCAGATGTAAAGAATATATAGGTGTTTTGCAGTTCTCCTCTGATGGACAGTTTTGTTATTAATTTCTCCACAAGATCGTCCACTGATAGCAGTGTCTGCCACCTAAAATGAAAATACTAATTTGTAGACTTTTATTCCAGGTATCTTAGGCTTACCACAGAGTAATAAACTCAAAACTTTTAATAAACCCAAAACGTTTACTTGTATTTGCATTGACATCTGTTTACTTTTTTAAACAAATATAGCCTGTAAAATGAATTTACCATATACAGTGACCAAAATTTTCTCTGTTTTGGTGGGAAATTCAATAAAACATTTACAACCTAGTTTCAGTTTTGTAAAAGTCTTTTATTCACTTTCACCCACGAACATTTCTCCATTTTCAGAAAATTATGAAAGGCCTAGCAAAAAATTGTTATGAAAATCAAAATTACAATGAAACACAGATCATGGTTCTGTCAGGCACTTAGTAGCCATGAACTAGCATTGTTTCCTGTCTTCGTAGGGCCGTGAATGTATATGCACCATACTGCTTCAGTTGTTTGAGGCAAGTTATCGATAGAAGTAAAAAAAAAAATAAATAAAAAAGTCACTTCTCTAGAAATGAATGTAAGGTGAAAGGAATTATATAACTGCTGCTCTTTAGGGAACGAATATGAACTCAGTATTTATGCTGCACTAAAAACAACCTCATGGCTACAGTACTACTGTACTTTATCGTCAAAACTCCAGAACTACTCTCCATCATGGTGCAAAGTAGCCAATAACTTTACCTTGAGACCTCGAAAAAGATTTTAACTTTCCATTGAGCACTTACTTCAAAAGTGTTTAAGAAATGTGAACTACATTTAGTCACACACCCTCCACAACCATCAACAAAAACATTAATGCCTTTTATCATCACTTGAATTGTAAACTGCAGTCTATGAAAGCAATTCAGCCACCAAAGGCAATTTAGGCAATGTTTTTTAACTACAGTATATGAAATATCTACAGTAGGTACGGAAAGTATTCAGACCCCCTTCAATTTTTCACTCTTTGTTATATTGCAGCCATTTGCTAAAATCATTTAAATTAATTTTTTTCCTCATTAATGTACACACAGCACCCCATATTGACAGACAAAAAAAAGAATTTTTGAAATTGTTGCAGATTTATTAAAAAAGAAAAACTGAAATATCACATGATCCTAAGTATTAAGACTCTTTGCTCAGTATTTAGTAGAAGCACCCTTTTGAGCTAATACAGCCATGAGTCTTCTTGGGAAAGATGCAACAAGTTTTTCATACCTGGATTTGGGGATCCTCTGCCATTCCTCCTTGCAGATCCTCTCCAGTTCTGTCAGGTTGGATGGTAAACGTTGGTGGACAGCCATTTTTAGGTCTCTCCAGAGATGCTCAATTGGGTTTAAGTCAGAGCTCTGGCTGGGCCATTCAAGAACAGTCACATAGTTGTTGTGAAGCCACTCCTTCGTTATTTTAGCTGTGTGCTTAGGGTCATTGTCTTGTTGGAAGGTAAACCTTCAGCCCAGTCTGAGGTCCTTAGCACTCTGGAGAAGGTTTTTGTCCAGGATATCCCTGTACTTGGCCGCATTCATCTTTCCCTCGATTGCAACCAGTCGTCCTGTCCCTGCAGCTGAAAAACACCCCCACAGCATGATGCTGCCACCGCCATGCTTCACTGTGGGGACTGTATTGGACAAGTGATGAGCAGTGCCTGGTTGTCTCCACACATACAGCTTAGAATTAAGGCCAAAAAGTTCTATCTTGGTCTCATCAGACCAGAGAATCTTCAGGTGTCTTTTAGCAAACTCCATGCGGGCTGTCATGTGTCTTGCACTGAGGAGAGGCTTCCGACAGGCCACTCTGCCATAAAGCCCTGAATGGTGGTGGGCTGCAGTGATGGTTGACTTTCTACAACTTTCTCCCATCTCCTGACTGCATCTCTGGAGCTCAGCCAAAGTGATCTTTGGGTTCTTCTTTACCTCTCTCACCAAGGCTCTTCTCCCCCGGTAGCTCAGCTTGGCCGGACGGCCAGCTCTAGGAAGGGTTCTGGTCGTCCCAAACGTCTTCCAATTAAGGATTATGGAGGACACTGTGATCTTGGGAACCTTAAGTGCAGCAGAAATTTTTTGTAACCTTGGCCAGATCTGTGCCTTGCCACAATTCTGTCTCTGAGCTCTTCAGGCAGTTCCTTTGACCTCATGATTCTCATTTGCTCTGACATGCATTGTGAGCTGTAAGGTCTTATATAGACAGGTTTGTGGCTTTCCTAATCAAGTCCAATCAGTATAATCAAACACAGCTGGACTCAAATGAAGGTGATCTCAAGGATGACCATGTAAACTCCACACAAATATAAATATATGAGTGTCACAGCAAAGGGTCTGAATACTTAGGACCATGTGATATTTCAGTTTTTCTTTTTTAATAAATCTGCAACAATTTCAAAAATTCTTTTTTTTTCTGTCAATATGGGGTGCTGTGTGTACATTAATGAGGAAAAAAATTAATGTAAATGATTTTCGCAAATGGCTGCAATATAACAAAGAGTGAAAAACTGAAGGGGGTCTGAATACTTTCCGTACCCACTGTATATATATAATTGACTAAGTCACCCGACCATGGGATATGCACGACAGAGCCACACCCACCAACCAACTCTAAGACCATGGGATACGCACAACAGAGCCCCGCCTGCCAACTCTAACTCTCCTCTCGCGTCATGGGATACGCACGACAGAGCCCAGCCCGCCAAATCTAACTCTCCTCCCGCGTCCACCCTCGCTCTCGAGGCATGCGCACTGCCTGCTCATGTGCCCGCACACAACACCTCACCAAACACAGCCTCAGTCGCTTTCGTCTCTGCTACAGTCCATTTGCACCTCTGAGCCACGTTGACTTTTCATTGTTCTTTTCGGTTCCGGCTGCTTTTCTATCTATATATATATAATCGACCATGTTGCCCGACCATGGGGTACGCATGACAGAGCCCCGCCTGCCAACCCTAACCCTCCTCCTGCATCATGGGATACGCATGACAGAGCCCCGCCCGCCATCTCTAACCCTCTTCCTGCGTCCACCCTCGCTCTCAAGGCATGCGCACTGCCTGCTCATGTGCCCGCCCCAACACCTCACCAAACACATGTTTACATGCTGCATACAGCGATTCCCATCCGCATCAAACATGCTTCTTCTTAGATGGTCCTGCAGGAATAGGGAAAACCTTTGTCTACAAAACCCTGATTCATACCATCAGAGCTAGGAAGCTAGGACCATCGTCCTGCTTCCACCTCAAAACTGGTCCCACCCACACGCAGCCGACATGGCATTTCTCGCCAAGCATCTGCAGTACGCTTAAAAAATAAAGCAAACTCTACATGCAGCGAAAATGTACTTCTCCAGCTAGGTTCCATGCTCAGAACCATCAAACCCTTCGCTAAATCATACAAACACATGCATGAAATCACTCAGTCCAATCCAACAGCATCTGCACGAATGCTTTTCGAGGAAAGCCCTAGGCAGGATTTACGACAATACAATGCCCCGACATGTCACACCAATGTTGCAGCGATTTTCGTCGGAGAAGATGGCGAACCGCCTGCCGAAAGGGACATTTGCATCTGTCCCATAGGCAACTCCTGTAAACAGATTTCCAAGTTCAACATGAATTGCGATCCTATGGTTTACCCACTTTTATTCCCTTATGGAGACATTGGCTGGCACAAAGACTTACAACATGTTCCCGATAAAAGAACCGCCAAGTGAAGAAGGCTTACTCAATGCCAATTTTACGCGTACAGATGAGCAATGAGGAATATATTTAGTATTTTGCACTCCAGAGGCGAACTATTCCTACAGTACGTTGTAGATGTGTATGTTAAAACAGAGGGCATGCACCTCAACTATCTCAGATTAATTAGATCAACAAGATTTGCTTGTGGAACAATACAAAGGACTGTCAGACGCACTGCAAGCAAACGCTGAAAGTAACAACGTACGTGTAGGCAAAATGATCATATTAACGTTCACATTTCCAGGAAGTCCAAGATACATGCAACAAAACTAGCAGGATGCCATGGCCATAGTACGTAAATTCGGACAGCCTCATTTATTTATCACTTTCACATGTAATCCTTCTTGGCCGGAAATTCTACATGCACTGTCGGATACCCAAAGACCGGAGCACAGACCTGATATTGTAGTACGAGTCTTTTGGATTAAGCTGCAGTAATTACTTAGAGACATTCTACAACAACATCTTTTTCAGGTTGTTATTGATTATATTTACATAATCGCATTTCAGAAGCGCAGCCTTCCTCATAACCACATGCTGTTTACTCTTCACAATAATTCTAACAACCAGTCTTCAGCCACGGTCAGTTGTACGTGGCTTTTTCTAGGGTTAGATCTTTCGACTCATTAACTGTCGTCACCACCAAAACACCTAGTCACACCTGCGTCTTTCAAGAAGTATTTATTTCTTCTTGATTTCTGAATTCCTTTCTCACAGTTTTCCGTTCCTATTCTTACACTGCCGTATGCTATGGCGGGCTTCGTCTAGTAGTGTATATATTGTCACACACGTGCGCATGGGAGACAGCTAAAGGGCTTGAGTAAAGGGCAATTCTGAATCGGACCAGGATGTGGCAGAGTGCACCGACTCTTTTTTTCCCCTTTCCTGCAGACCAGTCACGGGAGATTCCACCTGGCCCTCTTGACGTCACTTCCGGGTCCGAGCCTATGGAAGACAACCTTGCTGGCTCCAGCCCCGAGCCTATGACTGAAGACCCTTATGAGCCCGACCCCTTTGACCTCACTTCCTGTCTTCCCCTTTAAAAGCCTCCACCACTTCCCTATTCCCTCAGTTCTGTTTTGGACTTGGTTTTGTGCTGTGTAATATATTCACGACTTTGCAGCCAGGATATCAATTATACAGGTGGCTGCCCCAAACCTTGCTATGGCTTTGTGTGGAGTTTCTGACATTGGCGTAGCAGGCAGGATGGATGGATCCCGGAAGAGAAGGGGACAGTACCTGAAACGTACCCAGGTGGTAACGTACCGAGGCCAGAGGCCAAATTTTCAGGCGGGGAGGGTGTCCCGTGGTTCGGAAAGACCCGGTGCAAGCTCCGCTCCCAGCACACTTAGACAGCTAGGGCAGGGCAGGAGTGTACGGGGGGGGCTCACAGAATTGGGCTGCTCCAGATGGGGAAGGCGAAGGGGGCTTATTATGCTCTCTCGGAGGAGAGTGCCCACCTCCCTGTGAATGCAGAGCCCCAATTTCCACCCAGGAGTGTCCCAGACTGGCAGGTGAATAAAGTACGAAAGTGGAGGTTCGACCCAGATCGGCCGACCCACAGGCAAGCCTGGTCATTGTGGACTGCAGTGGGGCACTGGTTACAGCCAGGTGAAAACAAGCCCTATCAAATAGTGGAGCAGGTGGCTTACTACCTGCTTCTAAATGCTCTACCCTGCGGTTTCGCCCAGCTGGTCTGAGGTAAAGACTTTCAAAACATGGAAGGTCTAATAAAGCATATTGAGTCGCAGGGGACGGCCTTGCAACCTGGGGAAGCAGAACCGTTCCTTGGTCGAGCTCAGTCGGCATCTGTCCCAAAATCTCGCCCCGACCAACCTCCCCCCTTACAACCCGGAGCTTGTGCCGACATCCCTGGAGTCGTGGGCATGCAAACCGCTTGTGAACCAGGAGGAATGCAGGTGGAGGGGGAGGAGGGGTTGGTGTGCTCTGACTAACCCATTGGCGGTCCAACACACAGGCGTGGTGATCGTAAACGGGTACAAGACCACAGCCTTGTTAGATTCCGGCAGCAACATTACCATTGTTGTCCGCCGGTTTGTGCTGCTGCGACAGTGGTTAAAGATTAAGACCAGTATAACCTGTATTCGTGGAGAAATCCGCTGGCACAGGTCCGCTACTTGTGTCATCAGTTGCGGAGGATTGATATGGAAATTAACCGTAGCCGTCCTCCCGAATCCACCACATCCTGTGATACTGGGCCAGGACAATTCACAATAGTACATAATGGGAAAAGGTCAGGGCAGCATGGTGGCGCAGTGGTAGCGCTGCTGCCTCGCAGTTAGGAGACCCGGGTTCGCTTCCCGGGTTCTCCCTGCATGGAGTTTGCATGTTCTCCCCGTGTCTGCGTGGGTTTCCTCCGGGCGCTCCGCTTTCCTCCCACGGTCCAAAGACATGCAGGTTAGGTGGATTGGCGATTCTAAATTGGTGTGTGGGTGTGTTTTTGTGGTGTCCTGTGGTGGGTTGGCACCCTGCCTGGGATTGTTTCCTGCCTTGTGCCCTGGATTGGCTCCAGCAGACCCCCTGTGACCCTGTGTTCGGATTCAGCGGGTTGGAAAATGGATGGATGGATGGGAAAGGGTCACACACAGTTTGCAGAATGTCTTACGACAGGTTGTTGCCATCAGTTAAAGCACACACCATTTACTGTGCTATCATCTACGTCAGCAGTTATCCAAAGGAGTTCCCCTTAATTCTTCAAGGAACATCCCAGGATGATGGCAGTAGACGATTCTAGCTCTCGATGACACAAAAAAGGCAAAA
Source organism: Polypterus bichir lapradei (assembly GCA_026402145.1). Classification (NCBI taxonomy): domain Eukaryota; kingdom Metazoa; phylum Chordata; class Cladistia; order Polypteriformes; family Polypteridae; genus Polypterus; species Polypterus bichir. The sequence continues at coordinate 11,849,604 of JANRMT010062793.1, forward strand.
TTGGGTCAGGAGAAAAAAAAAAGTTCAAGAACCACTGCTTTACGGTGATGTCAGCTACCAGAGTCCAGGCTGCTGGATTGTTACATAAAACAGTTTGCAATTGTTGAAACAAATATTCAGTATAATTAATTATTTTGCATGTACAACATTTATCTGTCATCATGTTAAAAAATTAAAACACAGCTGTAAAAAGAATGCATGTTGACTGGCATCTCATAACACTTTCACTACTGTACTGCTTACTCATTTGCCATTTGTCTCCGGTCTTTTAATGAGCTTGCTTCATCTGTCTCTCTCTTTGATGCTTACTCACATTACCCATCTTTCTCTCTTTCGTGTACAGTATTTTCCCCATTTACTGTATTTCTTTCTCTTTATAAGCACAATTCATTCATGTACAGTATGTGTGTCTCATACCCTCACTCGTGATGATTCATTTAGGTTAATTAATAGGCGTTTTCAAATCTAAGGTACATCTTGCAGTATGGTTATAATTATGTAGTCTTTTGATCTCTTTCTGTAATATGGTACATCTTAAAAGGTGAAAACCCATTAGTACTTAAAATACTGAAACTTAAGACCTCAAGGAAAGACGCTCACTTTGAATCATCTGTGTTATATGGAGCATTT